>CM064974.1:56772830-56874829 GCA_032847665.1 Solanum chilense
ACGGTCCGTCCTGCACTTCCGTCACGATGATCAGAGAATCGTTCCCTGTACCAAATTCTCAAGAGTTAAAGTGTTTTGAAACGGTGCCTTACGACAGTTCGTCGTAGCTGTGACGGTCCATCCTGCAGGTCCGTCACAGATTACAGAGAGTCGATTTTAGTACCCCAATTTCAGAATTCTAAGTGTTCTGGGATGAGACACCCTCGACGGTCCGTCGTTCCCATGACGGTTCGTCGTGGTGACCGTCGTCTCAGCCAGTTTTTCCAGAAATAAACTCTGCTGCTCAAAACGACTAAACAGGTCGTTACAATAGATACCAATTTACCCATCGTTCGTCCCCGAACGATCAAAAGAAGAAAAACAATGGCGAAGAGGAGTACCTGGATCTGTAAACAGATGTGGGTATTTTTCTTGCATATCTTCCTCCTTCTCCCAAGTAGCCTCTTCAACCGGTCGATTCTTCCATTGAACTTTGATGGATGCAATCTCTCTCGACCTCAGCTTGCGAACCTCTCTATCTAGAATGGCAACCGGTTCCTCCTCATAAGTCAAGTTCTCATCAAGCAAAACTGAATCCCAACGGATGATGTAGTTCCCATCCCCATGGTATCTTTTCAACATGGACACATGAAATACCGGATGCACTCCAGACAGCCCTGGAGGTAAGGCTAGTTCATAAGCCACCTCCCCTATTCGCTTAAGCACTTCAAATGGTCCAATATACCTTGGACTGAGCTTACCCCTTTTTCCAAACCGCATCACCCCTTTCATGGGTGAGTCCTTCAACAAGACTTGTTCACCCTCCATGAACTCCAAGTCTCTAACTTTTCGATCCGCATATTCCTTTTGTCTACTTTGAGCCGCTAAAAGCTTTTCTTGAATAGCTTTCACCTTCTCCAAGGAATCCCTCAACAAATCAGTACCCCAAGGTCTGACCTCAAACGCATCAAACCAACCAATGGGAGACCTAGATCTCCTCCCATACAGTGCTTCAAATGGAGCCACGTCAATGCTGGAGTGATAGCTATTATTGTATGAAAACTCCGCCAAGGGTAAGAAGTTATCCCATTGGCCTCCAAATTCTATCACACATGCACGAAGCATATCCTCCAACACTTGAATCGTTCGCTCAGATTGACCATCGGTCTGAGGATGAAATGCAGTACTAAGGTCCAATCTAGTACCTAATTCAGCATGCAATGTTCTCCAAAACTTAGAAGTAAACTGCGTACCTCTATCTGATATGATAGAGAGTGGGACCCCATGTTATCAAACGATATCTGAGATATAGATTTTAGCCAACTTCTCTGCATTGTAGGTCACCTTGACCAGAATGAAGTGAGCAGACTTAGTTAATCTGTCCACAAACACCCAAATAGAATCAAACTTCCCCAATGTCTTTGGAAGACCAACCACGAAGTCCATTGCAATTCTCTCCCACTTCCATTCAGGAATGGGCATTCTTTGAAGTGTTCCTCCGGGCCTCTGATGTTCATACTTTACTTGTTGGCAATTTGGACATTTGGCTACGAAATCCACAATATCACGCTTCATTCTTTTTCACCAAAAGTGTTGTTTTAGATCACGGTACATCTTGGTTGCGCCAGGATGTATGGAATATCCGGAACTATGAGCCTCTGTAAGAATAGTGTGGATCAAGTCATCAACATGAGGCACACATACTCTTCCCTTAATTCTCAAAACACCTTCCTCATCAATTATTGCTTCTTTAGCCTCCCCTCGCAACACCATATCCCGAATTCGCCTTAGTTTCTCATCATCAAACTGTTTCTCCTTAATTTTGTCAAGAAAAGAAGATCTTGCCTCCACACAAGCCAAGAATCCTCCCTTCTCATTTACTTCTAGCCTCATAAAGTCATTAGCCAAACTTTGAATTTCTCTAGCCAACGGGCGTCTAGAGACTTGCAAATGAGCTAGACTTCCCATGCTTTCCGCCTTTCTACTCAAAGCATCCGCCACAACATTAGCTTTTCCCGGATGATATAAGATAGTGATGTCGTAGTCCTTGAGTAATTCCATCCATCTCCTCTGTCTCAAATTCAAGTCTTTCTGAGTGAAGACATACTGTAGGCTACGATGGTCCGTATAGACCTCACACTTAACCCCATAAAAGTAGTGTCTCCATTGCTTTAGTGCAAATACTACCGCGGCCAACTCCAAATCATGGGTCGGATAGTTACGTTCATGCACCTTTAATTGCCTCGAAGCATAGGCAATCATATTTTTCTCTTGCATTAGCACTGCACCCAAACCAGAATAGGATGCATCACAATAAACAATGAAGTTCTTACCCTCTACTGGCAAGGTAAGAATTGGTGTGGTAGTCAACAAGGTCTTAAGCTTCTGAAAGCTCTCCTCACATTCATCTGACCATACAAATGGAACATTCTACTTAGTCAAGTTCGTCAATTGGGAAGCAATAGAAGAGAATCCCTTAACAAATCGGCGGTAGTAGCTAGCTAAACCCATGAAGCTTCTTATTTCTGACACATTAGTAGGTCTTACCCAATTCTTCACCGTCTCAATCTTAGATGGATCCACCATCACTCCATCCTTAGAAACCACGTGCCCCAAGAAGGACACTGAATCTAGCCAAAACTCACACTTGGAGAATTTGGCATAAAGCTTCTTCTTCCTCAATAACTCTAACACCATTCTCAAATGCTCCTCATGTTCCTTCTTACTCTTTGAGTATATCAGTATGTCATCAATAAACACGATCACAAAGAGATCCAGATATGGCTTAAAAATTCAGTTCATCAAGCTCATGAAAGCGGCGGGGGCATTCGTAAGACCAAAAGACATTACCACAAATTCGTAGTGCCCATACCTAGTTCGAAAAGCAGTCTTTGGCACATCCGCTGCCCGTATTTTCAATTGATGATAACCGGATCTCAAGTCAATTTTTGAGAAAACACAAGCACCTTGTTACTGATCGAACAAGTCATCAATGCGAGGAAGAGGATACTTGTTCTTAATAGTTACTTTGTTCAGTTGTCTATAGTCTATGCACATCCGAAAACTCCCGTCCTTCTTCTTCACAAATAGCACCGGAGCACCCCAAGGAGATGCACTTGGTCTAATGAAGCCTTTGCTCAACAACTCTTGAAGTTGGGCCTTTAACTCTCTCAACTCCGCGGGAGCCATTCTATAAGGAGGTATAGAAATGGGGTGAGTACCCGGTTCAAGATCAATACAGAAGTCAATATCCCTATCCGGTGGCATACCAGGAAGATCTGCAGGAAACACATCCAGAAACTCGCGAACTACCGAAACTGACTCGATTGAAGGTACTTGAGTAGTGTCATCCTTGAGATGTGCCAAGAAAGCTAAACAATCTTTGCTAACCATTCTCTTAGCATGAAGAAAGGAGATGATACGAACCGGAGTGGAAGTGTAGTCGCCCTCCCACACTAGCGGATCTGTCCCAGGCTTGGCTAACGTCACAGTTTTAGCATTACAATCCAAGATCGCAAAATTCGGAGAAAGCCACGTCATACCCAGAATTATATCAAAATCGACCATTTCTAAGATAACCAAGTCTACATAAGTGTTGCTTCCCACAAAATTCACCAAACAAGACCTATATACTTTTTCAACTATCACAGACTCACCCACCAGAGTAGAAACACGAATAGGTATGTCAAGCAATTCACAATGTAAATTAAGACCATTACCAAATCAGGAAGATACATATGAAAACGTGGAGCCAGGGTCAAATAATACAGAAGCCATGCAATCACAAACCAAAAGATTACCTGTGATAATAACATCAGATGCCTCCGCTTCAGATCTCGGAAGGAAAGCGTAACAATGGGCCCTATCAGCAGTCTGTCCGTTGCCCCTACCATGTTGTGCCGTAGTGACTCCAGTTTGCCCATCACTTCGGACGTTTTGGTGACCACCATTACCTCGACCACCACGTCCCCCAGAAAAACGGCCTCTACCATGACCACCTCTACCTCTAGCTATTGGGGGTCTGTAACTCTGTTTTGGACAATTTCTCCTAATGTGTCCAATCTCCCCACATCCATAACACTCTCTGGAGTCAGGCATGGGTCTCTCGGAGAAGTGTTGACCGGTCTGAGGTGGACCCCCAACTACAGTCTGTAGTGAAGACTGAATTGGTCGGACTGAGTAACCTCCACAACTTTGCCCTCTAGTATACGAACCATTGAACTCACCTCCCTTTCGAAACCTTTTTGATGTCGATGTTGTGGTGAAGTCATCTGGCTTCACTCCTTCCACCTTTATCACGAAGTCTACCACCTCTTGGAAGGATTTTGCCGTAGCCGCTACCTGTAAGGCTGAAATTCGCAATTCTGACCTCAACCCCTTCACAAAACGGCGAATCCGTTCTTGTGGACTGAAACAATGTTGGGTGGCATACCTGCACGGAATTTAGCCTTATATACATTAACCGTCATCCTACCTTGCTCTAGACTCAAGAACTCATCCCTTTTTCTATCCCTCAAAGTCCTTGGGATATACTTCTCCATAAACAAGCTAGAGAATGATGCCCAAGTCATAGGCGGTGCCTCTGTTGGTTGACACTCGACATGTGACCGCCACCACATTTTGGCGTTCCCTTGAAACTGATAGCTCACGAACTCAACGCCAAACCGTTCTACTATACCCATCTTGTGTAGTAGCACATGACAATCAACCAGAAAATCATAAGCATCTTCAGATTCTGCACCCTTGAAGACTGGAGGTTTCAATTTCAAGAACTTACTGAACAGTTCATGCTGATCATTTGTCATTATAGGCCCAGTAGTCAGACGAGGAAATGTGCCTATTTCCAATGAAGCATCCATACGAGGAGCCATAGTGGCTGCATGTGGTACCTCTGAAACCGGAGGTGTTGGTGCAGAAAACACTGGAGGTGCCTGACCCTGATCAGATAAGCCACTAAGATAGGCCAGAACTTGATTAATCATTTCTGGGGTAGGTTGGGGTGGCAATTCCTCATTCTGTACTTGTTCGATCTCCCCTTCCTCACCCTCTCTTGTTACTTCCTCAGTCGGTGGAGGAGTCACCGCCCTTGTACCAGATGGGCTAGGGGCTCTTCCTCTTCCTCTAGAGGAAGTCCTCCCACGACCTCTACCACGGCCTCTTGCCACTGATCCCCCTCGAGCTACAGCCCCAGTGGCTGGCTCAGACGCTTCTTGTCATGCCGGTGTCACTGCTGGTGCGGTCGTTGCTCTAGTTCTAACCATCTGCGAAATAGAGTGAAGATGGTTAGATACCAATTTGTATCACCTAGATACCAATTGGACTCAAGTAATAGCACGAAAGAAAGAATGAAAGAAATGGAATTTTCCTAAAGTCCTATAGCCTCTCAAAGAAAAGTAAAGGCGTCCCCCTACCGTTCCTTAAGACTCTACTAGACTCGTTCTTGTGTGATGAGACCAACGAACCTAATGCTCTGATACCAAGTTTGTCACGACCCAAATCGGGGCCGCGACTGGCACCCACATTTACCCTCCTATGTGAGCGAACCAACCAATCTAAGCCTTAACATTTCAATATAACATCAACAGAAAGTAATGCGAAAGACTTAAACTCATTAATAAAAACCAATTCAATAACTTCTAAAATTCAACATCTATTATTTCCCTAAAATCTGGAAGTCATCACCACAAGAACATCTATAAATCGAAATACTAAACTAAGAGTATTCTAAAAAGCTAAAACAAGTAAAATGCTAGTCCATGCCGGAAGCTCAAGGCATCAAGACTTGAAGAAGAAGATCCAGTCCAAGCTAGACGCATTAGCTCACCCTGAATTTCCGATGTAGTGAAGACTGGCTAGAATTACTGCTGCGTTGAAGATGACGGAACGTTTGCTACACTCCCCAAATAACAAAGAAGAAAACATAAAAGTAGGGGTCAGTACAAACCACGGGTACTGAGTAAGTATCATCGGCCAACTCAAAATAGAAACAACATGTATCAGTTAATATCATAAATCAACTATAAACTCAACATGTAGCAACAACAAGTATTATAATCATCAATAGGTACAATCAAGTTCATCCATGAGGGCTCAAGCCTCAGTACCATACTCATTTGGGAATTAAGTTCATTATGTTGATTATATTATCATCTTTCAAGATTCATTATCTTTCTTCCTCTTGTGTTGGTACGTGACACTCCGATCCCCTACTACTATGTGTCGGTACGTGACACTCCGATCCCCCAATTCTACGTGTCAGTTCGTGACACCCTTCCCACTAATACTATGTGTCGGTACGTGACACTCCGATCCCCTAAATCTACGTGTCGGTTCGTGACACCCGATCCCCTATATGTGTCGGTATGTGACACTCCGATCCCCTAAATCTACGTGTCGGTTCGTGACACCCGTCCCACTAATACTATGTGTCGGAACGTGACACTCCGATCCACTAATACTATGTGTCGGAACGTGACACTCCGATCCACTAATCTCATTCTGTCAATTCATCAAGCCTTCTCTATACCAAGGCATCATCAATCCCATTACTTTAATTCATCAAGCCTTCTTTTATACCAAGGCATCATCATTAATAAAGTATATTAAAGTTTCTTTCAAGATTTGGGATTCAATAGTTTTCATCATGCTTGTTTTATCAAAATCACATAATCATGTTCATGCAAGCATACAATTAAGCATATAGAAGGGTTTACAATACTACCAATACATATTATCCGCTATTAAGAGTCTACTACGAATAACGTAAAACAAAACCATAACCTACCTCCACCGAAGAATTGGAATCCACAAGCAAATTCCCAAGCTTTGATATTCCTCCCTCTCGATCTCTCTCTCTCTCTCTCTTTCTGTTCTTTCTCTTTTTCTTATTCAAAACCCTCTTCCTTTTACCCTAATTAGTATATAATTAAGAATAAAAGATGGCAATAATACCCCACTAATTAACTTAAGTTTACCTCTTTTAACCCCCAAGTAATTAGACTTATTAATATTAACCCTCTAACTTTATAATTAAGGAAGGAATAGTCCAAAACGTCCCTTAAAACGTGTAAAGAAATCCGATTCTGACTGGGCTTACGCAACCTGTGACGGCCCGTCGTGCCTGCGACGGTCCATCATGCAGGTCGTCGTAACATATTAGACTTCCATTTTTCACTAAGGGTTCTGTGACGGTCCGTCACACCTGTGACGGTCCGTCCTGCACTTCCGTCACGACGATCAGAGAATCGTTCCCTGTACCAAATTCTCAAGATTTAAAGTGTTTTGAAACGGTGCCTTACGACGGTTCGTCGTAGCTGTGACGGTCCATCCTGCAGGTCCGTCACAGATTACAGAGAGTCGATTTTAGTACCCATTCAGAATTCTAAGTGTTCTGGGACGAGACACCCTCGACGGTCCGTCGTGCCCATGACGGTCCGTCGTGGTGACCGTCGTCTCAGCCAGTTTTTCCAGAAATAAACTCTGCTGCTCAAAACGACTAAACAGGTCGTTACAAGTATAAATATAAAAATTGAAATAGGACAACTTTCACATGTAGCAAACTTCATATTTGTATATTATTACAAAGTTTGCATAATTGCGCTCAATATAGCAAACTTCATATTTGTATATTATTACAAAGTTTGCATAGTTGCGCTCCATAGCAAACATATATATGTATAATTTTCTATACATATACAATTGAAGCGAATTGTATAAAATGAGAAAGAGAGAAGCAGTATACAATTTGAATTTGTATAAAACGAGAAAGAGAGAAAGGCAAAAGAGACTTGGGCAGGGGAATATTTGTATTGTATAATTATAAGTGTATAAGATGATTATATACAATTTGAATTGTATAAAATGAGAAAGAGAGAAAGGAAAAAGAGACATGGGCAGGGAATATACAATTGAATCGAATTGTATATAACGAGAAAGAGAGATATTATATACAATTTGAATTTGTATAAAACGACAAAGAGAGAAAGGGCAAAAGAAACTGGGCGGTGGAGTATTTTTATTGCGTAATTAAAAGTGTATAGGATGAAAATATATGCATTTGCACGTGTATATAAATTTTCTCTCGCTTTATACAAACAGAAAATTACATTTCGTTTCTGTTTGTATAATCGTGAGAGACGACGGTGGAGAGCGAGACTAAGGAGAGTGGCGAGCGAGATCTGGGAGAGGGGGGAGAGGGGAACGAAAATATATGTATTTATACAATTTTCTCTTGCTTTATACAAACACAAATGCATTTTAAAAAGCGAGAGAGGCGAGCGAGACTGTACCAAACGAGAGTGGTGAGTGAGATTCCGCCAAGTAGAGTGGCGAAAATAGCTATAGTTTGCTATAGGGTACAATTAAATCAAAGTATATTTATAACATTTAATTTGAATTAATAGTTTGCTATTATATACAATTTTCCTATAGAAATATTAAGCTAATTATTTTAAGTTTGGACTCTGTTTAATTTTAAATTTTAATATTATATTATATTTTTTTAATTAATTCTTATTGGCCCACGGGCCGGCCCTACATATATTTATCAAGCCCCTCAAATCAACAGACTTATTCAGGCCGGGCTAAAAAGCCCTTTTCTCAAATTGGCTCCAAAAATATTAGCCCCCACTACTAAATCCCGGATTAGGCCATGGCGGCCCAATGAACCTAGCCCATATTAACAACTCTAACCATATCAAAGGGTACTGAAAGTCATAATATGTTGCTACTCTACAGTTGCTTCGTTTCCTCAAACTTGAATAATGCTCATTTTTCGAGAAGTCTGGTTAAGTCAATTACATAAATTACTATCTTTTGGTTATTGAAAGCAAAAACAGAGAAACAATTAGTGCCTATGCTGGGCTCCATTTTTGTTATTGAAAACAAAAATAGAAAAAATAATATAGTTCCTAAGCTGGACTCAACTCGAAACCAATGACGTGGTGGGTAATAGTAGAAGCACCAACAAACTCTTAGGTGAAGTTTTGGTTAATGAAGTGCACAATTTTATATATAATCCTTACTTAAGGTATCTATATATATATATAATTTATTTTGGAAAATTATCAGGTTCACCCTCACCGATCAATGTAAGTCTTCCTCTGCATGTAGAGGTGTGCAAAAATTGAACAACCGATAAACTAAACCAGAAAAAGTGTTACTGGTTTATTACTATTGGGTTATTGGGAACAATTTCTTAATGGTGTTATTAAAAAAAAGTTATCGGGTCAACGGTTCGGTATTGATTTTTAATATTGGGTTATTGGTTTAAATCGATAACCCATTTTGGAGTTGAGTTTATAGTAATTTACTACTTTAAAATACATACATATTCGCAAATATTAATCTCAATATTATAATAATTTGTGTTTGTCAATTTTCCATCAATTCATACATCGCTGTGACTTTGAGTTCATTACTTTACATTATACAAATCGTCAAAATCAAAAGTAAGAACCATATTCCTCTTAATTTCTCTTTGGATTACACATGTATAGTTTTTTTCATGTTTGTTATTTCTCTTGTTCTTTATTTTTTATGAGCTTACGTAAAGTTACATGATTGTTTTGTCATGTCTAATTTATTAGAGAAGTCATAAATTTGTTTTATAAATATTTTTCTATTGGTTAAAATTTAAAACGAACCGATAAGGAACAAAATTGATAAATTGAAAACCGATAAAAAAATATCTTATTGATTCGTTAATGGTCTAATTTATTTGAAAATCAAAAACCGATAAACCGAACTGACCGATGCACCCTTATCTACTCGCAGGTGAAGTGAAACACACTGGCAAGCTATTACTCATTAGATGACATTTCCAATGGACACTCTAATTCATCTAAAACCAACATGCTCTTTAGTGTATGGTCTTCATCTTTTGGGGGCAGTTAGCAAATCGGCTTCCATGTTTGATTTAATAATTTTACTATGTGCACTTAAAGTTTTTTGTAAAAATTAGGGATATATCATAGTCGTTGCTATTTGAATTGATTATGAGATACTTGTGAGACATGAAGGAAAAAATCGTGTATTGATCGAAATTTAAGTTAAATGTATGTGCTTTTATTTTACGTTATTATACTCAACTTTAAGAATTTGTCTGACAAAGTCATTAAATTTTATTTTGAATCAATAAAATCAGTCTATCTTAGATTTTCACATCAATAAAATCTCTCAATTAAAGTTATTATTTAAAAAAAATTAACATAACAAAATAAATTATTTTTATGCTATATAACTATAAAGGTCGAACTCATAAACAAATCCCTAAACTTGTTGGGTTTTTCCCTTTAGGTACCTCAACTACGTCATTTTCCAATTGAATCCTTTTAAACATCGTTAGTTGATTTTGATCGGCTATTCTATTGTAAATGCCTTCGATTGTGTTTGTATTGTAATATTTTTATTATAGAATGATGACAAACTTTATTAGTCTCATTTGTATTCTAATGTGTTCAAATGACTTGAAATAAAACATAATTATCTCGAACATTTTCACTGTTAATTGGACTAATGAGTTCTGGAACAACACATGTATCTTCTATAAATGCCCTTCAAAAATTTAATTTCACATCAACCAACAGTTTTTGTATAAAAGGAACAAACTATTGGCAGTTAAATGATTCAATAGGAAAATGACATAGTTGAGTGTCATGACCCAAATTTGCAAGTCGTGATGGCACCTATGTTTCCAACCAATAGGTAAGCCAACCCAACATATTAACCCAACTAAACCAACAAATGAGTAAAAAGACTAACACTTAGCAAGAATCTCCAAACATTGAGTTCCTTATAAGTACGAAATGCGGAAGATAAAAATATATCACCCCAAGACTTGGTGTCTTGAGTACAAGAGCTTCTAAAATTCGATGCAAGTATGGAACTAAATCACTAATCTAACATAAGGGCTATCCTGTCTGAATACTAATAACAGAATAAATAAAAGATAGAGGGAGGTGTGGGCCACGGAACAGCCAAGCAGCTCACCACAACTCCAAGAACTTCAAGCTCGGACTTAATTTGCTCCACGAGATGTACTCCTACTCGGAATCGAATCTGCACCACAAAGAGTGCAACAAGTGTAGTATGAGTACGAAACAACGTGTACTCAGTATGTCTCATCGACTGACAACGAAGAAGTAGTGACGGGAGTTTATATAAAACAAATAAATTCTTAAATTATATAAGTATATATATATTACACTCACTATTTAAGTTCATCAATAAAGGTAATCAAACATCAAGTACTTTCCAAGCACCAAACAAAACACATAATCATCAAAAATAAATGATGTGATGAAATGCAATGCAATATGATACCATGTAATGAATCGTTTCAGAATACCCAGTACTCACTCAACCGTATATACATGATACTCCTCGGAAATACATCGAGAGCTCATGACCCATGGAGGACTCGCGAGGTCCATATACCAACACGGATGATCTCCACGTGTCTGTGCGGAAGATCTCAACGCACTATCATAATATCAAATAATTTTCGCACGGACGGTCTCCACGTGCCCAATTTTACAATCTTAACATCTCACCATCCCCAGCACGGACGATCTCCACGTGCCCAACTTATACTCAGTCTCATGTCTATGCATGTGCACAATATTATTTCAATAGAGGGGATGATGATGCATCTCAATCAATCAATATGAACATAATACATAACCACCTCAATTATCACAACTATACGGGTGTAATAAATAAAACACAATCACACAAAGAATTCAAGTCAATAATATATCAGCTAATGCCCATATGTTTTGGCATTCTCAAATTTTAAATCCATATTCTATAATAGAAATTTTCCTTTTTATAACACTGGTACTCGTACCAATGCCCGTCACACCATTGATACGAGACCACCATTTTTCCCCCCTTACCCCTTTGTCTATTTTCATTTTTAATCTTTAATTAGGAAAACGTCCTTCAACAAGTCTAAAAAGTCTTAACATACCTTAGATGCCGAACTTGTGCCACGAATCTTTTAAGATTTTTCCTTTCCTTTTCGCAAGGTTTCAGAACGTTCCCAATCTACCAATTTTGCAATATTCGTAAGTAAGCAATTTTTGTAGACATTCAAATTATTATATGTCTATCATAGACGCTAAAACTCACTCATATTTTCAACCAAACTCCAAATCTTGATACATATTGGTATGCCAAATTTTTCATAATTGCTAAATTTGAAGCCAAGAACTTAACTCTAACCTCTTCAAATGGACTAAAATTCAATGTTAGATCATATAAAGTAACACCTAATAATTAATTACCAATCTCAATATATTAAATTTAAATCTAAACTTGATAATTAGCTTAAGCAGGTCAACGTAATAACATACACTGCAGACAAACAGAAGCACTGCAACATGAGCATCTGCAGGTCATTCATTTTTTATATACAAATGTTAAAGAATCTTACACAAAGACCAATCATTGGCACATGATTTCCAATGATTGTCAAGGATTGGCATGTTTGCCAATGATTGGCATGATGACATTCTCCTCCAATATGACAAAGCATTACTGCATATGACTAAGTCATATTAACGCAGTATAATTTTTTTTTTTTTACTCACTGCTTATCCTCGTCCCTTTTTAATTTAAAAAATTTCCATCCACTCTTCCTATTAATGCAATCACATGATCTAAATATTTTCCCTCAACTTCATTAAGTGTAAC
Organism: Solanum chilense; assembly: GCA_032847665.1. Lineage (NCBI taxonomy): Eukaryota > Viridiplantae > Streptophyta > Magnoliopsida > Solanales > Solanaceae > Solanum > Solanum chilense. The sequence goes on from CM064974.1 coordinate 56,785,506, forward strand.
AAATAAACTTCTAGTAATAGTCACAGGAACGACATACTCCAAACTGCTATTGCAGAGAAAATATACACCGTTCTCCGCTAATTTTTCTATCAATTTTCGAACTCATAATAATAAATAGACGAATAAGGGATCAACTTCCATCTACCTTACTTCATTAAGATCCATATAACAATCAAGAAATTTTTCTACCTCTTTTGTTTTCTGCCCTTCTAATGTTAATTAAGTAAAATAAATAAAACTAATCCCACTAACCTAAATCAATTAATGGGTCAAGTAAAAAGGTATTAAATGAATTATGGATATGACCCTCTAACTATTAACTATATTAATTCTTCACTAAAATTTTTATCAACTAACTATTCTTAGTCTTCGAATAGTTTAAAAAATACCCCTTTAAATTTTCAAAAGGAGTCAAACTAGTCCTAGTTCACAAAACGACCTAGCGGGTCGTTACATTGAGATACCTCAGGGAAAAAACCGAACAAGTTTAGGGATCTGTTTATATATTTGACATATTATAAATCTCACAAATAAATAAAATTAAAGAAAACTCATTAAAAAAAAGTTCATGAATAAACTTAATTAGTGAAATAATATTATAATTTCTATGCATTTACAATTTAAATAATGTAATTCTTTATGATATTATCCTTGACTTAATGACTGTAATAATATTTTCAGAAGACGTCTTTATATATATATATATATATATATATATATATATATATATATATATATATATATATATATATATATATATTTTGCAATAATTAAAATTGCAGCCATTAAGCCAATTATTTGTAAGGACATTTTTTACGGGTCCTTTTTTTTTTTGGGTAGAAAAACATCCATTATGATATATTTTTAATTTTTTGAATATATAGTAACACCATCATATAGTTTTTACTAATTAAGCTTTTCCTTGAATTTTCTTTTGATGAGTTTTCTTCAATCTTTTTTATTTGTAGAGTTCATATTAATAGCATAAAAACAAATTATTTTGCTATGTTAATCTTTTTAAATAATAAATTTAGTTGAGAAATTTTATTGATATAAAAGTCTTAGTTGAATGATTTTAGTAATACAAAATAAAATTCAATGACTTTTCTAAATAATTTCTCAAAGTTGAGTGATCTATTCAGTTATTAACTCAAGGATTTTATATGACAATATCCTTCTTTGGCCAAATATCAGAATAATCATTTTGAAGAACTTAATAATATTTTCTTTTTCTTTTTATCTTATAACTCAAATGTATAGCTCAATATATGATTTTATTTTAGTTATATATATATATATATATATATATATATATATATATATATATATATATATATATATTTACTACCCAAAGACATAATTTTTAAACCTAGACCTTATTTTTCAATTTCAAAACTGTAAATAAAAAAGAATCCTAGTCCATTTAGGTTTACTGCAGCCACAGTTGAGCAAATTTAGGCATAAAAAAACCTTCTCCATAGCACAACCGTAGAACTATCCAAATCTTTTCTGTCTGATTAGGTTTTCTTGGTTTGAAGTTTCCCCTCCTTTCTCTACTACTTTTTCCATCCTTTACTATATATGTATCCAAGAAGTCCTTTGTGGTATTTCTAGCAGATTCTTTCTTTCCTATGTCAATTTTTGGATTTAATTTGATTTGAACGAGTAATTTGGGATTCCTGGAGTAGATCTGACAAATTAGCAGATGACGCCTTGCAGTGTTGGCTATGAGGTTCATATAATTTTCCTATATTCTCTTAGAATTTTCCTCGACTTCCTTTATCAAAAACGTATATACTGGAATCCTTTCCTTTTTGAATGTCATTTTAAAGGATATGTTATTTTAATTGGATATGTGTTTGTAAAATAGCTTTCAGGTTTATAAGCACGATTATATTTCTATCTTAGGAAGAGTAAAAGGAAATTCAATTTGTGAAACCTCATAATCTTTCCATTAATGATGAATGCCGATCGATCATTAATGGATATGCAGAAGTAAATGTTGTCAAGTTACACACTATAAAGTGAACCAACTATTCAACCTTTTTATGCTATTCAGTACAACTTACCTATTTTCTAAAGGCATGTCCTAAATTTCTTTTTTTTCCATTCTTTAAAAAAAATTTAGATTTAATTCTTATTCGAGTTGAATCTTGATTCCAAAAGTTTTTGTGGGTATTAAGATAATTTGTACACCTTGTGGAATGTTTTCCCCTTTTTGGCACTAAATGGAATTTAATTGCTGAAACAATTGAGTTTTGTCCATACAGGTTTGAATTTATGTTTGTCTGAGTTTTGTTTCTTGATTTTCAGGACAATTATTTGTGTGGTATGATCAAATGCATATTTTTTGTGCTTAAAATTTAAATCTTTGTCGAGATTGGTTTCAATTTTCTGGTGATTTATCATTTTGTTATTGTGATAATTCATTTCTCATTGTACTCCAATCTAGAATACAATTTCTTTTGGAATATTATTACAAATTTTTTTAACCTGTTTATGTTAATTGCAATTGGTGCCTCGATTAGTCCTTCTTTTCTTTTTAGAAAAAGAAAATTGGGTTTGGAGTCATCTAGCCTGTAAACTCTAGATATATAATTAGTAGTTTAGAGATAGATGAGAAATATTTTCTTTTTATTTTAAACGAATTAAAAAGTTTAACTGAATGCAAAAGAGGAGTAGTAAAAGAGATATACAAAATAAAGGGTATGATAGCCATCTTTTGCATCTTCTGGATGCTTTAAGTTAAATCTTTTTAGTTCGTAAAAAATATAAAGAAAATATTTCCCATCAATCTCTCAAACTACTAATCATGTATCTAGAGTTTACAGGCTATCTCGAAAACAATTTTCTTTTTCTAAAAAGAAAACACGAAATAAACAAAGCACCAGTTGCAATTAACATAAACAGGTTAAAATATTTTGTAATAATATTCCAAAAGAAGTTGTGTTCTAGAATGGAGTACAACGAGAAATGAACCATCACGATAACAAAATGATAAATCACTAGTAAATTAAAACCAATCTCGACAAAGATTTAAATTTAAGCACAAAAAATCTGCATTTGATTATACCACACTAATAATTGAGATCCTGAAAACCAAGAAACAAAACTCAAACAAGCATAAATTCAAACCTATATGGATAAAACTCAATTGCTTTTGCAATTAAATTCCATTAAGTGCCAAAAAGGGGGAAAACATTCCACAAGGTGTACAAATTCTCTTAATATCCACAACAACTTTTGGAATCAAGATTCAACTCGAATAAGAAATTAAATTGAAAAACAACCTTAAAAAATCGAAAAAAGAGAAATTTAGGACACGCCTTTTGAACATAGGTAAATTATAGAGAATAGCATACAAAGGTTGTATAGTTGGTTCACTTTATAATGTGTAACTTGGCAACATTAACTTCTGCATATTATTTTTTTTAACCATCGATCAAATGTCCACCCTTAAAATGATGAACCATTTATGGACATCAAATTAATTCTAAAAAAAAGAAGAAGTTTTCATTCTTTAATAAGAAATTTAAATCAAAGGAAATATTTTGTTTCACTTTGAAAGTAACTACTGTCTACTAATATAATAATAACAACAATCTACTGCATTCTAACAATATACATTAATATGTAGAGATGAAAAGAATGAAAAATTCTTATCTTTCCCTGAACAATGTTATTGTTTTCCTTCTTGCTGACAGCTGCCTCCACCCTTTTTATTTTCTAAAATAAGAACTTATTAAACTTAAGAACCCCACTAATCTATTATCACTTATGTGACCTAATGATAATAAAAATTTAAGTAATTTAGAGAGTTGACCCATAAACACCAATCAAATAATATTAATTAAATAAATAGTCTAAAATTTTCAGTTAAAATATTAGTGGAAGAGTCAAAATAGTTCTAGTTCTCAACGACCCAGCGGATTGTTACAAAGATGAAGATGAAAGGGTATTGGGTAGGGGTGGGGCTTCGTAATTAGCCATTTTTTCATGTTAGCACAAGTGTATCTCACACTCTTAATATTTTTGCTGATTATCAAAAAATGCCTAACATAAACAATTTTTGAATAGGTAAAAGTGTTCACTATGTTGTAGATACTAGTCTTAGTTGAGATGTCTAAACGAATTATGCGGACAACTTTAAAAGACCGTCGATGATTTAAGCCACAAATAAAATATGTTAATTTTGATTACATCAAAATCATTGTATCATATTTATCAAATTCATATTAAAAGTAATTATAATTGTACATAAAAAACAATGTATACATCAAAATCCTTGTTATTTTACAAAATTAAGTATCATATTTATTCAATTCCTATAAAGAAAAATTATTATATATAAGTACAATGTAGTAAAATATATGTGTATAATTCATTGTAATTTTTTTTTTGTTAAAGAATTCATTGTAAAATATTTAAAAGAATTCAAGCATTCATTGTAAAAAATAAATTCATTATACATACTCATTATTTTTTTATAATTAAATATTATTCATTATATCCTCAGCAAAACTATTCTATGTATGATGGTGAGAGAATAAATTATAAAGCAAACATAGGAAATTTTATGAAACCATATCCAAAAATGACTTCTCATGTCAGAATTAGAAAAGTAATAATAAAAATCAAATTCATTTATAACTCAAAGCTATTAACTCAAAGCTATATAATTGTATAGAAAAGAAAGTTCCATTCATTTACCGTTGCAAAATGGGTGTAGTTTTCATGGGTTGTTCTTTAGTTCTCCCTGTTATATTGATTATTCTCTTTAGAAGAATGGTTTGTAGTAGAAGACAACAAAGCAATAGTTATAGTAGTGTGGTATCAATGGTGTTTAGGCTTAGCCAAATGCCAGATGAAGAGATTGTATCAATTCTATCTCAAATAATAATTAGAGAAGCAGTCCAAACAAGTTCTCTTTCGATTTAATGGCAATATCTCCGAATGCATGTCACACGTCTAACATTCGACATTTCACAGTTTATTACATGGCAGATGTTTTATTATCCAAGGTTATGTAGAAAAGAATGGATGAAACATACCAATTTGATTAATAATGTTTTGGATTTCCAATATGGTGGCTACTTAGAAGAATTCACTCTCTCGTTTTCTTTTCAAAAGCAATTTATGTGTGTAATTAATAAATGTCTCAACTTTATATCATCAAAGAAAAAGGTTGAAATCTTTCAATTAGACCTATCACTCAGTAAAAACGAGCATATGCGATATACCTTTCCGTTTAAGCTCATCTCAAGTCATAGACCAAATTTATCGCCATTTGTTAGTCTCAAAGTTTTGGCTTTCAATAACGTTGATTTGACAATCGGGTTGTCAACTTTTTCATCGTAAACTATCCCATCCTTGAGAAACTATCTATTCATGAATCACGACTACTGACTCAACTGGAAATTATTGGACCATTATGCTCCAACTTGAAATTTTTTGAAATAGGTGATTGCTATGATTGTGATTTCATCAAGATCAATAACGTCAATTTTGTCTCTTTCAATTACATTGGAAAGAAACTAAACTTGCTTTTCGAGAATATTATCTCACTTCTTACTACTGATTTAAAGATGACTCAAGCAGTGATATATGAACTGCTTGTTCATACATTTACAACCTATTTGAGTCAACTCAGAACAGTTTCATTTAAAGCTTTTCATACGTCGATGGTACGCAATTATATATTCCATAGAGCTAGAATATATAAAGAAAGCTTGATTTAACTCTTGTAATTTTAAATTTATTTGATTATTTCAGGATCTTCATAATTCTTTACCAAAGTTCAACAATCTCAAAGTGCTTGTGTTGAAACTCTTAGGCTTGGAAGACGTTTCCTACTTGGTATTACACCACTAATAGAAGCATCTCCACATTTGCAAAAACTGCATATCGAGGTACATATGAGTTTATTCTTTATGTTGTTTTTCATAAATACTTTTTCATATGTGACTATATATATGACATAATTTGATTAGGTATAGTTTTAAAATAGCAACTTTTGAAGTTTAATTGTACATATAATTACAGTTGTTTAACTATAAGACTTTGTCATTAAAGATATAATTGAAAATTCAAGTTAAGTTATTTCAAATTTTTAATAAGTATTTTCTTTTTCTAACAGGAAACAAGGACATAGTATTAGAAAGAGGAGTTTATAATTTTTATCTAATGTGCTTGAACTTATTCAATAATACACAAGTTTGTTTCCTCCCCATCACCTCTTTATCAAAGGTTGCTTTTGAAGGTTTAAGATTTCTATACAAAAATCAGCCAGAGCCTAGAAATTTGAGAAATTATATTTAAAAAATTAAAAAATAAAAATTAACTATTGAGGACTAAATTTTTGATCCTACTACTTTGTTGTAGAAAAGATTGATTCTCAATTTATAGAAGTACAAAACATTTTTCTCCAAAAGAAGAGTTGTGTAAATGTGGAAGGAATTTTATTCCATTAATTATTTATTATATTAAATAACATGTGTTTCAGTAAAATATACCAAAATGATAATCATTACATATGAAGAATTTAGTACTAATAAGTTTCCTACTTATTCTCATGTTAAATTTATACTCAATTGCAATAATGTTAGAAAAAATGTTTTTCTTTGCTTCATACGAGTTATATTATACTTACTTTTTTTTCTTTTCAGCTTAAATCGATTGATACAAAAATCTCCAAAAATAGAATTTACACGGAAAAAGTGTCCCTATCAAGATATTAAAGAAGTTAAGTATAGTGATTACCTTGGTGGTTTTGCTGACAGGGTACTTACAACTTACCATACTAAAAATAGTGTGGCGCTAGAAACATTCATTATTGTTCCATTAGAATATGATGCTCAAGAAGCAAAAGGTCGCGCTCGATAACAAATACGAGGAAAAATTTAGAACCGAGTCAAGCAAGTGATCCTTTAAAGGTTGATGGTTTGCTAATTAGAGTTATGAAGAAAATAATGTACTATTTTATTTACAGGTTAATTATTGATTTATTAGTTACTTCACATTTTACCATGTATAAAATAACACAGAGTTTTCTCGCAGCTTATACATGTATTAGCTATGTGAGTTTCTAAATTATAAATCAAATGTTGAATTGATATTCATATTATCATCTAAAGTTCTGCCTAGGGCTCTTAAATCTTTATTTGGTGATGGTCAATATGTAGGCTATCACTTATCAAAATGGAGTTATAACCTAAATCATCTTACTTATGAAAGTGATATTGTTACCTTAACATAACCGATTGCATATTCTTTAAAAGATAATAATATCAATTATTATGAGACCCTATATGGTATATGAATTAAAAATAAAAATCAATTGCAGAATAATCTCCCCCTAAATTCCTAAATAAGACTTTGTTTGTGTCAGCCTCGAGCCTACACTCTGAACGTTTCCGACACCCAATGACCATTGTTGACCTTGAATGAAAAACCTTTGTCATGACTTATTTAATTCAGCGGAAGACTTAACTAAACTCAAATATGAAATAAGAACATTTTTAAAAGAAATATTTAAAACATAATAGTCTGGCCAAAATGACACTCAAATTCTCAGAACAAATCATCTGCAATTCGATCAAGAGACTCAAACTTACTATTCGACTGTCTATGAAACCTCTACAATACTAAGAAGGATGTTGGGAAAGACCCCACAACGTCCTATAAATGAAATACTATGAAGTGAATAAAAGTGTCCTCTAGAAAGCAAGGAGGCTCACCAACTGGATCAACGAGGCGCTGGGTGCTGATCCTGGTTACCTGCATCTGCATCATAAAATGATGTAGGCGAACTGGCATCAGTACATTGAATGTACAAGTATTTGAGTTGAAATGCTAAACAATAACTTAAAGCTTGAAAGGATCACTCTTTGCTCTTTGCTTTATTTGAAACATAACTCTTAGAGAATACTTAGTTCCCTTTTAACTTTGGAGATTTAACTCAACTCATTTCACTTTGCTCAACTTGTAGATTGAGCCTTAAAACAAAATTAAAATGTTTGTTTAAGACTTTTATAAACTTTAAGAAATAACTTTGACATGCTCCTTAACTTTTAGACTTGACTCTTAACTTCTTTGACTTTGATCTTAACTTTCCTTGAATTGGATTATTGATTAAAAGATCATGATCTCATGTTTAGGTAGCCTTGGCGCTCTGGCTGGTGGGCGCGCCAGAGCCTGTCGGGCAGAGTCTTCCTGAGGGGCTCTGGTTGGCGATGCGCCCCAGGGCCTATCAAATAGGTTTTTCGATGTTTCTTCTCCAATTTTCATCTCAAAACCTTCTAAAGTCCCATGGATCTTTCCCCATACACTTAGGATTACTAATTTTCTCAATACCTTATCGATTTGACTTATACAACAGCCTGGAAACATGAATCAAAATCAATTAAAGGTATACGCCAACTCAACTTACAAAAATCCAACAATTGTTCATCAAGAACTTCTATGTTCATCATTCAATACACTCTAAATACTCTCAATTAAACACATTGGGATGTGGGTGGAATAACATGACACAGAAAGATCTCACATACCTTATGGGGATCAGCGCCGACGAACTCGAAGATCTTGGCATTCTGGATGAGTTCTTAGTTTTTTCTCCTTTCTCCTTTTTATCTTATATTTTCTCCCAACCCATAAGCATATTTCAAATTTCTGAAACTTAATTAAGGCTTAGTTTTAAACCTAATAAACCTTTAACATAAATTAGAAAATAGTAGGGTTAAAAGACTACTTTACCCTTACTAAAATCTGGATTGGACCTTCCTCAATCCGGCAATCCAACTTTCGATAGGCATATATCCCTCATACAAATTGAAAATGCACAAACTCAGTAGTGTTGGAAAGATCGAGATCTTTCCAACCATATAAAGAACTGACCCTAACTCATCGTAAGCTAGAAGTTATACTTGTTTGATAATGACCCAAAACTCACTTTTTAAACTTAGGAAATTTCTAGATTTTTCCTTTTTATTTCCAAAAGTTATTATTTTTGGTTTCTTGGCTTGTTCCTATCTATTTCGAGTTAACAGATGTTACAATATCTCCCCCTTGGAAACATTCGTCCTCGAATGAGAATTCTTTCACAAAGCTAAGGGTAGTAATGTCATTTTAGCACTGAACAAACAAAAAAAAGAAATAACATGCTTACACATAGTCTTATGAAGTGTTAAGAAGATAATTTAGTACCTTAATCTGCATTCTCTCTGGATTCAATGAGATGTGGATATGTCCTCTTCATATCCTCCTCAGCTTCTCAAGTCGCTTTTCAAAGAAATAGTTCCTGCAAAGGACCGTGACTGAAACAACTTTCTTAGTTCTCAAATTGTGAACTTGGCTATCTAGAATCTGAACTGAAATCTCTTCATAAGACAATCTACCCTTAATCCCAACATTCTCAGTTGGTACAATCAATGAAGGATTGAACATAGAAATATGGAATATCGGATGAACCAATGCTAACTCTTGCGGTATCTCTAACTCATAAGCTACATTTCCAATTCTCTTGGATATTATATAAATTATATAAAGTCTAATATACATGGGACTAAGTTTCTTGTCCTTACCAAACCTCATAACCTTCTTCAAAGGTGAAACCTTAAGATACACCCAATCACTACCTCCAACTCTAATGGCCTTGTCCTAACATCTGTGTAAGTCTTTTGGCGACTCTGTGCCATTTTCCATATCCCTTGAATCACTTTCACCTTCTCTATATCTTGGTAAACTAGATTTGGCCCTACCAACCTTGCTTCACCAACTTCGAACCACCCAATAGGATATTTGCATTTTCTCCTATATAGAGCCTGACATAGAGCCATTTGGATGATCATACTAATTACCTTTAAAGTCAATCATACAATCTCTCGACATGTCTTCTTAAGTCTGGATAGTATGCTCTGCTTGCCTATCTGTCTGAAGATGAAGAGCAGTGCTTAAGTTCACCTTTAAACCTAAATCTTTCAGGAAATATTTCCAGAACTGTGGAGTAAATTGTGCACCTTTCTTTGAAACAATAAAATTGGAACTCCACAGAGTCTTACCATTTCTTGATAGTAAAAATAGCATAATCCTCGGCCGATTAGGTAGTCTTTACTGGCAAAAAGTGGGCTGATTTTGTCATTCTATCGATAATTACAAAAATAAAATCATGCTGTCTGCGAGATCTCTAAGCCTGTGATGAAGTCCATATTCATCATCTCCGACTTCCATTCCAGAATTTCTATAGTCTGAGACAAAACTCCCGGCCTTTGTTTTACTTTCACTTGCTGGCAATTCGGGCACTTGGCAACAAACTCAGCAATATATTTCTTCATGTCTTCCCACCAATATACCTCTCTCAAATAGCGGTACATCTTGTTATAACCCGTATGAATGGAATATCTAGAATTATGAGCTTCCTTCATGATCCTCTCTTAGAGTCTATCCACCCTAGGTACTTAACCTACCTTGATACTTTAGCACACCATCTCCCTCTAGTTAAAAATTTAGTACTCTTAGCTTATGAACATTTTCCTTCAAGTCAAGAAAAATGGGATCTTGGTCTTGTTTCTCTTTCACCTCTGACACTAGTGATGACTCCGCCCCATTGGTCACCACTATTCCTCCTTCTATGGAATCCATAAGTATGACTCCTATGTTTGTAAGTCTGTGCATATTTTTAGCTAACTCCCTCTTTTTTCATCAACATAGGTGGTACTTCCCATAAATAACCTGGTTAGAGCATCAACAACCACATTAACCTTACGTAGATGGTAAAGAATACTCATGTCATAATCCTTGAGTAATTTTAACCACCTCCTCTGTTTGAGATTTATCTTTTTTTGAGTGAACACTTATTAGAGGCTCTTGTGATCAGTGAATATTTCAATATGAACACCATACTAATAGTGACGCCATATCTGTAATAAATAAACTATTCATGCCAATTCTATGTCATGAGTCGGATAATTCTTCTTATGAACCTTCAACTATATGGAGATATAAGCTATAAACTTTCCATTCTGCATCAACACGCAGCCCAAACAAACTCTCGATACATCATAATTCACCACAAAACCTTGAGTACCCTCTGGTAAAGTCAAAATCGGAGTGGTACTCAGTCTCTTTTTCAATTCCAGAAAGTTTTTCTCACAAGCTTCAGAACATTGAAATTTGACTGTCTTTTGAGTTATCTTGGTCAAAGAAGACGAGATAGATGAGAACCCTTCAAAAAATCTCCTATAATAGCCAACCAAAACCAAGAAAATCCTTATATATGTTGGAGATATGGGTCTAGGACAACTCTAAACTGCTTCTATAGTATCAAATCTAATACCATCACCAGAAATGATGCGGCCCAATAATGCCACAGACTTTAGCCAAAATTCACACTTGGAGAACTTTGCATATAGCTCCTTATCTTTCAAAGTCGGCAGAACAATCTTGAGGTGACTAGAATGATCTTCTTCATTCCTTGAATAAATCAGTATGTCATCAATGAAGACAATTACAAACAGATCTAAAAAAGTTTGAAGACTTTGTTCATAAGATCCATAAATGTTGCAGGCACATTGGTCAAACCAAAGGACATGACCAAAAACTCATAATGCCCATACCTGGTTCTATAAGTTGTCTTTGGAATATCACATTGCCTAACTTTCAACTGATGGTCACCTGATCTGAGATCAATTTTCGGGAAGCAAGAAACACCTTGAAACTGGTCGAAAAGATCATAATCCTTGGGCGAGGATATCTTTTCTTGATGGTCACCTTATTCAACTGGCGGTAGTCTAGTCTATACACATACAAAGGGAACCATTTTTCTTTCTCACAAATAAGACTGAAGTGCCCTAAGGTGAGACACTTGGTCGAATAAAACCTTTGTCTAATAAACTGTTCAATCGTTTTTTCAGCTCTTTTAACTCTCTGGTTCCATTCTATATGGCTAAGTAGAGATAGGACGAATATTTGAAATGATATCTATGTGGGAGTTTAGTTCTCTCTCAAGAAGGACTTCGGGCAGATAATCATTAAAAACTTCTGGAAACTCTTTTACTATAGGAACTGACTAAAGGGAAGGTATCTCAAAGCATGAGTCATTAACTCAGGCTAAGTGATAGATACAACCCTTTGAAACTAACTTTCTCGCCTTAAGGTGAGAAATGAAATGACCCTTAGGCACTACTGAACTACCACTCCACTCTATGACTGGCTCATTAGGAATCTGAACCTTGACAACTAAAATTCTGCAATCTATTGATGCATAACAAGCATGAAGTCAGTCTGTAACAACCCTAAAAAATGATATGCTAAGTAATGCTTATTGTGTCTCGAATGCCTATGATTAGACTGGGTTCACACAGATTGATGCGTGTATAACTAGACCTCTAAACCTCAGCAACAGCCAAAAGAACTAACTCGGTGAGTTAGTTGAGCTAGGAAAGGTTGGGTCCATTCATGTAGAGCACCCGAATATGAAGATTTACCCGGATGAGTCTTTTCCGGACTTAAAAAGGGGAAATATTAAGTTTGAAGGGTCTAGGGGTAAAATTGTCTTTTCTAGGCTATGGGTAGTATTGTAATTCCCCTAAATATATAATTAATTAAATAATTATTTAATATGGTGGAGGGGCATTTTGGGGATAAAGGTTTGAAATTGTCCTTTGAGCAAAATCTTGCTCCACCCGGGTTCGAACCAAGGTGGAAGCAATGATTTAATTGATTTATTATATTTAGTTAATTAGTTAAATTAATTAATATTTAATTTTCTGATTTAATTAAAGGAAAATCAGATTTTTAATAAATAATAATAATAATAATAATAATAATAATAATAATAATAATAATAATAATAATAATAATAATAATAATAATAAATAATGAGGGGTCCTAGTTTGATTAAGTCTCCACCTAACTCTCCTAATCCTAACCCACTGAAACTCACGTTTCTCTCTACTTTCATCTCACTTAAACGTCTGATTTTTCTCTAAAAGAATAGAAAAACAAAATATAAAATTGATCAATAACATGAAAGCTAAAAAAATAACTCAAAAGAAAATTTAGTCTAAAAATATAAAGCAAAACAAAGTTCTTGACGGGATTGTGCTTGAAGTTTTGGTGGTGAGGCTTGGTTTTGTGGCAAATTGGCAGCATTTAAACAAGTTTTGAATGACATAAAGGCATGGTTTTCTTATTTATTGGTCCCTTTCCCAAGAGACCCCTAAGTTCAGTTTAAATCCTAATCGAGAAAATAAGGTAATCGCCGTTGCATGCCCCTGTCATTAGCTTCTTTGAAATATTTAAAGGAGGCGTTGGTATGAATTCTGGTAGATGATTTTTGGGCTGGTTGTGATTACGTGTTTGAATGTATATTCATAAATTATGTGACAAATGAAAGATGTGTTCAAAAAAATTAAATTACATTAACTTGATTGTGCATGTGTGTGCCGTGAGTTAGCCATGGTTTGAAGCCTGGATTTTTACATGTTAAAATGTTGTATTTTACGTATATGAATATGTTAAAAATGTGATGTTCATATAAGTTCAAAGTTTCTGAATTGAATGATAATTATTGATGGAAAGTAACCTTGAAATGGCACCTAAAGATCTCCCTATAAACTACTCGAAATGTCTTCATGTTTAACGTGAAAGTGAGTGAGAAAATGGACTGCAAAAAGGTGATTTAATTCTCGAAAATAAATATGAAAACTTACCTAAATATGCACTAGATGTTACACAAAAATTTATCCTAAATCTAGCATCTAAATGTTGCGAAAATGGAATGCAAAAAGAGGGTGAACAAATTTCCAGCATTCTAGAAATTTGTTTTTGGGGAGCTTACTGAAAATATTCACGTTCTAAAATATTTTTTTTAATGCTTGAGGTCAGTGAGGATTGAGCCTAAGACCTCACCATATACAAATAAAATATGGTAAGGGGGATTCGAAATGGGGTAAAGATCAAGTGAAAAATTAGGGGGAAACTCAAAGAAAATAAAGTGAGGGTGTGGGGTTCGAACTCACAACCTCTTGGACGAATGAAGGAGAGAGGAGAAGAATGAAATAAAGAAATAATAAAAATGAGGTATGTCGGATTGGAACCCACAACCTCTTGGCAGAATGAGAAGGTAAGGAGAAAATGTAAAATTAAAATAAGGTGAGGCTGTGGGGATTCGAACCCACAACCTCTTGAAAAGATGAGAGAGTTAGGTGAAAAATAAAGGAGAAAATAAATGTGGAAAGTGGGGATTGAACCGACAACATCTTAAATGAATGAGAGAGTTAAGAGAAAAATAAAGGAGAAAATAAATGTGGAGAGTGGGGATTGAACACACAACCTCTCGGATAGGTGATAAAGTTAAATGATAAATTAAAAGTAAAATAATGAGCTTGTGGGGGATTGAACCCACAACCTCCTTGACTTAAAGGAAAATGGAGAGGAGAAAGAGAAAGGAAATATAATGGGGTTGATGGGGTCGAACTAGGGTCCCCCATATCTGAAAAAAATGCAATTATCAAGTTTAAAATAAGATTAAGTGTTGTCCAAGGGATTCGAAATCGGGTTCCCTTGTCGAATTCCGTATTGACACATAAGTCATACATAAGTAAATATTTAATTAATAATGCCTCTAAAGATCGAAATCAAGATCTTGGCATATCTACAAGATGCATAAGTCTTGTACCACATAATATTGGGTAAACATGATTCACTTAGACAAACTATGAATGAAGCCTCATGACTTGTATGTGTGGACCCATAAGTCTAGCATACATTTAAAAGTAAGTGATCCTACGATGTATGTGATTAAATTTTGTAACCCTAGAAGGGTTAAGTAAGAGTGTGAAACATACTAAATAAACAAGTGCATTGGCATATGATGAAATGAACATTTACGTGAAGGGGTGAGTAATTATGAACAACAAATGTGTTAAATTTAGTGAATGAGGTGAAAATATGATAAGAGGCTAATGTGAGAAATGAGAGCAATCTCAAATGAGACTAAGTAAATGTTACCAAAACGTACTCACCTATGAGAGTGTAAAGCTAATGAAGAGAACAGTCTCTATGAACACTCAATGAAAGTATTAAAGTCAATGCATACTTAATACTAATGATGAGATGAGAAATCATCTAATGAGCTATGATGTCCTCATGGTAGAAGCCAGTTTCCGTAATGTATGAGTTGAATGTAATGGAACTTTATACTGAACACTGATAGGCTAGCTATGATTGGTGATGCCTGCCTTCAGGAAGGGCGGAGGTTTATGTAACTCTCATGAGATGAGACTGTCCGGAATATTGGGTATGGGTCTCCTTATATCTCCTAGTCTTTGAACCTATACTGCCAATGTAGGGATCTAGCAGGGTTCCATTCCCTATATACACTAGCATGTTGTGTTTTACTTAGGCCGCTGATTCCACCTATTTTCGGTGTGGGGATTACACAATGTATTTCATTACGCTCACATGATCTATGTCGGTTAAGGTTAAAGATCCCAAAGAAAGAATGAGGCCAGCCTCAACGAATGCACATAATGAAACGAACGATACCAAAGGTGTTAGGAAAGGATAATCAATAGGTCAGCTAGACTTAAGTAATGACACTAATTTATTCTTGGTCATTGCAGAGCAAACACGATGACAGTCTTAAACTACATCCTAGGTATGAGTGGTGGTTGCATTAGTATATGAAAGAATGAAATTTGAAGTACGTAAAAATGAATGAAGCAGACTCTGTGTTTGGTAAAGAATGCTCCCTAGTTGAGGTCCCATATATTGAAACCTCATTTTGGAAAATCCTAATGTCAAGCCTATGATTCCAAGGTCTCATTGGCATATGAAAGAATGATATAAACTACGTGATATAATATGTCCATAATGTTATATGCTGTTTCTAAATTTATAAGTATGATGATACATGTTACTCTCATGGCATGACTTTCCTAATCCACATTTGGCAAGTCCACTAACTTTCCAAATACAAATTTGGCAAGTCCACTATCTTTCCTAATCTAAATTTGGCAAGTCCACTGACTTGACTTTCCATAATTCATATCGTTAGTAGAGAGCTCTGCTTAATCATACATGTAATTGGTGTGTGATTTCATATACCCATACTTAGTAAAAGTGTGTACTAATCCCATACAACTCTACTTTTTTAGGTGCAGGCACAGGTGGAAGTTAGAGATTACAGGTTGACGCAGAAGCTACCTGGATGTAGAGCAAGGCCCTCATGCTTTCGAGGATGCTTTCCCATTATATTCTGGCTTAGATATTGGTTTGAGTCAGTGGAGTATGTTCCACTAGCATTTCTTTCTCATCTTATTTCAGACATTGTATTGGTGCCATTTTGGCAAGTATACACTTCATGCAGTATGGAACTATTTCTTTACTTTGATGATCTTAATATTAGATGGTTGATTCTGGACGTTTATGAGTTTAAGTAGAATGACTTATATGAATGTTAAGCTACCTGCAACAGCCAAGCAACCTGACTTGGTGAATTAGTTGAGTTAGGAAGGGTTGGGTCCAGCCATGTAGGGCACCCGAATATGAAGATTTACCCGGATGAGTCTTTACCGGACTTAAAAAGGGGAAATTTTAAGTTTGGAGGGTCTAGGGGTAAAATGGTCTTTTCCAGGCCAGGGGTAGTATTGTAATTACACTAAATATTTAATTAATTAATTAATTGATATGGTGGAGGGACATTTTGGGGAGAAAGGGCCGAAATTGGCCTTTGAGCAAAATCTTGCGCCACCCGGTTCGAACCAACGTGCAAGCAATGATTTAATTGATTTATTAAATTTAGTTAATTAGTTAAATTAATTATATATTTAATTTGCTGATTTAATTAAAGTTAAATTAGATTTTTGATAAATAATAATAATAATAATAATATCAATAAATAATTAGGGCTCCTATTTTGCTAAGTCTCCACCTAACACTCCTAACCTAATCCACTCAAACTCACATTTCTCTCTACTCTCATATCACTTGAACGTCTGATTTTTCTTTAAAATAACATAACAAAAAATATAAAATTCATAAAGAACTTGAACGCTAAAAAAACAACTCAAAAGAAAATTTAGTCTTAAAACGTAAAGCAAAACAAAGTTCTTGACGGGATAATGCTTGAAGTTTCGGTGGTGAGGCTTGGTTTCGTGGTAAATTGGCAGCATTTAAACAACTTTGAACGACATTAAGGTATGAGTTTTCTTCTCTCTTGGTAGCTTTCCAAAGAGTCCCCTAAGGTCAGTTTAAATCCCAATTGAGAAACTAAGGTTGTCCCCGTTGCATGCCCCTTTCATTAAATCCTTTGAAAGATTTAAAGTATCCGTAGGTATGACTTCTGGTAGATAATTTTTGCGCGGGTTGTGATTACGTGTTTGAATGTACATTCAGAAATTATGTGAGAAATGAAAGACGTGTTCAATAAAAGTGAATTACGTTAACTTGATTGTGCATGTGTGTGCTATGAGTTAGCCATGGTTTGAATCATGGATTTTTACATGTTAAAATGTTGTATTTTACGCATATAAATATTTTAAAAATGTGATGTTCATATGAGTTCAAAGTTGCTGAATTGAATGATAATTCTTGATTGAAAGTAACCTTGAAAATGCACCTAAAGATCTCCCTAAAAACTACTCGAAATGTCTTGATGTTTAACGTGAAAGAGAGTGAGAAAATGGAATGCAGAAAGCTGATTTGATTCTCGAAGTAACCATGAAAACCCAACTAAATATGCACTAGATCTTACACGAAAATGTATCCTAAATCTAACATCTAAAAGTTGCAAAAATGGAATGCAAAGAGGGTGAACAAATTTCCAGCATTCTGGAAATTTGTTGTTGGGCAGCTTACTGAAAAATATTCATGTTCTAAAATATTTTTTTAATGCTTGAGGTCAGTGGGGATTGAGCCCATGACCTCACCATATACATGTCATAAAAAAATTAAATAATTTAACAAAATGTGGTAATGGGGATTCGAAATGGGGTAAAGATCAATGAAAAACTATGGGGGATATAAAAGAAAATAAAGTGAGGCGTGTGGGGTTCAAACTCACAACCGCTTGGACGGATGAAGGAGAGAGGAGAAGAATGAAATAAAGAAATAATAAAAATGAGGAATGTGTGATTCGAAACCACAACCTCTTGGCAGAATGAGAAGGTAATAAGAAAATGTAAATTAAAATAAGTGAGGTTGTAGGGATTCGAACCCATAAACTTTTGAATAGATGAGAGAGATAGGAGAAAAATAAAGGAGAAAAATAAATGTGGAGAGTGGGATTGAATCCACGACCTCTTAAATGGACAAAAGGTGAGAAAGATAAGCGGTAAATTAAAAGTAAAATAATGAGCTTGTGGGAGATTTAACGAGGGTCCCCCAAATCGGAAAAAAATGCAATTATAAAGCTTCAAAGAAGATTAAGTGTTCAAGGGATTTGAAACCGGGTTCCCTTGCCCAATTCTATATTGATACATAAGTCATACGTAAGTAAATATTTAATGAATGATGACTTTAAATATTGGAATCAATATCTTGGCATATCTACAAGATGCATAAGTCTTGTACCACATAATATTGGGTAAACATGAATCACTTAGACAAACTATAAATGAAGCCTCATGGATTTTATGTGTGGAACCATAAGTCCAGCATACGTTTAAAAGTAAGTGAGTCTAAGATGTATGTGATAAAATAATGTAACCCTAGAAGGGTTAAGTAAGAGTGTAAAACGCACTAAATGGCCAAGTGCATTGACATATAATGAAATGAACATTTACGTGAAGGGGTGAGTAGTTATGAAAAGCAAATGTGTTAAAGTTAGTGAATGAGGTGACAATATGATAAGAGGCTAATATGAAATACGAGATCAATCTCAAATGAGACTATGTAAATGTTACCAAAACGTACTCAGCTATGAGAGTGTAAAGCTAATGAAGAGACTAGTCTCTATGAACACTCTAATGAAAGTATTGAAGTTAATGCATACTTAATACTAATGATGAGATGAGAAATCATCTAATGAGCTATGATGTTTTCATTCTAAAAGACAGCTTCCATGATGTATGAGTTGAATTTAATGGAACTTTATACTGAGCACCGATAGGCTAGCTATGAGCGGTGATGCCTTCTTTCAGGAAGGGCAGAGGTTCACGTAACTCTCATGAGATGAGGCTGTCCGGCATGCCGGGTATGGGTCTCCTTATATCTCCTAATCTTTGAACATATATTGCTTATGTAGGGATCTAGGACGATTATATTCCCTATATACGCTAGCATATTTTGGTTCACTTTGGCCGGTGATTCCACCTTTTTTCGGTGTGGGGATTACACACTGGATTTCATGATGCTCACATGATCTATGTTTGTTAAGGTTAAAGTTCCCAAAGAAAGGATGAGGCCCGCCTCAACGAATGGATATATTTTAATGAACGATACCAAAGGTGTTAGGATAGGATAATCAAGAGGTGAGCTAGACTTAAGTAATGACACTAGGTTATTCTTGGTCATTGCACAGAGAACTCGATGAGAGTCTCAAACTACATCCTAAGTATGACTGGTGGTTGCACTAGTATATGAAGAATGGAAAATGAAGTACGTATGAATGAATGAAGCAGACTCTGTGTTTGCTAAAGAATGCTCCCTAGTTGATTTCACATATGTTGAACCCTCATTTTGGGAAGTCCTAATGTCAACGCCATGATTCCAAGGTCTAATGGCATATGAAAGAATGATATGACCTACGTGATATGATATGTGCAATATGCTATGTAATTCTTGTAAAATGATAAGCGTGATGATGCATGTTACTCTAATGGCATGACTTTTCTAATCCAAATTTGCCAAGTCCACTGACTTTCCTAATAAAAATTTGGCAATTCCACTGAGTTTCCTAATCCAAATTTTGCAAGTCTACTGACTTTCCTAATCCAAATTTGACAAGTCCACTGACTTGATTTTCCATAATTCATATCGTTAGGAGAGAGGTCTTCTTAATCATGCATGTCCTTGGTGTGTTATTGCATATACCCATACTTAGTGCAAGTATGTACTAATCCCATACAATTCTACATTTTTAGGTGCAGGAACAGGTGGACGTTAGAGCTTACAAGTCGACGCTGAAGCTATCCGGACGTGGAGCATTCATCCGGACTTGGGAGGCCGTCATTCTTTCGAGGACGCTTACCCATTATATTCTAGCTTAGATATAGGTTTGAGTTAGTGGAGTATGTTCCACTAGAGTTTCTTTCTCATCTTATTTCAGACATTGTATTGGTGCAATTTTGGCAAGTACACACTTAATGCAGCATGGAACTATTTCTTTCATTTGATGATCTTAATATTAAATGGTTGGTTGTGGATGTTTATGAGTTTAAGTAGAATTGATTATATGGTTAAGTAACAAAAATTTCAAATTTTCTGCTAAAATTAACCTAGATGAAGTAACGATGACGTATGTAGGCTTGTCTGCGACCTCTGAGAGGTCAACGACACCGGTCTCGTCTGGGGTCTAAACTCTGATCGTGACACAGTCCATACCTAGAATGACATAAAAATCTACCATGTCTAATTCTACTAGATAACCCATGGTGTTCTTGTGATTTATGGAAATTGGACAATCAGGATAGACTCTTTCCGCTCGAATAGACTCACTAACAGGTGTGAAAACATAAAAGGGTTCACTAAGTTTTTCAGAAAAAAATCTGAAACTGATTTGCTACATAAGGATTTACAAATGATAAACTTGCACCTGAGTCTAACAAAGTATTAACGTCAAAAGTAAAGACTTTGATCATACCCGTGACAACATTTGGAGAATGTTCTCGCCTTTTGTGGCTAGTGATTGCATAGAGGAGGTTTGCCCATCCGTCAATACCAGAAGTGTCTCCTCTAGGTGTAGCCCTTTCTAGGGGATCAATTGATGAAGATTGGACTCTGTTGCCCAGATTTCCCCCTCAATGCTTATTCTTAGGACACTCTTTCATGTAGTGCCCTTCTTAATCGCACTTGAAGAAACCTAACTGGCCATCACTACACTTATCGGCATGGTTTCTACCACATCTACCACAAGTAGGAGACCAACTACCTCCTTTTTCCATACTACCTTGGGACAGGGCTGGTCTAGCCTCACCTCTGTTTTTGGGTGCAGGTGCACAAACAGTTGATGGTGCATGAGCATTTTGTTTCTGAAATTGTGGTCGACTTGAACCACCCGTCTGTTGATCAGATTCATTTCTAGTCTTATCTTTCTTATTCATGTACTCATCTCTGTCCCTCAGCTTTTCTTACTCAACTTGTTGCACATAGTACATTAACCTTAAAATGTCCATATCCCCAATCCACAATGCAGACCTACCTTCTTTGCTTGAAACGCGGCCCAAGCCAGCAATAAACAAGCTCATTCTCTCCTCATATCTTAAGCATTTTAGGAGAATAGCGAGGTAGTTGGGTGAACTTCAACCCTTATTCATAATCACTCAAGGAGTCCGGTTTAAAATAAGTAACTCACGTACCATTGCTTCCTTCGATTCCTGGAGAAAGAAACGCCCTAGGAAAGCTTTTTCAAAGAAAAATTAAGCTGAATGTAGTGCATCCTTATCTCTTCCCTCCTTCCATTGATCGAACCAAATCCTATCCATATTTTTCACTTAATATGCGACTAGTTCAACTCGCTCGGCATCTACCACATGCATCACTTTGAAGACCTTCTTCAACTCTTCCACAAAGTTTTCCAGATCCTCAGTAGTGCTCGAACCAGTGAAGCTGAGAGGATTCATTCTCATGAATTCACAAATCCTCGAGGTGTTAGCCTCTTCTTGTCAAGCTCTTTTGTGTTTCTCGACTTGGTTGGTCACCCCTTTGCATAACATTCGGATATCCTCACAAAATTTAGCGTTGCTTACTTCTCTTGTGGTTGCATATTCGTGCATTAGGTCCCTCTGGCTATTCGACATTCTTTCTTGATGTATGACCTCTTGCTTTCTTTATAGAGGCATGAAAATATGAAACACACTTAAGAACAAATTAGAGGAAAACTTTTTAGAGTAAACTCTAACGCACGAAAAGGAATTTGAAAGAAGTGAGGAATTCCAAATTGTTGTAGCCTTCTAATAATAGATGTGGCACGCTTCACATTGATGACTAATACTTTACGAACATGGCTTCATAGACTCCCAAGGACTCTTGAACTCTGTGCTCTGATACAAATTTATCAAGCCCCAAGCCTACACCCTGGTCGTGGACGGCAACCAATGACCATTGTCGGCCTTGAGCGAACCCTTGGCCTGACTTACTTAACTCAGCAAAAGACTTAACTTAATTCAAATATGAAATATGAACATTCTTAAAAGAAATACTTAAAACATAATAGTCTGGCAAAATGGCACTCAAATTCTCATACCAAAACATCTACAATTCAAGGAAGAGACTCAAACTTACTATCTGACTATCTATAAAGCCTCTACAATACTAAGAAAGATGTTGGGACAGACCCCACAACTACTATAAATGAAATGCTCGAAAGCAAATAAAAGTGTCCTCCAGAATGCAAGGAGGCTCACCATTGACTCTTAATGCTCAACTGGATCAACGAGACGCTGGGTGATGATCCTGGTTACCTATATTTACATCATAAGACGATGCAGGCTAATTGGAATCAGTAGATTGAATGTATGAGTATGCGAATTGGAATGCTAAACAACAACTTAAATCTTGAAATGATAAAAAAAAAAAAACTTACCTTGTCTCTATTAATCTCATGAAATGCTAACTCAATATAAAGCAATAAGGACACATGCAATATATAATAAAAACTTGTAAAAACAAAGTAAACAACATAGTTCATTAAAGATAATGCAATAACAAACTCAACTTTACTTATAATGAAAGTAATATAGAGTCTGTGGTAGATTCTCTAACCGACAACCATCACTATTAGCCTAAGCGATGGTACAACGTCTTACCTCACGTTGCAAGAGGACCATTCTATACCTTTTCATCGATATAGAACCTTAATTGTTAAGTAGATACACTAGTCTATGCTAAAGAACACTAAGGAATCATCTAAAAAGTATGATCCTTTCTCTGTCCATGTTGGCTACATGGTTTATGGAGACTTGAGTTGTTATGAACTTGCATCCCAATATCGGTGCTCAATACTACTCATAAAAATACTTAAATCATGTGTTTTTAAAACAACTTCTTCTCTGGTTTGAGGTAATTGCTCAAACTTAGCTTTAAAATCTCTCTTTGAAATCATAGTTCCCTTTTTCTAAAACTAGCTAAAGGCACTGTGAAAGTCTAGCTTCCTTTCTTTCTTAAAATATGGAAACATTTGTAACTCTTAAGGACTACTTAGTTCCCTTATAGATTTTTGAGAAATGCAATCACTCTTTTCTCTTTGCTTTACTTAAAACTTCACTCTTAAGGAATACTTAGCTCCCTTTTAACTCTTGAGATTTAACTGAACTCATTTTACTTTGCTCAACTTGTAGCTTGAGACTTAAAATAGAATCAAAATGTTTGTTTAAGACTCTTGAAAACTTTAAGAACTTACTTTTACTTGCTCCTTAACTTTTAGACTTGACATTTAACTTCTTTGACTTTGATCTTAACTTCCATTGAATTGGATTATGGATTCAAGGATCATGATATCATGTTTATGGATGATTTCATGATTTTAGATGTACCTTAGAGTGTTGAAATCAACTAAGAAACATAGTTGCGTCACTTAGGAGCTAGAACGAAAAGATGGGGGGGGAATGGGTCTCCATGTGGCCTTTGGTGCTATGGCTTGCGCGGCGTGCCAAAGCCTGTTGGACAGAGTCTTTATTGAGGGGCTCTGGTTGGTGCGGCGCCCTAGGGCCTATCAGACATGATTTTTGATATTTGTTCTCCCATTTTCATCTCTAAACCTTCTAATCTCCCGTGGATCTTTCCTCAAACACTTAGGATCACTAATATTCTCAATACCCAATCTATTGAACTAAAAAAAAAAAAAAGCAGCCCGGAAAAATGAATCAAAAACAATTAAAGGTATATTCCAACTCAACCAACAAAAATTCAACAATTGTTTGTTAAAAACATCAATGTTCATCATTCAATCTACTTTAAATGTGTTTAATTAAAATGTGGGTGGAAGAACCCAACACATAAAGATCTCACATACCTTATAGGGATCACCCTCGACGATTTCCACTCGAAGATCTTGGGGTTCTTGATGCGTTCTTAGCTTTTTCTCCTTTCTCTCAAGCCCTAATCGTATTTCAATTTTCTTAAACTGACTTAAGGCTTAGTTTTACACCTAATAAACCCTCAAAAAAAATTAGGAGATAGTAGGGTGAAAAGACTACTTTACCCTTACTAAAATTCGGATTGAACCTTCCTCAATCCCACAATCCAACTTCCGATAGGCATATCTCCCTCATACGATATTGAAAATGTACAAACTTGACAGCATTAGAAAGATATCTCCAAGGGCTTTCAAACAATATAAAGAACTTAACCTAACTCATCCTGAGATAGAAGTTATGACCGTTTGAAAATGACCCAAAACTCATTATTTAATCTTAAGAAATTTCCAGATTTTTTCCTTTATTTTTAGAAGTGATTATTTTTTGTTTCTTGGCTTATTCCTAGCTATTTCGAGTTACGAGATGTTATAGTTTGATGACTATCATATTACTTTATGGTAAAAGGGTAAAAAATGTCCTTAAACTATATGAAAGGAACAAATATGCCCTCCGTTTATAGTTTGGCTCAAAATGCTCTTAATGTTAATACTTCGGTTCAAAAATGCCCTTAAACTATGCGAAAGAAACAAAAGTGCCCTTCTTTTGTAGTTTGACCCAAATGTTCTTGTTGTCAATACTTTGGTCCTATAAGCTCTTATTGTTATTTAATGGGTCAAAATGTTCATTTTCCAAATAACCATATAATTATTTTCTTTTTAACACTTTATTTTTCTAATAATGTTTTTAAAAATTTGTAAATGTTTATCTTACTTCAATTCAGAAAATAAAAAATAAAATCTTTCTTATTTTATTATCATTAATTTTTATCGTTATGTTATAAATTAATGATGAATATATTATGATCTTATATATGTGACATATATTATCTGCTGAAAGGGTACATAAAGTTATTATATTTTAATTGATAAAATGAGAGTAAGAAGAAAAAAAAATATTTTCTACATTTTTATTTCTTAAAGTGATATTAGAAGAAAGAAACAATAATAGTATTCTTTAATACTATTTTAAGTAGGAAGAAGATGTATTCAAAAATTAAAAAATAAATATTCAAAAAAGGGCATTTTAGACCCGTTTTAAAAATATAGGGTCATTTTTGGAGCAAAAAATTGACTGCAAGAGTATTTGAACCAGAGTATTGACAGTAAGGGTATTTTTTAGCCAAACTTTAAACTGAGGGCATTTTTATTCCGGTATTTTTTAGCCAAACTTTAAATTGACGGCATTTTTGTTCCTTAGTGAAAGACATTTTTGACCCTTTTCCCTTATTTTATTATCGAAAAGTATGATTCTCAATTTATAGAAGTACAAAACTTTTTCCTCTATTATCTAAATATGAAAGATTTTTTCTTCCATAAATTATGTATTAGATTAAAATAGCATGGGTTTGAATAAACTAAATTCAAACTAATAATTACTAAATATTAAGAATTTAGTACTAATAAGTTTCCTACTTATTCTCATGATAAATCTATTTTTACTTGTTATTTTAACCAATGCAAATTTTATATGTCAATTGCAATGACTATTAAACTTCAACAAAAAAAACTTGTTCTTTCCCTTTTTTTTATTATAGTCACATGTCTATTAATGGAAAAAGAAATTATTTTCACTATTGCTATATGTAAATTACTCTCAATTGCAATTATGTTAGAACAAATGTTTTCCTTGGCTTCATACGAGTTATATTCTACTTATATTTTTTTTCCTTTTGAGATAACGACAATCTCCAAAACAGAATTATACGGAAAAAGTGTCTCCTTGAACATCTCAAAAAAGTTAAATATAATGGTTACCTTGATGGTTTTGTTGATATGGTACTTGCAATTTACCTTATTGAAAATAGTGTGATGCTTGACACATTCATTATTGATCCTTTCAAATATGATGCTTAAGAAGCAAGAGGTCGGGTTCAATGACAGTACAAGAAAAAAATTCCTAAACGAGTCAAGCTAGTATTACTTTAGGGGTTGTTGGGTTGATGATTATAGTTATGAACAAATTAATGTATTATTTTATTCAAAGGTTAATTAATTATTTATTTTACATTTTACCATGCATAACATAATACATTCATTTCTCGTAGCTTATACATGTATTAGCTATGTGAGTTTTTAAATTATAAAACAAATGTTGAATTGATTTTCATATTTTCATCTAAAGTTCTGACTATGGATCTGACCTCTTTATTTGATGATGATCAATAAGTAGGATATTATTTACCAAAAATGGAGTTACATCAAAATAATAATCTTCCTTAGGGTGCATAAAATTGAGCCGAAAATCGAATCAAACCGCAAATCGAGTCAAATAAAAAAAAAATTGACTAGTGATTTGGTTTGACTTGGTTTGGTATTGGAAAAAAATCCGACTATATTTAGGATGGTTTGGTTTAAAGTAAATAAAATCAACCCGAGACCGGAACAACCCGACATTATATATGTACTTGTAAAATTTTATTTTATACATAAAAATATTTAATTTGGTATCATTTAAACATATTTCGTATACTATTTATTAGTTTTTATCTTTTAATATATTATTTCAATTTTAAAACTTAGAATTCAGTATAGTCCAATAAAGATTATAGTTCATAAATATTGATAATTATGATAAAACTTAAATCAAAATCAAATTAATACTTATGCAAAAAGAAAATCAATTCAACAATAATAATGACAATAATATAGAATATTTGTTCTTTAGTTTTACATTGGTTTAGACAATTAAAATACAAAATCTAAATTAATTTTCCTTAAATGTTTAAAAATGTAACTAATACTTATTAAACTTATTTTAGCATGATTTAGTACTTTTAAATTATGATTATTTTCATTATGACATTACAATATTTATTTTATATGTTGATTTCATTATTATTTTTAGTGAATATTTTTGTGTCATCAATATTCATCTCATATTTTGTGTTATTTTTTAGGAAACATCTTAGATAATTATATTTTGGTTGGACTAAGAAATGTTTGGAGCACAAATTAATAAAATGTTTGTAAGCTTTACCGAAAAAATCCAAAAATCTAGAAAAATCCGAAGTTTATTAGTTTGGTTTGATTTATAAATTTGAAAATTCAACACAATGGTTTGGTTTGGTATTTGAAAAATCTGAACCAACCCGAGGTTGAAAAACCCAAAAAGAAAACTTTATTTGTTTAGTTTGGTTCATAAATTTAAAAATTTTACACGAATGGTTTAGTTTGATATTTGAAAAACTCGAATCAACACGGTCATGTACACCCCTAATCTTGATTATGCAGATGATACTATTATCTTTACATCAAACTAATACATATTATTTAAAGAAAATTATCAATTGATTATGAGACACAATCTAGTCAGAAAGTGAATAAGGATAAAAATTCAATTTATCTACATCAGAGTGTAGCAACGGAAGATAATCAATTAGTAAAAGATTGTACAAACATAAAAAGGGTCAGTTTCCTTTTAAATATCTGAATCGCCCTAAGATCATTCAAGAAAAAGAAAAGAGCACTATTCAAAGCTTATTCAATGAGTGAAGTCAAAATTGTAAGCATGAAAAGGAAATATGACAACAAATTGAGGTAAAGAGGTATTACCTATGTTTTACTAAGTGTTCGTATCCATGTTCTTTCTTCTATTGTTCCTCCTAGTTTTGTTTTAAAGGAACTTCATAGGATTTTTGTCACATTCTTTTGCAGTAATTAAGTCACAGGTAGGAGTAAACATGGGCTATATTGGAGAAGATATATTTACCTAAACTAGAAGGTGGATTAGGGTTTAGGACTATTATAGGTATCTCAAAAGCTATACAAATTGTGGTGGAGATTTAGAACCCAAAATATTTTATAATCCAATTTTATGTGGATGAAGTATTGCAAGAAAGAAGATTCTTACACTTGTTTAATAAAGATGGGCTTCTTAGGTGTGGAAGAATATGTTGCAGAATAGGGAAAACAGGGAACCTAAGGGAGGGACTATGCTTCGTCCATTACATCTTTATCATACGAATGTACAAACATGTCATCCACTGATTGATGTTAAGATTTTCTTGAAGGAAGCTGATTGAGATTATGATAATATACAACGTCACTTGCTAGAAAATGTGCTTAATCATGTTAGACTGCTCATGGAGCATGTAAAATTGTCTGATAATGAGGATAAGCCTTGGTGGGAAAAAAACTTAACACTGAAAATTTATTGTTAAGAGTGCATGGGATATATTAAGAAGAAAGGAGATAATAAATGAAGTCTTTAAGTAAATTAGGGTGAAGAATTTTCCTTTTAAGATGTCATTTTTTTAGGTGGAGAGTATGGTCAAATAGATTTCCTGTGGCTATAGTGATGACTAATTAGAACCCTAATACATAGAAATTCAAATGTGAAACAATAGGTGAGCTCTTCTACTTGAAATATCCATTAATTATGCTTAATCATGCACTTAATGTAGGCAACCTAGAAAAGAAACCTTGGCAAACTTACTTATAAAGGGTGAGATTGCTAAGACAAGCTGGAAATAATTTACATCTGTGGTTGGTATCATTTGTTCATTAATTTATTTTAAATAAACGACGAAGATATGGTGGGAAGCTACTAGAAATGCTAGGCAGAAAGTTATTTTTTCTAGCAGTTCCTTAATATATATATCTGGGATGTTAATAACATTGTGCAAAAATTCATGACATAGAGATTTGATTACAGGAGTTTCCTGGAACTTGGCCTCTTAGGGTGTCATTATTGGATGGTTTCACGACCTATCTTAAAGCGAGATGGGCCAGGTGGTACCCTCCTAATGATGGTTAGTGTAAGGTTAATACTGATTGAACTGCGGAGGACAATCAAAGGGCTAGTGCTGCAGCTTTTGGTATTCGAGATAATAATGGAGATCTAGTTGGTGAAAAAGATTTGAAGATACTTGATGGTACTAATTTAGTTGCTGAGGTTGTGACTATTAGATAGGCTTAAAATATTGTTGGGAGAAGGGATATACCAACATTATTGTAGAAACAAACTCATTGACAATGATACATGTACTAAATGGTGTCTAGGAGATACAATGGAGTGTGGTTCTGAAAGTCAACTTTATTAATATACTAAGTAAATTGTTGTCAGGAAGAGTACAACACTCCTCAAGGGAGGAAAATACTCTTACTCATTTTTTTTGCCAATGTGATTTTTTTATTTTCCAAGTAATTATGAACTCTCCAACTTTTAAAAGGTTCCAAACATAGTGAATAAAATAATCATTTAGGAGAAGCATAATTTCCCAACAATGTGAATTGAACAGACAAATGTTACAAGGTACTGAAGCTCAAATTTAAGTACTATTTTCATGTTGAATCTTAAAACAATTTAGATTAAAACTATCTACTATATTACTTCTAGAGTCAGATGTAATTCCGATTGGTCAATATACCATGCATCTATTGAAAGCTTTGAGGTGTATCGTTTGGTATAACACCAAGACTAAGAAGGTATGTGCAGGCTCATGTTTTTGTTCTAAGTTTCTTTTATTTTCACAACGTCTTTTTTAAGATAATGAGTTATTTATTTTTAATGGGGTTAATTACGCATCTTCATCTCAACAAAGAAAAAGTTCAACGTTAAGAAAAAATTGGAAGTATCCGTCACAAGTTCTAAGTAATAGACATTGAAAAAATCAACAAAGTCAGTGACTTTACTTGGATTAAAGGGGAGGTAGTGGTATTAATCCCTCGACTTAATTCAGCTGACATGAACATAAGTTTTGGTAAAGTATAACTGATTTTACTTGATCTTCAAAAGATGCAAGACGATGAAAAATAACAATTCAGGTCCATAAATCTATAGAATACCAGATCAGCTCAGAAACTCAAATCAACAATTGATCAAATTGGGTTCAAATTCATACCTATCATTGAAGATGAAGAATCGTTGTGCGATGATGAGGTATTGAAGGAGTATGAGCTGAATTCAAGGTATAGACATGTCACGACCAAAACCCGTCGTGATTGACACTCACACTTACAAGCGGTGGGAGAACCAATACTACTATCCAACTAAAACAATTATTCTAAACTAAGGCATTTAAGTTACGGAAACAAGTTAAATGACTAAAAGCAAAGTTCCATTACTAAACAAAGATCTAACAACTAAAATTTGCGAAAGATAAACCTAAGATCGGAAAGCCAATGTATCAAAACTATTAAAACGAATACCAAGTCTAAACAAGAGAAAACTATTGTGCTACTCAACTAAGTAAACAAAAGGTCTAAATCGAGAAATGGTGGACATAGACAAAAGAGAACTACATGGAAATCCGAAAGATGCGACTCACTCCTGAAGTCAATCTGATAATATCTAGTCTGCTAAGTGCTTGAAGATGCCTTGTACTCAACAAAATAAGAGTAAGTGCAGAATCAGTACACAACCACAGTAAACTGGTAGAATCTCACAGATATCCCACTAGTGAAATATAAATAAAATGAAACAAACATTATAATCACATGCATATATATTCAACAAAAAAAAACATTATCAACATGAAAATTCGACCATACATTTCTCATGCTTAACACATCATTAGTCCTCCCACAAAACCCAAACTCAAACTGTTAGTACACTGGCTTGGTACCCTATCCCTGATTTCTTGCTGGAATGTGGCAATTTGATCCCATAGTTGTTCCGAAACATGGTAACTCAATCCAATAATTATGTCGAAACGTGTCAATTCGATCCAAGTTAGCTTGCCGAGATGTGACTGTCACGCCCCGAGCCTAAACCTGCATATGGTCAGCACCTGATGACCATTGTTGGCCTTAAGGTACCCCTTGGTCTGCCTTACTTAACTCAGCAGAGAACTTAAACACTAGAGAAATAACTTAAGAGAATAACTCTAAAATAATGCTTAACCAAAATGGCAACTTAAGTCTTATCGTTTACAAGAGATATGAAAAGACTAAAGAACTGACTCTATCTTTCTATGAAGCCTATAAATTAAAAATGGATGTTGGTACAGGACCCCCATTCATCCTAACAACTGAAAATTGAAAGAAAATATTTGAAAGGTAAAGATGTCCTCCGGAATAAATTGAGGCTCGCCAACTAACTCAGAGTTGCTCACTCGATCAATGGTGTGCATGAATGTCGATCCTAGTTACCTTTGTCTGCATCATAATACGATGCAGGCCATCTAGCATCAGTACATTGAATGTGCGAGTATGCGAGTTGGAATGTTAAAACAAGATAGGCTTGAAAAGGAGTAAGAAAGAACACTTACCTTGGCTATGCTAGACGCATGAATAACTAACTCATTTTAACTACTCATTTCATTATATAGAAATTTAAAGGCATATGCAATATAAATAAAAATTGTCTAAAACATCATTTTCAGCTATGTATATGCAAAGATACCATTAACTGTAAAATGCATGTAAAAATACAAAATAATTTGATATAAACTCATAATCTTAATTATAAAGAAAATATACCATGCTTCCTCTCAAAGTCTACTCGTGCAATGCATGAATGAAGTCTCATTCCCCTATTCATACTAAGTAGAACCTCTTGAGGAACCAATGCAACTACTGTTGTGGGAGTTTCTCTAACCGACAACCATCACTTAATAATCATAGTGATGATACAACATTTTACCTAACGCTGCCAAGAACCATCCTAAAGCTGCAAGAGTATAGGACCTGAACAGCCTAATGGATCCACTAGTAAACTGTGAAAAGGATTCATCTAAGAGTATGACCATTTTCTACCCATGATGGCTACATGGTTTTCATGGAGACTTGAGTTAATCTGAAACTCACATCCCCACATCAGTTCTCATACTACTCCCTAAAATATAATGGATCTTATGTTTTTAAAATATACTGATTCTGTGGTTTGAGATTAGTGCACAAAACTTAGCTTTAAAACACTCTTGGAAATCATAGTTTCCCTGCTTGCTTCATTTTCTAAAGCTATAACTCTTTTCTAAAAACTATCCCGAAAGCTCTTTGGAAAACTTAGCTTCCTTGTTTAAATGTAAGAACATTTCAAAATATCTTTAGGGATACTTATTCCCCCTATACTTTTGAGGAAAAGAACTTCAACTTAACTCTTTACTATTTACTTAGCTTGAAACTTGAGTTTTTGAAACGACTCTTCCGAAATTACTTAGTTCCCTTATATTTCTTTAAACGATGAACTTCAACTCTTTAGGGAAATACTTAGTTCACTATAATTCTTTGTAGGAAAGACTTCAATTTTTACTCTTTCTTTAACTCGAGACTTGAACCTTAATTAAACGTTTAAATAATACTCTTGGAACTTTAAGAAACTTTACTTTGTCTTACTTCTTACCCTTTAGACTTAACTATTAGCTTCTTTGACTTTGATCCTAACTTTCCTTGAATTGGATTATGGATTCAAGGTTCATGATCTCATATTTATGGATGATATCATTAAGAGTGTTGGAATCAACTAGAAATGTCGGTACATCACTTAGGAACTAGTACAAAAAGACGGGGAATGAATGGGGTAACCTGGCATTCTTGGCGCTTTAAGAAGGATGGGGCGAGAGGCTCCAAACTTCAGAGGGAAAGTTGGGGCGCTCTGGCTAGCGCACCACCCCAAGCCCCTACGGACACACATTGTCCTGTGCGGTTGTGGGAGACGCGGAGCCCCAAGGCCCTACAAATGCGCGTTTCGACTTTTCTTCTCCGTTGTTTATCTACCTTCTAAACTTCCATGGATCTTTCCCCAAAAACATAGAATCACTGACATCCTCAATACCTAATAGTTTAGACTCGTAAAGCAGCCCAAAAACACGAATCCAATCAACTAGAATATGCTACAACCCATTGAATCAAGAATTTGATAATTGTTCATCAAAATATCAATGTTCATCATCCAATCTACTCCAAATTGCTGAATTGAATCAAATCGGTGTCTGGGTGGAAGAACCCAACACAAAAATATCTCACATACCTTAATAGGGATCATCCCCAACGATTTCCACAAGCCGAACTTCGACGATCTTTAACGTTCTTGGTTCCTCTCCTCTTTTCTCCTCTTCTTTTCTCTTCTCTCAAAACCCTAACTTGTTTTCTCAAAGTGTGGACTAAATAGGATTAGTTTAGACCCCGATTTATTACCCAAAAATGTAATAAAATAGAAGGGTAATGAAAAGACCAAAACACCTTTTTAAAATTTGGATTGGACTTCCCTTAATCCAACAGCCTAACTTTTGAAAGGCATAACTCACTCATACGAAATCGAAATCGGGCAACCTCACTGGTATTGGAAAGATCTTTCCAACGATATCAATAAATACCTCTAACTCATCCTGACATATGAGTTTTTTCCATTTGAAGTTGACCAAAATTTCACTTTTTTCCTAACTTAAGAAAATTTCTAGATTTAAATTCTTCCCAAAACTTACTATTTCAACTTCTAAGGTTCTTCATAACTATTTCAATTTGCGATACATTCAGCTCATACACCCAACATCAAAATTTAAACACAACATTACAACTTAATATCAATGCCAATAAAATGAGTAGTACATTAATTTTGAACTTCTCCGTATTCGACGAGATGTGGGTATCTCTTCTTCCTATCCTCTTTAAATTCTTAAGTAGCTTATCTACAAACTGATTTCTCTTCTTACCAAATCTCATGACACCCTTCATAGGTCAATCCTTAAAGTAATTCAATCATCTACCGTTGTTGCACACAACCTACCTTGATATTTCAATACACCATCTCCCCTTTTTCACAAGCCATCACTTTTTTCTTATGAACACTTGCCTTTAATTTAATCCAGATAGGGTCTTGGTCTTGCTTGACTTTTGCTTCTGACAGTAATGATGATTCAGACACATTGATCACCACCACTCCTCTTTATGTGTAATTTATTATAGTTGATATGCAGTTAACTCAACTCTCTCAGTGTCAACTATATGCATCACATCGAACACCTTTTTCAACTCTTCCACAAAGTTTTTTAGATCCCAGTATTGCTCGAACTAATGAAACTTGGGGGATTCATCCTCAAGAATTCCCATCCTAAAAGTATCATCCCCTTTTTGTCAAGCTCAGCTTGGTTGGTCACAACTTGACTCAACATCCGGATAGCCTCACAGAACTCAGCATTGGTAACCACCCCTTGAGGTTGCACTTCAGGAGCATTGGGTAATTTTTGTTCCTAAGCTTCTACATTTCTCCTAGCTCGACAACCTCTTGATACACTTCGTGGAGGCATTGTTATTTGAAACACGTGCAAGCATGAATTAGAGAGAGACTTTTAGATAATCTCTAACACACGAAATAAGTATGAAAAAATTAGGAATTCTTAAATGTTGTAGCCTCCTAATAATAGATGTGGCGCACTTCACACCGATGACTAAGACTTTACAGACATGGCTTCATAGAATACCTATAACTCTTGAACTCTGTGCTCTTATACCAAGTTTTTCACACCCCTAGCCTACACCCTGGACATGACCGGCACACAATTACCATTGTGTCCTTGAGAAAATCCTTGTTCTGGCTTACTTAACTTAGTGGAAGACTTAAACACTAAAGAAATAATTCAAGAGAATAACTTTAAAATAATGCTTAGCCAAAATGGCAACTTAAGTCTTATCGTTTACAAGAGATATGAAAAAACTAAAAAACTAAATATATATGTCTATAAAGACGCTAAATTAAATATAGATGTTGGGACAGGACCCCCTATCACCCTAACAACTGAAAATTGAAAGAAAATAACAGAAATGTAAAAAAATGTCCTCCGAATAAAGGGAGGCTCACCAACTAACTTTGTGTAACTTATTGGATCAACAATGCGCTCGAATATCGATCTTAGTTACATATGTCTGCATCGTAATATGATTCAAGCCAACTAGCATCAATACATTAAATGTTTGAGTATGCGAGTTAGAGTGCTAAACCAACATAGTCTTGAAAAGGAGTAAGAAAGAACACTTACCTTGGCTCTGCTCAACACATGAATAACTAACTCATTATAACTACTCATTTCAATATATAGCAATTTAAAGACAAAATCAATATAAACAAAAGTTGTTTAAACATGGTGTTTAACTCTGTACATGCAAAGATACCATTAACTGCGAAATGTATGTAAAAATACAAAATAATCTGACATGAACTCATACTCTTACTAATAAAGAAAATATATCATGCTTCCTCTCAAAGTCTACTCATGCAATGTATGAATGAAGTCTCATACCCCTATTCAAAACCTCTTGAGGAACCATGCAACTACTGATGTGGGATTTTCTTTAAATCGACAACCATCACTTAATAATTATAGAGATGCTGGAACGTTTTATCTCACGCTTCAAAGGATCATCCTAAACCTGCCAGAGTATAGGACCGGAACTGCCTAATGGATCCACTAGTAAACTGTGATAAAGATTCATCTAAAAGTATGAATCTTTTCTACCCATGATGGCTACATGGTTTCATGGAGAGCTGAGTTAATTTGAAACTCGCATCCCCACATTGGTGCTCAATACTACTCCAAAAAATTAACTGGCTCTTATGTTTTAAAAAATATTGATTATGTGGTTTGAGATTAGTGCTCAAAACATAGATTTAAAACTCTCTTGGAAATCATAGTTTCCCGGCTTGATTCATTTTATAAAGTTATAACTCTTTTCTAAAAACTAGCCCGAAAAGGCTCTTTGGAAAATTAGCTTCCTTATTTAAATGTAAGAACATTTAAAAATCTCTTTGTGAATACTTAGTCCCCCTATACTTTTGAGTAAAAGAACTTCAACTTAACTCTTTACTCTTTAATCTTTACTATTTACTTAGCTTGAAACTTGAGTTTTTGAAACGACTCTTCGGGAATTCCTTAGTTCCCTTATATTTATTTAAAGGATGAACTTCAACTCTTTAGGGAAATATCTATTTCCCTTATACTTCTTTGAAGGAAAGACTTCAATTTTTAATCTTTCTTTAACTCGATACTTGAGTCTTTAACGAAGTCAAAACATTTAAATAAGACTCTTGGAACTTTAAGAAACTTTACTTTCTCTTATTTCTTACCCTTTAGACTTAACTGTGAACTTGTTAAACTTGGATCCTAAATTTCCTTGAATTGGATTATGGATTCAAGGTTCATGACCTCATATTTATGGATGATTTATGATGTTTAGACGTACCTTATAGTGTTGGAATCAAC
Organism: Solanum chilense; assembly: GCA_032847665.1. Classification (NCBI taxonomy): domain Eukaryota; kingdom Viridiplantae; phylum Streptophyta; class Magnoliopsida; order Solanales; family Solanaceae; genus Solanum; species Solanum chilense. The sequence goes on from CM064974.1 coordinate 56,821,938, forward strand.
TAGAAATGTGGGTACATAACTTAGGAACTAGTATGAAAAGATGGGGAATGAAATGGGGTAAACTGGCGTCCTTGGTGCTATGAGACGCGTGGGGAGCCAGGCCCCAAACTTTTGAGGCCAAGTTGGAGCGCTCTGGCTGGCGCACCATCCCAAGACCGTACGGACAGACACTGTCCTGTGGGGCTATGGGAGGCGCGGCGCCCCAAGGCCCTACGGACGTGCGTTTTCACTTTACTTCTCCATTTTTCATCTCTAAACCTTCTAAACTTCCATGGATCTTTCCCCAAACACTTAGAATCATAATATCCTCAATACCCAATAGTTTAGACTCAAAAAACAGCCTGGGAACACGAATTCAATCAACTAGAACATGTTACAACCCATTCAATCAAGAATTCGATATATGTTCATTAAAATATCAATGTTCATCATCCAATCTACTCTAACTTACTTAATTGAATCAAATTAGTGTGTGGGTCGAAGATTCCAACCAAAAATATCTCACATACCTTAATAGGGATCACCCCCGATGATTTCCACAAGCCAAACTTTGAAAATCTTGAACGTTTTTGCTTCCTCTCCTCTTTTCTCCTTTTCTTTTCTCTTCTATCAAAATACTAACTTGTTTTCTAAAATCCTGAACTGAATAGGATCAGTTTAGACCCCAAATAACCCAAACAAAAAATAAAATAAATGGGTAATAAAAATACCAAAACACTCTTTTAAAATCCGGATTTGACTTTCCTTAATCCAATAGCCCAACTTCCGAAAGACATAACTCACTCATACAAAATTGAAATCGCGCAAACTCAATGGCGTTAGAAAGATCTTTCCAATGACTTTTCAACCCTATCAATAAATACCTCTAACTCATCGTGAGTTAGGAGTTATTGGCGTTCTAATTTGCCCAAAAACTCACTTTTTTCCTAACTTAAGAATATTTCCAGATTTAAATTCTTCCCAAAACTTACTATTTTAGCTTCGAAGATTCTTCCTAACTACTTCAAATTGCGAGATGTTACAGTGGCAATCCGATCCAATCGACACACCACAATCACAAACGCAAGTACATCATTAAGATCATACAACAAGACGTAATTCATGGCCTACAATAATTCATCTATCTAAGTTACAACAAACGTGATCAATATTGCAACATTCATATCCATACAGTATCATAATGAAGTAAGAGCATTCATACATCACACAATCATGAAATCACAACCATCACCTACCTCGAAACAAGTTTGACACCCTAAGAAACTTGATATTTCTCTTTCCAAATTTGTTGCATTTTTTCTTGGTCTACAAACAGTCACAATAACATTGAAATCAATAAACAATCGTTAATTGCCCAATTTACTAACAACTCTATGAACACTAGATCAAACCCATCATCCCAACTAGTCAGACTAGGGTTAATTACACCATAGAATCTATCAAAAACTCTTCCCGATCAATATTGACCTATTCTAGTTCATTAGACAGATTGAGAAGTGAATTACCAGATCGAAAAGCTTACCTTTATCTTCAAGAATGGTGAAAAACGAGTTGGAACAGCCTAAAGGTTGTTCTTTAGATCTAAAATTCAAAAAGTTCAAATAAGGTCATTTTGGAGTTTTATTTACGACTTAATTCGCGTCTGTCCCGCTACAGAGGCACCCATCCCAATGTAGTGGCGTCGCTGCAGCGTCACCTTTTGGACCAATGAGCCTTCGTTAAAAATTATTAAATCCACGACTTTTAAGTCACGTCTTGTGTGCTACAGTGGCAATTTTCAGGATAGAGAGTTTTTTGGAATTTTAAATCCCCCCCCCCCTTTTCCAACACACTCTCAACCCACTACGCTCAAAAAATGACATTAACGCTAAGATCGATTTCCGAGATCTAATTATCCAAATTAAATTTTGTAAAGTCGTACGTATTACTTAACGAATTATCTATCCATTCATGCAACTGAATTCATATTTACTCCACCCGATTACCACCAGATATCCTACACTATGATGACTCTGATTTTCTCCAAATCTGGACAAGGTTGGAGAATTATAATACTACGAAAAAGTTTTTCTGGTCCCGATTTTCGCTTGCTGGAATTTCTATAATAACGAAACCCAGTCGTTACAAGAGATTATTGTGGAGGCTCAATGAGTTCAACAAAGTAACTAGTCTTTCTAAAATGGTAGCCCCTTTGCCACTTTCCTATTTTTATTTATGACATTTCCATTTTCTTATTTATTTTTTTATCTTTTGTTTTTGTTCTTTTAATTTTCTTTATTTTACCAAGTGGCTCTACCACTCTGGACTAGTCCACATCTACTTTATTTGTATTGTTTTTAATATAATCTAAACTAATGGGTATTTCACAAAAACAAAAGATTTTATACATGAGTACTTAACCTTCTAACCAACTACCAAAAAGATATTACTTGTGCAGAATTTAATATCTACAAAATTCACCTTCAAATCAACTACCGTACGATACCTTATTAATCACATTCAACCTTCACTGTCATTATATATTTATTTTTATAGTTTTTATTATACTTTTTGTGAAGCTAATTTCTCAAATGACCATCTAAGTTATAAATATAATTTTCTCAAGTTAAAATTTTGAAAAAAAATTGCGACAAGAAACTTGTCAAACTATGCCTATATTTAATCCTCAAAACTTTCTCATGATCCAGAGAAGTTGACTTAGTTTCACCTCTCTTCACTTTGTCCCTAATCACTCTCAATTTGTCATTCTTAAACTGGTGGGCATAAATCTAATCCATCAATGTATACCTAGCCTCAATAAAGGCTAAGACGTGGTGGGATGTAGAAATATCAAGTCAAACGAAATGTCTAGCCAACAATTAGACCTCCAAGACCAAAGGTTTCTCTTGCTTCTTGAGAAAGGCTAATCTACCCATACTAGGTGCCTTCTCACTCAATGCATCCTCTACAACATTTTCCTTGCCCAGATGATAAGATTCACAGAACAATACAAATGTCACACCCTCTTAAGGTAATGCTAGAATAAAGGTTAAAGTCAATAACTCCTTGAGATTTTGAAAGCTCTCTCAAACTCATCGGTCCATATAAATGCCACAATCTTTAGAGTCAGCTTAGTCAAAGGGAAACTGTGGAAGAGAAACTCCGAAGGAATTGACAATAATATAAATAGGTCTCGCCCAATCATGAATTGCCGCAACCTTGGCCGTATAATCCATTATACCATCCATTAGACCCCCTCGATGGTCCGTCGTGGGATCCGTCGACCCAGACAGTTATTACCAGAAATAAACTCTACTGCTCAAAACGACTAAACAGGTCATTACAATAGATACCAATTTACCCATCGTTCATCCTCGAACGATCAAGGAATAAAAACAAGGGCAAAAAGGAGTACCTGAATCTGCAAACAGGTGTGGGTATCTTTCTTGCATATCAGCCTCCTTCTCCCAATTGGACTCTTCAACTGGTCGATTCTTCCATTGAACTTTGATGGATGCAATCTCCCTTGATCTCAACTTGCAGATTTCTCTATCTAGAATAGCAACAGGCTCCTCCTCATAAAACAAATTCTCATCAAGAAGAACTGAATCCCAACGAATAATGTAGTTTATGTCTCCATGATATCTTTTCAGCATAGACACATGAAATACCGGGTGCACTCGTGACAGTCCTAGAGGCAAGGCTAACTCATAAGCCACCTCTTCCACGCGCTTAAGTACCTCAAAGGGTCCAATATACCTTGGACTTAGCTTACCTCTTTTACCAAACCGCATCACCCCTTTCATGGGTGAAACCTTCAGCAAGACTTGCTCACCCTCCATGAACTCTAAGTCTCTAACGTTTCGATCTGCATATTCCTTCTGCCTACTTTGCGCCGCTAAATGCTTTTCTTGAATGAATTTCACTTTCTCTAGTAATTCCCTCAGGAGATCAGTACCCCATGGTCTCACCTCAAATGCATCAAACCAACCAATGGGAGACCTACATCTCCTCCCATACAATGCCTCGAATGGGGCCATATCAATACTTGAGTGATTAGCTATTATTGTATGAAAACTCTGCTAAGGGTAAGAAGTTATACCAATGACCACCAAATTCTATCACACATGCACGAAGCATATCCTCCAACACCTGAATCGTTCGCTCAGACTGTCCATCTGTCTGAGGGTGGAATGCAGTACTAAGATCCAACCTAGTACCTAATTCAGCATGCAATGTTCTCCAAAACTTAGAAGAAAATTGCGTGTCTCTATCTGATATGATGGAAAGTGGAACTCCATGCAATCGAACGATTTCTGAGATACATTGTAAGTTACCTTAACCGGAATGAAGTGAGCAGACTTAGTTAACCTGTCAACAATTACCCAAATAGAGTCAAACTTACCCAATGTCTTTGGAAGACCAACCACAAAATCCATTGCAATTCTTTCCCACTTCCATTCAGGAATGGGCATTCTCTGAAGTGTTCCTTCGGGCCTCTGGTGTTCATACTTTACCTGCTGACAATTCGAGCATTGGGAGACAAAATCAACGATGTCACGCTTCATCCTACTCCACCAAAAATGTTGCTTTAGGTCGCGATACATCTTGGTTGCACCAGGATATATAGAATATCCTGAACTATGAGCCTCTGTAAGAATAGTGTGGATCAAATCATCAACACGGGGCACACATACCCTTCCACTAATTCTTAAAACGCCTTCCTCATCAATTATTGACTTTTTAGCCTCTCCTCGCAACACCATATCCCGAATTCGGCTCAGTTTCTCATCATCAAACTGTTTTCCCTTAATCTTGTCAAGAAAAGAAGATCTTGCCTCCACACAGGCCAAAAATCCTCCTTTCTCTAGTACTTCCAACCTCATAAAGTCATTAGCCAGAGTCTGAACCTCTCTAGCCAATGGGCGTCTAGAAACCTGTAAGTGGGCTAGACTTCCCATGCTCCCTACCTTTCTACTTAAAGCATCTGCCACAACATTAGCTTTTCCTGGGTGATACAATATAGTAACATCATAGTCCTTCAGTAGTTCCATCCATCTCCTCTATCTCAAATTCAAATCCTTCTGAGTAAGACATACTGTAAACTACGATGATCTGTATAGACTTCACACTTAACCTTATATAGATAATGTCTCCATTGCTTTAATGCAAACACCACTGTGGCCAACTCCAAATCATGGGTCAGATAGTTACGTTCGTGTACTTTTAATTGCCTCGAAGCATAAGCAATTACACTCTTTTTCTGCATTAGCACTGCACCCAACCCAGAATAGGATGCATTACAATAAACGATGAAATTCTTGCCTTCCACTGGCAAGGTAAGAATTGGTGCAGTAGTCAACAAGGTCTTGAGATTCTGGAAGCTTTCTTCACATTCATCCGACCATACAAATGGAACATTCTGCTTAGTCAAATTTGTCAGTTGGGAGGCAACAGAAGAAAATCCCTTGACAAATCGACGGTAGTAGCTAGCTAAACCAACAAAGCTCCTTACCTCTGTAACATTAGTAGGTCTTACCCAACTCTTCACTGCTTCGATCTTAGAAGGATCCACCATCACTCCATCCTTAGAAACCACGTGCCCCAAGAAGGACACTAAATCTAGCCAAAACTCACACTTGGAGAATTTGGCATAAAGCCTTTTCTCCCTCAACACTTCCAATACAATTCTCAAATGCTCCTCATGTTCTTCCCTGCTCTTGGAGTATATCAGTATATCATCAATGAACACAATTACAAAGAGATCTAGGTATGGCTTAAAAATCCTGTTCATCAGACTCATGAAAGCAGCAGGGGCATTCGTAAGTCCAAAAGACATTACTAAGAATTCATAATGCCCATACCTGGTTCGAAAAGCAGTCTTTGGCACATCTGCTGCCCATATTTTCAATTGATGATAACCAGATCTCAAGTAGATTTTTGAGAAGGTACAAGCACCTTGTAACTGATCGAACAAATCATCAATGCGAGGAAGAGGATACTTGTTCTTAACAGTTACCTTATTCAGTTTCCTGTAGTCTATGCACATCCGAAAACTCCCATCCTTCTTCTTCACAAATAAAACCGGAGCACACCAAGGGGAAGCGCTTGGTCTAATGAAGCCTTTACCTAACAACTCTTAAAGTTGGGCCTTTAACTCCCTTAACTCAGCGGGAGCCATTCTATAAGGGGGTATGGAAATGGGGCGAGAACCCGGCTCCAGATCAATGCAAAAGTCAATATCCCTATCCGGTGGCATACCAGGAAGGTCTGCAGGAAACACATCCAGAAACTCGCGGACTATCGAAACCGACTCAATTGAAGGTACTTGGGTAGTATCATCCCTGAGGTGTGCCAAGAAAGATAAACACCCTTTACTGACCATTCTCTTAGCATGAAGAAAGGAGATGATACGAACTGGAGTGGAAGTGTAGTCACCCTCCCACACTAACGGATCTGTCCCAGGCTTGGCCAACGTTACAGTTTTAGCATTACAATCTAAGATTGCAAAATTTGGAGAAAGTCAAGTCATGCCCAGAATTACATCGAAATCAACCATTTCTAAGATAACCAAGTCTACATGAGTATTGCTCCCCACAAAAGTCACAAGGCAAGACCTATACACCTTTTAAACTATCACAGACTCACCCACCGGAGTAGAAACACGAATAGGCATGTCAAGCAATTCACAATGTAAATTAAGACCAGTAGCAAATGAGGAAGATACATATGAAAATGTAGAGCCAGGATCAAATAATACAGAAGCCATGCAATCACAAACCAAAAGATTACCTGTGTTAACAGCATCAGATGTCTCCGCTTCAGACCTCCCAGGGAAAGCGTAACAATGGGCCCTATCACCTGTCTGCCCGTTGCCCTTACCATGTTGTGTTGTAGTAGCTCCAGTTTTCCCGTCACCCCGGCCGTTTTGGTGACCACCATTACCTCGGCCACCACGTCATCCAGAATGATGGCCTCTTCCATGACCACCTCTACCTCTGACTATTGGGGCTCTGTAACTCTATTTTGGACAATATCAACTAATATGTCCAGTCTCCCCACATCCATAACACTCTCTGGGTTCAAGCATAGGTCTCTGTGAGAACGACGAAGTCTGGGGATAACCTCCAAACTCAGAGGAATGTTGGTTGGTCTGCGATGGACCCCCAGCTACAGCCTGCAGTGAAGACTGAATAGGTCGGGCTGTGTAACCTCCTGAACCCTGCCCTCTGGAGTAAGAACCATTAAACTCACCTCTCTTATGAAACTTCTTAGATGTCGATGCCATGGTGAAGTCGCCTGGCTTCACCCCCTCTACTTCTATCACAAAATCTACCACCTCCTGAAAGGATTTTGCCCCAGCAGCTAACTGTAAGGCTGAAATCTGCAAATCTGACCTCAATCCCTTTACGAAACGGCGAATCCGCTCTTGTGGACTGAAGCAAAGCTGGGTGGCATACCTAGATAGTGCACAAAACTTAGCCTCATAAGCAGTAACCGACATCCTGCCTTGCTCTAGGCTAAGGAACTCATCTCTCTACCTATCCCTCAAAGTCCGGGGTATATACTTCTCCATAAATAAGCTAGAGAATGATGCCCAAGTCATAGGTGGTGCTTGTGCTGGTTGACACTCAACATATGACCGCCACCACACTTTGGCGTTCCCCTGAAACTGATAGGTCACAAACTCAACGCCAAAGCGTTCTACTATGTCCATTTTATGTAGCAACTCATGACAATCAACCAGGAAATCATAAGCATCCTCAGATTCAGCACCCTTGAAGACTTGCGGCTTCAATTTCAAGAATTTAGTGAAAAGCTCATGTTGATCACTCGTCATTATAGGTCCTATAGTCAATCGAGGAAACGTGCCTATTTCCAATGAGGCATCCATGCGTGGAGCCACAGCAGCTGCATGTTGTACTCCCGGAACCTGAGGTGCTGGTGCAGAAAACACTGGAGGTGTCTGGCCTTGATCAGATAACCCGCTAAGATAAGCAAGAACCTGGTTAATCATCTCTGGGGTAGGTTGGGGTGGTAATTCCTCATTCTACACTTGCTCATTTTCCCCTTCCTCACCCTCTCTTACTACCTCATCAGTCGGTGGAGAAGTCACCTCCCTAGTACTAGCTGGACCAGGTGTTTGTCCTCTACCTCTAGAGGACGTCCTCCCGCGACCTCTACCACGGCCTCTTGCCACTGTTCTTCCTCGAGCTACAGCCCAGTGGCTAGCTCAGACGCACCCTGTCTTGCCGGTGTTGGTGTTGGCACAGTTGTTGCTCTAGTTCTAACCATCTGCGAAATAGAGTGAAGATGGTCAGATACCAATTTGTATCACCTAGATACCAATTGGATCCAAGTAATAGCACGAAAAAAAGAAAGAATGGAATTTTCCTAAAGTCCTATAGACTCGTTCTTGTGTGATGAGACCAACGAACCTAATGCTCTGATACCAAGTTTGTCACGACCCAAAACGAGCCGGGAGTGGCACCCACATTTATCCTCCTATGTGAGCGAACCAACCAATCTAAACCCCAAATCATTTACCAATATTCTAACCATAACGAACAAAATATAATGCAGAAGACTTAAAACTCATTAATAAAACCAATAAATAACTTCTAAAATTTAATACTTATTATTCCCAAAATCTGGAAGTCATCACCACAAGAACATCTATCCTCAAATTACTAAATCTAAGAGTATCTAGGAAGCTAAAATAAGTAAACAGATGGTCCATGTCCGAACTTCAAGGACATCAAGACACGAATTGAGAGAGAATCCAGTCCGAGCTAGGAATAATAGCTCACCCTGAAATCTGATATGCTGAAGACTGGCTAGAGTTGCGGACGAGTCGAAGTCGATGGCACGTTTGCTGCAATCCATAAATAACAAAGAAAAAGAATACAAGTAGGGGTCAGTACAAGGAACACGTACTGAGTAGGTATCATCGGCCAACTCAAAATAGAAAGCAATATATATCGAATAATAACATAAAACCAACCAAATACTTAACAGGAGATAACAACAAGTATAAGAATCATTTGCAACAACACCAAACACACCTATGAGAACTCAAGCCTCCACACCGTACTCACTTAGGAATTAGGTTCTTCAAATCTGAGTATATTAGCATAATTCAAGATTCATTCTCTTTATTCTTCTTCTGTCGGAACGTGACACTCCAATCCCCTACTACTATGTGTCGGAACGTGACACTCTGATCCCCTACTATCCTGGTGTCGGAACGTGACACTCCGATCCCCTACTATCCTGGTGTCGGAACGTGACACTCCGATCCCCTAAATTCTGTGTCGGAACGTGACACTCTGATCCACTAATGCTATGTGTCGGAATGTGACACTTCGATCCACTAATGCTATGTGTCGGAACGTGATACTCCGATCCACTAATCTCATTCTATTAGTTCATCAATCCTTCTTTATGCCCAGTTGTCATCTTACTAGAGAGATTTTAGGATTAAAGATTCAATAACCTCCACATTCTAATCCATCACAATTACATAATCACATCATGCAAACACACAATCAAGCATATAGAAGAATTTACAAAATTACCCAATACATATCAATCGCTATTTAGAGTTTACTACGGAATAGCATAAACCATAACCTACCTCCACCGAAGAATCGTGATCAAGCAAGCTATCCCGCAAAACCTTTGCTTTCCTCTGCGTTCTCTCTTGCTCTCGCTCGTTCGTCCCTCTGTTCTTTTTATTTTTCCTCTCCAATTTCATTCTCTTTTACCCTAATTATCATATAACTCATTATGATGAAAGTAGCCCATTATTTAGGTTTAAGTTGTCTCCTTTATCCCCCAAATAAATAATTTATTAGCATTAACCCACTAACTTTATAATTATAATCATGAATAGTCCAAAACACCCCTTTAAAAACTTTAGCAGAATTCCGACCCGAGTGGACTCTCGGAGCCTGTGACGGTCCGTCATGACTGTGATGGTCCGTCCTGCAGGTTCGTCACAAAGTTCAGAGAGTTAATTCTGTGGAAAGATTTGTGACGGTCCGTTGTGCCTACGACGGTCCGTCCTGCAGTTCCGCCGCGAAGTTCAGAGAGTCGATCTCAGTACCCAAATTTCAGAATCTAAGTGTTTTGGAACGAGACCCCCTCTACGGTCCGTCGTGCCCATGACGGTCCGTCGTGGGATCCGTCGACCCAGACAGTTATTACCAGAAATAAACTCTACTGCTCAAAACGACTAAACTGGTCGTTACAATTCTCCTTTTCCTTCTCCTTCTCCTCCTTTGCCTTCTTCTCCTTTTCTTTCTTCTCAATAAGCATAGAAAGTGTTTGAAAAATAGATTTTTTCAACCTCCTAAATTTCAAAGGTTGTGAAGTCTTCTTGGATCTTTTCACATCAATAATATGAGACATTTCCTTAAAAATATAATAAAATAATCATCTTGCTACTCACATTCTTTGCATAGACAAAAAGAGCATTTCATGTTAGAAGATTGAGGATGAAGCTTCATTATTGAGATTTTACAATTTATTATAAAATAATAATAGTAGTATATTGCAACCGATGGATAGTCTGTTGCGATAAATTAACATTATGTTGCCACATATGTACCTGCTGTTGCGCAACATATCCATCTTATGTAGCAATAGATGCATCATATGTTGATACATCTATACAAATTGCTGCAATATTTGAATCTTATGTGGCAGTAGATGAGCAACATATAAATTTTACAATTCATTATAAAATAATATTAGTTGTATGTTGCAACCGATGGATAGTCTGTTGCGATAAATTAACATTATGTTGCCACATATGTACTTGTTGTTGTGCAACATATACATCTTATGTAGCGACAGATGCATCATATGTTAACACCTCTGTACTGACTATTGCAACATTTGAATCATATGTGGCAACAGATGACCAACATATCACTAAAATGTGGCAACATAAGTTAAAATCATATCAACAAAATGTCCAAAAAAAAAAAAAGAAAAACAGCACAACAAAAAATGACTTTTCACTGAATGATAACATTACAGATACATTTCCTCAAAATAAGGATTTTTTGAGTTGGCTGATTTTCTTTCAAAAATGATAAATAATACACACCATTAAGTCGATTATTCAGTTTTTACATATACAGAACATTTTATTGTTCATTAATTCAAGAAAAAAAACTTCGAAAATTGTAAAGTATTTCAAAAATAACTTACCCATTTCTAGTCGAACACGATTACAGATCAGAAAGATGAGAGAGTACTGGAGGACTGGAGAGGAAGAATAATGACTTTAGAGGAAGGGTAACGACGGATTTCCGAATTTCTAAGGAAGAAGATGAAGAAAAGAAGAGAGGAGAGAAGATGAAAAGATTTTTCTTTTTAAATGATTTGGTTTGAATTATAAAAGTGTGTTTTTTTGTATTTTATAAAAGATTAGAAAGTTTTGAAAATGTTAATTTGGTCTCATAATTAGTTAATTACGTTTTAAAGAAGATTTTCAGCTCTTGGTTAATTTGTCACCAAAAATAAAAACGAGACTTATTTAACACCTTTCGCTTAATTTTCTCAAGAAACTCATCCTTCAACCCATACAACAACAACAGCGCCAATACCCGATCCAGCGCCAGTCTTGCCCATTCCAGATGCGACAAACCCCACGATTTCAGTGACAAAGTAAACCTGACCCGCGTTTTCTCTCTCTTTATCCTCCCGTACAAAGAGTCGTTCGAGAATTAGTCTAGAAGTCTTCATCTCCACGCCTCAAACGTCCTTTGCTCGAATCGGATGGTCCCCTCTTTGAATCCGTTGAGAACGGTACAAAAATTGGTACAATTTACAGCATCTAACCATATTTTAAGGGAATTTGAATTTCAAATTTGAAAAAATCCATCCAAAGCTTCTACCGTTTCCCCCCTAACTGCCCGAAAAATCCCCCCTGTTTAAACCCCTCTCATTCCTTTCGTTCAGGAGGTTAGAGGGAGCTGGGAAAGAAAAATAGGAAATAAAAGCTAGAAAAGTATATAGAGGCAATGTTTACATACCTAGAAAGACCCACGAAATAGATTAGAAAGTTCTATATACTTAAGAGTCTAGTTTTGTTTTTGGTTTTCCTTTTTGTTCATTGTTTACGAGAGTTTTCCGGAATCTCTCCTTGGGTGGTGGAATCGCTCTCAAGCTCGTTCCTCCCGGCTTGTTGCACTGAAAGAGGTAAAATGACTTTCTTTTACACTTTAGCTTTTCTATGTTCATTTTAGAACTATTCTAAATTCATTTCTTATTTTCGATATAGCTTGGCTTTGTTCTGAAAAATCAGTTGAGCCTCCATTTAGTTCTGTTTGAGTAGTCTACTATTCTTTTGGCTTCACGTCTAGTTTCAATAGCTTTTTAGTTATATTATTTCTCCGTTTGGATTGATGTTCACTTCCGCTTGATTCGGAATGTTACAGTCTCTTCAATATTGGAGTAATATTGTAGTTTTTGATCTTTCTAGCATAACTCTGTTATTTCTGTTATGCTCTGAATCTTGGATTTTTTTATTATTTTGTTACCTTTGAAATGGTTTCTTAGAGTCCATGATAACATCCTCCCTTAAATCAATATACTTTGTTGTAATGTTTCGCCTCCCCTATGGCTTGTCTCCTTGTTGTTCATTTTCTTAAAATTAACTTGGTATAGTATGATTTCTATTATATTAAAAAGCTATCATTGTTTGATCATCTGGTAGGTTGGCTTGATCAAATTTCATTGTTTAGTTGCAAGTTTGTCTGTTGATGCTACTTTTTTTATATGAGTTAATTCGATTAAAATGATATACTATGGTCTAAGTAGTTAGGATGGATCACATGCTGAACAATTTATTAGTATTGGATATATATTCATTTTTTGAATGTTGTTATATGTTGGTCTGCTATTAAACCTCTTCTGTTGCAACTTTAGTTACTAACAGATTTTATTTCACTTTAGTCTTAAATAATGGCTTAGTTTACTTCCTAGCATGTATGCTCATCCTCGAAATCATTTTTTCTTTAGTGCACAGTATTCAAAAATGTGTTTCCTACTTTTGTTTTAATAATATGTCAGTAGCTTTGTCCGTATTTGGTTATGTTTCATTCCTCCTTGTTTAAGCTTATTTTGTTCTAATGAAGTTATTAATTCTTAGTTATGTTGCATCATTATTCTTCATCTTGAATCTACCTAATTGTAAATTGTTTCATACTATTATTTTCATTAGCATTAGCTTTAAATAGGGGGATGCTCATTTTTCTTGCATTTGATTTCATAGATTTTAGTTCTTTATGTGGAATTTAATCCTCTATGATTGAGTGTCTATGCATAAATGAGATTTTGTTCCCTATTTTGCTGTTGACGAAAAGTTTTCTTTGCCTAAAGGTTAATGTGATTCACAAATGTTATATGTGTTTTGGTCTTGGTTGCTTACATGATAATAAGAAGTCTCACCTTTGGTAGGTTAAGATGGAATGGCTATATTTCTTTCAACTATTGTTGAGAGTATATTTCGTGTTCAATTGAGTATTAAAATCACCTATAATAATTTTTTTATCTTAGTTGTTAGTCAATTATTCAGCTTGCCTTAAAGGAACTCTCTGTAATATTCAAATGGGTTTCCAAATGTGTTTTGTTCATAGTATGATTCATGCTTGATTAGTTAATTAGGTGAGCATTCATTTGGATTTAGTTGGATTGGTTTTTCTTTTGTTGTCGAGTAGATAATGTCGTCAATAAAAATGCCACTAATGCTCATTAGTTTTTTCGTTGCATGAATGGCCTCTCGGGATGAGTCCGACCACCCCATTTTCCTCGCATTCTCTTTATCGGGTCGAAGCACAACAGTTCGAGTTAGGTGAAATGTAGGTGTTCGGAAGCAAAAAAATAAAGGAATTGGAGTTGTATAAGTGCCATATTCAATGGCGTGTGTTCAATGTATACACACACCGTACAAAAGTAGCTGAAAATGGGTTAAAACCCAATGAAATAATTAGCAGGTGGAGGAGAGTTAAATTGGGCCGAAATCCCTTCAATATATTTAGGGAAAATTATATACACACATTAACCTACCTTTTTAAAAAATTCAAAAATTCCTTAATTCCTTCAATAGATAATATCTTTCAGATACATAAATATTTCACTCCTATTTTCAGCCTATATCTACGTTTCTCATTCCCCATTTTATTCCTCCATATTATCTCTAAATTCTCTCCACTTCTTTAGCAGTTACAAATTTTGAATTTATTTTGATTTTCAGGTGGAATTAGTTATTATTTAATAATATTTAATATAATATTTGTAGAAGTTTGCCTTTTTTGTTGTCCTTTTTTTTAATTTCGTCTTTTTCTTTTTTTGGTTTAATTGTTGTTTTGTTTTTCTATTATTTTCGTATCACTGTTGGATTTGATATTTGTATTTGATTTCTTTATTTTTATTAATAAAACTCACCTCGTGTGTTTGATTAAAAAATATATATATTACTTGTAAATTTTTCATAATTTGAGTTGGTTATGAATTTTAACAACTAATCATTCATTAAAATTGCTTAGGATTCTTGTATTGATATTAATCTTTTAATTGTCTCATAGTAATAATAGTTTTAATTTCACCAAAATTTCAAATGGTTTAATATATTTCTCTTTATTCTGGTGTTTTTCATAAAAAAAGTTTCTTTCATGAATAGTGATTGTTCATGTATCTAATTGATAACTTAATTCTTTTTTATTGTGCAGATTAGGTACATCCTTCTTTAACTACCTTATTGTATCATACACATTATTATCAAGTACAAAATGATATATAATGTAAGCATACATATCTTTCAAGGAAAGCACTATGATACTCATCAATTTAAACGAGATACATAGATAAGTAATGTATCATGCACTATTTTTTTAGATATGATACGTAAATTTGAATTTATACTAAATGTATCAATCACATAGCAACTACCACACTGCAATGTATCGATCTCTAATCTAACATCTTATGGGCAAAAATTACTTATTAAATGTATCTAGTATAAATACAATACTGATACATAAATAGTAATATATCATGCACTAATTTCTTAGATATGATATGTAAATTCTAATTTATACTAAATGTAACAATTACATAGCAATTGCCACACAATAATGTATTGATCTCAAGTCTAATATCGTATGGGCAACATTTAATTATTTAATGTATCTAATATAAATATAATACTTATCAATTTAAACAAGATATATACATAGTAAAATGCAAAATAACAAAAATATTCATGATGTATCTTCTCGGATCTTCAATAAACTAGGAGAAGAATTTTGAATCTCAAAATTTTCAACAATTTTAAATCAAAATCGAAAGGATATTCTATGAACTTGAAGATTCACAAAAGAAATCTTTTGTCCAACAATAATTCCACATATCCTTCATAACTCACCTCGCTTTCTAAAATTTCGACAAATTTTTTTATGAAACAGAAAGAACGATGAACAAGAAGAAGAAATATAATTTTTTTATTTTTTTATTTGTTACACTATAGGATTTTGAATTCTTGACAATAATTTGAATGGAATAACGTAATCTATGGGATATTAATTTAATTTTTGGCTTTTCCCCCCTTAATTTAGTGCAACAAATGGATACTATGAGAGTTAAAATTGATTTTACAGCTTTTTTTCCTTAATGAATGCAACAGATTGATGCATAATGTATCAACAATTATGTATCCCGGATCCTTAATTATATATCATAAATGCCAAAAAATATAGAATTTTATGTAATTATAGAAAATAATAGGGATAGAAGGTAATTAAAATTTTATACTATGTTATTTATGTAAGTTATACATATTTATAGCTTAAACAGGCGAGTCAAAGCCCAACTTGGCTGAATTTGGGCAAGTGGCCCAAGTTCAAACATTCTCTCGCTTTCCTCTTGATTTTATTGTATTAATTGACTAACCATTTTCATTCTTACGGTTAAATTTAATTAATTTCAAAAAATATTCATTTCTCTTTTATTTTCAAAAAAAATATAAATATTTATTTTATATATTTTATTTACTTAACTTTTTTATCCTAATATTGATCTTGTCAACACTAAAGTTTATTCCCTTTAGAATGATCCTTTTTTAGTTGTTTCCCCTTAAAGTAATTAACTAGAAAAAATAACAATAAGTAAGTATATATGAATTTTCTTTATTTATTTAAAATTTAGAAATTATTTGCAAATAGTCATTTTAACCAAATCAACAATCAACCACAACTTAATGGACAATCCGAGGGCCTAACACCTTCTCGGAATGTACTTCGAACTTCGAACATGTAAGGTCTCTCAAAATGAAGTAGGGTGACTAAATCCTCACATGTGCCTAAAAATTTTAATAATGTGTTAAATCAAGTTTTTTACAGTATGCATAATTGATGACGTTCGAAAGTTAGCCTTGAGACGTGCATATGTGTCTTGGCATATTTTACGTGTTCCTTTTGGTTTCAATTGATGCAAGAGGTCCTTAACATGCTAATGATAGTATTTGTGTTGAAAATATTTGCACACAACTCCCAAAGGACCACCTAAAGGGTCCTTGAGGAGGACCCAAAGGCTGCCTAGACACTGCCTTGGCAGTGCCAAACAAGGCCCAAGGAACGACGGACCGTCAGTCCAGCTACGCCCTGTTGCAAAGAGGGTGTAGCCCCATACATAGCCTGGAGAATTTAAGCCCCAAATTGTTCAGCCTCAAACCCAAACAATGGTTGCCAGTACAGCCTGTCAATGGGTCTGTGAAGCGTAGCTTGATGGTCCTCGATGGTGCCTGCATTCTGCTGCACCGTGTTGTTTCATTAAAGGGGTGAATGATAAATTCACCCCACGTCCTAAATTGACCCTAGACAATTATTTTATGTATTTTTGGGCAAATTTAGTTGGTTAAAAATATCAAAACCCCAATTAGACTTCATTCTTCAAATTTATCTTCCCTCTCAAAACAAAACCTCTCTAGAAACCTCCATTGGAGATGAAGCTCAAGAACGGCTTGGTTAATGGATTGTGATGGTTCGTTCATCAAATTTTAGTGGTTTTCTCCTATAATGAGGTATGGTGATCCTTCATCTTTAGTCAACCTTTTTTATAAGGAGTTTCTTCAAGGTTTTCAAACAGAATTCATGATCAAACCTTCTATCTTTCAATCTAGCCTTGGGTTCCTTCTCAAAACGATTTCAAAAGCATGATTATGATGAATTGATGGTTAGCTACTGTTTTTCATGTTGAATTCAAGTCAATTTCATGATGAACCCACGATCCTTCTCAATTCTCAAATTAGCCTATAATGTGGGCATTGTGATTTTGATTCTATGTTGATTGAATTATGATTTTAGTATGTTGAATTTCTTATAGCTACTATTTTATATTCAAATTGATTATGAATTATTGATAATTTATCAATTAGGATCAAGTTTTGGATATTTGGTAAGTTTGACCTATATTCCTCCACCTTCTATAGAACTGATAATGTAGTGTACATAATATGATCTTGATCCTATGATGGTTGAAACATGATTTCGATTGTATTATTTTACTTTTAGCTACTAAGATATACATGAATTATTGATGAATTATGAGGATTGATAAATGATAACTAAGCCTGGTGATGGTAAGGATTCCCTATTGTTCTACTTTTCTATAGAATTGCTAGTTGAATTGGCCTTGTATGGTATCGTGTGGTTTGGTCCATTTATGGTGGCAGTGTTTCATTTATTGTCAATCTCTATATGTGTGGATGATGTCCTTGAAGTCAAATTGATGTATTATGAATGTGTAATTATGATGATCACACAAAGTGAAGTAGCATGCCTAGTCTCTTAATCTAGTATCATGTTCTAGGGTGTATTGCTAATGTTATGAGCATGTGAATGACTATTTTAGGGTTAGGTATGGTATACATGATTGATTATTGAATACTCTTGTGTAATAAAACCTTTACCTATGTACCCGTATATGGATGTGTGATCTTAGCCAAGGTTGGGAGTCTTGGATGCAATGTGAAGTTACCATGTCTCCTATGCTAAATTGTGGTGTGTGGTCTATGCATGGATGTGAATTGTCGTCTTAAGAGGGTGGCTGCCTCAATGTTGTGTTGATAGCCATTATGTGATCATGTTGTTCAATGTACACAAACTCACACCCCATGCACGCTTGTAAAGTAGTATAGGTTCATGGTGTCTAATGAAAGGTTGATTCTCATATGCACTAATGTATACTACTATGCATGTAAAAAATATGTCCATGAAGCATGAAATTTATCTTAACTATGATGACTTGATAGGTGTACTAGTGTAGGCAATGCTATGGGACTTTGTCTATACGTTGCACATGTCTACCTTGATAGAATAGTTCCTACGGTGATTGCTCTATTTACATGATATGAATGCATGATCAACTATGAACATGAAAGTATATGATATGAAGTGAAGTATGATCATGTAGTTTCTAAATGTGTATATGTGAAAGATCTTCTCATGTAAGTACACATACACACATATGAAAGTATGTCTATGATGCATGTATGATGATCTAGTAAAGAGAGGGTCTCTTGAAAGGTGTTCTCAATTATATCCTAAACTAGATGATGCTTGAATATAATATGTCCAAGTGAAAGTTTTTCTCACATGATTTAGGTTGATTAAAGGACTTTCTCATCTATGACCTATGAGTTAAGCATATAAGAGGTTAACTCTCCTAAAGCCTATGTTTTATAACGTAATTATTATTAAGGCTTTTCAATAAAGAGAACTTAGCTTAGCATCGGGTGAACTTGACAAATGAGAGATGTCCTTTCCTAATGACTTCCTAATGAGGAAGGCTTGTTCACCACATGTCCTCATCAGATGGAAACTATAATGCCTAAGGGCATAAAGATGGTTTCAATATACATCTCCTAGTTCCATAACGATGTTACCCCATAGGATCTAGCAAGTGATATCACCTAATATGCTAGCATGATGTTAATATTCTACCTTGGCAAAGTAGAACACCTCTTTTCGGTGTGGGGTTCCATGACACCGGATTTCATGTTTAGCACCTATGGTCTTAGTGTCGGTTAAGGCTATAGTTTCCCTAAAATAAAATAGACAATGAAAGTAAAGTAATGGACCCTAACCAGGATAACCTAAGGGCAATTGCTTAGTGTAGGTGAGGGTATGGGACTTTACCTATGCATTGCACAAGTATCTCTTGAAGGGAGTTCTAGGAAGGTATTTTATATGTATATGTTTATGTTCCTTATGCATGACATTGTAGTGTTATCTACTTGTTATGGTAATATACATAGAATGAGTTCTAAGGTGTCTATATGATGAAGTCTTACCTCACATGTAGATTGCACCAGTAGGCATGGATTGGGATTGTGAGTGAGGTCTTATGATGTTTTATGTGAAGTGAAGTTAAGATATGTTAATGTTGATCATTTTCTTATTATGATAGTGTTGGAAATCTTGAATTATGTGATGCCTTGAAATGAGTCTGCTATGCGGTTCATGAGGTATGTTAGGTCAAATGTGGAGTATGTGTCTTATGTTGAAATATGCTTCTATGAAGGTATATGTTTGAGTAAATGAAGTCTATGTGAGTGTTCACCTTGGTGGCTTTAAGGTGATGCTTGAATGTGGATAGTGGAATGGGATATTATTCACGCATTGCACCAAGTGTCACTAGAAAGTTACTCAAGGGGTTAATGAATTAAAGAAAAAGGAGGTTATTGTCAAGTAATGCTAAATGTGTCTTAAATGTAATTTGTGGTCTTATGTGACTTTGTGACCATTGTATATACCTATATGAAGTATGTGGACTAGATGTGCTTATTGTATTAATGTTGATGAAGTTTAACCAAAAGGCATGATGCATGGTTTCAAAGTAAAACGTCCTCTTTAAATGCATGTTTTTGCATGGTTGACATACTTAGTGCATTCTTGTACTAACACCATTCTTATTCATCATTTTTACACAAAGTCTAGATGGTGATGGCTAGAGGATGTCTCTTAAAGTGAAGGGCTTGGATAGCTTCCCAAGTTCAATGACAGGGGGTCCTTATGATTCAAGGATTTCCTATGTTATCTTTATTCAAGTTATGTAATAGTTTAGTTATTATTTAATGTTGTAAGGATCGTGTCCTAATCAACTCTTATGATGTTGAGTCTAAGATGGAAAAAGAGACTTAGAGTCTTTAACTATGTATTATGACTTAGATTTTATATATATAATGGAAGTGATGTTCTAGCATATGTGCTATGAAAGTTTTAATTTTCCGCTAAATTTACCTTTGAAAATGCGATGAATGATTACTATTGGCTTGTATAAGACCTCCGAGAGTCAGGTATGCCATGTTACTTCAAGGGGGTGCTCCCCGGTCGTGACAGAACCTATTTTTCAAATTATTTTTATCTTATAAGTCTTTTTTGAAAAACTTCAGTTTTTTTTTTAATTTTTAATAAAACATTAAGTGGCACTCTGTTTATTTGGAAATTACATTTCTCTTAAATAATAAG
The DNA here is from genome assembly GCA_032847665.1 of Solanum chilense. Taxonomy (NCBI): domain Eukaryota; kingdom Viridiplantae; phylum Streptophyta; class Magnoliopsida; order Solanales; family Solanaceae; genus Solanum; species Solanum chilense. Next base: position 56,842,457 of record CM064974.1, read on the forward strand.
TAAAATCAATTTTCAAAACCTAGTCATTTTTATTTTTATTTTATTTTTCGAGCAAAACATGTATAATCTAGTAAACAACGTGTCAACAAAAATACTAATTATGATACGAAAAATGAGAAACAAAATATAGTATTTTAAATTTCAAGTATAATGATTGTTATAATATTAATGAAAATTCTTTGATTCTTCAAATAATGGACTATATTGAAATTGAATTTGATTTAGATTCAGGAGACTGTGATCTTGAATCTTCATATTTGAATTGAATTTGAGTTGTCCGTCACAAACACGTGAATAGTTAACATGAATAATGAATATGAACAAACAACTGGATCTTGAACGTCTTGATACTTTTTTCTTTTGTTTTTTATCTGGGACTTGATTGCTTAAGTTCTTAAACTTGTAAATTGTAAAGAATTTGAGAATTATGATCTACGAGTTCTCTTCTTGCTTCTTATTCTTAACTTCTCCCGCTTTGTGAGTTATGAAGATCGCTATTTATAGTTAAGGGGGTGATGCCATTGTATGATTCGATTGGTCAATTGAACTTACCAAGCATATTTATCTGATAACAAGCTTCAATATGGATTGGCTAGAACATGGCATATATACATTTGAGATGATTTTATTGGTTCATTAGTTTTACTTTGGATTGCCATATTATTTGACATGTGGCATGATTTAATTTTCTCATTAATTTTACTTGGATTTATCATCAACTAACAAGTCGCATGAACTTGGGCTTTAAGAAGGGCAAATAGTTATTTGGACCTTGGGCTAATAAAGTGGGCTCATCATTTGGAGTCAATAGCCCAATTTACTTAAAAGTTAGGTAACTTACAGAAATTTGAGTAGTTGGCGATCTAATTACTTAGATATACTCTAATTTTTAATATTACAAATCTTACCATATTTTGGTGTGTCGGGATATGTTTAGATACATGTATCTTAGAATATATTGAATCAAAATTAGGTGTAATTTATTCTAGATGTAATGTATCAATGTAGATTCGCATGCACTTGGGATACATAAACAAATCTCTGCTCACATGAATCCCTCCCCTTCTCACTCCCACTCTCATATCTCACTCGCGTATATAGTATCTCATATACATGTGAATTACACCATATACATGTATCTATTATGATTTGTATGTGCGAGATACATGGACAAATCTCACTTGCCTCTCTCATATCTCACTCGTCAACCTCATATCTCTCTCACATATCTTGTATCTTAGATACACGTGAATTACACAAGATATATGTATAAAGTGTGTATCTAGTGTGATTCACATGTATGAATCATTAAATGGTGAGATAAAATGTAATTGTTTCAAACAATAGGAATAATTAGTAAATATAGTAGGAATGTTTGTATAATTAGGTAGTTTGTATAGTTTTTGTTTTCCTCAATAATATCTTGCTAGATCATTCACATGTATATATGTAACTAATGTACTCATCCGCGCGTGTATATATATATATATATAAAATTAATATTTTAATTGAATATTTCTAAAAATCGGGTATTCGAAAAAAAAAAATACAGATGGTCTTAACGTTGCTTGTTCAAAAGAAATATATTTTCAAATTGCAATTTCATCTTAATATTGTCGATTAAAAAACATAAAATGGTAATCTGAAATATTTCAGTAAATTGATTATTGTACTTTCTTATTAAATTCAATGACTTTTATAATAATATTATTAGTTCAACCAAAGTAACATTAAATTTAATTTATTATAAATTACATGACTTTGTGTATGTATAAATCACTTGATTTGTAGTATAAATAATTAAAATATATTTGTGACGCACAAAAGTAAGAAAAATACTTTGAATTATGTTTCAACAAAGATATACATTAGCAAATGAATGTCTTAAGTCCAACATCTCAAGAAAATAAATTAACTTATTTATATGACATTATATTGAAGATCATACTTTATAATAGAAAATAAAAGAATTGAAAAACATAACATAAAAAATAAAATGTGTATTTATAAGAAATCATAATGTCATTAGTAATTTGATGTGTTATTATCTTTTGATTATATAAAGATTATACTAGAGTGAAAAAATATTAAATTTTTAAGAATACATTAAGTGTCAAGTTATATAAAAGAACGATACCAAAAGTTGAATCAATATTCGCTCCTGACACATGTGGAGCAGTGGAAGAGTTTTATAACGTTAAGCTAATTAGTATTGTAATCATCACTAAAAAAAGTTAACCTATGATAATAATATAACTATTCAAAAGATAACTCCTTCTTAAATATGGAAAATTTAAAATAAATTATTTTACTTTAAATAATTATAAATTAAAAAAACATTTATTATATTAAAACTATATATAACAATTATATATATATACATCTTATTTAAATATCATAAAGAAAAGTAATATGCTATTGGGAGAATTAAATGAGGGAATCTAAAGTTTTTTTTTCACAATAATTAAAAGAAGTTAAAGAAATAATCGTTGTAAAACTAAAGAACAAAAGAACAATGGCAAGATGAAGAGAAGAAGAATAGAAACAATATAAGCTAACTTTCTTTCTTTCAAGTGTTCAACAAATCTTGAATTGTATCCAATGTGAAGCCTTATGTCTCTATATATAGTGTAATATAGAGGCATACAAAAGGTTAATCATAAACATGACATTAACATGAATATAATGGGGAGGTTATGAAAATGAAAGGTTACAAGAGTAATGGTTATAAAGTTGGAGATTATGGATGTTATGTTTATCTTCATAATGGAGGAGGTTATGTAGTTAATTTATTGGTGTAGTGGACATCCACATTATATTATTTTATAACACTTCCCCTTGGATATTTTTAGATAATATGTCTCGTTAAAATTTTACTAGAAAAAAACATCGTGGGAAAACAAATTCTAGTGAAGGAAAAAGAGTACACATATCTTTCTATATGCTTTGAACATTGTCTCGTTAAAAACCATACCAGAAAAATTCAATTGGGATAAAATCAAACGCATATTTTTCTCCCCATGATAAAAAGTTTACTTGGTATCTTGGAAACAATGCATTCTAATCTTGTATCACAACTTCTCAAATACTTATGTTAACAATCTTTAGTGAATAAGTTTATAAGATTATCACTTGAATGGATCTTTGAACGTCTATCTCATCATTTTGTTGAAGACCATGTGTGAAAAAACGTTTAGTGAAAATGTTGTGTCTGATCTCCTTTGATTGTATCCTCCATTCAATTGAGCTATATATTATTTTCGTATATAGTGGCTCAAATATCCTTTGTCAGAGGAATATCACATATTTTCTGAATATGATAGATCATGATTCCAACCAAACACACCCCTGACTTACTTCATAGATCAATATAATTTGAACAAGTGGTTATCAATGTTTGTTGAATGCAAAGATAATGTTGTGCCCCATATAATCAAATAGCTCATTTGTGGTCGAGCTTTATGTAGATCAAATCGTTTCTGACTCATGAGAGATTGATCAATTTTATTGAAGCTGGTCTTTTCTTCTCAAAGAAAGTCATATGTCTTCTAGCATTTGCATAACCAGCAATCTGTAAGTGCACCAATTATACTAATACATGACATTTCAAATCATTTTCATGAGGTTGAAAAGATCCTTTCTTTGTGTTAAGCAATCTAAAAATTATTCAGTACTCAATGGAATTGCTTTAAGACCTTTTAAATCCTTCAAGGATTTTCATATAACCTTCATCGTCTAGTTAGACGTAATGATCATTCATTATGGATATTCAAATATTTATCTATTGCCAGATTGAAACAAGTCTCATCGCATTCAGCGTTAGAAAACATATCTCCATTTAATAATTTCAGGACTTCTACGAAAATTCTTTATGCCCCAGGGCATGAACATACTTAATATCTTACGGTTATACTTTCACACAATGATTCATTTGTACCCCCCACTGACATATATTTTGATCTATGAACTATATGTTCAAAAGCATTACTTTTCTAAGTGAAACAGAATATAATTGAATAGTGTCAACCATTTATCTGTCCACACTATATGAAACAATCGAATTTATGATTCTCGTAACCATTTATAGCATTGAGTGCTACATCATATCAAATATATCGTCGACGACCATTTGATATGGATTCCAATATGACATAAGTCATCGAGATCTCTTCATTTTTTATGATTTTCAGGTACCAGAACCTTTGCCAAGGTTTTATGAAATGTTATGTCATAGTGCACTTTCAAAGCACTTGTCTCATTAGCAATGAGCATTTTGATAATTTGCTCCTCTCCTTTATCAAGGAGTTTTACATTTTGAATCGATTGGTCTATCACGCTTCAGGCGTACCATAAACTTTGTCCTTCAAGGACTATTTATTGGAGATTTGCAGCTTAATTAAAATATTGGGTCAGCAAATACATCTAGCAAATTACTTGCAACATTTTGGAAACGAATTATCTTTTGAACTTCAAGTTCACATTTTTTTAACGAGGATCTAGATATTTCACCCCACACATAATTTTCAGCTGATACACATATATCCCCCTAATGTTAGGAAATCTAACATTCACCCTCAACCTCATTTGGGGATCCATCTTGGTGCGCGGAGCAATAAAATCATTTTTGTGCACATCAAATTTTTAGACAAAAATTATTTGGTTCCTGACTTTGAACCAATTGTGTTAGGAGAACCCTGTTGGCTTAATGCATACATGTTGAATAAACTCATCTCGTACAAAATTTCATTTGAGAGATTTGTTCTCATAATCAATGGTCTAGCTATAATTGGAGGCATACGATTTCCGCTAAACCAACCAGCATTGTCAACATGACTTAATAATTTGGAATTGTGCTCTTAATTTAGTAATTCGAACAAACAACCTTACAAAAAAATAATTTGTAAGTTGATAAAAATGCACAGGTGATCATACCATAGATGCATCTATTAAATCATAATAGTAAATTGTCCACATGGCTGGTGAACGGGCCAATATTCACCTTTTTATATGTTCCAAACAATTTTAAGGGATACAGTCCCTACCTTAACTGGTACAATGATCATTTTATCACGAGAACAAGCTACAAAAGAGAATTCTTGAAAATCTTTTATTTCCTCAATACATAGCCACGTGAATTCTCAATTTCTTTTGCATCACATTTGAATGGAAATGGCCAACCGATTATGCTAAATGATATTTTTTCCAGCAAACTTTCTAGATTACTTTTGCATGTGATTCCATCACCATGTCCGTATTTTTATACAACAAATAACGAGAAAAATGGATAATCTTATACGTAAATATTTATTAGCCACTTTTATTGTAGTAATTTGAAGATATTAAATCTTTCCATAATTTATAGTCTCGATATAATATTTATTTTTAATTCTTTCGAAACTTAAAAAGTTTCTTTAAAGACTTACTACAACCCCAATATTATGAATAATTTCATTCTCGAAATAGTAAAAATTAGCCTTTTCGGAATTATCAATTAATTTTGTGTACTACCAAAATTTTCACAATGTCATTCTTATGGTGACCATTTCCTTCAAGGAGAAAATTTTTACTATTGTCATGATTAAAATTATTACATTCATCACTTATTTATTGATAACCAATGAAAAAATTTGTGTTGTCACACAACGACATTTATTTGATCATGGCCACAATCTTTACAGAAAATATTTTTTTTCTTTCTTTTGTCCTCCAATAGTTCATTTTATAATATACTACACTATTTGTGTAGTACTCAAAGTATATATATGACCAAAATGACTATTTATGTCAAAAGATTTTCTTTCAATCTCTCAAACCTCCCGTAGAGGTGAGATGTGACATTCATCCAACAATACATGAGTATGAACACAAGTCACATTTTCTTCGAGAAATGGACCATAACCAGTTGTACATGTTCCATAAGTTTTTATTAAAAACTCATTGTCATGTTTCGGCATTATGTAACTCACCTCAACATCACTTTAAGAGGTCAAATATACCAAATGTACTTCCACTTTATATTCATTTATTTAGATGGAGAATTTACAAAAAATTATAAATTGGGTTGCACCAACAACAATGTGTCCAACTTCTCATACCACTTTGATGGATCAAAATTACTTTTATCAACAACCTTCACATTTGAAGAACCATCTTAAGAAACAATGTGTTCAATAACCTGTCATACAATTTTAATGGACAAAATTACCTTCACATCTGAAGGAACATCTTAAGAACCCATAACATTCTTCCTTTTAATTACCATAATGATGACCATTAACATTTTACCATACTCATATTCATACATTCAACCACTTGTCATTTTTCAGACATATTAATACACTGCTACCACATTCACACAAGAGAATGGAGCAAATTAATTGGGTAAATTCCATGACTTTCAGTCAAAAGTATAAAACTTTATGTTAATCATCATCAGATCATCACTATAGTGCATTAGGACTTAAACCTAATTTTTTACCCATATAAAGACATCTTTGGTCATAATTCAGTGGGACTTGAACTCAACTTCTTATTATCATGGTGCACCGAGATTTTAACTCGATGTCTTACCCACTTGGTGCGGTGTAACTTGAATTCACCGTCTTACCCTCAACTAATGCTTTAATAAATCAAATGCATTACCAAAAAAATAATTAACGAAAATCGTAAATATAATCTAAACTTACATAACATACAAGATAGATGAAAAAAATAATTAATTAGAACATGTTAGAATCATATAAAAGTCCCAAGTTATAATAGATTCAAACATTTTAATAGTCTCTCAATATTGTTATGAAGATAATTATAATTTACTAAATATTTTAGAATAACTATTGTTTTACGAAAAAATATAGTGAATGAAAAAATGACTAAGTTTCAAAAAATAAATTAATCTTATAATTTAAGAGAACTGATTTCCGAATTAACAGAATCACCACTTGATTTTTTAGTAAAAGTCAAGAAAACTTATAATTTTTTCAAAAGACTGAAAAATAGATAAAAATCAATTGAAGAGGGTTCAAAGCACAATGTACATTTTAAAAAAGTGTTAGACCCTCGGAATGTCCGCTAACTCGCGGTTGACCAGCGATTTGGCTAAAAATGACTTTTTAAGAATTTCTCAAATTTTAACTAAAATAGGAGAATTTATTTATATTAATTTTAGTTATTTATTACTTATCGTATCATTTTTAAACTAATCATTTTAAAGGGAAATAAGGTAAAAGGGAGTCATTCTAAAGGTGATATCTTAAACATTGGCAAGACTAACAAGTGGACTAAAGACTAAGTAAAATTGATATATATATATATATATATATATATATATATATATATATATATATATATATATATATATATATATATATTTGAATATATAAAAATAAAGAGAAAGGACTATCGTTGAAAATTAATTTAATTGGAACCAAAATGTTAATCAATAATAATAAAAGAAGGAGATAAGAAAATAAGAGATTTGAACTTGGGCCATTTGCCCCAAATTAAACTAAGTTTAGGCCTGAGAAATTCTTTGGGCTTTCGGCCCTACTTTCCTTCAAAATATCATGTGTATACATTTTATGTATATTTTGATATATACTGTATACGATCCTTTTTTGGATCTTTGGAGCCTGTATTTTCGTTGAAACTTATAACCTGTATTTTCTACCTGCGTCTCGCATTTATTAAACCTGTATTTCGTATATTCTGATCGTATATCGGTGACATCCTGTATATCAACCTGTTTTTCTGACTTTTTGGGGCTGGAAAATTAATTTTCCAGCTTGTGTCGCTGCTCTTAACATGTACGTCAATTTCTAGGGGGATGGGCGGCTAGGATACGGTAGTGTGAGCCCTAACGCCTCAACGAGAGGATGCAAATGGATGAAGTGAGGTCCGCAAGGACCCGAGAGGGATTTTTGTATGCAATAAAATGGAACTGAAGTAGCACATGAAATGAGAATATAAACAAGACATATCTTGAACGAAAGCACATTTTAATAAAAAAAAAAAACTATTTGATAGATTCGAACTAGACAGGAATACACTGACTCCAAAGCAAACCAAGTGAACTGAGACTATACTAACAAATCCCAACAACAAATTTTAGGCAGTAGCATGCATAGCTCATGTATATACTACCAAACATATCATCTTTATGGGAATACTCAGCTACCGATCAACCAATAGACTCAAGAAATATCGAGGCGACATGCTATGCACAAAGTCAAAACAATTCATTATCTCGAAATCTTATGGTATTAAATCCAAGCTTTCCAGGAAAATTACAGCATACCAAACCATATCTAAAAATTAATCCATTTACAAATGTTATAAAAAGCTTGCCGGGATTTGAAGTAGAGTAAACATGCCGACCACTAAAATTGAAATTACAGGAACATAGGAGAAATCGAAGGTCGTAGATCAAAACAGTAGCATATACATATACTTATGTGCATTAGAATTTAAGGGGGTTAGAAAAATGGAATTTTAAAACATTACACTAAACAGAAAGCAAGCCAAAAGAAAAATGGAGGAGAAATGCAATATCTTGCGGTTTCTAGATCCTAAATAGAAAGCAGCACCAAAATGAATTCAATCCTATATACCGTTCGAATTAAATACTTTTGACACGAGAAAATTAGCTTCTAAACATTTAAACAAAAGACCAAGCCATAAGTATTTGATGCCAACACAGAATTCACATGATTTACATCACTTTAAAGATATTCTCAACAGTTTTAGTAAACAAAGACGATAAAAGCCAGTGACGTCAAGTGCATGCCTAAGATAAAACAATGAGTCAACATTATAATAGATATTTTCAGATTTTCAGCAAAAGGTAGGAATGTTGTTTTACTTAGAAGACAAGAGTGACCTTAGCTAAACTAGCGCATTACGATCGCATGAGATATAAGCATATTAACATGGATTAAAAAAAAAAAACGAATAGATGTAGATACCACTCAAAACATTTAAGAAAATAGGGATGAATCATACAAGATTAAACTAAACGGAAATCTATCGCAATAAATGGAGTCAACAGAAAACGATGAACAAGGGCACAATGAAGTAGCGAAGCAGACAGAACAACATAATCAACACATTTCAAATATAAATCATATGAACCCCCCAAACCGTTCGACAAGAGAGACAGGGCCTCGGCCGACCTTAGAGAAAGAAACCGAATCAGTGACTCCAAATATCGAATATGAAAGGCGTAAGAGTCTAGGCGAGAAGAGCATGGGATTCAAAAACAACACAAAAATCTAAAACCGGCACTAACAACAAAATAATATGCACTTCTAATCGAGATGAACAAGGACAACACAACAGTACACTTGGCCTCCCATCAGTGAAGACGACGAGCCACAAATGTTCAAATTCGAAATGAGTGAAAATGCAAATCACAAAAAAGCCAACACAGACAGATTCATCACGACATTTGCTCGAAATCGGAATGAGAAATAAGCAAGGGGATAGATATTATCTTTTCGCGGGCGATGAGTGAAACTATGGCAAGCAGAGACGCACAACGAACTGATCCACACAATACGCAGACTTGGCAGTAACGAAGAATCCCAAACGGAACTCTGAGTTTCCAATGAAAATTGAGAAATTGCTTGCTTAAATCACTATGAGTACAAGTATATATGTATATTTTTTGTTTATCTCCAAAAATTTTCCACCTCTAAAAAATCTCCCTTTTCTTCTGTTAAAAAAAATCCCTACTTAAAACAGTGGAGATAGCTAAGTACATATAGGGGGAGGATTAGGGCAAGTTTTTGGAGGGGGGGGATGAGGGTAAAACGGGCGAGCAATAGAGAAATTTTAGAATTTCGAATTCAAAAATCCTTCGAACAAAATGGATAGACAAACTTAACCTGGAGTCTGAAACCATTCCCAAATGGAAAGGAGAATTGACGAACTCGATTGACTTGGTTGTCCTCGCCGCCTGACGTTGCGCAATCTCCTATCGTCAAGGAAAAAAGCGCGTCTGCAGATTGAGAAGGACGGGAGGAAGAAGGAAAGAGACGTAGTGTACTGAATCACGCATACTGACGCCGTGTATTGACGCCATTGCTCGTCGTTTGGATCATTGGTTGTCACTTCTTGGTGAGGAGCGGTGAGGCGCGTACGGGAGTCTCACGCGTCTGTCACTGCTTCCAGTCCAGCTGCTGTGAAAAAGTGTTTCACCGCCGTGTAATTTGACGTGGACTGCTACTAGAACCAAGCTATGGGGAGTTAATACCTTATATAGTCACTCAACTATGCACTCTTCTCTCAGAAAGTCACTCAACTTTCAATTTTCATTCAAAAGTCATTCAGCTATACACTTTTTTCTCAGAAAGTCACTTAACTTTGAATTTTAACTCAAAAGTCACTCAACTATCCACTCTTTCCTCAGAAAGTCACTCAATCTATTAAATTATTTTTTAATTAAAATTTGTTGATATTAATTATTTATATAACAAACCAAAAATTTTTAAAAATAAATTAAACCATTTAGTGATCCACCCACCTAACCCGACCCATTTTAAAAATATGATATGACCCATTTTATTTTCTCTTTAATCCTAATTCAAGGTTTAAAGAGGGAATAATTTAGGATTAAAGAGAAAATAAAATGGGCCATATCATATTTTTTAAATGGGTCAGGTTAGGTGGGTGAATCACTAAATGGTTTAATTTATTTTTTAAAATATTTTGTTTGTTATATAAATAATTAATATCAACAAATTTTAATTAAAAAATAATTTAATAGATTGAGTGACTTTCTGAGGAAAGAGTAGATAGTTGAGTGACTTTTGAGTTAAAATTCAAAGTTGAGTGACTTTCTGAGAAAGAAATGCATAGTTGAGTGACTTCTGAGTGAATATTAAAAGTTGAGTGATTTTCTGAGAGAAGAGTGCATAGTTGAGTGACTATCTAAGGTATTAACTCAAACTATGGGTTTATCTGTTATCTGCAAATATGGGCCGTGTCAAGGGGAGTTGTAGAGTGAGCTGGGTCATTTGAAAGAATTGGGCTAAATATCTGGGAACTAGGATATAAGTTGGCTGTGTAACCTTCAATTATTTTAGGCTATTGAAAATTGAATTATAAAATGGTTGCCCAAATGAATTAAGATACTTGGTATCTAGATAGATGGATTAATATAGATTAATTAAAAACTTCTTAATTTTAACGAAATAAAACAATTGACGTGATTATAAAATAATTAATTCAACAATATAAACTATTATACAACTAAAATAATTAGTAAAATTTTAAGACAAAAATAAAATCTTTTTGAGGGAAGTTTGAATAATCTTAAATACACTAATTATATAAAATATAGATATTTATCCAAAAATTATACAGGTGATGAGATAATTTAAAATAACTTTTAAAAATATTTTAACTTCACAAATCTAATTATTTTAAATCGTTCAGAATTAAGAAGCTCGTTAATTAATTTATATCGAGGAGGATTAAAATTTGGTGTCAACAACTGTCTATCATTTTACTTGGATTGATGCAAGAAATTCGAGCAAAATAAAATTGACAAATCCAATTTTGACCGACTATAAATTCATCTTTCTGACAAATATTTGTACGGACTTTAGGAATTATGGACGAGCCCTGAAAATGGATTTCCTACATATCTCAGCCTATATGAGAATTTAGGCCACTTGTAGTTCGATATGCTTGATTTAACGCATGATTTTAAAAAAATTCAAAAGTCATCTCAATACCGGATTATGAAGGGACCGGAATGTTCAGGAATAGGATTTAAGAGAGAATGTTGGAACACAACCGAGTTTTCGACATTGAACATAGCCTACATTTCCTTAAACTCAAGAAATCAGGCCGCTTGTAGTTCGACTCGATCGGTTGAAAAGGAAATCTATTATGTTAGATAATCTTTGGTTCTGGACAAGTGACGAATTAAGTCGAGTATGAAAAGGAGGCTTATAACCTCTTAGCCATGAATGTGGCGCGCTTCACACCTATAAACTTACACGGACATAATTTCCAAAGCTCTTAGCGCATTGTCACTCGAATTGAAAAGTTGCTTCCAGTAGATACCAACATTTCCGGATGGGAACTGAAACTGACAAACCGAAGGAAAAACCCACATGTCTTATGATAGGGGTGTGGTTTGATTGTGGTGAAAGTCTCTCATCTGCTCGTGTCCTAAGAGTTTGACGTTCCTCTTGGACTAAGTCTCACTTCGCTGCTAAGAAAAAGTTCCACATTGCGCTACATCTCTTTTGATGTCGTCCGCACTTGTGGTATGTTTTGAAGAATTCATACTTTCGAATGCTCTCGACAAAGACTGAGATAAAACTCATTAGTATAAGAATTCAATTTCAAATGAGAAATAGTGTCTTTTACCGTGTTGACACTTAGTTGTTCTCCTTTGACGTCAACCTCATTGAATTGTATGTAAAGCAAATAAAGCTTATGTCTTTCTCAAATATAATCTTCAATATATTCTTCATTTGATGTCAAAATAAATAAAATCTGATACAGTATGTTAATATTTCTCTTTGTGTCGTCTTTGATGATTATCTTGGTGTTTACTATTTTCAAATAAAAATGCAGTTGATGTTGATGGGTAAATATTTCTTTTGGGGTGTATGATCTCCTTCTCTTGCAGTGCATGTTTTTTTCCGCAATGCATGACTTTTCCTCAATGCATACACTTTGTCGCAATGCATGACTTCTTCTTTGCAATGCATGAATTTTCGCGATGCATGTATATTAACTCGATGCATGAATGTTAACTCGCGAGCATGAATATTTTCTCGCGGAGCATGAATATCTTTCCGCGATGCATGAATATATTCTCGATGCATGAATATCAACTCGCGATACATGATTTTTCGTGATGCATGAATATCAACTCGCGATGCATAATTATTCGCGATGTATGAATGCTTTCTTGCGGTGCATGAAATTATTCGCGATAAACGATTCTCCGTGATGCCTGAATATTAATTCAGGATCATGAATATCTTCTTGCGGTGCATGAAATTTTACGCAAGGCATAAATATCTTCCCGTTATGCATGAATATTAACTCGCGATGCATGATTTTCCACTATGCATGAATAGTTTCCCACGATGCATGATTTTTTGTGATCTGTGAATTTTTTCTCTTGATGTCATCCTTGGTACCACATGAAGACAATGTTTCAATCGAGCAAGATAGTGATTCTCTGGGTGCCTTTTGGATAAGGATATCGTCACAACTGACAATAAAGTAAAATGACTCGAAATACAAACTGAAGCTTCACACGTAATATCTTTTGACAGCATCTGAGTTGATAGGTTTTGGCCATGCGGTGCCATCCATATCCGACAGGACCAAAGTACCTCCAGATAATACCTTGCGGACCATGTAAGGTCCTTGCCAATTCGGTGAAAATTTCCCTATGTACTCATCCTAATCGAGGAGAAATGCATTATCTTGCCATTTCTAGATCCTAAATAGAAAGCAGCACCAAAATGAATTCAATCCTTTATACCATTCGAGTTAAATATTTTTGACACGAGAAAATTAGCTTCTAAACATTTAAACAAAAGACCAAGTCATAAGTATTTGATGCCAACACAGAATTCACATGATTTATATCACTTTAAAAAAAATCAACAGTTTTAGAACAAAGACGATAAAAGCCAGTGATGTCAAGTGCATGCCTAAGATAAAACAATGATTCAACATTAGAATAGATATTTTCCGATTTTCAGCAAAAGGTAGGAAGGTTGTTTTACTTAGAAGACAGGAGTGACCTTAGCTAAACTAGCGCATTAAAATCGCATGAGATATAAGCATATTAATATGGATTAAAAAAACCCGAATAGATGTAGATACCACTCAAAATATTTAAGAAAATAGGGATGAATCATACAAGATTAAACTAAATGGAAATCTAGAACAATAAATGGAGACAACAGAAAACGATGAACAAGAGCACAATGAAGTAGCGAAGCAGAAGAACAACATAATCAACACATTTCAAATATAAATCATATGAACCCCCCAAGACATTTCGACAAGAGAGACAGGGGCTTGTTGATATACCGTGGTTTCACGGTATTTTTAATGCTTTCTCCTTAAGTTTAGTGTGTGTCCAAAAGCCTTTTTGTATTAATTTTTATGTAAGTTTCTCTTTATTTGCATAAAATCTATCTAAAAGATGAACGCGGAGATTTTGAGCAAGAAAAGCAGAAAAGTACCACCTACGGAGCTTGTGACGGGCCGTCGTGCTCGTGATGGTCCGTAGGTGGCATCGTAGTGAAGCTGATGAAGGAAGATGGGGAAGTCTGACCAAGTGTGGGGTTACGGAGTGCGTGAAAGATCGTCGTAGACATGACGGTCCGTCCTGCTGGTTCGTCATGAAGGTCAGAGAAGTAGTCCCAGTATCCAAATTCCAAGAGTTCAAGTGTTATGGAACGGAGACCCTCGACGGACCGTTGTGCCTGTGACGATCCGTGATACCTGCGTCGAGGATCATGAAGAGAGCAGCAGAAGAATTTGCAAGTATGCGACGACGGATTCCATGACGGCCCGTCGTGACCACGACGACACGTCGCAAGATTCGTCGATCCAACCGCGTTTTGACAGATTTTCAGCAAATAGATTCCTTCATTGATTAGGTTTTGTTTTTATAAATAGTTCAAAAAACCTCGTTTTTGGGGTTAGACTCTTGGTGATTAGACTCTCTTATAGTTAGACTCTTGGTTATTAGACACCTTTATGTTAGATTCTTTGTGGAAGAGATTATTTTGATTATTACACTTTCGTTTATTACACTTTTCTTTGGAGTTGATTGTTGGTTATTTTGTCGATTAATCAAGTAAATTTCTGGATTTTATTCTTTATCATTGAAGTAAGTGGATAAATTCTTATATCATATATATGAATATTGTGATTGTGACTATGGGTAACTAAACTCCATATCTAGAGTTGTGGGAACCATGGGTGAATAATAAGATAAAATCTAACTAAAATAACAATTCTAGAATAGTGTCTTGCATGTAGTGACGATTCTTTCGCTTAGAAGTCTTTTTAACGGATGGCCAACGTTAGAACTCGCCTTAATGCTACTTGTCGAACCAAGGAGGTAGATAATAG
The DNA here is from genome assembly GCA_032847665.1 of Solanum chilense. Lineage (NCBI taxonomy): Eukaryota > Viridiplantae > Streptophyta > Magnoliopsida > Solanales > Solanaceae > Solanum > Solanum chilense. The sequence goes on from CM064974.1 coordinate 56,857,583, forward strand.
GAAACGAATTATCAACATAGATTTAGTGTATACTATCTAATAGGCTAGTATTGATTGGTACGAGGTAATAACTTAGTCAAATATCAAATACAATGCTTAATATGAGGTAAAGTTACGGGTTAGTATAGAAACACACGTAGCCGGACTAAGGTGCGGAGTGAAATTTTCTAGATGCCGGACCAAGGATTCAGAAATACATAACTTATCACTTTGCATGCAAGATACTAGGAAAAAATTGTTATAGTTAGAATTATCAAGTTAGAAACCTGTGGGGAACACGTAAACCCTAGTTACTTTTATTAATTGATTAAACTCCAATATTTGAAGCTGTTAGTTGTCTCCTTTAATTTAGCTAGTTATTTTCATTCATTTAGAAGTAAAAACCTTCCTTTTATTGTCTTTGTTTTCCAAGGAAATAATTGACTAAATAATAGTAATAATAGATTAAAGTTAAGTCTGAACTATTTTCCTTGTGAGAACGATCCCAACCTCATTAGTTGGGTTCTTTACTTGATACGACCGCTTTACTTCTTATTTGAGATGTAAGTTTGAGCGTATCAAAAAATTAGCGTCGCTGCCGGGGAAAGTAGCTTTTAGATTAACTTAAACTTATTACTAAAAGTTTAGTCAATATTTTCTTGATTTTACTTTGTTTATTGTTTTTTATTCTTGCAGAACTATATTCCTTGTATGCCAAATACACAGAGAGGAAGAGAACCCCTGTTTCCCTACGATCACGAATTAGAGCGTACACTACGCAACATGAATCGAAAAATGGGTATTAATGATGATGATCCAAACCAGAACATCACAGCTCCGGTTGATGTTCATGGTCAGTTGTTACCTGATGCTCAGGGTGAAAACCAACAGAGGGGAAAAATTCCCGCTCCACGGCCCCAAGAATACTACAGAGGCTATGACAATATAGCAGACTCCGATGGGCCACTTGTCTTGCCCCCTGTACCACCAGGACATACCTTTGTGGTTACTAGTAGCCTGATGCAAATGCTCACTGCCAGAGGTTTATTTTCAGGGCTATCCGCATGCCCATATAGCTAATGTAAGGGCAGTGTGTAAAAGTTGTGTAGGGAGGCCTGACTTGGACTTGGATGTACTAGGGCTAAGAGTGTTTTCTCTCTCACTGACGGGAGAGGTTGCTATGTGGTTCACTGAGCTCCCTTATAACTCAATTTTCACTTGGAACCAACTAAGGGACGTTTTCTTAGCACGCTACTACCCGGTCTCCAAGAAACTAAACCACAACGACATAGTGAACAACTTTGGGACACTACCAGCAGAAGCGTCCCCAATCACTGTATAGATGATGAGTCACTGAAGGAATACTTCTATCGAGAACGGGATGATAATAATAAAGCGGTGTTGGATACTATAGCAGGTGGTTCTTATGGGAGTGACATTATGCTGAGATTGCTAAAAAGTTAGAGAAAATCTCCCGGAATAATAAAGCTTGGAGTACTAGAAAGTCAGATACCGGGAGAATACCTTCGCAGTGCATTCCACTCACAACCCAGCCATAGATAAGATTCGTGAAAAAATGGCTCCGATGAGAATTGAGCTTGGGTTGGTATTAAAACATATCACTGGGGGTGCAGAAAAGATAAATGAAGTTAACTACTTGTCTAAACCACCACCACTAAATGATGAATGTTATTATGCGGAAGATTCCTATGCGGTAAAAGAACAGACGGGGGGTTTCCGACCGAGTGCCCAAGGCTCAAATCAGGAGAATTGGCGCCAAGGTCAAGGATACCAAGGTCGGATCTATTGTAACTATAACCGTGAGGGTCATTATGTCCGAGATGGAAACTACAACCGCGACAACACTTCAACAGGGGTAACCATGGTAACAGAAATAATAGGAATGGGCCCTATGTCCCTCCTCAAAATCGTGAAGTTACTCCAAGGGATGGTGGAGATAGTACGGCGCGAGTTGAGGATATGTTGCACAAAATGATGAGGAGGTTCGATGCTAATGATGAGAACATTAAAGAGTTAAGGAGTGATTTAGTGGGTATTGATCATAAAGTCGATACACATGAAATGTCGATTAAGCAGATTGAGTTGCAAATGACCCAATTATCTGCGACTGTGAACACACGCCAACCGGGCACTCTTCCTAGCAACACTGTCCAAAATCCAAAAAATGACGGACACTGTATGACAATCACTACTCGGGGTGGTACCTGACCATTGACCCACCTATGTCATCTAAGGAGAAAAAGGTGATAAAATATAATGATAAGGTGATAGAGGGTAGTGGTGAAGCAGAAGATAGCACTGGAAAGATGCAGAAGTACCTATAAAGGTAATTTCCATGCCTAGACCACCACTCCTCTTTCCTCAAAGATTAGTGAAAAAGACCGAGGATGGTAAATATCGGCGTTTTATAACAATGTTGAAGCAGTTTTCTATTAATGTCCCTTTGGTAGAAACTCTAGAACAAATGCCCGGTTATGCCAAGTTTATGAAAGATCTGGTTACAAAGAAAAGATCGGTCACCTTCGAGGATGATGATAGAATGCAGCATTGTAGTGCTATTTCTACAAGATCTCTCGTACAAAAGAAAGAAGATCTGGGTGCATTCACTATTCCTTGTACAGTTGGGTCATTACATTTTGCGAAAGCATTATGTGATCTGGGGGCAAGCATAAATCTCATGCCCCTCTCGATTTACAAGAAGTTGGGTTTGGGTGACCCAAAGCCCACTGCGATGCGGCTACTGATGGCCGATCGAACAGTGAAAAAGCCTATAGGGATACTCCACGATATGCTAGTAAAAGTGGAGTCATTCATATTTCCAGCTGATTTTGTTATTCTTGATTGTGAAGTCGATTTTGAAGTGCGTATTATTCTTGGGAGGCCATTCCTTGCTACAGGTAGAGCCTTAGTTGATATGGAAAAAAGGCAGATAAAATTTCGGTTGAACAATGAAGAAGCGACCTTCAACATTTGTAGGTCCATGAAGCAGAGTGGTGAGCTCCATTCGGTATCTACTATATCCTACAAAGAAAAGATGAAGAAGGATTATGACCTAAAAAGTGAAAAATGAGAGTTTATGGTTGGGGATTTGGTGTTTTTAGACAGTTCTAGGTTACATTGGCTTCCAGGCAAGCTCAAGTCCAAATGAACTGGCCGTTACTTGATTACCCAATTATTCCCTCATGGAGCAGTTGAGTTAGAAACCAAGGAGGGAGTGCAGTTTAAGGTGAATGGAGAACGAATAAAACCCTATTTTGGGCATACTGAATCGGTAAATGAAATGACTGAGCCATACCATCTTGATGAAGGCTGAGTAATCAAGTGTCCTAAGTTGTGCCACGACGTTAAATCGGGCGCTTGTTGGGAGGAAACCCAATACTTATAGTTTTTTTTTCTAGTAATGGTAGCATTTTCTATGAATGAGTTTTAAATTTGAAGGCACATCACCAGAAAATTCTGCAGAAAATCACTCTGCAGCAGTCACTGACGGATACATCGACGGACCATGACGCTTGCGACGGACCATCGCATGAATCCGTCGTGCCAGGTACGTCTTTCAGTTATTTTAAAAACTAGGGCACACGCGATGGAACTAATGACGGACCGTCGCAAATGCGATGGACCGTCGTTGGGGAGTCGTCGCGTCATTAATGAGCATACTCGACCCGACCCGGTTGGGAACTTTTTTAAAAAAATCAACCTATAAAAACCCCCACCCCTTCATTTGAACGGTTTCCTTCCTTCTTTCTCCCATTCCCTCCCTCTTAAACTTCCCACTTCCTACCTCTCTTTCAACCGATCATTTCCCCAAGTTCCCCAATTCCTAAAATCCACTCTCTACTAGTTGGATTCTGCTGCTGTGGTTCTCTACTTGATCACCAAGTACCTTCCTCGCTTGTATTTCTCAATTCTCAGGTATGTGTCTCTGATTTCTACCCATTTACATTGAATTTTTATTTATCAATTAGTATTAGCCTATTTCTTATTGATGGGTTCATTCTTTAATACATATTCTATTTGGCCTAGGTTGAGAATCCTCAAAATTGCATTGTTAAAACTCTAGAAATAGGTGCTTTAGCATTGCTGGTTTACTAGGTATTTGAGTTAGACAACTCTAGGTTAAACACTAAAAATTCCATTTGGGTCATACGGGATGATTGTGGCATCACCAGCTCTGTCACTGAATGACAGAACGAGACCCCGATGACGGACCGTTGTACCCACGACGGACCGTCATAGGGTCCGTCCCAACATCCCTAACACCCCACTGTCAAATTGTTTCTAAGTGTCCTCCAACGGACACATGCGACTGACCGTCATTCCCATGAGGTCCGTCCTGCACAACTGTTCTGGTTGTCAGAGACCCTGTTTCTAAGGGTCACCAACTTTTTCCAAGTGTCCTCTTACGGACATCTACAACATACCGTCATACCCTCGACAGTCCATCCTACACAACCGTCATGACGATCAGAGACCCCTCTCCTAAGGGTCTCCATACTTTTTCCAAGTGTCCCACAACGGACATCGACGACGGATTGTCATCATCACAATGGTCCGTCCTGCTTATCCGTCATAGACTTTCCTTCAAGGGTCTCCACATAAACATAGTTTAAGTAATACATGACAGACCCCATGGCGGTCCGTCGTACTCACGACGAGCCGCCACCTGGTCCGTCGTGTTTCACTGCTTCTATAGAAATGTCATTACATCTTGACTCTTTTATTTATTTTGTGTCGTTTTTCTTGTCTTGTTTTCTTCTTGTAGTACTAATATTGATTCTTTATAGGTACTATCTATTATGGCAACAAAACAAGATCGAGTCTACGCACGTGGGCGATCGAAGTCTGTCACCCCTTCTGCCCACCTGGTCATTGGCTCTAATGATGAGCGTGACCCCGAGTACGTGTCCCCAGGCATTTCCACCCTATCCCGAGCTGCACGTGCTGCCAGAGCCACACCCAATAAGGTGGCGTCCGGCGTAGTCACTGCCTCCTATTCTGATTAGGAGCGCACACTGACCGGCACACCTTCTGGCCAGCTACTCATGAAGAAGGAACATCTGGCTCCTTAGGAGTTTCGTAGTCGGAGGAAGCCTTCGGATCTGCTGAGGTCCCTGCACCCGCCACAGCTCCACAGTTTGCCTCGTCTGATGAGGCTGACAGTTTTGAATCCACACCTGGCTCACCGACTCGTGCTCTCACTCCAGTTTCCGACCATCCCAACCGGTGGTGTGTCGACTGCATTATCAAGTTTATTCAAACGCAAAGTTTCTGAATGACAAAGGAGTCATGACACAGACCCTTACATTGGAGAGGCGGGTCCTTACGGGAAATCTCCCGACTATGCCAGAGATCCACAATCTCTTCAACAAACATCGACTAGAGTGGACAGCGCGTTTGTTGGGCCGTTATAGTGAAGAGTTGGTCTGAGAGTTCTACGCCTCCTACGTGGCTACTCTCAGATCACAGATTGATAGGTGGGCTGCCCCTGCCAAATAGGCCCCACTGAAGCATGTCCAAGTACGTGGTATTCAGGTTGATATCTCCCCTGCCTGCCATCCGCCGGTATCTATACGGCGAGGATGTTGATGCCAATCGAACCCCTCTCACCGCTGAGTTTGACTACCGGTGGCAAATTGTCAAAGATGGCCAATTCTTGCGTGAGCCATCGCTGAGAGAGACCACCAAGAGGTGGATGGCCCTGCACTTGTCTGTTGATGAAGAGGGTGCTGACTGGGTAACCGAGCCGAAGGGAGCCATCAAGAAGGATAACCTGGCCTTCACGGCGAAGTTTTTATGGTTGATTATCCGCCACTGCTTCCCCCACAGCCATATATAATATAGTCACATGGGATCGTGCAGTACTGATGGCGGCGATGATAGGCGGGTTTGAAGTGGACTTTGCTTGGCTTCTACAGGCGGTCATTCACGAGAGGATTTTTAAGGTCACAACTACTTACCATTTCCCGTGCATGATATTTTCTTTATGCTGGTCCGCAGGTGTGCCCATCTGGCACATTGATCAGCTCAAGACCCCACTGGGCACTGTTGATATCGGTCTTATCAGGGATGAGGCCAATAAGTTGGCTCCACATAGAGGGCCCCGTCCATAGTTGCCTCCACTTGGTGACAATCTCGCTGATACGGTAGCACATGATCGCATGGCTACGCAGGTTGCTTCCACTGACACTACTCCGGTGGAGTCTATCCCGGGTAGTAGCACTACCCCAAGCTCCTCTCGCTTAGCCCTTTTCCCCGCTCTGGTCCTGCTTGCTAGGGTCCAGAAACTAGAGGCACAGATGTTTACACTTCTGCATCATATCCAGCCTTGGATTCAGAGGTCTATTGCTGAGGAAGAAGATCGCTTGGAGCAGAGAATGGGCCAGCACACAGAGCGGAAGATCGCTGAGGTTCATCAGCGCTTGGATGTTTTTGAGTTGCGGGTGCTATCCCGCCCCTCAGGTGGATATGTCGACCCTTCAGGCTGCGGTTGAGAGTCTTTGCGTAGACATCGATATGATCTTAGAGGCTAGGGTGCCTGAGTCTGAGGCCTCTTCTGCAGATCCTGCTGAGCACACAGTGATGGCGGCCTTATTCGCCACTTCTGAGATTCCACCACCTACCCCTCGAGAGCATGCCAAGAGGCGTAGGGGATGATAGGAGGATGAGGCTAGAGCACGAAAGAAGGAGCGTCGTGATATGGAGGCTGCGAGGAGAGCCTCGCTTGCTGATGAGGAGGAGCGTCGGATAAGGACCGTAGAGTCAACTGTTGGGGCATCTAGCTCCAGAAATATGTAGAGATAGCGGGAGGCACTGCTGATAGTTTTGTTGCTGCTGAGGACACTACTGAGGGTGTCCAGATTAAAGAGGTAGTAGGTTCCGGGGAACCAGACCCACCGCTTGCAAATTGTCGGTGCTTTGCGCCCCAGGTTTGCTTCACCTACCACTCTCGTATTTAAATTTTTTTATGCATTGGGGCCAATTGCATGTCTTTTTGTTGGGGGTGGGCTAAATGAAAAGTGAGTGCTAGGGTGAAGTCTGAGTAGCCCAATTCACTATCCTCTTTTGGGGTTTTCTTGCCTGTGTTCTTTTTCCCCAAGAGACTGATTATTTTTAGTGTTGAACCGGTATGTCTATATCTTGTGTACATAGTTTAATTCTGAAGCATGGCGACTAAAATGATATCCTGATGAAATGAAAATGATGCATGACTAGGCATAGTAATGATAAATGTGTGGGTCTAAGAAAGACATAGAGATACACCACTGCATGACCCTAAGTCTAAAATTCGAACTAGGTGTCTGATAATCTGGTAGAGCAATGAGATGTCAAGTGAGAGTGAGGAAGATTTGAATAGTCCACTATTTGTAATGAGCTAGAACTTACCTAGTTAGTCCTGCTAAAAGTAAGTTGTAATAGACAATTAGGAAAAGATCATAGGCCCTTGTTCAATATAGCCCATTTTTAGCCTAAATAAAAATAAATTAATCCTTCTTTGATCCAAATGATTTGAGCTTAAACTAGACCTTTCTTTTTCACCCCAACTGATCTTTTCTGGGAATAATGTGTTGGCCCTGGTCCCTCCTTGGACATGTGCACCTCAGCTTATGCCAAAAGCATAAGTTGAGGGTGGCTAATGCTGTAAACAACATTTTTATGGCCCTGACCCAACTTTGGGTATTGTGTACTTTGACTCATGGCAAAGCCATGAGTTGAGCGTGGCTATTATGAGGAATGCTCTGGAATATGGGGTTGAAAGAACAAAGAGAGAGAAAGAACAAAAGTAAAGTGACTCAAGAATCAATTGAAAGAAAAGTGAAATAAAAAAAATACAATAAATACAAGCAAGAAAAGAAGAGAGTCACTTACACAAATGAAGAAAGAAGGGAAAATAGCAAGGTGAAAGATTATGAGAAACTGGGCAAAATAAAATGATAAAAAGTGGTATGTTTAGCCGATATGTCAAGAAGGACAAAAAGTCATTAAAGTATACCTAAATATACCTGACCTAACCCCGAGCCTATGTTACAAGCTAAGAAAGTCCTATCGCGATCCTAAAAGTTGTATAGCGAACTTAAAGCAGTGAAAATAAGGGCAAGCTTATGACAATATGTATGAATGAGCTGTGAACCTGTTCTGAGAGTGAGTGTTGAAAAGTAATTCTTATACTCAAACTAAAATCATTGTGGGAAAAATGAGGATATTGTTTTGAAGTGAGGACACTAGTTGCAATACCGAAAATATTAGCACCTCGATGAGAAATTGAAGAGGATAGGTATTAGTGCGTGGTGAGTCTGTGTAATGGTCTGATTCCACATAATTCAAGTCTAATAGTGATAGCATGCATAAATATGATGAGACTGATCGGGATTGATAGCCAAATGATTGCGAAAGATAAAACATGGATACTATTGTACAAAGATTTTGTATTGAGTCATAATGCGTTGCTTGAGGACAAACAATGAATTTAAGTTGAGGGTGTTGATATAACGTGGTTTTAAGGTATTTTTAATGCTTTCTCCTTAAGTTTAGTGTGTGTCCAAAAGCCTTTTTGTATTAATTTTTATGTAAGTTTCTCTTTATTTGTAGAAAATCTGTCTAAAAGATGAACGCGGAGGTTTTTGAGCAAGAAATGTAGAAAAGTACCACCTATGGAGATTGTGACGGGCCGTCGTGTTTGTGATGGTCCGTAGGTGGCATCGTAGTGAACTACTGAAGGAAGATGGGGAAGTCTGACCAAGTGTGGGGTTACGGAGTGCGTGATAGACCGTCGTAGCCATGACGGTCCGTCCTGCTGGTTCGTCATGAAGATCAGAGAAGTAGTCCCAATATCCAAATTCCTAGAGTTCAAGTGTTATGCAACGGAGACCCTCGACGGACATCACTGTACCCATCGCTATTACAGAACCGTACGTGAGATTTTCACCTCATAAGGATCCTGTTGTGCCTGTGACGATCCGTCATACCTGCCATCGAGGATAATGAAGAGAGTAGCAAAAGAATTTGCAAGTATGGGACGACGGAGTCCATGACGGCCCGTCGTGACCACGACGACCCGTTACGAGGTCCATCGATCCAGCCGCGTTTTGACAGATTTTCAGCAAATAGATTCCTTCTTTGATTAGGTTTTTGTTTTTTTTATAAATAGTTCGAAAAACCTCATTTTTGGGGTTAGACTCTTGGTGATTAGACTCTCTTATAGTTAGACTCTTGGTTATTAGACACCTTTATGTTAGATTCTTTGTGGAAGAGATTATTTTGATTATTACACTTTGGTTTATTACACTTTTCTCTGGAGTTGATTGTTGGTGATTTTGTCGATTAATCAAGTAAATTTCTGGATTTTATTCTTTATCATTGAAGTAAGTGCATGAATTCTTATTTCATATATATAAATATTGTGATTATGACTATGGGTAACTAAACTCCATAACTAGGGTTGTGGGAACCATGGGTGAATAATAAGATAAAATCTAACTAAAATAACAATTCTAGAATAGTGTCTTGCATGTATTGATGATTCTTTCACTTAGAAATCTTTTTAGCGGATGGCCAACGTTAGAACTCGTCTTAATGCTACTTTCCAGACTAAGGAGGTAGATAATAGGAAAATAATTATCAACATCGATTCAGTGTATACTATCTAATAGGCTAGTATTTATTGGTACGAGGTAATAACTTAGCCAAATATCAAATACAATACTTAATATGAGGTAAAGTTAAGGGTTAGTATAGCAACACACGTAGCCGGACCAAGGTGCGGAGTGAAATTATCTAGATGCCGGACTAAAGATTTAGAAATACATAACTTAACACTTTGTATGCAAGATACTAGGAAAGAATTTTTATAGTTAAAATTATCAAGTTAGAAACCTGTGGGGAACACGTAAACCCTAGTTACTTTTATTAATTGATTAAACTCCAACATTTGAAGCTTTTAGTTGTCTCCTTTAATTTAGCTAGTTATTTTCATTTATTTGGAAGTAAAAACCTCCCTTTTATTGTCTTTGTTTTCCAAGGAAATGATTGACTAAATAATAGTAATAATAGATTGAAGTTAAGTCTGAACTATTTTCCGATTCCAACCTCATGAGTTGAGTTCTTTACTTGATACGACCTCTTTACTTCTTATTTGATAAGTAAGTTTGAGTGTATCACTCGGCCGACCTTAGAGAAAGAAAACGAATCTGTGACTCCAAATATCGACATATGAAAGGCGTATGAGTGTAGGCGAGAAGAGCATGGGATTCAAAACAACACAAAAATCAAAAACCTACACTAACAACAAAATAATATGCACTTCTAATCAAGGTGAACAAGGAAAACACAATAGTACACTTGGCCTCCCATCAGTGAAGACGACGAGCCACAAATATTTATATGCGAAACAGGAGAAAATGCAAATCACAGAAAACCCAACACAGACATATTCATCACGATATTTGCTCGAAATCGGAATGAGAAATAAGCAAGGGGGAAGATATTATGTATTCTGGGGCGGCAACTGAGACTATGGCAAGCAGAAACGTACAACGAACTGATCCACACAATACACAGACACGGGCTGTAACGAAGATTCTAAACGGAACTCTGAATTCCAACAAAAAATTGAGGAATTACTTGCTTAAATCGCTATGAGTATAAGTATATATATATATATATATATATATATATATATATATATATATATATATATATATTTTACCTCCAAAAAATTTTCACCTCTAAAAGATCTCTCTGTTCTTCTGTTAATAAAATCCCTACTTAAACAATAATTCTAAAATTTCCTTCCAAAATTCCCCTGTGAACAGTGGGGATAGCTAAGTATATATAGGGGGAGGATTAGGGCAAGTTTTGAGGGGGGAAATAAGGGTAAAATCGGGCGAGCATCAGAGAAATTTTTGGAATTTCAAATTCAAAAATCCTTTCACCAAAATGGATAGACAAACTTTTCCTGGAGTCTGAAACCATCCCCAAATGGAAAGGAGAATTGACAAACTCGATTGACTTGGTTGTCCTCGTCGCCTGACGTGGCGCAATCTCCTTTGTGAAGAACAAAAGCGCATCTGCAGATTTAGAAGGACGGGAGGAATAAGGAAAGAGACGCAGTGTACGCTTTCTGCGTACTGAATCACGCGTATTGACGCCGTGTATTGACGCCATTGCTCGTCGTTTGGATCGTTGGTTGTCACTTCTAGGTGAAGAGCGGTGAGACGCGTACGGGAGTCTCACGCGTCTGTCACTGCTTCCCATCCAGCTGCTGTGAAAAAGTGTTTCACCGCCGTGTAATTTGACGTGGACTGCTGCTAGAACCAAGCTATGGTTTTCTTTGTTATCTGCAAATATGGGCCGGGTCAAGGGGAGTTGTAGAGTGGGCTGGGTCATTTGAAGGAATTGGGCTGAAGTGCTAGGAACTAGGATTAAGTGGGCTGGGTAACCTTAAATTATTTTGGGCTACTGGAAATTGAATCATAAAATGGTTGTCCAAATGAATTAAGATACTTGGTAGTTTGATAGATAGATAGATTAATATAGATTAATTAAAAACTTCTTAATATTAACGAAATATAATAATCGACGTAATTATAAAATAGTTAATTCAAAAATATAAACTATTATATAACTAAATTAATTTGTAAAATATTTAGACAAAAATAAAATCTTTTTGAGGCAAATTTCGAATAATCTTAAAATACACTAATTTTATGCATAATCATGTAAAATATAGATATTTATCCAAAAATTATACAGGTGATGAGGTTAATTTAAAATAACTTTTGAAATCATTTTAACTTCACAAATCTAGTTATTTTAAATCATTTAGAATTAAGAAGCTCGTTATTTAATTTATATCAATGGGTTAAAATTGGGTGTCAACAACTACAAAATAAGATTTGTTAGTACAAATAATATATAGGATATGAAGCATACCATGCAACCGAAAAATTATTAAGTATACCTTGCATGAAGAATTACTAAGATAATTCTTTTAAAAAAAATACCTGCCATTGATTATTAATGGAGGATGAGCCATTCGTGCTGATAATGTATTGTAAAACTAAAGAACAAAAGAACAATGGCAAGATGAGGAGAAGAAGAAAATAAGACAATAGAAGAACAATATAAGCTAACTTTCTTTCTTTCAAGTGTTCAACAAATCTGCAAGTGTATCCAATATGAAGCATTATGCATCCATTTATAATATGACACTAGGCATACAAAAGATTAGTCACAAACATGACATTAACATGAATATAATGGGGAGGTTATGAAAGTCAAAGGTTATAAGAGTAATGGTTATAAAGTTGGAGGTTATGGACGTTATGTTTATCCTCTTAATGAAAGAGGTTATGTAGTTACTTCTTTGTGTAGTGGACATCCACGTTATATTATTTTATAACAATAATATTTTTTAAATTTTGATATAATTGTTGTCATAAAGAGGAAAAAATGATTTAACTTTTGAGTTTTTTATAATATGAAACTGAGAATTTTTTCTTCATTTCTTTTCACTAAATAGTTTGTTTATTAATGGGAAAATACCCAAGTACCCCCTCAACCTATGCCCGAAATCCCAGAGACACACTTATACTATACTAAGGTCTTATTACCCCTCCTGAACTTATTTTATATGTAATTTTCTACCCCTTTTTAGCCTACGTGGCACTAGTTTGAAAAAAAAAGTCAACCATCGTTGGGCCCATAAGATAGTGCCACGTAAGCTAAAAAGGGGTAAAAAATTATTAATAAAATAAGTTTAGGGGGGTAATAGGACCTTAGTTTAGTATAAGTGTGTCTCTGAGATTTCGGGCATAGGTTGAGGGGGTACTTGGGCATTATCCCTTTATTAATCAAAAACTATACCAAAGAGTTGAATTAATATTTGTCCCTAACACATGTTGAGCAGTGAAAACAAATTAGTATTATAGTCATACTAAAAAAAATGTATGACTATAATATAACTTTTCAAAAGAGAACTCCTTTTAAATGTGAAAAATTTAACATAAATAATTTGTACTTTAAATAATTATAAGATAAATACACACTAATCACATATGCATATTTTTTTTAGGGAAAATGCACAAGTACCCCCTCAATCTATGCCCGAAATCCCAGAGACACACTTGTACTATACTAAGGTCCTATTACCCCCCCTGAACTTATTTTATAAGTAATTTTCTACCCCTTTTTAGCCTACGTGGCACTAGTTTGAAAAAAAAAGTCAACCATCTTGGGTCCACAAGATAATGCCACGTAGGTCGAAAAGGGGTAAAATATTATTAATAAAATAAGTTCAGGGGGGTAATTGAACCTTAATATAGTATAAGTGTGTCTCTGAGATTTTGGGCATAGGTTGAGGGGGTACTTGGGCATTATCTCTTTTTTTTTAAAATAGTAAAACTATATAAAAAATTTTATATATGTACATCCTATTTATAATATCATAAAGAAAAATATTTTATGTATTTGATCATACTAATAGATATGTTATTGGGGATTCTAAAGTTTGTTTTTTTACAATAATTAAGAGAAGTTAAAGAAATAGTTTTTTTTTTTAGTTTATTATAATTACTGTGATAAACAGAAAAACATGATTTGACTTTTGAGCTTTTATAATATGAAATTAAGAATTTTTTCTTTATTCTTTTCATTAAATAATTTGTTTATTAATTGAAAGTTGTAAAAATAATTTATTTATTCTATGACTATTTTTTAATATGATAAACCATATTATAAATTTTTAAGGGTAACAATATGTAATAGCTATAAAAAATATATCGTGAGTAATATTATATTTTTCAACCATGAAATAAATTTAAAATGTTAATTAGAAATTGATAAAAATATATACACAAAAATACAGTTGTATAACTTTTTATCTTTATTCAAAGAGGAGGAGAAGAAGGAGGTTTCAATGTTAGTTAGTAGAGTTTCATAATTTTATTTCTACTTAATAAAAGGAAATTATATATCTAATCAAGATAAAATAAATAAGAATAGAATAATATTAATTGAAATCAAAACAATATATGAATGAATCTTCAAAATATTTGGAAACCATCCAAATTTTTGTACTAATATGACCATCTCTCATGATGAAATCTTTCAAGATCATTAAACTTCCTTCTTCGTTGTGATGAAATTGAACCTAACTAATGTGAACATCTATGTGATGAATCTTAAAGAATATATGTATGATCTCTATGATAATTTTTTAAGAGAAAAGACATAAAGTCACTATTGAAATTGTCTTGGATTTTCATAAAGACACGTTAACTTTGCGACTGTCCTATTACCCCATTAAACAGTTTTGAACATATATTATTATACATATTTTTCGAGCAGCCCCAAATTTTAAGAAGCAGGTGAGTTCACACTCCAATCATTATATGACATGTGTTAATTTAATTAAAAATATAATTTTTTTCATTTTAAACTTTTCCTTTATTTTTTTCTTTATTTCTCTCTCTCTCTCTCTCTCTCTCTCTCTCTCTCTCTCTCTCTCTTACTTTTAATTTGAATCTTAATTTTGATATATCTTAAATTTCATTTCATCTTCCATTTCCCACTTTCAACTGATTCATCCCATCATTATTTTCTTTTTTTGTCTTCACCCCCCCCCCCATGTCAAATTATAACTCATTTCCATTTTTTTCTTTTCTTTTTTCTTCTTCTCCGGTCAAATTCTTTATATAATTCATACTATTATTTAGACTTTATTGAGTTATTGATAACAAAATTAATTATATTATAAGAAAATTTTGAAGGTATCATCAACTACTCATTTCATATAAATTCAAAATTAGAAATGATAATTTTAAAAGAATCAATTAATTTCTCAAAAATTGAAAGAACTTAATTGAAATCGAATTAAAAAACGATACGATATTTCCTAATCATCTTGAGATCTAATGAGATTATCGAATTGTTCAAAATGTAAGAAAATATTTAGATAAAATTTTAAAACTAAAGAGAGTAAAACTAGTAGTAACAAAAAAAAATAGGAAGGTGAAGTTGTGGTAAAAATGGTGACATTAAAAGTAAGAAGCTTCAATGAATGGAGATGACAATGAATTTTTGAAAAGGAAGAAGAAAGAAAGAGAAAAAATAAAAAGGAGAACAAGTTAAAATAATAAGAAAATATATTTTATAATAAAATACTTGTAAAAAATAAAATTATATTAGTTATTTTAGGCTACACACTCTCTTTGAGAGAGTGCACACCACTCTCTATATCAGATAGACGAAAAATGATGTAATTATATTTATTCAAAATTGTTTAGTGGGGTAATAGGATGATTGCAAAGTTAATGTGTCTTTTTAAAAATTCGAGAAAACTTCAGTGATGACTTTATATCTGTTCTCAAATTTTTAATAAATATATTTATGGTCTTTATCAAAATGAAGATCATCTTGTGACATTATTAAGTACATGATTGAAGAAATAGATGAAGAAAACAAAAAAAAAATAAAAAAAAAAGGAAAATCTATACCAAGAAAAAAAAAGAATGAGAAAATTAAAATGAAAATAAACATTCAACAACTCCATATATAACTGCATTTATAGATTATGTAAGTCATAAGAATAGTTAGAAAGAATTTGAAGAGATATGTTTAGTGGCGGAGCCACGTAGTTGGACACCCTTCGTCGAAAAAAAAAACGTTATATATACACGTATAATTTTGATTTAATATTGGTATATGTAAAAGTTGGACCCCCTAAAATGACTAAGTGAGACGCAGTGGAGTTGGCAATAGTTGCTATATCCTTACACTTTGTCTGGGTTCGTTTCCCCTTAGAGTGTTTCATTTTTCTTTAATTATTTTTGACTTCTTGAATTTAATTAATAAAAAGAACATGCATAGTTTTAGCATAAACACTTAGTAGTGTGTTGGTTGATTGTGTCATGAACCCCTCCACAAACCCAAGGTTGAATCCCCTCTAACACTAATTATTTTTTTCCAATTATAATTGAATTATTTACTTAAATTTTTAATATCTTTCACTATGGAATTAGAATTCCTAAAATTTAATACTTTTTCCTCGTGGATTTTTTTCAATTAAAATTGAATTATTTCTTTAAATATTAATACCTTTTCCTTGTAGAATAAGATTTCCTTACAAGAAATTTAAAAAAGAGCTTTCTCGACAACGAAGTATATTAAAAATGACTTGCGAAATCAAACGGACAATAAGTTTTTAGACGGTTGTATAGTGTCTTATGTAAAAAAATTTATTTCGTACTATTTCTAATGAGTCTTATAAAAACATTTGACGATATGAAACCTCGTCGAGTACAATTGTAAAAATATTTTTGAATTATGTTTACAATAGTACTTTATTTTCTTTATGTTAGTTTTGAATTATACGCTTGTAATTCCATTAAAAAGATTCTTATTCTAATTAAATATTGTTTAACTTGATTATTTGTTTTGGTAGTTTAAATTATCGTTTATTTTTAAAAAAATACCATTAAAAGTTTGAACACCCTTAATGAAATTCCTGGCTACGCCACTCAATATGTTATTTTTTAACTTACTAGACGTAATTAGAATTGTAAATATGATTGAATTTTTTAAATTAATTAACAAATTGTTTAATTAAAAAATGAAGAAAAAAATCCAAAACAAAAAGAGAAAAAAATAAGAATGGAGGCCATAAAGAGGTGTCACATCACCTCTTCTATGTTTCTCCTTTATATATGTTATATATATATAAAGTTTATGTTAAATCAGTGGCGAAACTAAAATATTCAATAAGGGATTCAAAATCTGGAGAAATAAACACAGAAAATAGCCTAAAACGGTTCGACATCTATTATATATATTTAAAATATTATTTTAATTTTTAACTATATATAAATAATATAATTTTTCGCCAAAGAGATCAACTCCCTTGCATTAAGCTAACTTCACATCTAATTGTAACCTTTTTCGATGACCAACAAAGTAATGTCAGTGTTGAATTTTGTTTTTGCAAAAATATTTCTGTCAAAAATATCTTTGTTTTTCCTTATCTTCACTGTTTAACTAGTGCAATAATTTAATTGGTTGTCCAGATTGTGTTTTTAGAAGAATGTCGCTTGCTAGTTAGATTAATTGTTAGCTATCGTGTTCATCATGTGCTATCCTAATTATTTACCTGCCCTAAGTTCATTGGATATTTGTCTCTTTTAAGCAAAGTAAGAAATTATGTTTAGATAACTTAAATTTAAAAAAACACAAAAGGAAGTAAAATCCATATCC
>CM064974.1:56874929-57132668 GCA_032847665.1 Solanum chilense
TTTATACTAAGGCATCATCTTTCTCATTATATAATTTATCAAGCCTTCTTTTATACTAAGGCATCATCATTAACAAAGTGAATTAGGGTTTTCTTTCAAGATTTTGGATTCAATAACTTCATCATGCTTATTTTATCACAATCGCATAATCATATTTATGCAAGCATACAATTAAGCATATAGCAGGGTTTACAATACAATCAATACATATCATTCGCTATTAAGAGTTTACTATAAGATAGCATAGAAAACCATAACCTACCTCCACCGAAGAATTGGAATCCACAAGCAAATTCCCAAGCTTTGATATTCCTCCCTCTCGATCGATCTCTCTCTCTCTTTCTGTTCTCTTTTTCTTATTCAAAACCCTCTTCCTTTTACCCTAATTAGTATATAATTAAGAATAAAAGATGGCAATAATATCCCACTAATTAACTTAGGATTACCTCTTTTAACCCCCAAGTAATTAGACTTATTAATATTAACCCTTTAACTTTATAATTAAGGAAAGAATAGTCCAAAACGTCCCTTAAAACGTGTAAAGAAATCCGATTCTGACTGGGCTTATGCAACCTGTGACGGCCCGTCGTGCCTGCGACGGTCCGTCACGCAGGTCGTCGCAGCATCTTAGAACTCCATTTTTCACTAAGTAGACTGTGACGGTCCGTCCTGCACTTCCGTAATGGCGTTCAGAAACTCGTTCCCCGTACCAAATTCTCAAGAGTTAAAGTGTTTTGAAACGGTGCCTCACGACGGTTCGTCGTGGTTGTGACGGTCCGTCCTGCAGGTCCGTCACAATTTACAGTGAGTCGATTTTAGTACCCAAATTTCAGAATTCTAAGTGTTCTGGGATGAGACACCCTCGACGGTCCGTCGTGCCTATGACGGTCCGTCGTGGTGGCCGTCGTCTCAGCCAGTTTTTCCAGAAATAAAATCTGCTGCTCAAAACGACTAAACAGGTCGTTACAAAAAACAACACAAAAATCTAAAACCGTCACTAACAACAAAATAATATGCACTTCTAATCGAGATGAACAAGGACAACACAACAGTACACTTGGCCTCCCATCAGTGAAGACGACGAGCCACAAATGTTCAAATTCGAAATGAGTGAAAATGCAAATCACAAAAAAGCCAACACAGACAGATTCATCACGACATTTGCTCGAAATCGGAATGAGAAATAAGCAAGGGGATAGATATTATCTTTTCGCGGGTGATGAGTGAAACTATGGCAAGCAGAGACGCACAACGAACTGATCCACACAATACGCAGACTTGGCAGTAACGAAGAATCCCAAACGGAACTCTGAGTTTCCAATGAAAATTGAGAAATTGCTTGCTTAAATCACTATGAGTACAAGTATATATGTATATTTTTTGTTTATCTCCAAAAATTTTCCACCTCTAAAAAATCTCCCTTTTCTTCTGTTAAAAAAAATCCCTACTTAAAACAGTGGAGATAGCTAAGTACATATAGGGGGAGGATTAGGGAAAGTTTTTGGAGGGGGGGGATGAGGGTAAAACGGGCGAGCAATAGAGAAATTTTAGAATTTCGAATTCAAAAATCCTTCGAACAAAATGGATAGACAAACTTAACCTGGAGTCTGAAACCATTCCCAAATGGAAAGGAGAATTGACGAACTCGATTGACTTGGTTGTCCTCGCCGCCTGACGTTGCGCAATCTCCTATCGTCAAGGAAAAAAGCGTGTCTGCAGATTGAGAAGGACGGGAGAAAGAAGGAAAGAGACGTAGTGTACTGAATCACGCATACTGACGCCGTGTATTGACGCCATTGCTCGTCGTTTGGATCATTGGTTGTCACTTCTTGGTGAGGAGCGGTGAGGCGCGTACGGGAGTCTCACGCGTCTGTCACTGCTTCCAGTCCAGCTGCTGTGAAAAAGTGTTTCACCGCCGTGTAATTTGACGTGTACTGCTACTAGAACCAAGCTATGGGGAGTTAATACCTCATATAGTCACTCAACTATGCACTCTTCTCTCAGAAAGTCACTCAACTTTCAATTTTCATTCAAAAGTCATTCAGCTATACACTTTTTTCTCAGAAAGTCACTTAACTTTGAATTTTAACTCAAAAGTCACTCAACTATCCACTCTTTCCTCAGAAAGTCACTCAATCTATTAAATTATTTTTTAATTAAAATTTGTTGATATTAATTATTTATATAACAAACCAAAAATTTTTAAAAATAAATTAAACCATTTAGTGATCCACCCACCTAACCCGACCCATTTTAAAAATATGATATGACCCATTTTATTTTCTCTTTAATCCTAATTCAAGGTTTAAAGAGGGAATAATTTAGGATTAAAGAGAAAATAAAATGGGCCATATCATATTTTTTAAATGGGTCAGGTTAGGTGGGTGAATCACTAAATGGTTTAATTTATTTTTTAAAATATTTTGTTTGTTATATAAATAATTAATATCAAGAAATTTTAATTAAAAAATAATTTAATAGATTGAGTGACTTTCTGAGGAAAGAGTAGATAGTTGAGTGACTTTTGAGTTAAAATTCAAAGTTGAGTGACTTTCTGAGAAAGAAATGCATAGTTGAGTGACTTTTGAGTGAATATTAAAAGTTGAGTGATTTTCTGAGAGAAGAGTGCATAGTTGAGTGACTATCTAAGGTATTAACTCAAACTATGGGTTTCTCTGTTATCTGCAAATATGGGCCGTGTCAAGGCGAGTTGTAGAGTGAGCTGGGTCATTTGAAAGAATTGGGCTAAATATCTGGGAACTAGGATATAAGTTGGATGTGTAACCTTCAATTATTTTAGGCTATTGAAAATTGAATTATAAAATGGTTGCCCAAATGAATTAAGATACTTGGTATCTAGATAGATGGATTAATATAGATTAATTAAAAACTTCTTAATTTTAACGAAATAAAACAATCGACGTGATTATAAAATAATTAATTCAACAATATAAACTATTATACAACTAAAATAATTAGTAAAATTTTAAGACAAAAATAAAATCTTTTTGAGGGAAGTTTGAATAATCTTAAATACACTAATTATATAAAATATAGATATTTATCCAAAAATTATACAGGTGATGAGGTAATTTAAAATAACTTTTAAAAATATTTTAACTTCACAAATCTAATTATTTTAAATCATTCAGAATTAAGAAGCTCGTTAATTAATTTATATCGAGGAGGGTTAAAATTTGGTGTCAACAACTGTCTATCATTTTACTTGGATTGATGCAAGAAATTCGAGCAAAATAAAATTGACAAATCCAATTTTGACCGACTATAAATTCATCTTTCTGACAAATATTTGTACGGACTTTAGGAATTATGGACGAGCCCTGAAAATGGATTTCCTACATATCTCAGCCTATATGAGAATTTAGGCCACTTGTAGTTCGATATGCTTGATTTAACGCATGATTTTAAAAAAATTCAAAAGTCATCTCAATACCGGATTATGAAGGGACCGGAATGTTCAGGAATAGGATTTAAGAGAGAATGTTGGAACACAACCGAGTTTTCGACATTGAACATAGCCTACATTTCCTTAAACTCAAGAAATCAGGCCGCTTGTAGTTCGACTCGATCGGTTGAAAAGGAAATCTATTATGTTAGATAATCTTTGGTTCTGGAGAAGTGACGAATTAAGTCGAGTATGAAAAGGAGGCTTATAACCTCTTAGCCATGAATGTGGCGCGCTTCACACCTATAAACTTACACGGACATAATTTCCAAAGCTCTTAGCGCATTGTCACTCGAATTGAAAAGTTGCTTCCAGTAGATACCAACATTTCCGGATGGGAACTGAAACTGACAAACCGAAGGAAAAACCCACATGTCTTATGATAGGGGTGTGGTTTGATTATGGTGGAAGTCTCTCATCTGCTCGTGCCCTAAGAGTTTGACGTTCCTCTTGGACTAAGTCTCACTTCGCTGCTAAGAAAAAGTTCCACATTGCGCTACATCTCTTTTGATGTCGTCCGCACTTGTGGTATGTTTTGAAGAATTCATACTTTCGAATGCTCTTGACAAAGACTGAGATAAAACTCATTAGTATAAGAATTCAATTTCAAATGAGAAATAGTGTCTTTTACCGTGTTGACACTTAGTTGTTCTCCTTTGACGTCAACCTCATTGAATTGTATGTAAAGCAAATAAAGCTTATGTCTTTCTCAAATATAATCTTCAATATATTCTTCATTTGATGTCAAAATAAATAAAATCTGATACAGTATGCTAATATTTCTCTTTGTGTCGTCTTTGATGATTATCTTGGTGTTTACTATTTCCAAATAAAAATGCAGTTGATGTTGATGGGTAAATATTTCTTTTGGGGTGTATGATCTCCTTCTCTTGCAGTGCATGTTTTTTTCCGCAATGCATGACTTTTCCTCAATGCATACACTTTGTCGCAATGCATGACTTCTTCTTTGCAATGCATGAATTTTCGCGATGCATGTATATTAACTCGATGCATGAATGTTAACTCGCGAGCATGAATATTTTCTCGCGGGGCATGAATATCTTTTCGCGATGCATGAATATATTCTCGATGCATGAATATCAACTCGCGATACATGATTTTTCGTGATGCATGAATATCAACTCGCGATGCATAATTATTCGCGATGTATGAATGCTTTCTTGCGGTGCATGAAATTATTCGCGATAAACGATTCTCCGTGATGCCTGAATATTAATTCAGGAACATGAATATCTTCTTGCGGTGCATGAAATTTTACGCAAGGCATAAATATCTTCCCGTTATGCATGAATATTAACTCGCGATGCATGATTTTCCACTATGCATGAATAGTTTCCCACGATGCATGATTTTTTGTGATCTGTGAATTTTTTCTCTTGATGTCATCCTTGGTACCACATGAAGACAATGTTTCAATCGAGCAAGATAGTGATTCTCTGGGTGCCTTTTGGATAAGGATATCGTCACAACTGACAATAAAGTAAAATGACTCGAAATACAAACTGAAGCTTCACACGTAATATCTTTTGACAGCATCTGAGTTGATAGGTTTTGGCCATGCGGTGCCATCCATATCCGACAGGACCAAAGTACCTCCAGATAATACCTTGCGGACCATGTAAGGTCCTTGCCAATTCGGTGAAAATTTCCCTATGTACTCATCCTAATCGAGGAGAAATGCATTATCTTGCAATTTCTAGATCCTAAATAGAAAGCAGCACCAAAATGAATTCAATCCTTTATACCATTCGAGTTAAATATTTTTGACACGAGAAAATTAGCTTCTAAACATTTAAACAAAAGACCAAGTCATAAGTATTTGATGCCAACACAGAATTCACATGATTTATATCACTTTAAAAAAAATCAACAGTTTTAGAACAAAGACGATAAAAGCCAGTGATGTCAAGTGCATGCCTAAGATAAAACAATGATTCAACATTAGAATAGATATTTTCAGATTTTCAGCAAAAGGTAGGAAGGTTGTTTTACTTAGAAGACAGGAGTGACCTTAGCTAAACTAGCGCATTAAAATCGCATGAGATATAAGCATATTAACATGGATTAAAAAAACCCGAATAGATGTAGATACCACTCAAAACATTTAAGAAAATAGGGATGAATCATACAAGATTAATCTAAATGGAAATCTAGAACAATAAATGGAGACAACAGAAAACGATGAACAAGAGCACAATGAAGTAGCGAAGCAGAAGAACAACATAATCAACACATTTCAAATATAAATCATATGAACCCCCCAAGACATTTCGACAAGAGAGACAGGGGCTCGTTGATATACCGTGGTTTCACTGTATTTTTAATGCTTTCTCCTTAAGTTTAGTGTGTGTCCAAAAGCCTTTTTGTATTAATTTTTATGTAAGTTTCTCTTTATTTGCTTAAAATCTATCTAAAAGATGAACGCGGAGATTTTGAGCAAGAAAAGCAGAAAAGTACCACCTACGGAGCTTGTGACGGGCCGTCGTGCTCGTGATGGTCCGTAGGTGGCATCGTAGTGAAGCTGATGAAGGAAGATGGGGAAGTCTGACCAAGTGTGGGGTTACGGAGTGCGTGACAGATCGTCGTAGACATGATGGTCCATCCTGCTGGTTCGTCATGAAGGTCAGAGAAGTAGTCCCAGTATCTAAATTCCAAGAGTTCAAGTGTTATGGAACGGAGACCCTCGACGGACCGTTGTGCCTGTGACGATCCGTCATACCTGCGTCGAGGATCATGAAGAGAGCAGCAAAAGAATTTGCAAGTATGCGACGACGGATTCCATGACGGCCCGTCGTGACCACGACGACACGTCGCAAGATTCGTCGATCCAACCGCTTTTTGACAGATTTTCAGCAAATAGATTCCTTCTTTGATTAGGTTTTGTTTTTTATAAATAGTTCAAAAAACCTCGTTTTTGGGGTTAGACTCTTGGTGATTAGACTCTCTTATAGTTAGACTCTTGGTTATTAGACACCTTTATGTTAGATTCTTTGTGGAAGAGATTATTTTGATTATTACACTTTCGTTTATTACACTTTTCTTTGGAGTTGATTGTTGGTGATTTTGTCGATTAATCAAGTAAATTTCTGGATTTTATTCTTTATCATTGAAGTAAGTGGATAAATTCTTATATCATATATATGAATATTGTGATTGTGACTATGGGTAACTAAGCTCCATATCTAGAGTTGTGGGAACCATGGGTGAATAATAAGATAAAATCTAACTAAAATAACAATTCTAGAATAGTGTCTTGCATGTAGTGACGATTGTTTCGCTTAGAAGTCTTTTTAACGGATGGCCAATGTTAGAACTCGCCTTAATGCTACTTGTCGAACCAAGGAGGTAGATAATAGGAAACGAATTATCAACATAGATTTAGTGTATACTATCTAATAGGCTAGTATTGATTGGTACGAGGTAATAACTTAGTCAAATATCGAATACAATGCTTAATATGAGGTAAAGTTACGGGTTAGTATAGCAACACACGTAGCCGGACTAAGGTGCGGAGTGAAATTTTCTAGATGCCGGACCAAGGATTCAGAAATACATAACTTATCACTTTGCATGCAAGATACTAGGAAAAAATTGTTATAGTTAGAATTATCAAGTTAGAAACCTGTGGGGAACACGTAAACCCTAGTTACTTTTATTAATTGATTAAACTCCAATATTTGAAGCTGTTAGTTGTCTCCTTTAATTTAGCTAGTTATTTTCATTCATTTAGAAGTAAAAACCTTCCTTTTATTGTCTTTGTTTTCCAAGGAAATAATTGACTAAATAATAGTAATAATAGATTAAAGTTAAGTCTGAACTATTTTCCTTGTGAGAACGATCCCAACCTCATTAGTTGGGTTCTTTACTTGATACGACCGCTTTACTTCTTATTTGAGAAGTAAGTTTGAGCGTATCAAAAAATTGGCGTCGCTGCCGGGGAAAGTAGCTTTTAGATTAACTTAAACTTATTACTAAAAGTTTAGTCAATATTTTTTTGATTTTACTTTGTTTATTGTTTTTTATTCTTGCAGAACTATATTCCTTGTATGCCAAATACACAGAGAGGAAGAGAACCCCTGTTTCCCTACGATCACGAATTAGAGCGTACACTACGCAACATGAATCGAAACATGGGTATTAATGATGATGATCCAAACCAGAACATCACAGCTCCGGTTGATGTTCATGGTCAGTTGTTACCTGATGCTCAGGGTGAAAACCAACAGAGGGGAAAAATTCCCTTTCCACGGCCCCAAGAATACTACAGAGGCTATGACAATATAGCAGACTCCGATGGGCCACTTGT
Organism: Solanum chilense; assembly: GCA_032847665.1. Lineage (NCBI taxonomy): Eukaryota > Viridiplantae > Streptophyta > Magnoliopsida > Solanales > Solanaceae > Solanum > Solanum chilense. The sequence goes on from CM064974.1 coordinate 56,882,723, forward strand.
CTTGCCCCCTGTACCACCAGGACATACCTTTGTGGTTACTAGTAGCCTGATGCAAATGCTCACTGCCAGAGGTTTATTTTCAGGGCTATCCGCATGCCCATATAGCTAAGGTAAGGGCAGTGTGTAAAAGTTGTGTAGGGAGGCCTGACTTGGACTTGGATGTAATAGGGCTAAGAGTGTTTTCTCTATCACTGACGGGAGAGGTTGCTATGTGGTTCACTGAGCTCCCTTATAACTCAATTTTCACTTGGAACCAACTAAGGGACGTTTTCTTAGCACGCTACTACCCGGTCTCCAAGAAACTAAACCACAACGACATAGTGAACAACTTTGGGACACTACCAGCAGAAGCGTCCCCAATCACTGTATAGATGATGAGTCACTGAAGGAATACTTCTATCGAGAATTGGATGATAATAATAAAGCGGTGTTTGATACTATAGCAGATGGTTCTTATGGGAGTGACGTTATGCTGAGATTGCTAAAAAGTTAGAGAAAATCTCCCGGAATAATAAAGCTTGGAGTACTAGAAAGTCAGATACCGGGAGAATACCTTCGCAGTGCATTCCACTCACAACCCAGCCATAGATAAGATTCGTGAAAAAATGGCTCCGATGAGAATTGAGCTTGGGTTGGTATTAAAACATATCACTGGGGGTGCAGAAAAGATAAATGAAGTTAACTACTTGTCTAAACCACCACCACTAAATGATGAATGTTATTATGCGGAAGATTCCTATGCGGTAAAAGAACAGACGGGGGGTTTCCGACCGAGTGCCCAAGGCTCAAATCAGGAGAATTGGCGCCAAGGTCAAGGATACCAAGGTCGGATCTATTGTAACTATAACCGTGAGGGTCATTATGTCTGAGATGGAAACTACAACCGCGACAACACTTCAACAGGGGTAACCATGGTAACAGAAATAATAGGAATGGGCCCTATGTCCCTCCTCAAAATCGTGAAGTTACTCCAAGGGATGGTGGAGATAGTCCGACGCGAGTTGAGGATATGTTGCACAAAATGATGAGGAGGTTCGATGCTAATGATGAGAACATTAAAGAGTTAAGGAGTGATTTAGTGGGTATTGATCATAAAGTCGATACACATGCAATGTCGATTAAGCAGATTGAGTTGCAAATGACCCAATTATCTGCGACTGTGAACACACGCCAACCGGGCACTCTTCCTAGCAACACTGTCCAAAATCCAAAAAATGACGGACACTGTATGACAATCACTACTCGGGGTGGTACCTGACCATTGACCCACCTATGTCATCTAAGGAGAAAAAGGTGATAAAATATAATGATAAGGTGATAGAGGGTAGTGGTGAAGCAGAAGATAGCACTGGAAAGATGCAGAAGTACCTATAAAGGTAATTTCCATGCCTAGACCACCACTCCTCTTTCCTCAAAGATTAGTGAAAAAGACTGAGGATGGTAAATATCGGCGTTTTATAACAATGTTGAAGTAGTTTTCTATTAATGTCCCTTTGGTAGAAACTCTAGAACAAATGCCCGGTTATGCCAAGTTTATGAAAGATCTGGTTACAAAGAAAAGATCGGTCACCTTCGAGGATGATGATAGAATGCAGCATTGTAGTGCTATTTCTACAAGATCTCTCGTACAAAAGAAAGAAGATCTGGGTGCATTCACTATTCCTTGTACAGTCGGGTCATTACATTTTGCGAAAGCATTATGTGATCTGGGGGCAAGCATAAATCTCATGCCCCTCTCGATTTACAAGAAGTTGGGTTTGGGTGACCCAAAGCCCACTGCGATGCGGCTACTGATGGCCGATCGAACAGTGAAAAAGCCTATAGGGATACTCCACGATATGCTAGTAAAAGTGGAGTCGTTCATATTTCCAGCTGATTTTGTTATTCTTGATTGTGAAGTCGATTTTGAAGTGCGTATTATTCTTGGGAGGCCATTCCTTGCTACAGGTAGAGCCTTAGTTGATATGGAAAAAAGGCAGATAAAATTTCGGTTGAACAATGAAGAAGCGACCTTCAACATTTGTAGGTCCATGAAGCAGAGTGGTGAGCTCCAATCGGTATCTACTATATCCTACAAAGAAAAGATGAAGAATGATTATGACCTAAAAAGTGAAAAGCGAGAGTTTATGGTTGGGGATTTGGTGTTTTTAGACAGTTCTAGGTTACATTGGCTTCCAGGCAAGCTCAAGTCCAAATGAACTGGCCGTTACTTGATTACCCAATTATTCCCTCATGGAGCAGTTGAGTTAGAAACCAAGGAGGGAGTGCAGTTTAAGGTGAATGGAGAACGAATAAAACCCTATTTTGGGCATACTGAATCGGTAAATGAAATGACCGAGCCATACCATCTTGATGAAGGCTGAGTAATCAAGTGTCCTAAGTTGTGCCACGACGTTAAATCGGGCGCTTGTTGGGAGGAAACCCAATACTTATAGTTTTTCTTTCTAGTAATGGTAGCATTTTCTATGAATGAGTTTTAAATTTGCAGGCACATCACCAGAAAATTCTGCAGAAAATCACTCTGCAGCAGTCACTGACGGATACATCGACGGACCATGACACTTGCGACGGACCATCGCATGAATTCGTCGTGCCAGGTACGTCTTTCAGTTATTTTAAAAACTAGGGCACACGCGATGGAACTAATGATGGACCGTCGCAAATGCGATGGACCGTCGTTGGGGAGTCGTCGCGTCATTAATGAGCATACTCGACCCGACCCGATTGGGAACTTTTAAAAAAAATCAACCTATAAAAACCCCCACCCCTTCATTTGAACGGTTTCCTTCCTTCTTTCTCCCATTCCCTCCCTCTTAAACTTCCCACTTCCTACCTCTCTTTCAACCGATCATTTCCCCAAGTTCCCCAATTCCTAAAATCCACTCTCTACTAGTTGGATTCTGCTGCTGTGGTTCTCTACTTGATCACCAAGTACCTTCCTCGCTTGTATTTCTCAATTCTCAGGTATGTGTCTCTGATTTCTACCCATTTACATTGAATTTTTATTTATCAATTAGTACTAGCCTATTTCTTATTGATGGGTTCATTCTTTAATACATATTCTATTTGGCCTAGGTTGAGAATCCTCAAAATTGCATTGTTAAAACTCTAGAAATAGGTGCTTTAGCATTGCTGGTTTACTAGGTATTTGAGTTAGACAACTCTAGGTTAAACACTAAAAATTCCATTTGGGTCATACGGGATGATTGTGGCATCACCAGCTCTGTCACTGAATGACAGAACGAGACCCCGATGACGGACCGTTGTACCCACGACGGACCGTCATAGGGTCCGTCCCAACATCCCTAACACCCCACTGTCAAATTGTTTCTAAGTGTCCTCCAACGGACACATGCGACAGACCGTCATTCCCATGAGGTCCGTCCTGCATAATTGTTCTGGTTGTCAGAGACCCTGTTTCTAAGGGTCACCAACTTTTTCCAAGTGTCCTCTTACGGACATCTACAACATACCGTCATACCCTCGACAGTCCATCCTACACAACCGTCATGACGATCAGAGACCCCTCTCCTAAGGGTCTCCATACTTTTTTCAAGTGTCCCACAACGGACATCGACGACGGATTGTCATCATCACAATGGTCCGTCCTGCTTATCCGTCATAACTGTCATAGACTTTCCTTCAAGGGTCTCCATATAAACATAGTTTAAGTAATACATGATGGACCCCATGGCGGTCCGTCGTACTCATGACGAGACGCCACCTGGTCCGTCGTGTTTCACTGCTTCTATAGAAATGTCATTACATCTTGACACTTTTATTTATTTTGTGTCGTTTTTCTTGTCTTGTTTGCTTCTTGTAGTACTAATATTGATTCTTTATAGGTACAATCTATTATGGCAACAAAACAAGATCGAGTCTACGCACGTGGGCGATCGAAGTCTGTCACCCCGTCTGCCCACCTGGTCATTGGCTCTAATGATGAGCGTGACCCCGAGTACGTGTCCCCAGGCATTTCCACCCCATCCCGAGCTGCACGTGCTGCCAGAGCCACACCCAATAAGGTGGCGTCCGGCGTAGTCACTGCCTCCTATTCTGATTAGGAGCGCACACTGACCGGCACACCTTCTGGCCAGCTACTCATGAAGAAGGAGCATCTGGCTCCTTAGGAGTTTCGTAGTCGGAGGAAGCCTTCGGATCTGCTGAGGTCCCTGCACCCGCCACAGCTCCACAGTCTGCCTCGTCTGATGAGGCTGACAGTTTTGAATCCACACCTGGCTCACCGACTCGTGCTCTCACCCCGGTTTCCGACCATCCCAACCGGTGGTGTGTCAACTGGCATTATCAAGTTTATTCAAACGCAAAGTTTCTGAATGACAAAGGAGTCATGACACAGACCCTTACATTGGAGAGGCAGGTCCTTACGGGAAATCTCTCGACTATGCCAGAGATCCACAATCTCTTCAACAAACATCGACTGAAGTGGACAGCGCGTTCGTTGGGCCGTTATAGTGAAGAGTTGGTCTGAGAGTTCTACGCCTCCTACGTGGCTACTCTCAGATCACAGATTGATAGGTGGGCTGCCCCTGCCAAATAGGCCCCACTGAAGCATGTCCAAGTACGTGGTATTCAGGTTGATATCTCCCCTGCCTGCCATCCGCCGGTATCTATACGGCGAGGATGTTGATGCCAATCGAACCCGTCTCACCGCTGAGTTTGACTACCGGTGGCAAATTGTCAAAGATGGCCAATTCTTGCGTGAGCCATCGCTGATAGAGACCACCAAAAGGTGGATGGCCCTGCACTTGTCTGTTGATGAAGAGGGTGCTGACTGGGTAACCGAGCCGAAGGGAGCCATCAAGAAGGATAACCTGGCCTTCACGGCGAAGTTTTTATGGTTGATTATCCGCCACTGCTTCCCCCACAACCGTATATAATATAGTCACATGGGATCGTGCAGTACTGATGGCGGCGATGATAGCCGGGTTTGAAGTGGACTTTGCTTGGCTTCTACAGGCGGTCATTCACGAGAGGATTTTTAAGGTCACAACTACTTACCATTTCCCGTGCATGATATTTTCTTTATGCTGGTCCGCAGGTGTGCCCATCTGGCACATTGATCAGCTCAAGACCCCACTGGGCACTGTTGATATCGGTCTTATCAGGGATGAGGCCAATAAGTTGGCTCCACATAGAGGGCCCCGTCCATAGTTGCCTCCACTTGGTGACAATCTCGCTGATACGGTAGCACATGATCGCATGGCTACGCAGGTTGCTTCCACTGACACTACTCCGGTGGAGTCTATCCCGGGTAGTAGCACTACCCCAACCTCCTCTCGCTTAGCCCCTTTCCCCGCTCTGGTCCTGCTTGCTAGGGTCCAGAAACTAGAGGCACAGATGTTTACACTTCTGCATCATATCCAGCCTTGGATGCAGAGGTCTATTGCTGAGGAAGAAGATCGCTTGGAGCAGAGAATGGGCCAGCACACAGAGCGGAAGATCGCTGAGGTTCATCAGCGCTTGGATGTTTTTGAGTTGTGGGTGCTATCCCGACCAGCCCCTCAGGTGGATATGTCGACCCTTCAGGCTGCGGTTGAGAGTCTTTGCGTAGACACCGATATGATCTTAGAGGCTAGGGTGCCTGAGTCTGAGGCCTCTTCTGCAGAGCCTGCTGAGCACACAGTGATGGCGGCCTTATTCGCCACTTCTGAGATTCCACCACCTACCCCTCGAGAGCATGCCAAGAGGCGTAGGGGACGATAGGAGGATGAGGCTAGAGCATGAAAGAAGGAGCGTCGTGATATGGAGGCTGCGAGGAGAGCCTCGCTTGCTGATGAGGAAGAGCGTCGGATGAGGATCGTAGAGTCAACTGTTGGGGCATCTAGCTCCAGAAATATGTGGAGATAGCGGGAGGCACTGCTGATAGTTTTGTTGCTGCTGAGGACACTACTGAGGGTGTCCAGATTAAAGAGGTAGTAGGTTCCGGGGAACCAGACCCACCGCTTGCTGATTGTCGGCGCTTTGCGCCCCAGGTTTGCTTTACCTACCACTCTCGTATTTAAATTTTTTTATGCATTGGGGATAATTGCATGTCTTTTTGTTGGGGGTGGGCTAAATGAAAAGTGAGTGCTAGGGTGAAGTCTGAGTAGCCCAATTCACTATCCTCTTTTGGGGTTTTCTTGCCTGTGTTCTTTTTCCCAAGAGACTGATTATTTTTAGTGTTGAACCGGTATGTCTATATCTTGTGTACATAGTTTGATTCTGAAGCATGGCGACTAAAATGATATCCTGATGAAATGAAAATGATGCATGACTAGGCATAGTAATGATAAATGTGTGGGTCTAAGAAAGACATAGAGATACACCACTGCATGACCCTAAGTCTAAAATTCGAACTAGGTGTCTGATAATCTGGTAGAGCAATGAGATGTCAAGTGAGAGTGAGGAAGATTTGAATAGTCCACTATTTGTAATGAGCTAGAACTTACCTAGTTAGTCCTGCTAAAAGTAAGTTGTAATAGACAATTAGGAAAAGATCATAGGCCCTTGTTCAATATAGCCCATTTTTAGCCTAAATAAAAATAAATTAATCCTTCTTTGATCCAAATGATTTGAGCTTAAACTAGACCTTTCTTTTTCACCCCAACTGATCTTTTCTGGGAATAATGTGTTGGCCCTGGTCCCTCCTTGGACATGTGCACCTCAGCTTATGCCAAAAGCATAAGTTGAGGGTGGCTAATGCTGTAAACAACATTTTTATGGCCCTGACCCAACTTTGGGTATTGTGTACTTTGACTCATAGCAAAGCCATGAGTTGAGCGTGGCTATTATGAGGAATGCTCTGGAATATGGGGTTGAAAGAACAAAGAGAGAGAAAGAACAAAAGTAAAGAGACTCAAGAATCAATTGAAAGAAAAGTGAAATAAAAAAAATACAATAAATACAAGCAAGAAAAGAAGAGAGTCACTTACACAAATGAAGAAAGAAGGGAAAATAGCAAGGTGAAAGATTATGAGAAACTGGGCAAAATAAAATGATAAAAAGTGGTATGTTTAGCCGATATGTCAAGAAGGACAAAAAGTCATTAAAGTATACCTAAATATACCCGACCTAACCCCGAGCCTATGTTACAAGCTAAGAAAGTCCTATCGCGATCCTAAAAGTTGTATAGCGAACTTAAAGCAGTGAAAATAAGGGCAAGCTTATGACAACATGTATGAATGAGCTGTGAACCTGTTCTGAGAGTGAGTGTTGAAAAGTAATTCTTATACACAAACTAAAATCATTGTGGGAAAAATGAGGATATTGTTTTGAAGTGAGGACACTAGTTGCAATACCGAAAATATTAGCACCTCGGTGAGAAATTGAAGAGGATAGGTATTAGTGCGTGGTGAGTCTGTGTAATGGTCTGATTCCACATAATTCAAGTCTAATAGTGATAGCATGCATAAATATGATGAGACTGATCGGGATTGATAGCCAAATGATTGCGAAAGATAAAACATGGATACTATTGTACAAAGATTTTGTATTGAGTCATAATGCATTGCTTGAGGACAAACAATGAATTTAAGTTGAGGGTGTTGATATACCGTGGTTTTAAGGTATTTTTAATGCTTTCTCCTTAAGTTTAGTGTGTGTCCAAAAGCCTTTTTGTATTAATTTTTATGTAAGTTTCTCTTTATTTGTAGAAAATCTGTCTAAAAGATGAACGCGGAGGTTTTTGAGCAAGAAATGTAGAAAAGTACCACCTATGGAGATTGTGACGGGCCGTCGTGTTTGTGATGGTCCGTAGGTGGCATCGTAGTGAAGCTACTGAAGGAAGATGGGGAAGTATGACCAAGTGTGGGGTTACGGAGTGCGTGATAGACCGTCGTAGCCATGACGGTCCGTCCTGCTGGTTCGTCATGAAGATCAGAGAAGTAGTCCCAATATCCAAATTCCTAGAGTTCAAGTGTTATGGAAAGGAGACCCTCGACGGACATCACTGTGCCCATCGCTATTACAGAACCGTACATGAGATTTTCACCGCATAAGGATCCTGTTGTGCCTGTGACGATCCGTCATACCTGCCATCGAGGATAATGAAGAGAGTAGCAAAAGAATTTGCAAGTATGGGACGACGGAGTCCATGACGGCCCGTCGTGACCACGACGACCCGTTACGAGGTCCATCGATCCAGCCGCGTTTTGACAGATTTTCAGCAAATAGATTCCTTCTTTGATTAGGTTTTTGTTTTTTTATAAAGAGTTTGAAAAACCTCATTTTTGGGGTTAGACTCTTGGTGATTAGACTCTCTTATAGTTAGACTCTTGGTTATTAGACACCTTTATGTTAGATTCTTTGTGGAAGAGATTATTTTGATTATTACACTTTGGTTTATTACACTTTTCTCTGGAGTTGATTGTTGGTGATTTTGTCGATTAATCAAGTAAATTTCTGGATTTTATTCTTTATCATTGAAGTAAGTGCATGAATTCTTATTTCATATATATAAATATTGTGATTATGACTATGGGTAACTAAACTCCATAACTAGGGTTGTGGGAACCATGGGTGAATAATAAGATAAAATCTAACTAAAATAACAATTCTAGAATAGTGTCTTGCATGTATTGATGATTCTTTCACTTAGAAATCTTTTTAACGGATGGCCAACGTTAGAACTCGTCTTAATGCTACTTTCCAGACTAAGGAGGTAGATAATAGGAAAATAATTATCAACATAGATTTAGTGTATACTATCTAATAGGCTAGTATTTATTGGTACGAGGTAATAACTTAGCCAAATATCAAATACAATACTTAATATGAGGTAAAGTTAAGGGTTAGTATAGCAACACACGTAGCCGGACCAAGGTGCGGAGTGAAATTATCTAGATGCCGGACTAAAGATTTAGAAATACATAACTTATCACTTTGTATGCAAGATACTAGGAATGAATTTTTATAGTTAAAATTACCAAGTTAGAAACCTGTGGGGAACACGTAAACCCTAGTTACTTTTATTAATTGATTAAACTCCAACATTTGAAGCTTTTAGTTGTCTCCTTTAATTTAGCTAGTTATTTTCATTTATTTGGAAGTAAAAACCTCCCTTTTATTGTCTTTGTTTTCCAAGGAAATGATTGACTAAATAATAGTAATAATAGATTGAAGTTAAGTCTGAACTATTTTCCGATTCCAACCTCATGAGTTGAGTTCTTTACTTGATACGACCTCTTTACTTCTTATTTGATAAGTAAGTTTGAGTGTATCACTCGGCCGACCTTAGAGAAAGAAAACGAATCTGTGACTCCAAATATCGACATATGAAAGGCGTATGAGTGTAGGCGAGAAGAGCATGGGATTCAAAACAACACAAAAATCAAAAACCTACACTAACAACAAAATAATATGCACTTCTAATCAAGATGAACAAGGAAAACACAATAGTACACTTGGCCTCCCATCAGTGAAGACGACGAGCCACAAATATTTATATGCGAAACAGGAGAAAATGCAAATCACAGAAAACCCAACACAGACATATTCATCACGATATTTGCTCGAAATCGGAATGAGAAATAAGCAAGGGGGAAGATATTATCTATTCTGGGGCGGCAACTGAGACTATGGCAAGCAGAAACGCACAACGAACTGATCCACACAATACGCAGACACGGGCTGTAACGAAGATTCTAAACGGAACTCTGAATTCCAACAAAAAATTGAGGAATTACTTGCTTAAATCGCTATGAGTATAAGTATATATATATATATATATATATATATATATATATATATATATATATATTACCTCCAAAAAATTTTCACCTCTAAAAGATCTCTCTGTTCTTCTGTTAATAAAATCCCTACTTAAACAATAATTCTAAAATTTCCTTCCAAAATTCCCCTGTGAACAGTGGGGATAGCTAAGTATATATAGGGGGAGGATTAGGGCAAGTTTTGAGGGGGGAAATAAGGGTAAATCGGGCGAGCATCAGAGAAATTTTTGGAATTTCAAATTCAAAAATCCTTTCACCAAAATGGATAGACAAACTTTTCCTGGAGTCTGAAACCATCCCCAAATGGAAAGGAGAATTGACAAACTCGATTGACTTGGTTGTCCTCGTCGCCTGACGTGGCGCAATCTCCTTCGTGAAGAACAAAAGCGCATCTGCAGATTGAGAAGGACGGGAGGAATAAGGAAAGAGACGCAGTGTACGCTTTCTGCGTACTGAATCATGCGTATTGACGCCATGTATTGACGCCATTGCTCATCGTTTGGATCGTTGGTTGTCACTTCTAGGTGAAGAGCGGTGAGGCGCGTACGGGAGTCTCACGCGTCTGTCACTGCTTCCCATCCAGCTGCTGTGAAAAAGTGTTTCACCGCTGTGTAATTTGACGTGGACTGCTGCTAGAACCAAGCTATGGTTTTCTTTGTTATCTGCAAATATGGGCCGGGTCAAGGGGAGTTGTAGAGTGGGCTGGGTCATTTGAAGGAATTAGGCTGAAGTGCTAGGAACTAGGATTAAGTGGGCTGGGTAACCTTAAATTATTTTGGGCTACTGGAAATTGAATCATAAAATGGTTGTCCAAATGAATTAAGATACTTGGTAGTTTGATAGATAGATAGATTAATATAGATTAATTAAAAACTTCTTAATATTAACGAAATATAATAATCGACGTAATTATAAAATAGTTAATTCAAAAATATAAACTATTATATAACTAAATTAATTTGTAAAATATTTAGACAAAAATAAAATCTTTTTGAGGCAAATTTCGAATAATCTTAAAATACACTAATTTTATGCATAATCATGTAAAATATAGATATTTATCCAAAAATTATACAGGTGATGAGGTTAATTTAAAATAACTTTTGAAATCATTTTAACTTCACAAATCTAGTTATTTTAAATCATTTAGAATTAAGAAGCTCGTTATTTAATTTATATCAATGGGTTAAAATTGGGTGTCAACAACTACAAAATAAGATTTGTTAGTACAAATAATATATAGGATATGAAGCATACCATGCAACCGAAAAATTATTAAGTATACCTTGCATGAAGAATTACTAAGATAATTCTTTAAAAAAAAATACCTGCCATTGATTATTAATGGAGGATGAGCCATTCGTGCTGATAATGTATTGTAAAACTAAAGAACAAAAGAACAATGGCAAGATGAGGAGAAGAAGAATATAAGACAATAGAAGAACAATATAAGCTAACTTTCTTTCTTTCAAGTGTTCAACAAATCTGCAAGTGTATCCAATATGAAGCATTATGCATCCATTTATAATATGACACTAGGCATACAAAAGATTAGTCACAAACATGACATTAACATGAATATAATGGGGAGGTTATGAAAGTCAAAGGTTATAAGAGTAATGGTTATAAAGTTGGAGGTTATGGACGTTATCTTTATCCTCTTAATGAAAGAGGTTATGTAGTTACTTCTTTGTGTAGTGGACATCCACGTTATATTATTTTATAACAATAATATTTTTTAAATTTTGATATAATTGTTGTCATAAAGAGGAAAAAATGATTTAACTTTTGAGTTTTTTATAATATGAAACTGAGAATTTTTTCTTCATTTCTTTTCACTAAATAGTTTGTTTATTAATGGGAAAATACCCAAGTACCCCCTCAACCTATGCCCGAAATCCCAGAGACACACTTATACTATACTAAGGTCTTATTACCCCCTGAACTTATTTTATATGTAATTTTCTACCCCTTTTTAGCCTACGTGGCACTAGTTTGAAAAAAAAAGTCAACCATCGTTGGGCCCATAAGATAGTGCCACGTAAGCTAAAAAGGGGTAAAAAATTATTAATAAAATAAGTTTAGGGGGGTAATAGGACCTTAGTTTAGTATAAGTGTGTCTCTGAGATTTCGGGCATAGGTTGAGGGGGTACTTGGGCATTATCCCTTTATTAATCAAAAACTATACCAAAGAGTTGAATTAATATTTGTCCCTAACACATGTTGAGCAGTGAAAACAAATTAGTATTATAGTCATACTAAAAAAAATGTATGACTATAATATAACTTTTCAAAAGAGAACTCCTTTTAAATGTGAAAAATTTAAGATAAATAATTTGTTCTTTAAATAATTATAAGATAAATACACACTAATCACATATGCATATTTTTTTTAGGGAAAATGCACAAGTACCCCCTCAATCTATGCCTGAAATCCCAGAGACACACTTGTACTATACTAAGGTCCTATTACCCCCCTGAACTTATTTTATAAGTAATTTTCTACCCCTTTTTAGCCTACGTGGCACTAGTTTGAAAAAAAAAGTCAACCATCTTGGGCCCACAAGATAATGCCACGTAGGTCGAAAAGGGGTAAAATATTATTAATAAAATAAGTTCAGGGGGGTAATTGGACCTTAATATAGTATAAGTGTGTCTCTGAGATTTTGGGCATAGGTTGAGGGGGTACTTGGGCATTATCTCTTTATTTTTTAAAATAGTAAAACTATATAAAAATTTTTATATATGTACATCCTATTTATAATATCATAAAGAAAAATACTTTATGTATTTGATCATACTAATAGATATGTTATTGGGGATTCTAAAGTTTGTTTTTTTACAATAATTAAGAGAAGTTAAAGAAATAGTTTTTTTTTTAGTTTATTATAATTACTGTGATAAACAGAAAAACATGATTTGACTTTTGAGCTTTTATAATATGAAATTAAGAATTTTTTCTTTATTCTTTTCATTAAATAATTTGTTTATTAATTGAAAGTTGTAAAAATAATTTATTTATTCTATGACTATTTTTTAATATGATAAACCATATTATAAATTTTTAAGGGCAACAATATGTAATAGCTATAAAAAATATATCGTGAGTAATATTATATTTTTCAACCATGAAATAAATTTAAAATGTTAATTAGAAATTGATAAAAATATATACACAAAAATACAGTTGTATAACTTTTTATCTTTATTCAAAGAGGAGGAGAAGAAGGAGGTTTCAATGTTAGTTAGTAGAGTTTCATAATTTTATTTCTACTTAATAAAAGGAAATTATATATCTAATCAAGATAAAATAAATAAGAATAGAATAATATTAATTGAAATCAAAACAATATATGAATGAATCTTCAAAATATTTGGAAACCATCCAAATTTTTGTACTAATATGACCATCTCTCATGATGAAATCTTTCAAGATCATTAAACTTCCTTCTTCGTTTTGATGAACTTGAACCTAACTAATGTGAACATCTATGTGATGAATCTTAAAGAATATATGTATGATCTCTATGATAATTTTTTAAGAGAAAAGACATAAAGTCACTATTGAAATTGTCTTGGATTTTCATAAAGACACGTTAACTTTGCGACTGTCCTATTACCCCATTAAACAGTTTTGAACATATATTATTATACATATTTTTCGAGCAGCCCCAAATTTTAAGAAGCAGGTGAGTTCACACTCCAATCATTATATGACATGTGTTAATTTAATTAAAAATATAATTTTTTTCATTTTAAACTTTTCCTTTATTTTTTTTCTTTATTTCTCTCTCTCTCTCTCTCTCTCTCTCTCTCTCTCTCTCTTACTTTTAATTTGAATCTTAATTTTGATATATCTTAAATTTCATTTCATCTTCCATTTTCCACTTTCAACTGATTCATCCCATCATTATTTTCTTTTTTTGTCTTCACCCCCCCCCCCATGTCAAATTATAGCTCATTTCCATTTTTTTTCTTTTCTTTTTTCTTCTTCTCCGGTCAAATTCTTTATATAATTCATACTATTATTTAGACTTTATTGAGTTATTGATAACAAAATTAATTATATTATAAGAAAATTTTGAAGGTATCATCAACTACTCATTTCATATAAATTCAAAATTAGAAATGATAATTTTAAAAGAATCAATTAATTTCTCAAAAAATGAAAGAACTTAATTGAAATCGAATTAAAAAACGATACGATATTTCCTAATCATCTTGAGATCTAATGAGATTATCGAATTGTTCAAAATGTAAGAAAATATTTAGATAAAATTTTAAAACTAAAGAGAGTAAAACTAGTAGTAACAAAAAAAAATAGGAAGGTGAAGTTGTGGTAAAAATGGTGACATTAAAAGTAAGAAGCTTCAATGAATGGAGATGACAATGAATTTTTGAAAAGGAAGAAGAAAGAAAGAGAAAAAATAAAAAGGAGAACAAGTTAAAATAATAAGAAAATATATTTTATAATAAAATACTTGTAAAAAATAAAATTATATTAGTTATTTTAGGCTACACACTCTCTTTGAGAGAGTGCACACCACTCTCTATATCAGATAGACGAAAAATGATGTAATTATATTTATTCAAAATTGTTTAGTGGGGTAATAGGATGATTGCAAAGTTAATGTGTCTTTTTAAAAATTCGAGAAAACTTCAGTGATGACTTTATATCTGTTCTCAAATTTTTAATAAATATATTTATGGTCTTTATCAAAATGAAGATCATCTTGTGACATTATTAAGTACATGATTGAAGAAATAGATGAAGAAAACAAAAAAAAATTAAAAAAAAAAGGAAAATCTATACCAAGAAAAAAAAAGAATGAGAAAATTAAAATGAAAATAAACATTCAACAACTCCATATATAACTGCATTTATAGATTATGTAAGTCATAAGAATAGTTAGAAAGAATTTGAAGAGATATGTTTAGGGGCGGAGCCACGTAGTTGGACACCCTTCGTCGAAAAAAAAACGTTATATATACACGTATAATTTTGATTTAATATTGGTATATGTAAAAGTTGGACCCCCTAAAATGACTAAGTGAGACGCAGTGGAGTTGGCAATAGTTGCTATATCCTTACACTTTGTCCGGGTTCGTTTCCCCGTAGAGTGTTTCATTTTTCTTTAATTATTTTTGACTTCTTGAATTTAATTAATAAAAAGAACATGCATAGTTTTAGCATAAACACTTAGTAGTGTGTTGGTTGATTGTGTCATGAACCCCTCCACAAACCCAAGGTTGAATCCCCTCTAACACTAATTATTTTTTTCCAATTATAATTGAATTATTTACTTAAATTTTTAATATCTTTCACTATGGAATTAGAATTCCTAAAATTTAATACTTTTTCCTCGTGGATTTTTTTCAATTAAAATTGAATTATTTCTTTAAATATTAATACCTTTTCCTTGTAGAATAAGATTTCCTTACAAAAAATTTAAAAAAGAGCTTTCTCGACAACGAAGTATATTAAAAATGACTTGCGAAATCGAACGGACAATAAGTTTTTAGACGGTTGTATAGTGTCTTATGTAAAAAAATTTATTTCGTACTATTTCTAATGAGTCTTATAAAAACATTTGACGATATGAAACCTCGTCGAGTACAATTGTAAAAATATTTTTGAATTATGTTTACAATAGTACTTTATTTTCTTTATGTTAGTTTTGAATTATACGCTTGTAATTCCATTAAAAATATTCTTATTTTAATTAAATATTGTTTAACTTGATTATTTGTTTTGGTAGTTTAAATTATCGTTTATTTTTAAAAGAATACCATTAAAAGTTTGAACACCCTTAATGAAATTCCTGGCTACGCCACTCAATATGTTATTTTTTAACTTACTAGACGTAATTAGAATTGTAAATATGATTGAATTTTTTAAATTAATTAACAAATTGTTTAATTAAAAAATGAAGAAAAAAACCCAAAACAAAAAGAGAAAAAAATAAGAATGGAGGCCATAAAGAGGTGTCACATCACCTCTTCTATGTTTCTCCTTTATATATGTTATATATATAAAGTTTATGTTACAATCAGTGGCGAAACTAAAATATTCAATAAGGGATTCAAAATCTGGAGAAATAAACACAGAAAATAGCCTAAAACGGTTCGACATCTATTATATATATTTAAAATATTATTTTAATTTTTAACTATATATAAATAATATAATTTTTCGCCAAAAAGATCAACTCCCTTGCATTAAGCTAACTTCACATCTAATTGTAACCTTTTTCGATGACCAACAAAGTAATGTCAGTGTTGAATTTTGTTTTTGCAAAAATATTTGTGTCAAAAATATCTTTGTTTTTCCTTATCTTCACTGTTTAACTAGTGCAATAATTTAATTGGTTGTCCAGATTGTGTTTTTAGAAGAATGTCTCTTGCTAGTTAGATTAATTGTTAGCTCTCGTGTTCATCATGTGCTATCCTAATTATTTACCTGCCCTAAGTTCATTGGATATTTGTCTCTTTTAAGCAAAGTAAGAAATTATGTTTAGATAACTTAAATTTAAAAAAACACAAAAGGAAGTAAAATCCATATCCAAATCCAATTGGGTTTGGGTTTGATACAGTAAATTTAGAAACTAATAATAAAAACTAAATCTAATTCAATTGGAAAATTTGATACCGTAGCGGCGGTGGGAGGGGTCTAAATTCTGAAACTAGTGTAATTAAAAACAAATCCTAATTCAATTGGGTTTGATACAGAAAAACCATAAACTAGTCAAATTTGGTTCGAAAATCTATATAAACCCAAACAGAGGTACCAATTGGCCAAATTAAATTAAGGCTGACAAGAATATAGTAGCAAAATTAGTTTTGATATTAATGGAGGACAGTCTTAGCTCATTGCCAGATGAAGTGATTGTATCATATTCTATCTCAATTAACAATTAGAGAAGCAGTGCAAACAAGCTCCCTTTCAACTCAATGGCAGCATCTCTGGATGCATGTCACACGTCTTAAATTTGACATTTCACAGTTTATTACATGGAAGATGTTTTATTATCTAAGGTTATGCAGAAAGGAAGGATGAAACATATCAATTTGATTAATAATGTTTTGGATTTCCACAACGGTGACTACTTAGAAGAATTCATTCTCTCGTTTCCTTTTCATAAGCATTTTAGGCGTGTAATTAATAAATGTCTCAGTTTCAATCTTTCAACTAGACCTATCACTCAGTAAAAACGAGCATAGGGTGATATACCTTTCTATTTAAGTTCATCTCAAGTCATTGACCAAATTTATTTGTTAGTCTCAAAGTTTTGGTTCTCAATAACGTTGATGTTGACAATCGGGTGGTCAACTTTTTCATCTTCAACTGTCCCCTTCTTGAGAAACTATCTATTCATGAATCACAACTATGACTCAACTGGAAATTGTTGGACCATTATGCTCCAACTTGAAAAATTTGGAAATAGGTGATTGTTATGATTGTGATTTCATCAAGATCCATAACGTCAATCTTGTCTCTTTCAAATGCATAGGAAAGAAACCAAACTTGCTTCTCGAGAATGTTACTTCACTTCTTACGTCTGATTTCAAGATGAATCCTGTAGTGATATGTGAAATGCTTATTCATACACTTACAATATATTTTACTCGACTCACAACGCTTTCACTTGAAGTTTATCATACGTGTACGGTAAGCAATTATATATTCCATAGAGGTAGATTAATTGTAACGACCTGTTAAGTCGTTTTGAGCAGTAGAGTTTATTTCTGGTCATCACTGTCTGGATCGACGGATCACACGACGGACCGTCATTGGCACGACGAACCGTCTAGGGGGTCTCGTTCCAAAACACTTAGAATTTTGAAATTTGGGTACTGAGATCGACTCTCTGAACTTCGTGACGGAATGGCAGGACGGACCGTCGTTGGCACGACGGACCATCACAAATCTTTCCACAGAATTAACTCTCTGAACTTTGTGACGGACCTGAAGGACGGACCGTCACAGTCATGACAGACCGTCACAGGCTGCGTAACCCTGACTGGGTCGGATTTCTATTAAAAGTTTTTAAGGGGCGTTTTGGACTATTCATGCTTATAACTATAAAGTTAGTGGATTAATGTTAATAATTCAATTACTTGGGGTTAAAGGAGATAACCTTGAAATAAAAAGTGGGTTATTTTTATCATCTTTTATACTTAATTAAATGACAATTAGGGTAAAAGAAAAAAGGTTTGAATAAGAAAAACAGAAAGAACAGAGAGAGAAGGGAGAAACGAGCTAGAGAAAGAGAAGAACGCAGAGGAAAGCAAGGGTTTTGGAAGATAGCTTGTTTGATCGCGATTCTTCGGTGGAGGTAGGTTATGGTTTATGCTACTTCATAGTAAACTCTTAATAGCGAATGATATGTATTGGGTAGTATTGTAAAGTCTTCTATATGCTTAATTGTGTGCTTGCATGATGTGATGATGAAATTGTAATGGGTTGGGAAGATGAGGCTGTGAATCTTAAATCTTAAATTTACTTTGTTAATGATGATGTCTTGGTATAAAAGAAGGCTTGATGAACTAAAGTAATGATATTAGAGGATCGGGTGTCACGTTCCGACACCAGGATAGTATTAGAGGATCGAGTGTCACGTTCCGACACCAAGATAGTATTAGAGGATCGGGTGTCACGTTCCGACACCAGGATAGTATTAGAGGATCGGGTGTCACGTTCCGACACCAGGATAGTAGGGGATTGGAGTGTCACGTTCCGACACCAAGATAGTAGTAGTGGAGCGGAGTGTCACGTACCGACATAAGAGAAATAAAGAGAATGAAAACTTGAATTATGTTAATATACTCAATTTAAAGAACTAATTCCCAAATGAGTATGAAGGGGAGGTTTGAGTCCTCATAGATGTGCTGGGTGTTGTGGCCAATGGTTATGGTATTTGTTGTTATCACCTGTTGAGTATGTAGTTGATTTTATATTATTATTTGATATATACTGTTTTCTATTTTGAGTTGGCCGATGATACCTACTCAGTACGTGTTCCTTGTACTGACCCCTACTTGTATTCTTTTTCTTTGTTATTTATGGAATGCAGCAAATGTGCCATCAACTTCGACTCGTCCGCAACTCTAACCAGTCTTCATCACACCAGATTCCAGGGTGAGCTATCGCTTCTAGCTTGGACTGGATCTTCTTCTTCATGTCTTGATACTTGAAGTTCTGGCATGGACTAGATTTTTACTTATTTTAGTTTCTTAGATACTCTTAGATTTAGTAATTTGAGGATAGATGTTCTTGTGGTGATGACTTCCAGATTTTGGGGATAATAGTTAATAAATTTTAGAAGTTATTTATTGGTTATATTAATGAGTTTAAAGTCTTCCGCATTATATTCTGTTATTATGGTTGAAATGTTGGAGTTTAGATTGGTTGGTTCGCTCGCATAGTAGGATAAGTGTGGGTGCCACTCGCGACTCGTTTTGAGTCGTGACAAACTTGGTATCAGAGCATTAGGTTCGTTGGTCTCATCACACAAGAACGAGTCTAGTAGAGTCTTATGCAACGGTAGGGGGACGCCTTTACTTTTCTTTGAGAGGCTATAGGACTTTAGGAAAATTCCATTCTTTCTTTCTTTCGTGCTATTACTTGGATACAATTGGTATCTAGGTGATACAAATTGGTATCTGACCATCTTCACTCTATTTTCGCAGATGGTTAGAACTAGAGCAACAACTGCGCCAACACCAACACCGGTAAGACAAGATGTATCTGAGCCAGCCACTGGGGCTGTAGCTCGAAGAGGAGCAATGGAAAGAGGCCGTGGTAGAGGTCGCGGGAGGACGTCCTCTAGAGGAAGAGGACAAGCACCTGGCCCATCTAGTACTAGGGCGGTGACTCCTCCACCGACTGATGAGGTAGAAAGAGAGGGTGAGGAAGGGGAAAATGAGCAAGTTCAGAATGAGGAATTACCACCCCAACCTACCCCAGAGATGATTAACCAGGTTCTTGCTTATCTTAGCGGGTTATCTGATCAAGGCCAGACACCTCCAGTGTTTTCTGCACCGGCGCCTCAGGTTCCGAGAGTACAACATGCCGCTGCTGAGGCTCCCCGCATGGATGTCTCATTGGAAATAGGCACGTTTTCTCGATTGACTACAGGGCCTATAATGACGAGTGATCAGCACGAACTTTTCAGTAAGTTCTTGAAATTGAAACCTCCAGTTTTCAAGGGTGCTGAATCTGAGGATGCCTATGATTTTCTGGTTGATTGTCATGAGTTGCTACATAAGATGGGCATAGTAGAACGATTTGGCGTTGAGTTTGTGACCTATCAGTTTCAAGGAAATGCCAAAATGTGGTGGCGGTCGTATGTTGAGTGTCAACCAGCACAAGCACCACCTATGACTTGGGCATCATTCTCTAGTTTATTTATGGAGTATATACCCCAGACCTTGAGGGATAGGAGGAGAGATGAGTTCCTAAGCCTAGAGCAAGGCAGGATGTCGGTTACTGCTTATGAGGCTAAGTTTCGTGAGCTATCCAGGTATGCCACCCAACTTTGCTTCAGTCCACAAGAGCGGATTCGCCGTTTCGTGAAAGGGTTGAGGTCAGATTTGCAGATTTTAGCCTTACAGGTAGCCGCTACAGCAAAATCTTTTCAGGAAGTAGTTGATTTTGTGATAGAGGTAGAGGGGGTGAAGCAAAGCGACTTCACCACAGAATCGGCATCTAAGAGGTTCCGTATCCTACTCCAGAGGGCAGAGTTCAGGAGGTTACCCAGCCCGACCTATTCAGTCTTCACTACAGGCTGTAGCTAGGGGTCCATCGCAGACCAGCCAACATTCCTCTGAGATTGGAGGTTACCCCCAGACTTCGTCATTCTCACAGAGACCTATGCTTGAATCCAGAGAGTGTTATGGATGTGGGGAGACTGGACACATTAAGAGGTATTGTCCAAAACAGAGTTATAGACCTCAAATAGTCAGAGGTAGAGGTGGTCATGGAAGAGGCCGTCATTCTGGAGGACGTGGTGGGCGAGGAAATGGTGGTCACCAAAATGGCCGGGGTGACGGGCAAACTGGAGCTACTACAGCACAACATGGTAGGGGCCACGGGCAGACAGGTGATAGGGCCCATTGTTACGCTTTCCCCGGGCGGTCTGAAGCGGAGACATCTGATGCTGTTATCACAGGTAATCTTTTGGTTTGTGATTGCATGGCTTCTGTATTATTTGATCCTGGCTCCACATTTTCATATGTATCTTCCTCATTTGCTACTGGTCTTAATTTACATTGTGAATTGCTTGACATGCCTATTCGTGTTTCTACTCCGGTGGGTGAGTCTGTGATAGTTGAAAAGGTATATAGGTCTTGTCTGGTGACTTTTGTGGGGAGCAATACTCATGTAGACTTGGTTATCTTAGAAATGGTTGATTTCGATGTAATTCTGGGTATGACTTGGCTTTCTCCGAATTTTGCAATCTTAGATTGTAATGCTAAAACTGTAACGTTGGCCAAGCCTGGGACAGATCCGTTAGTGTGGGAGGGTGACTACACTTCCACTCCAGTTCGTATCATCTCCTTTCTTCGTGCTAAGAGAATGGTTAGTAAAGGGTGTTTAGCGTTCTTGGCACACCTCAGGGATGATACTACCCAAGTACCTTCAATTGAGTCGGTTTCGATAGTCCGTGAGTTTCTGGATGTGTTCCCTGCAGACCTTCCTGGTATGCCACCGGATAGGGATATTGACTTTTGCATTGATCTGGAGCCGGTACTCGCCCCATTTCCATACCCCCTTATAGGATGGCCCCAGCGGAGTTAAGGGAATTAAAGGCCCAACTTCAAGAGTTGTTAGGTAAAGGCTTCATTAGACCAAGCGCTTCCCCTTGGGGTGCTCCGGTGTTATTTGTGAAGAAGAAGGATGGGAGTTTTCGGATGTGCATAGACTACCGGCAGTTGAACAAGGTAACTATTAAGAACAAGTACCCCATTCCTCGCATTGATGACTTGTTCGATCAGTTACAAGGCGCTTGTGTCTTCTCTAAGATTGACTTGAGATCCGGTTATCATCAATTGAAAATACGGGCAACAGATGTGCCAAAGACTGTTTTTCAAACCAGGTATGGGCATTACGAATTCGTAGTAATGTCTTTTGGTCTTACGAATGCCCCAGCTGCTTTCATGAGCTTGATGAACGGGATTTTTAAGCCATACCTGGATCTCTTCGTGATCGTATTTATTGATGATATACTGATATACTCCAAGAGTAAGAAGGAACATGGGGAGCATTTGAGAATTGTATTGGAAATGTTAAGGGAGAAAAAGCTTTATGCCAAATTCTCCAAGTGTGAGTTTTGGCTAGATTCAGTGTCCTTCTTCGGGCACGTAGTTTCTAAGGATGGGGTGATGGTGGATCCTTCTAAAATCGAAGCAGTGAAGAGTTGGGCAAGACCTACTAATGTTACAGAAGTAAGGAGTTTTGTTGGTTTATCTAGCTACTACCGTCGATTTGTCAAGGGATTTTCTTCCGTTGCTTCCCAACTGACAAATTTGACTAAGCAGAATGTCCCATTTGCATGGTCGGACGAGTGTGAAGAAAGCTTTCAGAAACTCAAGACCTTGTTGACTACTGCACCAATTCTTACCCTGCCAGTGGAAGGTAAGAATTTCGTTGTTTATTGTGATGCATCCTATTCTGGTTTGGGTGCAGTGCTAATGCAAGAGAAGAATGTAATTGCTTATGCTTCGAGGCAATTATAGGTGCACGAACGTAATTATTCTACCCATGATTTGGAGTTGGCTGCGGTAATGTTTGCATTAAAGCAATGGAGACACTATCTATATGGGGTTAAGTGTGAAGTCTATACGGATCATCGTAGCCTACAGTATGTCTTTACTCAAAGGGATTTGAATTTAAGACAGAGGAGATGGATGGAACTACTGAAGGACTATGATGTTACTATCTTGTATCACCCAGGAAATGTTAATGTTGTGGCAGACGCCTTAAGTAGAAAAGCAGGGAGCATGGGAAGCCTAGCTCACTTACAGGTTTCCAGACGCCCATTGGCTAGAGAGGTTCAGACCCTGGCTAATGACTTTATGAGGCTAGAAGTAAATGAGAAGGGAGGATTTTTTGCCTGTGTGGAAGCAAGATCTTCCTTTCTTGACAAGATTAAGGGAAAACAGTTTACTGATGAGAAACTGATTCGGATCCGAGATAAGGTGTTGCGAGAAGAGGCTAAAGAAGGAAAAATCGATGAGGAAGGTGTTTTGAGAATTAAGGGAAGGGTATGTGTACCCCGTGTTGATGACTTGATCCACACTATTCTTACAGAGGCTCATAGTTCAGGATATTCTATACATCCTGGTGCAACCAAGATATATCGTGGCCTAAAGCAACATTTTTGGTGGAGTAGGATGAAGCGTGACATTGTTGATTTTGTCGCCCAATGCCCGAATTGTCAACAAGTAAAGTATGAACACCAGAGGCCCGGAGGAACACTTCAGAGAATGCCCATTCCTGAATGGAAGTGGGAAAGAATTGCAATGGATTTCATGGTTGGTCTTCCAAAGACAATGGGTAAGTTTGATTCTATTTGGGTAATTGTGGACAGATTAACTAAGTCTGCTCACTTTATTCCAGTCAAGGTGACTTACAATGCAGAGAAGTTAGCCAAACTCTATATCTCAGAAATTGTTCGATTGCATGGAGTTCCACTTTCCATCATATCAGATAGAGGTATGCAGTTTACTTCTAAGTTTTGGAGAACATTGCATGCTGAATTAGGTACTAAGTTGGATCTTAGTACTGCATTTCACCCTCAGACCGATGGTCAGTCTGACCGAACGATTCAAGTGTTGGAGGATATGCTTCGTGCATGTGTGATAGAATTTGGTGGCCATTGGGATAACTTCTTACCCTTAGCAGAGTTCTGATACAATAATAGCTATCACTCAAGTATTGACATGGCCCCATTCAAAGCATTGTATGGGAGGAGATGCAGGTCTCCCATTGGTTGGTTTGATGCATTTGAGGTTAGACCTTGGGGTACTGATCTTTTGAGGGATTCATTAGAGAAAGTGAAATCTATTCAAGAAAAGCTTTTAGCGGCTCAAAGTAGGCAAAAGGAATATGCAGATCGAAAGGTTAGAGACTTGGAGTTCATGGAGGGTGAACAAGTCTTGCTGAAGGTTTCACCCATGAAAGGAGTGATGCGGTTTGGTAAAAGAGGTAAGCTAAGCCCAAGGTATATTGGACCATTTGAAGTACTTAAGCGAGTAGGGGAGGTGGCTTATGAATTAGCCTTGCCTCCATGACTCTCAGGAGTACACCCGGTATATCATGTGTCTATGCTGAAAAGATACCATGGGGATGGAAACTACATTATTCGTTGGGATTCAGTTCTTCTTGATGAGAATTTGTCTTATAAGGAGGAGCCTGTTGCCATTCTAGATAGAGAAATCCGCAAGTTGAGATCAAGGGAGATTGCATCCATCAAATTTCAATGGAAGAATCGACCAGTTGAAGAGTCCACTTGGGAGAGGCTGATATGCAAGAAAGATACCCACACTTGTTTACAGATTCAGGTACTCCTTTTCGCCCTTGTTTTTCTTCTTGTGATCGTTCGAGGACGAACGATGGGTAAATTGGTATCTATTGTAACGACCTGTTTAGTCGTTTTGAGTAGTAGAGTTTATTTCTGGTAATCACTGTCTGGGTCGACGGATCCCACGACGGACCGTCATTGGAACGATGGACCGTCGAGGGGGTCTCGTTCCAAAACACTTAGAATTCTGAAATTTGGGTACTAAGATCGACTCTCTGAACTTCGTGACGGAATGGAAGGACGGACCGTCGTTGGCACGACGGACCGTCACAAATCTTTCCACAGAATTAACTCTCTGAACTTTGTGACGGACCTGCAGGACGGACCGTCACAGTCATGACGGACCGTCACAGGCTGCGTAACCGTGACTGGATCGGATTTCTATTAAAAGTTTTTAAGGGGCGTTTTGGACTATTCATGCTTATAACTATAAAGTTAGTGGATTAATGTTAATAATTCAATTACTTGGGGTTAAAGGAGATGACCTTGAAATAAAAAGTGGGTTATTTTTATCATCTTTTATACTTAATTATATGACACTTAGGGTAAAAGAAAAAGGGTTTGAATAAGAAAAATAGAAAGAACAGAGAGAGAAGGGAGAAACGAGCGAGAGAAAGAGAAGAACGCAGAGTAAAGCAAGGGTTTTGGAAGATAGCTTGTTTGATCGCGATTCTTCGGTGGAGGTAGGTTATGGTTTATGCTACTTCATAGTTAACTCTTAATAGCGAATGATATGTATTTGGTAGTATTGTAAAGTCTTCTATATGCTTAATTGTGTGCTTGCATGATGTGATGATGAAATTGTAATGGGTTGGGAAGATGAGGCTGTGAATCTTAAATCTTAAATTTACTTTGTTAATGATGATGTCTTGGTATAAAAGAAGGCTTGATGAACTAAAGTAATGAGATTAGAGGATCGGGTGTCACGTTCCGACACCAGGATAGTATTAGAGGATCGGGTGTCACGTTCCGACACCAGGATATAATTAGAGGATCGGGTGTCACGTTCCGACACCAGGATAGTATTAGAGGATCGGGTGTCACGTTCCGACACCAGGATAGTAGGGGATCGGAGTGTCACGTTCCAACACCAGGATAGTAGTAGTGGAGCGGAGTGTCACGTACTGACACAAGAGAAATAAAGAGAATGAAAACTTGAATTATGTTAATATACTCAATTTAAACAACTAATTCCCAAATGAGTATGAAGGGGAGGCTTGAGTCCTCATAGATGTGCTGGGTGTTGTGGCCAATGGTTATGGTATTTGTTGTTATCACATGTTGAGTATGTAGTTGATTTTATATTATTATTTGATATATACTGTTTTCTATTTTGAGTTGGCCGATGATACCTACTCAGTACGTGTTCCTTGTACTGACCCCTACTTGTATTCTTTTTCTTTGTTATTTATGGAATGCAGCAAACGTGCCATCAACTTCGACTCGTCCGCAACTCTAGCCAGTCTTCATCACACCAGATTTCAGGGTGAGCTATTGCTTCTATCTTGGACTGGATCTTCTTCTTCATGTCTTGATGCCTTGAAGTTCTGGCATGGACTAGCTTTTTACTTATTTTAGTTTCTTAGATACTCTTAGATTTAGTAATTTGAGTATAGATGTTCTTGTGGTGATGACTTCCAGATTTTGGGGATAATAGTTAATAAATTTTTTTGAAGTTATTTATTGGTTATATTAATGAGTTTAAAGTCTTCCGCATTATATTCTGTTATTATGGTTGAAATGTTGGGGTTTAGATTGGTTGGTTCGCTCGCATAGTAGGATAAGTGTGGGTGCCACTCGCGGATCGTTTTGGGTCGTGACATTAATATATAAAGAAAGATTGATTTTACTCTTGTAATTTCTAGTTTGTTTGATTATTCCAGGATCTTGATCATTCTTTATCAAAGTTCAACAATCTCAAACTACTTGAGTTGAAACTCTCGGGCGTACTGGAAGATGTTTCCCTACTTGATATTACTCCACTAATAGAAGCATCTCCATATTTACAAAAGCTGTATATTGAGGTATG
This sequence comes from Solanum chilense, assembly GCA_032847665.1. Taxonomy (NCBI): domain Eukaryota; kingdom Viridiplantae; phylum Streptophyta; class Magnoliopsida; order Solanales; family Solanaceae; genus Solanum; species Solanum chilense. The sequence goes on from CM064974.1 coordinate 56,909,065, forward strand.
TATGAGTTTATTCTTTATGTTATTTTTTGTAAGTATTTTTTTGTTTTAATATATATGACATATTAAAATAACATGGGATCATGTAAACAAAATCCAAACTAATAATTATTAATATTAGGAGTTTAATACTCATGTAAAAAAATTGTTTTTTTCCTTGTTATATTAACCAACACCAATTTTTGTATTTATTACTCATATTTTTATTTATGAGTGTGAAAAAATTGAATCGATCGATAAATCGAATTAATAAAAATGTTATCGATTTATTATTATTGGGGTATTGGGTTCAGTTTTTAATGGTTTTATAAAAAGAATTATTGGATTATCAATTTGGTATTGATTTTTAATATTGGTTTATTGGTTAAACCGATAATCTATTTAGACTAGTAATTTACTATCAATATCCCATTAAGACTAGTAAGTTACTACTGATAATCCATTAAGACTAGTAAGTTACTACTTTAACTTGTACATAAATATTATATATTAATGAGAAAAGACATAAAGTGACATTTTAAGTTGTCCCTACTTTTTAAAAAGATATCTTAACTATGCAGATGTCCTATTACCTCCTAAACTATTCCGAACATATATTATTACATCATTTTTGGATCAATTCCAGATTTTAAATGGCAAGTGTAATCACACACCAATCATTGTGTGACATGTGTTAATTCAATTTGAAATATTATTTTTTTTCATTTTAAGTTTTTCTTTATTTCTTTTTCTTACTTTTTGACTTATTTTAGTTTTATTATTTTTATTTTAATTTCATTTCAATTTTCAATTCATCTTCCATCTCAACTTTCAAGCTCCCTCCATTTTCTTTCTTTATTTCTTCTTCTTCACCTCTTATCTTCACCTAACCCCACACCCATATCAAATTAAGTCCCTCCATTTTCTTTCTCTTTTCTTCTTCTTATTTGGTCAAATTTTTTACTTTCTAAAATTATACTATTTTTTAGACTTTGTTGAGTTATTGATAACAAAACTAATTCTAAGAAAGATCAAAAATTTTGTAGGTATCATCATTTTATTTATCTCATTTCCATATAAATTCAAAACTACAAAATGATAATTTGAAAGCATAAGAATTCTCGGTAAATTGAAAAAGTTTAATTAGAATTTGGATAAAAAAAACTAAATAATGTCTACTAATCATCTTGAAATCTAATGGGTTTATCACATTTTTCGAAATCTATTAAAATATTTAGATATAATTTTAAAATTAAAGAGAAAACTAATAGTAGAATAAAAGAGAGATGGAGTCATGGTAAAAATTGACATTGAAAGTGATAAGTTAATGAAGATGACAATGAATTATTGAAGAAGAAGGACGAAAGAAAAAAAATAAGGAGAAAAAGTTAAAATAATAAAAAAAAAAAATATATATATATATATATATATATATATATATATATATATATATATTTTATAGTAAAATTCTTGTAAAAATAAAATTATATTCGTTTTTTTAGTATGTTCACGCTCTTTAAGAGAGTGTATACACTCTCCATGCCAGGTGGATAAAAAATGATATAATAATATCATTTCAGGATTTTTTGAGGGGGTAACAAGACACTTGCATAGTTTAGGTGTCTTTTTGAAAATTTGGAACAACTTCAGGTGTCACTTTATGTCTTTTTTCTGTATTAATATCAATATCTTACTAGCTATTGTTTTTATCCTTTAGCCTTCAATTCACACTTCACAATATTGTTCAGTTCACAATTTCACATTATACAAAACGTTAAAATCTAAAGTAAGAACTATGTTCTTCGTAATTTTACTTTGTGTTACGCTTGTATAGTTCTTTTCATGTTTGTTCTTATTGTTTCTATTTTATGAGCAATTGTAAAGTTACATTATTGTGTTTTCACATCAAATTTATTAGAAAAGTCGTATATTTGCTTTATAAGTATTTTCTTATTGGTTAAATCGAAAACCGAACCGTTAAGGAACAAAACCGATAAAAAGTATCTTATTGATTTTGGTCATTGCTTTAACATATTTAAAAACTGAAAACCATAAAACAAACTAATAATACATAAAATCGAACCGAACCTACTAATACACACGCCTAGTTTTTCCCTTTTCTTCCGTATTGTTTTAACCTATGCCAAGTATAATGAATATTAACCTTCAGTAGAAAAACCTTGTTCTCTTTCCTTATATTATGTCCAATTTTGTATTTTTTACTTTAAAATAATTAAAGAGATAATGCACAAGTACCCCCTCAACCTATGCCCGAAATCCCAGAGATACACTTATACTATACTAAGGTCCTATTACCCCTGAACTTATTTTACAAGTAATTTTCTACCCCTTTTTAGCCTACGTGGCACTAGTTTGAAAAAAAAAGTCAACCATCGTTGGGCCCAGAAGATAGTGCCACGTAGGTCGAAAAGGGTAAAAACATTATTAATAAAATAAGTTCAGGGGGTAATAGGACCTTAGTATAGTATAAGTGTGTCTCTGAGATTTCGGGCATAGGTTGAGGGGGTACTTGGGCATTATCCCATAATTAAATAGTAATTTTAAAAATAATAATAAATGACAAATTGTTATGTCTTTAAAGCAATATACATATAGATTATAAATCATTTTTTTTTTAAATTTAAACAATCACATGTATGAATGCATGTATGGAATAAGAATTGTGTTCGCAATTGGTATATGTATAAATTAAACTCAATTGCAATTATGTTAGGAAAAGATGTTTCCCTGGGCTTTCATACTAGTTATATTTTACTCACCCTTTGTTTTTCCTTTTCAGCTTGAGTGGTGTACAAAGACGATCTCTAAAAACAAAATTAAATGGAAAAAGTGTTTCTATCAACATTTCAAAGAAGTCAAATATAATGGTTACCATTGGTGATTTTGCTGAGTCCGGAGCCTAAACGGTATAAAATATTAACAAAAATTTTAAAACGGTATATACAATTTTATATTAACCAAAACGACAAAATTGCTGGAACAACAACGATTTACTCCACCAGAAAAAGCAACATCGCTGCTACTGCAGCGATTTTGCAAATTGTAATTTTTTTTTTAAAAAAAAATAAATCGCTTCCTAGGCTGCGATTTTGAATTTTGTTTTAAAAAACATTTTTTTCAAATTGCTGCCTAGGCAGCGAGTTCCATTTTTTAAAAAAGAATAATAATAATTTAAAGAAAATCGCTGCCTAGGCATAGACTTTTAATTAAAAAAATCACTGCAATTTTCAATTCTTTTTTTAAAAAAAAATTAAAAAAAAATGTAATCGCTACCAAAGGCAGCTATTTCAAACAATTTTTTTTTTAAATGTAAATCGCTGCAGCGACTTTCAAATATATATATTTTTTTAAAATAATTGAAAATCTTTGCCTTTTTTAGAAAAAAATGATTTTAATTTTTTTTAAAAAAAGTTGAAATCTAGGCAGCGATTTTCTAAAAAAAAAAATTGTTTTTTGAAAATCGCTCCCAAAGTAGCGATTTGAATTTTTTTAAAAAAAAAATCACATCTTTGCTTTTTCCGGTGGAGTAAATCTCTGTTGTTCCAGCGATTTTGCCATTTTGTTTAATATAAAATTTATATACCGTTTTAATATTTTTGTTAATATTTTATACCCTTTAGGCTCCTAACTCTGGTTTTGCTGATATGACACTTATAACTTACCTTATTGAAAATAGTGTAGCGCTTTGAAACATTCATAATTAATCCTTACAAATATGATGATGCTCAATCAAGCTAGTGATCCTTTAGGGCTTGTTCGGTTACTGACTTGACTAGAGTCGTAGATGAAGAAATTAATATGTTATTTTATTAAGATATTAGTTATGTATTGGTAAATTATTTATGTATTAAATTATTGTAACATGTTTCTGTACTCTCAATCTTTAAGACTACAGTAACCTCACACATAAAGTCATCTTCCTTATCCAAGAGATAACATGCAATAAATCACTGGATAATATTCCTTCTTCAGATACAGGGAAAGCAAAATTAATAATGAAGTGGAAACCACTTGAAGATAATTTTTATACAGAAACCAAAGGGTGAAACTTTAGTCACAAAGAAACAAGCTATCTTCCAAATAAAACACTCAAGTACTACAGGCTACACTCTGAATACACCCTTGGTCTATGTTGCTTGAACTCTTTAAAAATGTCAACGGGTGCGTGTAGAATCCTTCAAATTTAGTGTATTTTTCAAGGATCTGACACGGATGGGCAACATTTTTGGAGAGTCCAATCAACTTAGCCCTCAGTGAACTTGTTATGTCATAACAACTTGTAAAGTGGATGATTTACGCATCTACATCAGTTTCCTTTCTTTTCTCTCTTATAGATTGACAGTGGAGATCCCTGGTAAAACTTGTAGTGGTATCCAAGAAGTAGAGAACAATCGACATTACACAGCAACCTACAAACATCGGTATGGGACCAAATATCCAAAGGAAGAGAGGAAATGACAAATAAAATGCTCGTAGTCCAAGTGACCAAAACATACTCCCTCGGTTCAAATTCCTTGCGACATACTCTATAGAATCAGATCTTTCTTTGAAGGTAGGCACAGTAGCTAAGAAGCTAACATGAGCGTAATACCTGATAGATTGAACATTGCAGAGAAATGCAACCAGAAAGCAAAGCAAGATGGTAAAAAACTTTATAGAAGACATCATAGATGTTTTATTCCCATACAGTAGCTCAGAGTGCGTATAGCTTGATTTGTTGCTCACGAATACACTAATAATTGAGCTGAGCGTAATTGCAGTTGTTGCCAAAAGTGTAGATGCCATAATGTTGTTCCGTATTGTTTGAACTGCCAGAACTCCATTCTTTATTGGATCCTGGATACAGTTACCTCAAAGTCAATTGAAATCACATAACTGACAAATTGCTATGGACTGTACCTCTACCAGAACAGAACACTAATAATATGTTTCTCGATATATAGCACACATAAGCAGGAAACAAGAAGGGAAATGCAAAACTTGGACATGAAGAAAAACATTTAGATGATTGAGATCTTATAAGAATAAATTAAGTTAATTGACATAATATATCTGGGTCTGATAAGTTCTGCAAACCAAACGCTGGTTTATTCTTTCTTTTCATTTTAGACTCTCATACTCCACTTCTTCCTTTTGGCAGAGAGTAACCTATGCGAGGTTCGTACCAAGTTGCTCCTAAATAGCGCTAGGAAAGCAACGTATACAGTACAAGGCCCAAATTATCATAAAGCCAGGGACGGGTCACACAGGATTAGATAGTTTCAACTATATTGTAATCATATAGCAATATCTCCAAACACGCATTAGGCCGCAAACCCTTGGGAATCTATTCTACTCCCATTGAAGGAACCACCACATATTGTGTACTCAAAAATAAAAATGCCAGCCAAACTTTGTTATAAGGGAAAAGGCTAATTACAGCAGCCAAAAGTAATTCCATCATAGTAAGTTCATTTATTGAAAACCTTAGTTGCACAGATTCTTCACTTTTGATGCCGCAACCGTCTCGGATTCTTCAAAAATACACTACTTTTGGCGAATCCGAGCAACACAGTTGAAATCTAAAAGATGCAGCAATGAAGAACTCTATCAGAGTTTATCAAAGAGCCAATAGTTGGAAAGGTTCCTCTTATGCATTATACTAACTAAAACTAAAATGGAACACACGAGAGTATTAAGGAAATAAGGGCAATTGCATTAGACTTTTAGAACAAATCTTTAAGGATATTACAGGGTCGAAGTTAAATATGAGTTATCACACCCGAGAAGAATTGACATCAGATTACTTTGGGTTCTACTGCTCAATAGCACACATGAAGAAGTTAGCAAACTAGACATCAAAAAACAAAGTGAAGATAGGCATTTACTGGCTTCCGAAGATGAGAAACATTCAAGCAATTGGTTTCCAAAATGTCTTTAAGAAAAAAATGGATCTAACACTACAACCACATCATTAGTTTTTAGTACAACTTATTATGAAAAATACTTTTTATGAGTTGAACAGCATAATAAGATGCAGGGATGATTTGTTTTATCTAATTCTTCAAATATGTCCACGAGTGCATGCCGAATTAATCAGAAGTAACATATTTTTGAAGAATCTAACACAGCTACCGCATCAAAAGTAAAAAACCCCTTGCCAGAGAACCAGAGCGAAACTCTTTTAACAACATAATTTCATCAATATTTTGGGCAAAAAACACACCGGTACAGTCTTATACCCCTAACCCATCGGCTGAAGTAATTAAAATTAAAGCATAGTATATATAAAATAAAATAAAAAAAGAAGAAAATAGTAAAAATTGGAGACTAACGGTCATAATAGAGAGGACCCAGTGATGGCGAGACTCAGAATTGATTCCGATAACAGTTCTTCTTGGATTGCGAATAATGAGGGTGAGAAGCCAGGCATGGTATGATACGAAAATGGCAATCCCAAAAGGGACAAGTAAATAGTCAAGTTCCCGTTCCTCCATCATCATCCTCACTTTCTACCTTGTTGTTAAAATTGGAATGGAATATATTATAAATTTCTACTAGTCCAACTACTTTACACACCCGAATTTATTCCTGCATCTAAATCATGTCAGAACAACATAAATTATAACTCTTCTATCCGTTTTTACTTGTTCCACTTTAATAATATATTAGAATATTTAATTATATTTATTCAGTTTATAAAATTAATTAATTTATTAATTTTTATTTATTTTACTTTACTAGTCTTTTCATTTTAAAAAGAATTATTTATTTAATTTAGCACACAAATTAAAAAAATAAAAAAGACTTTTAAATTTTATAATCCAAAAATAAAATTATATCAAATATACAAAAAAAATAATTATAAATCTTGTGATCTTAAATATGTTATCAAAAAAAAAAGTCATTTTTTAAAACAAATTAAAAAGGAAATGAAATCATTTTTGTAAAAAGAATAAAGTATTAAATATTGGAATATTTGTTTTCTAATATTTAGACGACTTGTATTAATAGAGATCAATTTGGTAAAATTATTCTTATAATATATTGTTTTCTAATTTTCTGTATTAAGTCTATAATAAATAATTATTATTAGACAAAAAAAGTAATAAAATGAGTCACATAGTTGTTGTTATTAATATCTTATAATAGTAGTTGACATAGTAATAATTTATAATTGTTTATGATGACTGGTGATAATTAATAGAAAAATGATATTAATGACTAATTACATTAGTGGATGAGATGGCAATTAATTATATTAATATAGATTAATATTGATAATTATCAATAGTGATTAGTGAACGTAATAATAATTGTTGGTGATATTATAAATGATGGCTAATAACTACTATAATTGATTTTGATTATTGGTGATTATGATGAGACTAAAAGATAAAAATGGTGGTTTGTGGATGATAGATGACAGTGATTGATTGTGATAATAGTGATGATAATTATGGAGGGAAATAGATGGAGAAGCTGTGAATGGTGATTTTCGTAAAGAATATAAATAAAAAAAATTGTAAAAATATTACTTTGTTATAGATATTAATCATTTGAATTTATTCAAACTCATTAAATTATGTAAAATAAAAAAATAATTATACTTAATTAAAATTTAAACCTTGAAAATAAACCAACACTTTGTAATTACTCTCTCCGACTAATAATAGTTGTCCATTATACTATTTCGAGATGTCAATAATACTTCTCTACTTTATAAAATTAATTAATGCAGTTAATAATTAATGAAATTTTATTGTTTGATTGGGAACAAGTTCCAAGGATTAGTAGTTATCCTAAGGTAACTTATCTCATCATGTATATGGAATAACTTACCCCATCACTACGGTATAAATTGCGGAATAAATTATATCAAATATAACAACCAAACAAGACACAAAAAAAATATTTCATATGTTATAAATGCATTAATGTGGATGTCATTTGTAACTCACTTCAAAGTTTATCTGTAACTCTATTTGAAGTTCATGTACGAACGAAATAAACACTTTAATTCATGTAACTTTGAAGAGATGTTTTGTACTATAAATAAGTGATGATTATTTCATTAAAGGATCAATCGAAAGGTTAAAAAAAATAAGAAAGCATTCTCTCATATATCTTGTCTATATATTTATTGTCTTAGATAATTTTATATTGCTAATATTTTACAACACGTTATCAGCACGAGTTTCTAGCCAACTGAGACATACTTAATTCGAAATTAATTCCTAAAAATTAATCGACTTTCTTTTAGAGTTAGGTATATATTTGTGTGTCTGTAACATCTCTAATAGGTTTGCATAACTCTTTGATTAGTATTTTCATTATTTCATATATAACCTGCTTTAGGTATTATTATACTACTTTACTAGGCATAATAATCAATTTGTTTCAAGTTTATATTGTTATTGAAAGAGTTGGTTTTGGTTCTTGTGGAATCAAACTAAATGGAAGATGAATTAATATGAATATTTGGTAGGAAGATAATTAGTAGGAAATACAAGTCAAAGATTGTATCTTGGTAGGTGAAAGTTAGGCAAACCATAAAATGATTTGCTATCTTAACCTTGACAATTTTGACACATAGCGATGTCATGGATGACATCAATAGGATGAATTTATTCCTATAAATAGGTAGCTCTTAATTCATTTTCATATCATCCTTTCACTTGCCTTCTCATCTTCTAAGGCATTGTGTTCTCTCTCTTGTAGTATTTCACTTATATTCTTTGTATAGTGAAATAAATATTGGTGCAGTTGTTCTTTGGTGGACGTAGGATCATTTTGATCCGAACCACGTTAAATATTGTTGTTCTTCCTTGTTCTTTAGTTTCACGTTTCCGCTAATAATTGGTATCAGAGCAAGGTTCTGTCTGAGTATGCTCTGTGGTTGCAGCACAGTCTGAACTTCCACATCAGAAAAGGATTACTTTGGTTTTCTGTAGTTCCAAATACATTGTAGTAGAAAAGGAAGAATAAGTAAAAAAAAAAATGAGTTCCATGAAGTTTGAAATTGATAGATTTAGTGGGCGCAACAACTTCAATATCTGGAAAATCCAGATGATAGCGTTACTGTGGAGGGAAGGTTCAATCCATGCTATTGACGGAAAGTACCCCGATAAGATATCGGATTCCGACAAGGAAAAGATTGAAGGAGATGCATTGAGTGCAATCCAACTGTCCCTTGCACCTAACGTACTTTGTGAAGTGAGTACAAGTACCGAAGAGACGGCCAAAGAGTTATGGGAAAAGCTGGAAGGGCTTTACCAGGACCAGTCAGTGACAACAAGGATGTTGTTACAACGGCGTCTTCATACATTTAAGATGGATTCAGGTACTTTGTTGCAAGACCATCTAGATGCGTTCAATAAACTTGTGATGGACTTACAAACTGCTGGAATTAAAAAGGACGAGGAGACACTTGCATGTTCTTTACTATTTTCATTGACTTCAAAATATCGTGATATTGAGAATTCAATGATGTATAGCAAACAACCTATTAAACTTGAGCAAGTGCGGCAAGCACGAAACTCTTGTGATGTGCGGATGCATTTTGAAGGAGACAAAAGTGACGAAGCTAGTGGACTCTTTGTAAGAGGTCGTACTAGTCAAAAGGGAAGGAGCAAATCGAAGTACAGATCAAAGTCTCGTGTGAACAAAAAGAATGCGGAGTGTTGGGGCTGTCACAAGAAGGGGCACTTTGAACGAGATTGCCCTATGTCTAAGTCCAAAGAAAAGGCGAGTGCATCCATTGTTGAGAAAGTACATGATAATGATGATGATTATGTACTAACAACATCATGCAATAATGGAGTCTATGACAACAAATGGATCTTAGACTCTGGTTGTACTCTGCATATGACATTCCGAAAAGATTGGTTCAGCAGCTATGAAACAAGCAGAGGAACTGTATTTTTGGGCAATAATGCAACTTGTAAAATAGTTGGCATTGGTTCAGTTCATGTTCGCTGCCATGATGGAATCATGAGGACTATTACAGAAGTCCGTCATGTTCCTGATCTAAAGAAGAATTTGATCTCCCTGGGTACTTTAGATAAACAAGGCTATAAGTACATGAGTGAAGGAGGAACTATGAAAGTGACTAAAGGGTCTTTAGTCATGTTGAAGGCCAAGCTGGAGGATGGCCTCTACACACTTGCGGGAAGCACCATTATTGGCTCTGTAAATGCATCTACAGTGCAGTTATCTAATGATGACAAGGCAAAATTATGGCACATGAGACTAGGACATATGAGCGCACGATGATTGGAGATGTTGAGCAACCGCAACCTTTTGAATGGTGAGAAGATCAGCACACTTGAATTTTGTGAGCACTGCGTCTTAGGGAAGCAGAAAAAGGTCAGCTTCAGCACTGGCAAGCACAAGACGGGAGGGGTGCTAGACTACATCCATTCAGATTTATGGGGTCCCTCTAAGCTTCCATCAAAGGGAGGAAAGAGGTATCTTCTCACATTCATTGATGATTTTTCACGAAAGGTTTGGGTGCGTTTCCTGAAGACAAAAGGTGATGCTTTTGAAGCATTTAAAGAGTGGAATATTTTGGTTGAAAATCAAATTGAGAGGAAAATCAAGTATCTTCGCACGGACAATGGCTTGGAGTTTTGCAGTGAAGAGTTCAATGATTTCTGCAAGGTTCATGGGATCGCAAGGCATAAGACGGTCAGGCACACACCACAGCAGAATGGAGTTGCCGAGAGAATGAATAGAACTCTTCTTGAAAAGGCTCGTTGTATGATCTTACAAGCTAAGATGTCCAAAGTATTTTGGGCTGAAGCAGTTCATACTGCTTCTCATATTGTCAATCGGTCTCCAGCATCAGCGATTGACTTTAAGACTCCGAATGAGGTCTGGTCAGGTGAACCCTCTAACTATTCATACTTGCGAATATTTGGGTGTCCAACTTATTATCATGTTAATGAAGGTAAGCTTGAACCAAGGGCTAAAAAGGCCATATTCTTAGGGTATGTTGATGGAGTAAAAGGGTACAAACTATGGTGTTTGTCTTTACTCAAATTTGTAGTTAGTAGAGATGTTACCTTTGATGAATCCTCTATACTTGATCCTCGTAAAGTTTCTGTGGAGTTATCTAGAAACGAGAACAACGAGCAGGTGGAGCTACCGGTGGAGCTTACCAAGAAACGGGATCAAGAGACTCAAAGTGATGAGTCAAAAGATGCAGAAGAACTTGCTTCCAATGAACCATACACAATTGCGTAGGGAAGGGACAAAAGGTGGATACGTAAACCGGAACGTCTTATAGAGCAAGAAAATCTGATTGCACAAGCGTTCGTAGCTGCAGAAGAAGAGATTAAGGATCTCGAGCCCTCTTCGTATATTGAAGCAACTTCTTGCAAAGATGCTGCACAATGGCAGTTGGCCATGATGGAAGAGATGGAGTCTCTTCACAGAAATGAGACATGGGTCTTAGTTAAAAGGCCAAAGGGGATAAGAACAGTTGGATGGAAATGGGTCTACAGAAAGAAAGAAGGTATTCCAGAAGTGGAAGCTGCTAGGTTCAAGGAGAGATTGGTTGCAAAGGGTTTCAGTCAGAAGGAGGGAATTGACTACAATGAGATCTTTTCTCCAGTCGTGAAACATAGCTCAATTCGCGTGCTGCTAGCATTGGTTGCACAATTTGATTTAGAGCTTCAACAGCTTGATGTCAAAACTGCTTTTTTTACATGGTGATCTAGAAGAGACAATCTATATGGATCAGCCTGAAGGTTTCCTAGCTGAAGGAAAAGAAGACCATGTATGCCAACTGAAGAAGTCTTTGTATGGTTTGAAGCAATCCCCTAGACAGTGGTACAAGAGGTTTGATGCATTCATGACTACACATGGATTTTCGAGGAGTGCATTTGATAGTTGTGTGTATCACAAGAAGATGTCTGGTAACTCTATGATTTATCTTTTGTTGTATGTTGATGATATGCTTATTGCTGCTAACAACATCACAGAGATAAATATTTTGAAGAAACTGTTGAGCAAGAAATTTGACATGAAGGATCTAGGAGTTGCAAAGAAAATCCTTGGAATGGAAATTTCAAGAGAAAATGGTGTTGTACATCTTTCTCAGAAGAGGTACATCCGAAAAGTTCTTGAAAGATTCAATATGGATATGAGCAAGCCTGTAAGTACACCTTTAGCTTCTCATTTCAAGCTTTCAGAGTTACAAATGCCTCAATCTATGGATGAGGTGGAGCATATGTCAAAGGTTCCTTATGCGAGTGCAGTTGGTAGCATTATGTATGCTATGGTATGCACACGTCCAGATATTGCCCAATCTGTAAGTGTAGTAAGCAAGTACATGGCAAATCCAGGAAAAAGGCATTGGGAAGCTGTCAAGTGGATATTGAGATATCTCAAAGGAGCTCCTGATGTTGGCCTAACCTTTCGGAAAAGTGAAGGTATTTCAATTCTCGGTTATGTTGATTCTGACTATGCAGGGGATCTTGATCGAAGGAGGTCCACAACTGGATACATCTTTACTCTCGTTGGCAGTGCCGTTAGTTGGAAATCGACTTTACAGTCGATTGTCGCTTTGTCTACAACAGAGGCAGAATATATGGCAGCAACGGAGGCAGTGAAAGAAGCTATCTGGTTGAAAGGTTTGGTGGCAGAATTGAGTTCAGCTCAGCTTAAATCAATTCTAAAATGTGATAGTCAAAGTGCTATTCATTTGATTAAAAATCAAAGATTTCATGAGCGCACCAAACACATTGATGTCAGATTTCATTTTATTCGAGATATCGTAGAAAAGGGAGCTATCAAGGTTGAGAAGGTTATCACAGACGATAACGCTGCAGACATGTTGACCAAAATAGTCCCGCTTGCCAAGTTTGCACACTGCAAGGACTTGGCGGGAGTATGCATCAATTGATGCAACTCTAAGAGAACAACTGCTAGGTGGAGCTGGTATGTTCAACAAAGGTTTGATTCTTCTTGTTTCTTACAATGGGATTGCCCAGTAAGCTTAGAAGTTTTGGCCGGAGTTGTTTATACGCATGCTTGGAACACAAACCAAGGTGGAGATTGAAAGAGTTGGTTTTGGTTCTTGTGGAATCAAACTAAATGGAAGATGAATTAATATGAATATTTGGTAGGAAGATAATTAGTAGGAAATACAAGTCAAAGATTGTATCTTGGTAGGTGAAAGTTAGGCAAACCATAAAATGGTTTGCTATCTTAACCTTGACAATTTTGACACATAGCGATGTCATGGATGACATCAATAGGATGAATTTATTCCTATAAATAGGTAGCTCTTAATTCATTTTCATATCATCATTTCACTTGCCTTCTCATCTTCTAAGTCATTGTGTTCTCTCTCTTGTAGTATTTCACTTATATTCTTTGTATAGTGAAATAAATATTGGTGCAGTTGTTCTTTGGTCGACGTAGGATCATTTTGATCCGAACCACGTTAAATATTGTTGTTCTTCCTTGTTCTTTAGTTTCACGTTTCCGCTAACAGTTATGTTGTTTAGACTATTAATTTATAAGTCTAAACTCAATACTAAGCAATATAATAGCTTGATAGTTAGAAGACTTGTAAATATTTTGTTGTCATAAATTTATGATAAATATTTGTGTGTCAAAAAGAGAGTGGTATTATATTAAATATGACATGAAAAATTTACAAATGTTTTACGTTAATAACTATATTGAAACTTAGAAATTAATATCGAAAAAATAATTATAAAATATATTAAATCTACCGCTTCATACTTTATGAGTTTATATGTTTTTGTAACATTTCATGATCATGCATAAAATATACTTTATACTAATTCTTAATCATTTGAAACATAAAGATATCTTTTATTACAAGGAAGCAACATCATAATATTAATTCAAAATTATTTTATAATAGTTTCATCATGTCGAATTTGTCAAAGCTTGAATTTGTGGCACTTGACATTTCTGGAAAGAATTATTTGTCATAGTTACTTGATGCTGAAATTCAACTTACCCCTAAGGGTCTTCGTGATAGTATAATCGAAGAAAATACGGCATCAAGTCAGGATAAAGTGAAAATTATGATTTTTTTTGGTCATCGTCTTGATGAAAGCCTGAAGGTTGAATACCTAACAATGAAAGATCCACTTGAATTGTGGATAGGTTTGAAAGGGAGGTATGATCACCTCAAGGCAACTGTATTGTCAAGGGCTCGTTATGAGTGGATGCACTTACATTTTCAAGATTATAAGATCATAATTGAGTAGAATTCTGTTGTATTTAGAATAACTTCCCAATTAAAATTATGTGTAAAACAATAAAAGAAGATCACATGTTGGAAAATACACAAACTACTTTTCATGCCTCTAATATGATATTACAGCAGCAGTATCGTGAAAAAGGTTTTCAGAAATACTCTGAACTGATCTTATGTCTTCTGGTGGCGAGCAACATAATGACCTTTTAATGAAAAATCATGAAGCACGTTCCGTTCGAAGTGCTCCATTACCGAAGGCACACGCAGTTGATGCACACGGCCAGTCTAAAATAAGATAAAATAATAGAGTCCACGACAATGTGCGTGCGTGGTAAAGTCAAAAGACGTATAATAGTCGTCGAGGTGGTTATCATAACAAAAGGAAGAACAATATAGGTTCTAAAAATAATCCTTCAAAAGTAAAGGGCGATCACTGTCATCGTTGTAGCCTTAAAGGTCACTGAAAAAATGAATGTCAGGCACCTGAGCATTTTGTCAGGCTGTATCAGAATTCCTATAAAAAAAAAAGGAAATAAAAGTGGTGCCTCCTCTTCTAATGCCCGGGTAGAGTCACATTTGACTTTCAAAGATGATATTCTGGTAGGATCTTCTCAAAAATATAATGAGAATGTTGAGGTAAACTTAACATTAAAAGATGATGCTTTTGATGGGCTCGATGATATTACTCATCTGGAAGCTGAGGAATTTTTTGGGGATCACAACTAAGATTGATAATTGAGCTAGGAAATGAATAATTTTTTTAATATATTTTTAATGTCTTAATTAAAGTTTATGCACTTAAGATTTCTTTTGCTAAATTGAGTACTTCTTATTATGTATTTTTATTCTCACTAAGATAAATAAAATTTCTCAGTCTTCAGTTGGTTCCAAGATGAGTAGTGGAGATATATGTCTTCTGGACAGTGCCACAACTCATACGATACTAAGAAAAAAGAAATATTTTTCTCATTTGATAATGAAAAAGGCATATGTTAATACAATATCCGGTAGTACAAAATTGACTGAGGGCTCGAAAAGAGCGACCTTATTACTACCTGGAGGAACATTATTGGTAATTGATAATACACTGTATTGTAGTAAATCTCATAGAAACTTGTTAAGTTTCAAGGTTATTAGCCAAAATAGCTATCATGTTGAGGCTGCGAATGAAGAAAATGTGGAATACCTTTATATTACTATAATAAATGTGGATAAAAAAATTGTGCATGAAAAATTGCCAGCACTTTCTTCGGGGTTGTACCATACAAATATTGGTATAGTTGAATCATATGTCGCAGTAAACAAAAGGTTTACTAATTCTAATGATTTTATCATTTTTGACATGACCGGTTGGTCCATCCCAGTTATAATATGATGGACAAAATAATTGATAATTCACATGGGCATACTTTGAAGAACCAAAATGTTCTTCAATCACAGGAATTCTCTAGAACGGATACAGGGTAATATATGTGAACATATTCACCCTGCATGTGGACCATTTAAATATTATATGGTCTTGATAGATGCATTTACAAGATGGTCTCATGTGTGTTTATTATCAGCTCGCAATATGGCTTTTGTGAGGTTGTTGGATCAAATAATAAGGTTAAAAACACAATTTTCAGATTATGCAATAAAACCAATTCGTCTTGATAATGCTGATGAGTTTACATCTCAAACATTTAATGATTATTGTTTGTCCACTAGAATAATAGTTGAACATCCTGTTGCACATGTTCATACTCAAAATGGTTTAGCAGAGTCATTGATTAAACGTCTTCAATTGATAGCTAGACCCTTGTTGATGAGGACAAAGTTGTCTGTTTCGTTTGGGGGCATGTTATTTTGCTTGCAACAACACTTATGCGCATAAGACCAACCAGTTATCATGACATATCCCCATTACAATTGATTTTTTGCCAGGAGACAAACATTTCTCATCTTAGAATCTTTGATTGTGCAATATATGTTCCAATTGCTCCACCACAACGCACAAAGATGGATCCCCAAAGAAGGTTGAGGATATATGTTGAGTATGAATCTTTCTATTATAAAACATTTGAAACCTAGAACTGAAGATTTATTTACGGCAAGATTTGCTGATTGTCATTTTGATGAATCAGTATTCCCAACATTAGAGGGAGAACAAAAGCAGTTGGGAAATGAGATAGATTGAAATTCACTTTCATTGTCTCGTTTAAATCTTCGAACAAATCAATGTGAGCAAGAAGTTCAAAAGATAATTTATTTGTTGAATATTGCAAATTAACTGTCGAATGCATTTACTAACCTTCCACGAGTTACTAAATTATATATCCAAGCTGCTAATGCTCAAGTTTGAGTTGACCCTATAAGACAAATATTAAGGCAAATAAGTCTGTACACACTTAAAATGTGGTAGACCATTTGATTCTAAGGATAAAAATCATCGAAAAAGGAAGAAATAAATGATCAAGATGATGATCATAATATAGAGGAAATTGCTCATGAAGAGCTTTGAGACATAAAAAATGATGACATCACAAAAAAGGCTCATGTACCTGAAAATAATGAGAATGAGAAAATTTCTATAAACTATGTCTCGATGAGAAAAAGGTGAAACCGAAATAATATTGTGGTGGATAATATTTTTGTCTATAATGTTGTTGTTGAAATAGTGCAACAAGATGAGGATTTTGAACAAAGATCTGTCAATGAATGTAGACAGCGAAATGATTGGCTAAAATAAAAGGAAGCAATTCAAACATAATTAGCTTTACTTGAAAAACGTGAAGTTTTTGGACCAATAGTCCGAATACCTGAAGGTGTCAAGCCAGTGGGGCACAAATGGATTTTTGTGCGAAAACACAATGAAAATGGTAAAGTCGTAAGATATAAAGCACGACTTAAGAATTTTCACAAAGGTCTAACATTGATAATGAGGAGATGTATTCTTCTGTGGTAGATGCAATTACCTTAAGGTATCTAATAAATATGACAGTTCATAAAAAGCTTGAAATGCATCTAATGGACATTGTCACAACCTATTTATATGGATCACTAGACCACAATATTTTTATGAAAATTCCTGAAGCACTCAAAGTGCATGAATCATATAAAAATTTAAAAGAAAGTTGTTCAATAAAGCTTTAGAAATCCTTATATGGATTACAAAAATCAGGGTGAATGTGGTATAATCGTCTTAGCAAATATTTGCTAAAAGAAGGGTACAAGAATGACCCTATTTGTCCTTGTATTTTTATACGAAGGTCAAAATTTGAATTTGTAATAATATCTTTTTATGTTGATGACTTGAATATCATTGAAACACCTAAAGAGCTTTCAAAACTCGTTGAATGTTTGAAGAAAGAATTTGAAATGAAAGATCTTGGTAAGACAAAATTTTGTCTTGGACTTCAGATTGAACATTTGATAAATAAATATTTATCCATCAATCAACATATACTGAAAAGGTTTTGAAAAGATTTTAGATGGATAAATCACACCCATTGAGTACCCCAATGGTTATGAGATCTCTTTGTTATAAATAAAGATTCATTCCGACCTAAAAAAAAAGAATGAAGAGGTTCTTGGTGATGAAACACCATATCTCATAGCTATTGGAGCACTAATGTACCTTGCCAACAATACCCGATCAAATATTTGTTTCGCAGTAAATTAATTGGCGAGATTCATCTCATGTCCAACAAGAAGACATTGGAAAGGTATTAAACATATATTCAGATATCTTAAAAGAACGATTGATATGGAATTGTTGTATTCTAATGCATCCAAGCCAGAATTGATTGGTTATGCAGATGGTGACTATTTGTCTGACCCACATAAAACCCGATCTCAGACAGGCTATGTATTCACATATGGAGGTACAACTATATCATGGCGTTCAATGAAGCAAACAATAGTTGCTACTTCTTCAAATCATGCAGAGATAATAGTCATTCACGAAGCCAGTCGAGAGTGTGTATGGTTGAGATCAATGACTCAACACATTTTGCAATTATCCGGTCTTTATTTGCAAACAAAGACTCCAACAATATTATATGAAGATAATGTTGCTTGCATAGCTCAATTAAAGAGAGGATATATCAAAGGAGACTGAATAAAACATATTTCACCTAAGTTTTTTTTACGCATGATCTTTAACAAAATGGTTTGAGAAATGTTCAACAGATTCGTTCGAGTGATAATCTTGCAGATTTATTCACTACGGCATTACCAACGTCAACATTTGAGAAGCTAAGATATAAGATCGGAATGCATCATCTCCAAGATATCAAACAAGTTTTTCATCATGGGGAGTAAATATGTGTTGTACTCTTTTTCCCTTAGCCAATGTTTTGTCGCATTGGGTTTTCCTGGTAAGGTTTTTAACGAGGCAGCACTCAAGGCGTATTACAAGATGTGTGTACTCTTTTTCCTTCACTAGGCTTTTTCCCACAGGGTTTTTCCTAGTAAGGTTTTAACGAGGCACATTATCAATAGACATCTAAGGGGGAGTGTTATAAATGCATTAATATGGATGTCATTTGTAACTAACTCACTTCTCTATTTGAAGTTCATGTACGAAATAAATGAACACTTTAATTCATGTAACTTTGAAGAGATGTTTTGTACAATAAATAGGCCATGATGATTTTATTAAAGGATCAATCGTAAAGTATAGAAGAAAGAAATAAAAAACCATTCTCCCATATATCTTGTCTATATATTTATTGTCTTTAATAATTTTATATTGCTAATATTTTACAACATCATATACATTTTTTGTTATCTCATAATTATTTATTTTTATTTCTTACACCAAAGGACTTATTCATTTACTAGTTTTTCTATAATATTTTTTACGAAACTGTGTTTATTATATTCAAATGGTAATTTGATAAAATTAATTTTATATTTATAGATTTTTAATAAGTGTATAAAATGAATAATAAATAACTATTGTTAGGTAGAAAAAGTATTGTTTATTGATAGGATATAAAGTGGAAAGTTACTGTAATTGGGAGCAAGTGTTGATTTAATTTTTGAGGTGCTACAAATAATTGACCAGTTTCGTGGTGTTCACAAAGACAAACTTTAAAGTGTGCTCATATAAAGGAGGTGAAGAGGACCACATATTTTTATAGGGAGAAAAATATTGTGCTTATTGACTAGACTAGATGGCCCATCATAAGGACACAAAATGCCAAAGGATTAAAGTAAAAGCTATGAACGACATTGAGCAGATATGAGGGCTTGGTTATATGTTTTCATGGAGTGAAAAATATTTTTTTTCTTAATTAAAATATTTGAATTCAAGTCTTAAGTATGAATTGATTTGTTCTTACATTTTCTCTTTCTATTGAATTAGGAATAACTCAAATGCAATAACACTTAGAAAATAGGTGACGTAGATATTTTACCCTAGTTTCGATCTAATATGAATCTTATACATAATTTCTTGAACAAATCATGTGAAGTGTAGTTTCTATATCTATTTATATTTAGGAGTGTACAAAAAATCGAATTAAAAATTGAGTCAAATTGTAGATCAAGTCAAATCGGAAAAAAAATCTGACTAGTGGTTTGGTTTGATATTGAAATTTTTTTTTTGACTATATTTGGGTTGGGTTGGTTTTAACTTAAAAAAACGAGACCAAACCAACTCCATATTATATGTAATTTTTAATTTTATTTTATATATAAAAATATTTACCTTGATATCATTTTAAAATATTTTTTATCTATTGAACATTTGTTTTAGTTTTACATTGATTTAAACAATCAAAATACATAATCTAATTTAATTTTCTTAAATATTTAGTAATGCAACTAATACTTATTAAACTTATTTTAGAATGATTTAGTACTTTTAAATTATAATTATTTTTATTATGACTTTATAATATTTATTTTATATGATGATTTCATTATTATTTTTTACTGAATATTTTTGTGTCATCAATATTCATCTCATATTTTGTGTTATTTTTTTTTAAGAAACACATTAGATAATTGTATTTTAGTTGGACTAAAGAAAAATCTGAAGCACAAATATTATAATATGTTTGTATGCAAGGTTTACCGAAAAATCTAAAAATTTGAAAACATCCGAAGTTTATTAGTTTGGTTTGATTTGTAAATTCAAAAATTCGAGACAATGATTTGGTTTAATATTTGAAAAATCGAATCAACCCGACGTTGAAGAATCTGAACTTAATTGGTTTGGTTTGATTTATAAATTTAAAATTTTTACACGAATGGTTTGATTTGATATTTGAAAAACCCGAACCAACTTGATCATGCAGAGGCTAAACTAGGTGAGGTTCATGTGTTTAGGACGAACCGAGTAGCTTTTTCGTAGACCCTATATTTGTACTGAAAAATTAATTATATATATATATTAATTTGTGAACCTTAACAAAATTGATTGAAGATAATTTAGAACCCCCAAACTCTTAATCCTGATTTGCCTATGTGGCCATGTACACCCCCTACCTATATATCTATTCACTTTTAATTGATCTCACCAGCATTATTTTAAATCCATTCTCTCTTTTAGATACACAATAAATCAAACTAAGAATAACAAGGCTTATTGAGAGTAGGATAAAGGTGTTTTAGAAGCTTTAGACAATTATATATGTTTCTAAACCTTCGATTGCCTTTTTTTTTATAGGCTCTTGAGCTAGGCGTTTAAGATATTTGACAAATATGACAGTTTGAAAAATCATAATACATAAATATGATTCTTAATTTGAATTTAACGAATAATATACCATTTAACTTTGAGTGTGCACAAGTAGACACTTAAACTTGCATAAAATTGAATAAGTAAACACATGTGTTCTACATGACATAATACACATAAGACGCCACGTAGGATACAAATTTTGTCATGTAGGATGAATTTTTTTATTAGTTCAATTTTATACAAGTTTGAGTTTCTACTTGTGCACACTCAATGTTAAATGTCATAGTTATCAATTGAAGTCAAGTTAAAGGGTCATGTTTATATATTATGTCATTTGAAAAATTTTGATCCTTGACAAGATAAATTGATCTCTTTCTAAGAATTAAGTAAATAACTTTTCTTTATATTGACGTTAGAATTCTACTTCCTCTGACTACTTTTATTTGTCATATTGCATTTTTTAAAAGTCAATTTGACTAATTTTAAAGTTAATTTTAATTATGTTTATTCGATCTTTAAAAACAATACAAAAAGTACTATAAATTGCAATTCTTTAGATATCAATATGATCAAAATATATATCATAAAATATTAATTAAAATTTTTATAATTAGACTCTAAAAAAATTTTGATAATTAATTACGGACAGAGGAAGTATTACTTGTTGATCTTCTCGATTGTATCGAAAATCAAAATCCCACGCTTATTTTTCCATAGAAGTCTTTAGTTGCTCCTTAATTTCCGCCTTGGAATCTTGAACTTTAATGAATGTTGACTCTTACTGCCTATATATAGATGTTGATTCTTACTTGGCCATATATATGGATAATATTTTTGACCAGAAATTTGGTTAGAATTTGCTCAAAAGATATTTCTTTTAATGTTATTTTTCTTTATATTTAATTTTAACCTTTTGAAATTAATATATTCTAATTAAAAAAAAGGATCAGTTTACTTTAAATTTTAAAAAATATAAGTTTTTTTTAATTTTCTATTAAATTCTGACCAAATTTTTTTATCATTTAGCTCTTCTTATATATGACATAGTAGTTAATTTCATCATCTTGAAAAGTGAACTCTAACACAGTTTTGATTAGTCAAATTCAAATTAAAATACATATCAATCTTCAAAAAACAAACAAACAAACTAGGTAGACTGTGCTACATGTATTTAGGCAGGTTAAACTAGAAAAGTTAATAAACGAATAAGATTGTAATTGAAATCCTTTTAAGGGTTGTTTGAGAGACTTGCATTAAAAGATATAATTTATGTATCGTATAATTTAATATTATGTTTGATAAGAAATTGAGTCTATATATAACTAATTCATCGATTAGTTATACATTATATATGGTATTATATGATGTATTACTCATACCTTCCATTTGGAGGTATTAGTAATACATATAATATAAATGGGATAAGTCACATAAAGACAAAATATTCCTCAAATTTTTTTAATTATTTTTTTTATTTTCTTGACTTTTTGTTTTATATTTGTACTAGTAAATTCATCTAAATAAATTACCTTACAAATTATTTAGAGAGAGTTATTTGTTACTAAATATATCTAATTCAAATCAATACAAATTTGAAATGTGAGTTATTTAACATTTACTAATTAAAAGACTAATATATCACTAGTTATTAGTATTTTGAACAATTTAGAAGATTAAATACATATTAAAACTATAACTTGCAATTTTTATGTAAAAATGTAGACGATTTATTCAATTTTATCATTGTTGACCGTCATTTTAATTTTAAAAGTAGTTGGTTTATCTTTTTTAGATTTAACATTGACATTCCATGAGTGATCAATTTATTAAGATGAAAATTGTTTATCCTCAAATAATTCAAGTAGAAAATTGAAAACTGATGACAAAATGATTCTTCTCATAGCTAGTTAGAATGTCATAAAAAGTATTTTCCAACAATTATCTAATCTTGACCCAACTACATAATAATTTAAGGATATACTTGGAAAGGAGATTTTTAAAGAATTTAAAAACAAAAACAAGTTGGGAGTGAAAACAATGAAACAAACACTTGATAAAAATAAAGTCTGCATTACTAATTCATGCGTTATTCATTTTTATACTAAACGACTCCTTAATATTTACTTGGATTAAGTAGGTCAATTTGCATTAAATATGTGATAATTATTCGACTAACAAAACTTAAATTTATGGTGATCATATCGATCATCTAAATACAAGAAACTGGATTTGCTATATTGTGATAAGTTATCTTATGGATCAGTTTTGATTGATTGCATAAGCAATTCAAATTGTCCCAAGCTATTAGATGATCCTAATTGAGTTAGCCTTACAGAAAAAAGTATTGAAGATACTCTTAAACTTGATCAAAATTATCAGTTTTGCCTTCGAATTATTAATAGTCTCAATAAAAATACTTCTTTACTTGACTAATTAAACTTAGATACATGCACTCTCGATTAGTCACATGACATAGCAAGTGATCTCAAAATTTTGTAGGAGCATAAAACTTTTAATAAAAAAATCAACACCCCTTAAGTTGACAAAAATTGAGGGTGTGTTACACTCATGTTGTAAAATAGTAGGTATTTCGGGTCAAATTTAGGAATATTATTAATACTTTTCTCTTAGTCTTAATCAGCCAATAGTTTAGGATGGAAGAATTAGGATTTTTTTTTGTGTGTGTAATCAGCCAATAGTTTAGGATGGAAGAATTAGGATTTTTGTGTGTGTTGGGGGGGGGGGGGGGCAATCAGAGGAGGGGAGGGTGTAATCCAAACTTTCTTCTTCGTTTATATAGGCATAGTTGATGGATTTCAAGTTTGGGAATGTGGGTTATCACTACATTTAAGGTGTATATGTTGTGTATATATGTATATTGTATATATAGATTTGTACAAATATGAATATTATAAGTACGCTGATGTGACTTCAAATTATAACACATCTTATATTTTTTACTTGACGTTGGTTTTAATTGTTCTTATGCTTGCTATATTGAATTGTTATGTTAAAATGTTGTTTTGTAGGTTTTAGGTCCAAATGGTAAAAAAAAAAAGTATAGCAAATTTCCAAAATTCAGGAAATTTACTATAGCACTAATTAACTTGAGTATTCTTGATCAGCCAATAGTACAAGTTGGAGTAATTAGGGTTTTTCTCTTTCGGAGGTAATCCAAACTTTCTTCTTAGTTTATGTATGTCTCATATACGTATATTTGATGGATTTCAAGTTGGAAATGTGGATTATCATTAGTGGTATATTCAAAATTTAAATTCTATGGATATAAGGTTATTAGCATAATTCATTATATTTTTAAGGGATAGTTATCTTCGGACATTTGATTTATAAAAAATGATTGAAGTATATACTATATATGTTTGACTGTATATTGTGTATATGTATTATATATATATATGCATGTATATTATATGTATAGGTATGCATGTTATATGTATGGTGATGCACCTTGAAACTATAACGGTGGAATCCATCGATAGCCCCTTAAAGTTGACACCAATTTTCACTTTGACTTCTCAAGTAGACTTTGTTCATTTTAAACACTTCAAGTAGGGTTCCGTTGTGTCACTTTGACACCTTTTCGTTTATCAGCTGAAATTACAAGTGTGTGTAGTACACTTGCGAATAACATGTCATGATGACTAATTAAAAATTAACATGCGGCATTTGAGTGTAAAAGTAATAATTTTAAAATAAGTTATTAAAAAACAATTAATTTTTCAGCAAAAATAAATAAATAAAATTACCTATTTTTCTACCATCCACTCCACCTTACATCAGCCCCAACCCTACCTGGTCTGCCTTACTTCTGTCCCTTCTGCCTCCCCAACCTCCCGCCAAATTTTGGTTCTTCTCCATTTTTTCTTTAAACTATTTACTAGACTTTTTTTTGGAATTTGATTTCTATTTTTTGGGGAAAAAATGTGTTTCGTTCTAAATTTTTTTTTCATAATTAGTGTGATTATAAGTTTTTTCTCATAATTTTGCATGGTGGAAGGTAGAATAAGTGGTAGGGATAAGAAATGAAGAAGAAGAAGGAAAAATATTAAAAATTCAAAAAATAAACTTCTGACGCACTCGAAATGCGTGCAGCACGCACACTGTGTTAAGTCAGCAGAAAGTGTCAAGCTTGCACAACGAAATATGACATGAGGTTTCTAGAAGGAACAAAGTCTTATTAAGGTGTTTAAGTGAAAATTTGTGCTAACTTTAAGTGGTCACCGGTGGGTTGGCCCAACTATAACACATCTTATCTTTTATAAAAATAACACCCTATACACATTTAAGGTTATATATATCAAGTTATAAACATACTTTTTAAAAATAAGTTACTTATAACAGATTATTATCGAGTTATAGCATATCAATTAAAAATATATTTAATTAAAAATAAACTATAAGTAATTATTTAAATACTAATTAATATGTTTAAATATTTATTTTTATTTTTTACAACTAACTTTTTATTTTTATTTTTTAAATAAAATAAAAAGAAAAAAAACGTTTATGTATAAATTGGTAACCAGCACTAATTGTGGGATTTGAATTAATTTTGATTAATAATGGATAATTAACAAATTAGCACATGTTAAGGAATTCAAAAAGGACTTAAATTATTCACTTTCCTTAAAATGCTCAAATTAGTTTAAATCAAATTAAAACATGATTTTTTTTCTCTTTATCACCTTTTAAAGCTTTTAATATAAATAATAAATTATTATTAATTAAATTTTACATTATATAATTACCTTTTAAAAAACAAAATCTAAATAATAGGGATTTGATTTTAATTAATTCCCTATTATACAGTTGCCCAATAACTATCCACCCCCATCTCAACCAATACATACATAGACATCTTTCCCCAATACACTCCATCTCTCCCCAACACGTGAAGATATTTTGATCTTCCCCAAATCCTGCCTCACTATCATCTCTTTCCAACACGCAAAGATTTTTTGTTCTTACCCAAATCTCCCCTCACTCATCTTCCCCATTATCCCTCTCAGATCAGTTCACTCAAAATCCAAACATCCCTCTCAGATCAGTTCCCCATTTAGTTCATATAGAATGTCTAGGAAAGGTAGTGAAACTCCAAGTAAAAGCAAAAGATTGGTCGATGAGTCTGATGTCTTTCATGTTCCTTCATTCAATATATTGTCACAAACTCAAGCGCAGAAATCAAAGGGAAAAGGGAAGTGTAGTTCAGTTAATTCGAAGATGGAAAAAAACAAAATCAAAGAGGCATTGAAAGTGATCGATCAACAAGAAAGTTTTCAAAAAAAACATCAGAGATACAAGCTACAAATAAACCCAAAAAAGTTGATAAAGTCAATAAAAAGATTATTTCAAATTTGGATTACAATGTGTTGTGTTAGTGTATTTAATTTTTGCTTTTATTTGTCAATAGTATACTACATGAATGTATGATTTATGTATGAGTTGAGTTTTTAATATTTTATATTATAATTAAATATATTGAATGATTTAGAGTTGTATGTTTTGTATATGATATAATTTGAATATATCAGTATATGATTTGATACATAATAAATGTATTAGTTTTGTATGATTTTGTGTATGAAATAATTGGTCATTATCGATACAGGAGTGTATGCATTATGTATTACCTTTGTATCATATATGTATGAAATGATATTCTTGTCCAGTTAAATATATATGTACGAATGATGTATCAATGTTGTGTATCCTATAATTTTGACTATTATAATAAGTATTGCAACTATATATTTTATTTTTTGATTTTGATGTATGAATTGACATTTTCATACTAAATGAGATTAGTATGTAGTTTTAAAGTCACATATTAGTTTTTTTTTTAAATCGTATATGTATTAATATTGTATGAATTGTGTATGAACTGAGGCATATAGTTTGTATGATTTCTGTATGAATTAAATTAAATGTCCATCGAATATGTATTAATATTGTATGAATTTTGTATATAATTTGTATGATTTGTGTATGAATTAATTGAATGTCAATTTAATATAGAATTGTATATATGACTTTTTTCTATGGAATTTTATAGTATATAAAATGTAATAATTTAGTTTTACAATTTTTATAGGAGAAGAAGGTTCAAACACATTTATTTTTCTGTATCAACATGATTTTGTTTGCTGATTTGTTGACCTTCCTTGGTCAAGATAAGTTTCAGCGATTTTTACAAGAAATTTCATTTGGATCTTTTTATGATTTACACAACATAAAAATCCGATGTCAATTGTTGCGTCTTACTTTCCTTCTTGAATCTGAAACTGGCAGTTGACATGTTCATTATAAATGTAAATAATACATAGTTACGTTTTGACTTAAAAGAGTTGATCGTTGTAACCGATCTAAAATCTGGACCAATTTTGGATTTTGTTTCTGATCCATCTGTTCCAAATAGATTAATTATAGAAAATTTCGGAGAGTTTGACAAAGTCCCCAAGTCAAATTTTTACCACAAGTTTAAATTGGAAAACTTTTGGAAGAAGATGACCGTTTATAATTAGTTTATACAATTCATACACACTTCATACACATTTAATATATCATTCATTGTCCTACAAACTACTCCAATTAAACAAACACAATATAATTTCAATAAAAAATTAATACAAAAACATATATTCTAATTTCAATAGAAACTAGAATATTCTTTTTTTTTAAAAGGACTTTCATAAACAATTGATACATGTTTCGTATACTTTTCATACACTAATAATACAAACTCCAGACTTCAAATATGCTATACTTAACATAACTATTTCATTCAAAAAAATAATAATATACAAACTGTTTTCAGATAATACAGTTATCAAAAAAATCTAACACTGTTTTACATGTAAAAAACATCAAATTAATTAAAATAAACAAATCATAATTAAAAGAAACAAATCATAATTAAAAACCAACATGATGAATTCCACTTTTCATCATGTTGAAATAATATTGACATAATGTTCTTCATCACATCAAATCAAATTGTTTCAAACGCCAAAATTTATCAGGTTACTAAAAAACGAACGGAAATATGTAGATCTGAAAATAACCGTGAAATTTTGGGAAAAAATGACTTCTACGTTGATGTTAATCTGAAAATAATCGTGAAAATTTGGAAAAAAGATTAATTGTAACGATGATGCAAATAGATTTCAAAATGCCAATCTGAAAAAAATCTGAAAATGTGAAAATAATCGTTAAAATCTGGTAGAATTTTTTAAAGAATTATAAAAAAATAATAATATCATTTAAACTAACTAGAGATATTTAAGGCAATGATGCTAATCTGAAAATTTTTGATATCCATAAAAACGTGTTAATCTAATATTAATTTTTAATTAAAATTCCTTAAAATGTGCTAGTGTACAGTTTCAAAATGTGTTAACTACATTTAATGTAATTAATAAAATATCTCATTTTCCATTATTAGTTTATCCGTTTGTTAATTAGGTATATTAATTATCCATTGTTAATTTATCCCTTTTTTTTATTAATTGTTAATAACAATTTTTTTAATAAATTATAATTAACATTATATTTATTAATAAAATGCTATAGATTGAAATATTAAATGTTATACACTGAAATTCAAACTCTAATGCTATAACTTGATAATATTACTATATAAAATACTATATACCTAATTTACACTTATCTTTTTTACTTGAGGTTTTGATTGTTTTTATGGTTTTATGTCAAAATGTTGTTTTGTAGCATTGTGTCCAAATGACCAATTAAAAATTAAAAGTATAGCAAATTGTTAGAATTTAGGAGATTCATAGTGGCACTTATGATCACAGATCAATTAACGAATCGCAAAGTAGATCGTGACAATAATTAGAGAGTATGTCAATTAGAAGTCTACAAAAGATGAATGAATCACGAAATAACATACAATTGTGAGTCAAATCTATGGCTTGTACATTGAAGTAATGATCAAAGATGTCAAACTATATACTCGCTCAATGTATCTCTATCTGACTTTATGAATGGTTAACAATAATGCTAAATGATTTCGAGATCTAAAATATATTATTTGGCTTGTAAGTTGTGAGTCCAATCTACGCCTCATATATTGAAATGATTCAATCCAATTTTATGAGAAGGACAAATGGTATCAATTTTAGGAAAGGACCAAAGGTATAAAGCTATATACCCCTCTAACCTAATTTATGTTAATGTGTTTGAATGAGTATCAAATTTGAGAAAGAAATAAAGTTTTTTGAAATTTTTTATTTAAATAAGTCGGATATTAAATTTAAACATCGAAAGATTTAATTCTTTTTGGATTTAACTAAAAAAAGGGGAAAATTATGCGCTTAAGCAAACTTATACTATTTAATTACTCGTCATAGCTATAGTTTGCTATAATTACCACTCGCAACTGACATTATACAATAATTACATGGGCTGACTTTGAATTTGTATAATTAGTCAAGTTTGTATATGTATAATTCGCTAGAATATACAAATACATATGTATAATATATAATTATTTAACCTATATACATATACAATTCACCTCTCTCTCACTCTCTCCCCTCTCTCGCTGGATTCTCTCCTCCCTCGCTCGATTCTCTCCTCCCTCTCCCAATCCTGCTTGTCATATAAAAACATATGTATAATATAGAATTATCAAACCGATATATATATATAAATGCATATATGTGTGTGTGTGTATGTGTGTATATATATATATATATATATATATATATATATATATATATATATATATATATATATATATATATATATATTCTCTCTCCCCTCTCTCCTCTTTCTCCCAATCTTGCTCGCCTCTCTCCTCCATATAACATGTAGCTAAGAATTTTAATTACCAAATTATAGTTATGGAGAATAATTACACTATTTTTAAGTAACTATATGTGAAAGTTCCCCAAATAAAAAAGGGTGTTCAAAAAATTAAACGATTGGAGTATATGTTATATGCTTTGGGAGCACTTGCATATCTCAATGCTTTCTCTGTAGCAATATGCAATACTCCCTTTGTTCTAATTATGCATCATTTTTCATTTTTTAGAGTAAGATTAAGTTTGACGAAAATTTGTGCCGTAAAATTTTTCAATCTTTTTAAATGAAATTTATATATTTGTAAACTATGTAAAAATTACTATAAGTTACAATAATTGACAACTCAAAATAATTAAAAGATATATGAAAAAATTAGAATTAATGATAAATTTATTATAATCTCAAAATTCGAAAAGTGCCACATAAATTAAAACGAAGGAAATAGTAATATTTGTCTAATGCATCTCTTCCCGATGTTTTCAATGATCATTTGAAGTTTTCATGATACTTGAATATGTCCTTGTAGTATTTGAACAACAAGCATCAAATCAAGTTTTACTTCAAGCCTCAATAAGTATTGGTTACAACACCAACTAATATCAATTAGCACAACTTAAGTTTCAGTACTTAAATTGTTAGTAACTCTCCGGGATAGTGGTGGAGCCAGGATTTTTAAATAAGGGGGTTCAAAATTTATAAAAATAGACGTACGGAGTAGCCGAAGGGGGTTCGACATCTATAAATATACATAAAATATTATCTTAACCTTGTATAAATAGTATAATTTTCCGTCGAAGGGGGTTCATCCAAGGTGGCTCCGCCCCTGCTTCGGGATGGACCCTCTGGATGATCGAGTACCCATTAACCTTATATCAGAATATATATGTATATATTTGTATAAAAATTAAGAAATATTTGTATAAAATTAATATAGATCACCTAGTGAACAAATGGTTTGACTAGTGTAATGGCTTTTGGGTGGATGCTTAAGGCTTTTTTGCTGCTGCTTAATCTTAGTTTGAATCTCACTTTAAACATTTTTTTTATATATATTTTCGTACCTTTAAACCTCATGCCTAATGATTTGTGATATTTGCTTTCATGCTTTAATTGCGAGTCCGGAGCCTAAAGGGTAAAAAATGTTAACAAAAATTTTAAAACGGTATATGAAATTTCTTTTTAACAAAAAGGGCAAAATCGCTCGCGAAGTAGCGATTTTGTCCACTGAAAAAAGTAAAATCGCTGCTATAGCAGCGATTTGTTAAATTTGTTTTTTTTTTAAAAAAAAAATTTATAACCGATTTTCAAAATAAAAATCTTTTTTTAAATATTTCTTTTATATGTCGCTGCTTAGGCAGCGACTGGTGTATAATTTTTTTTAATTAATATTTTTTGCTTTTTTTTTTATAAAAAAAGTTTAAATCAATTTTTTATTTTTTTTAAATCAAATAGCTGCCAAGGCAATGATTTTTAATTAATTTTTTTTATTGTTTTTTTAAAAAATAAATCGCTGCCAAGGCAGCGATTTTAAATCAAATTTTTTTAGTGATTTAATTTTTAAAAATTAAAAAAGAAATAATTAAAAAACGCAGCAATTTAATTTTAAAAAAATATTTTTTTCATTTAAACTTTTTTAAATAAAAGAAGCAAAAAAAAAAAAAAAATTAAGGTAATGTCGCTGCATAAGCAGCGACTTACTTAAAAAGGTTATAAAAAATTGAAAATTGAAAATCGCTCCCGATTTTGTTTTAATTTTATTTTTTTTTTAAAAAAAAAATCAAATTTAACAAAATCGCTGCTATAGCAGCGATTTTGCTTTTTCTAATGAACAAAATCGCTACTTCGCGAGCGATTTTGCCCTTTTGGTTAAAAAGAAATTTCATATACCGTTTTAGAATTTTTGTTAACATTTTTTACCCTTTAGGCTTCGGACTCCTTTAATTGCAATATCATTCTCTACAAAAAAAACAAAAAATATAGCCTTTGTTTCATCTTTAGCGATATCTTGTAACAAAGAACAATTGAAATTCAAATTAAGAGTAAATCTCTTAATATTAGTACTATATAAAGAGAGTTTCTTTTTAAATAAAAAAATAGGCTTTGAATAGAGCTTTTATTAATTAGATTTTAGAGAAAAAGAAGATGAAATGTATTACATCCTTTGTTTGAATAGATCAAAAGCAGAAGAAGAGAATTAACAAGAGTAGGAAATAATTCTAAGTTACTTGATCATTAGTGTGTTGATTGGCAATAACAGTTGAGTAATGTCAACATCCTGCCTATGGTAAGGCCTGGCTTGATGGTCTGAGTCGGAGTCATGATCGAACATGACGTTTGCTTAGTGAACTTAGTTAACAAAATAAAATTATAACTTTTGACATTATGATAAACATTTGATCCTAACAATTACGATATTATTTGAAAATTCTTGTCAAAGAGGATTCAGATCCAAATTATTATCATACACGATAGTTGCTTACCAGAATGTTGTCTAACTTAACAAGGTGGGTCAGTTATACAATACTAGATTGAATTTTGATTGATCTAATTGTCCCATAATAAAAGTGAAATTCCTCTATTGATATTCTAAGTGGTATTGTTTTCAGCAGAATTCTAGATCTAAACATATACTTCAAGGTCATGCACTCTCTTCAAGAAAAATTACTATAGCAAAAATATCAAAAGTCTACATAATTTTTCAATTCAACAAAATAAGTAATTATTAAGTGTAAAATTGAAAAAAATAATTAATTATTTCTTAATTATTTAAATTGATAATTAATTTTAGATATTTATTTTTAGTATATTTGTCAAATAATTATGGACGGAGGAACTATTTCTCAGAGAAGTAAAAGTCTTGGAAATTGGGGTATTCCTTGGACAATACTGTTAGCTTTAAAACATTGAGTTCATAAAGAATTTTCAGTCTTTAATCTCCACCATCTTTTAGCACTGAAAGCATGTCAAATATCAATTGATCTTTTGAAATCCAATTAATCAAAATATGATGAGATAATTGTCAAAACACATTTAATTTTTTTTTTTTTAGTTTCATACTTAAATTATTGAGAGTGTGAGTTTCATACCTAAACTATTAGTTTGAGAAACACACTTGTAATACAATCTCTTTTATTTGAAATTTTTTTTGACACATGACATTTCACATGGATAATATATTTCACCTTAACAAAAATTAAATAATAAACTATCGTTATTAATTAAAAATTAAAGATTAAAGTATTGCTTAATTTTTTTTCTTACCCAACTCCACCTCCTCCTCCACGTACACTCCCCCCCCCCCCCAAAAAAAAAATTAATATTATTTTGTTTTTAAAAAATAAAAATTCTATCCCATCTTGTGTAACCTTCCGCTCCTTTTATATATATATATATATATATATATATATATATATATATATATATATATATATATATATATATATATATATTATTTTTCTCATTTTGTGTTAGATATGTATGTACATATATTTTTAAAAAATACTAGTGTTACCAAATATAATATAAATAAGTAAAAAAATGTCATGCAGCAGCAAATAAAAAATATGTTCGATATGTATATAACTAACACAAAATGAGAAAAAAAGTTGAAAGCGGAGGGTTAGATGGGTGGGTAAAATTATTTTTTTTAAAATAAAACAAAATAATATCTAAATTAATATTTGGAGGGGGGATGAAGTGAAAAAAAATTAAAATTTTTTATAAAAGAAATTTAAAAAAAAAAAAAAACGGGGGGAGAGTGATGGAGTGGGGTAAGAAAAATATTTTACATTTTATTTTATAAAAGAAATAATAATTTTTGGATAATAATTTATTTAATTTTGTCAAGATTGAATATTTTTTCCATGTGAAGTGTGACATGATAGGGGTGTTTCTCAAACTAAAAGTGATAGTTTAGAATAAAATTCCACTCTCAATAGTTTAGGTAGGAAACTCAATAAAAAGATATAGTTAAGTATGTTTCTTATCTCAAATATAATTTATGATAATAGTTTTGCCACCAAACAGAGAAAAACTTGCATTTCCAATTATAAAAATAAAATAAACAAACTTTTAAGTTGTGTTTTTCCATCTTTCTACGTTTGATAGATTTAAATATTTGGAAAATATGTTATCGAAGAAAACAAATTCCTTAAGAATGAAAAAATTATTTTTCTAATATAAGTATGATAAATAAGTTGCATAAGTGACGTTTCGATTTTGTTGTCTCCATCCCATCCACTCAACCCCTATAAACCCTCATTATTCATTCATATCTGCCTCCATAATATTTTGTTACGTAACATATAAATATTTTTAAAATAATATTTTCTTACTTACTTATCAACATTAAAAAATAAGTAAGAATATTTTCTAGAAGATCATTTTCCATGAAAAACATTTTCCTTAGTGCCAAACACAAGTTTAGCAAAGTATAGTGTATACTAACATTTGTTTGGTACTTTGATTGTTGCGCGGGCAGGAGCTGACCTAGAGGTTGCCAATGGTATGTTTCTATATTGATATTGAGCCTCCTAAATGTAAGATTAGAGGTTGATTCAATTGAGGAGTTCAAAACTCACCTTGAGGTTTCAAGATCAAGTTTTAGGCACTATTCTTATTTGTAACCCCTTAATAAAAATTCTGGATCCGCCACTATATGCAGCGTGACTTTTTGGCACAGAAAACGTGGGAGAAGGGATATGTCTTCCCTTTTGTCAATTATCCATCAATTTCCCATGTTACGTTTGTCTAATAATAAGACCAAGAATATTCTTCTCTTTAAGGATTAAGAATAATACAACACAAAAAGTTAGAGCAACACATAGTATTGATCTATGGTGTCCTTCATTTAGCAAACACGTTTATTGTACACATTTTTATATTGAAAGGAACTGTATTTAAGAATAGTGTATGCATTGTTTCTATTAGCAATATGAAAGTATATAAAATGAAAATAAAAAGAGAGACAAGGACAGCCCTGTCTGGAATCATGTTCAAAGAAGGTGCTAGTTGCCTGTCTTTGTAGCAAATTTTATATAAACAGAGATAATATTAGGTAACTATGTTAAATAAATCGCTAAGTTATTCTTTGGATAATTTTAAAGACCTCCCCTCTCGTTTAACTCTATCAAATTGACTTCTATCATAGTTTACGATATTATATATATTTCCCTTATTTTGATAATTCTGTAACTATATCTTTTACCTATTTTTCATTAGTACATGTAAAATACTTTTGACTAATTTAACCCTTTAATAATATTAAATTCCTTGTATTTATTATTTCATATTTCATAAAAAATAATTGAAAAACACAATTCTTGTGCTAAAATATCCTTCTTGTAAGCAGGGATCGAAGTTCTTTCTTCCTCTTCCTTTATTATTTTCTATGCACGAGTACTTGTTCGTCTTTATTTTGTCTCGAAAAAGAAAAAAAAGTTTGATATTTCTTTTAACTTTACAATTTAGAGCTGATATATTTGTTGTTACAAAAGTATGGTTATATCAGGGGCGTATGCAGGATGGGATCACCTGATTTATTTGAGCCCATAATCCCTACGAAATCGTGTTATATTTATTTTTAAAAAAATTAAATTGTTTGAACTTATGTTTAAAGTATCATATAATATTGTGCGATGATGATTGAGTGTCCTTGTATAAGGGAGGTTAGAAATTTGATTATTTTTATCTATATCTTGTTTTATTTTTATTTCTAAAATTGGGTCACACCTCTCTAAGTGGTTTTAGATATATATAGGTAAAAAATAATTTTGGACCTATAATTTTACAATTTTAATAGCTTTCAGTGATAAGAACCTATGATCAAATATATATCTTAGATCCACATTTCATAATAGTACAGTCATCATCTCAAAATCCTAAATACGCCTTATTACTTTAACGTTACACAAATAACTTATGTTTAGTCAAATTAATTGAATGACTTTTTAATTACGGAAATATAAATATTTAGTCGACTTTTGCGGTATAAGATATAATTTAATGATATTTTGCTCATAAAAGTTAAATTTAATGACTTTTAAACATTATCACGTTGAGTGATTTTTCTTTATGAGTGAAATTAATTCAATAAGTTTGGTGCAAATTGAATGAAATGACTGATTTTGGAGAAACAAAAGAGAGATAAAAAGTAAGAAGATGTTGAAGCAATGATGCATGTATAGAGATGGTGACAAAAGAGCCAGCACATAATGACTTTAGCAAGTTAGCACACGAAAGGTTTTCCCTCAAAACCATGCAAGAATTATGGGACTAACTTTTCTTGATTTATCCGTCCATTTTTATTTGTTCAGTATATAAAATCATCAAATAATCTAGCATGTTGTGGTTATTTTATTTTTGCTATTAAATACTATTTATTATATAATATTTATATGACTTGTATTTAAAAAAGGTGATTTGGTAAAATTACCTTTATTATTTATTGATTCTTAATTTCTATGTAACTGTGTCAATCAATAGTGAACAACTATTGTTGAACAAAATGGATAACTATTGTTAAACAAGAATAGTACATAAAAAAAGGAAAAATGTATAAGTACCATCCTATTACCGAAATTTCAGATATACACCTTAACTAAATTAAAGTCCTATTACCTCCTGAACCCTTTTTTTTTGCAATTTTGTGCACCTTGTTGACTTATGTGACATCCAAATATCTCCCACGTACCTCAATTACATGGAGTTACGGAGTGTGCCATGTAAAACAAAAGATGTACAGAATTACAAAAAAAATAAAATCAGAGGGGTAATAGAACCTTTAGTTTAGTTAAGGTACGTCTCTGAGATTTCAGTCATAGTCTAGGAGGGTAATTGTGTATTTTCAAAAAAAAAAAAATACTCCTCCTTTCTAATTTATATGAGGTAGCTTAATTTAGCACGAAATTTAAGAAAGAAAAAAATATTTTTTTATATTTGTGGCCTAAAATAAGTCGTATGTACAACAAATCTATTGTATATATATATAATATAGAGAGAGCACTCTCAGGCTCAGCTCCTCCCATTAATTATTTGTAAGTTAAATATAGTAGAATGTTGAGTTGAGGTTTTGATGGGATAAGGAAGGAAATTCATCAGTCCAAACAAGGTGGTATATTTGGACTGATCTTTGCTGCTGAATCATTGGTTCATCAACATATTATACACTTACAAGGATATATACATATGTTGTTGCATCAATGATGCAGGAGCTGAGTTCAGTTTTGGCTACCTTTTCTTGGACTGAAGGGTTTCCTTCTCAACCCCAACCATGCATCATGCTTGTTATCTCAGGTTTTAAATTTGATAGATTCAATCGTTTTTAAAACATTTTTTCTTACAAATCTCAATGCAAGTAAACTACTATATCTTTTAGTTTTATGGAATCTAGTTTGATTAATCTATCTTTTCCTATGTTTGCATCGAAAAAAAGGACCTAATTAGATACGAGTGTCTTCTCTTAGGAATGAAAAAGTATTTAATCGTCCAATATTGAATCTGAAATTTAAGCAACACTCTCTCCTCCCTAGTGTTTTTTTTTGCTTAACTCTTTTCAAAGAGTAGCCTTCATTATAAGTTCTGGCTCGATCAGAAGGATATAACACATGAAAACTTTCTGATTTGCTAACTTTATGAGGTTTAACCTTTGCCGTGAAAATTTATTTATTTGAAAATTTAATAGTTTTTGTTACTTGGTGATTATTTTTTCTTCATGTACATCAAATTTCCATGTTAAAAAAGTATAAGGTTCAATTGTGAAACTCATACTTAATATCAAGATTAAAGCGTTATGAGTCTCTAATTACCTCCTTTTACTTTCTCATCATTTGCATTACAATACGTTTTATGCTAATTTTTTTATTTTTTTTCTTATGTATAGTTACTATTGCTGCTGCTGGCTGCTGCCACATATAAGGATCATTGACCGACAAATACAAATTAACGAGTTTGACTCTAATAGAGATACTTTTTGATCGCTATAGATCAAAAGAAATTCTCCCTAAAAACACATACCAAAATGGACACTTAGCCCATTTAGGCGAACTATCATTAAAATTTTTGTGATGTATTTTGTGTTTTGGAGTGAATTAACAAAAGTTGACTTTGTTTATTAGTCTGTACTTTAAGGAGAATCCCTTTCATCGGTAGCGTCTCAAAAGTGTTTGTTTTGAGATCAAACTCCAAATAACACTTACTTGCATTTTTAAAAACTCAGATTATCTCCAATCTACCTTTATTTTACTTTTTATTATATATAGTTGGAAAATAAAATAGAGAATGGACATTTCAACTCATCTCCATATCACTCTCTATTCTTTAAATATAGAGAGTTAAAGAATTACTACTCACACTCTCTATTTAATTTTTTTAATATTTTATTATTATTATTGTTACTTTGTAATTAACATGTTATTTTACGTATAATGTCATTAATTAAATATTTAATATTTATAATTCTTCTTAATTGTAATGTAATATTTTTAAAAATATCTTATTTAATATGTACTACTTTAATCTTGAATTGTATTTTATTTTTTCCTAATTTTCGTCAATAATATAATTTAATTTTATTATTAAGTTTCGTCATAAAAAAAATACACAAAATTAAAATGATAAGATAAAAAAATTAATTTTAAAAATTAAGGACAAATATTCTCATTTGAACGCCGTAAGGCATTAATAGAGCATTTATGGAGCAATGTAATAATTTTGAAAATTGAGTGTTTATGAAATGTTTATGCAATTGTATTCCACTTTTATTTGAATTTGTCTATTAGTTTGTATATTATATTATATTTTCTCGCAATTTATGATATTTAAAAATTTAAAATAGAATATAATTTTCTATTAAATAAAAATTTGAAAAAACAAAATTTTATATCACATGAAAATTATATAAAGTAATTAATTGGGAAAAAGAAATAAAGAATTTATATTATGAAATAAGAAAATAAGAATGACATAGAAATAATAATATAATATTAATGAAAGAGAAAAAGATCTCTTTTTAAAAAGTAAAATAGAAAATTGGTTGGAGTTAGATATCGAAAAAATAGAAAGCTCTATATTTGAAGAGTACGTAAAATAGAGTGTAGGATTGGAGATGCCGCCTCACATGCATAAAGGTTATAGTAATTAAGTTTACAAGTGCATTCAAATTATAGTGAGTCCGAAGTAAAAAGGGCAAAAAAAATTCAAAAAAGTGTATACCAAAAAAATTTTTTAACCAAAAAAGCAAAATCGCTGCGATCGTCTTTGACAAAATTAGCGTGTTAATTTTTTTTTAAAAAAAACACAAAAATCGTTGCTGGGGCAGCGATTTCGTCCAAAAAACTTTTCTTTTTCCTCAAAAAAAATTGAAAAAATGCACAAGTACCCCCTGAACCTATGCTCGAAATCCCAGAGACACACTTATACTATACTAAGGTCCTATTACCCACTAAACTTATTTTATAAGTAATTTTCTATTTTTTTTCAGCCTACGTGGCACTAACTTGGAAAAAAAATTTAACCAGCGTTGGACCCACAAGATAGTGTCACATAAGTCAAAAGGAGATAGAAAATTATTAATAAAATAAGTTCAGAGAGTAATAGAACCTTAATATAGTATAAGTGTATTTCTGAAATTTCGAGCATACATTTAGAAGGTACTTGTGCATTATGTCAAAAAAAAAATTTAACAAAGCTGCCCCTGCAATATTTTTCTCAAAAAATTAGTTGACTGTGGTGCCTGTCTCTATTGCAGCAAAGAGATGAAGACCAAAGTGGGTGCTTTTGTTAAGCTATTG
The DNA here is from genome assembly GCA_032847665.1 of Solanum chilense. Lineage (NCBI taxonomy): Eukaryota > Viridiplantae > Streptophyta > Magnoliopsida > Solanales > Solanaceae > Solanum > Solanum chilense. Next base: position 56,948,594 of record CM064974.1, read on the forward strand.
GACTTGCTTCTTTTCGTTTACTTCTTGTTAATCGTCATTGTTGCCCTTTCAAAACACATATTTCCTCCTGTGTTGGTTGACCTAAAGAGCTGGGACACACTCACAATATGATGATTATTTGGTTTCGGATAAACCCCATTTTTAAAGCCTTGCAAGAAACTTTTTCAAAAAAAAATATTAACTTTTTTAAGGAAAAGGAGCAGTTTCTTTTTAGGAAAATGCTGCACATGCAGCGATATTAAAAAAAAAAACTACCGTATTGATTTGTCTAAAGAAAATCGCTCTTTTAGAAGTGATTTTATCCTTTTGATTAAAAAAAAATTAATATGTCCATTTTTGAAATTTTTGACAATTTTTTTAAATTTTTGACTTTGGACTCAAATTATAGTACACCCAAGCAATTAACAAAAGCAATATATACTTGCCTTCTTTTCTTCTTGGAGTATCAGTTTCACTTGATAATAATAATAATAATAAAATTTTTTTGGGTGATTTCACCTCTCTAAATTTTTATTCTATTTTTAAGTTATAGCTTCTTATGGTGTTAAGGTATCGAAATAGGCTCAGACATCTTGTAAATATTCAATTTCAATTTTACCCTAGTATCTAGTGTTTACAAATATAATCCTACCACAACTCTATTTTAATAAGTTTGCGTTAATCAGACCGAGAAATATTGTGAAGAGAAATATATAGGCACGTGTAATAAGAACCTTTTGAATTAAATATATAATTTTCTCGATCAAATGTAAATCGTAATTTGTCAAACGGATAACTTAATACTTAATCACATGGTCCACGGCAAATGTTGCCCTTTTAGTTTCAAACAAAATTAGTGAGAAACTTACATAAATATATTATAATAAAAAAATATTTAATATTTATAGTAATAATATTTTTTTTATTTGATTACTTTTAATTTATTTATAATATAAATTTAATATATATTATAAAGAACATTTATTATTCACATATAATACAAATTTTAATGACGAATAAAATATTTATCACACATTTTAATACACTTATAATACAATGTGATAACTTTTTACCAAACAAACATATGATATATTTCAAAAACAATTATAATTTATAGATATTGCATACATAATTCATTTTTAATACATATTACAAATTTAACAAAGCATTGCTATAAATGATAATAAACAAAAAATATCGCTAAAATCAGTAATTATTTTTTAAAATGTATTAATTTATGTAATTTTTCCAAAATTATATGCCTTTTTAAAAATTTTGATCAATTTTGTTGCCTTTTTCCTTCCGACTCTTTAGTAAAGTGTATTAAGAAAAATAATGCATATAGTAATTTTACATATTATTAATACTTTATTTGATACACTTTTTTAAGTTACATATAACTAATGTTTACTCGCTTATATACTCTATTTAATATTAAGATATGTATAACTAAAATACGTGAAAATCCATAATATTAGTAACACAAACGGTTTTATAAATGCATTAGCATGTTAAAAACACAATTGCCCCTCAAAACCTTTTTCATATCCTTTCTAGTTTCCTCTATCCATATTTGTGGAGGGTACTTTTATAAACAAATATTTTTTAATAGAAAGTATGCAATGCATGTTATGTTTAATACATCAAATTAGACATTGCATAAAGAAATAATTTCAATATAACTAATACCAACATTACTAATACAACACTATTCTCATGCACCTTACCAAACGACTCCTAAATATAAAGACACACCCTTAACTTCCATATTTTATTTAAGAAATAAAATTAACAAATGTAAACTACACATAAAAATTCAAAGAAAAAGAAATTTACACGTATATAACATAATCTGACAATATTCAACAAAGTTTGGCAAAAAGAACATGGCACACACCCAGAAAGTAGCCTCAATCATTAATTCAGGCTGACCATAAAAACTCTACATTTTTTCTTCTTATTTTATTCACATTTGAACTCCTCAAACAGAATTTTCTTAAGCAAGGTAACAACTAACACTTAACCAAAACCCAAATGTAAAATTTTACATCCATGCCTATGCTAAAGCTACAGTACAACAATGCTTCTAACTAAGAAGCGGCAGTGCTTGCATACAACAGGGTGAAAAATATTTCTATTTCCGGTACGTCTTGGATAACTTGGATATACCTGTTTCTATTGGGTTCTTCGAGTAGGATCTGATCCATGTGAGCGATTCGTGGAAGAAGTTTAGCTAATGGCATACCTGATGTTAAATTGGCATCACCACATAAGACACTTATGTCCTCCATCAGTACATCCACAGCTGCTTTTAGTAATATGTCTACGATATTCCTGAATTCGGTACTGCCCAACAAAAAGTTGGACTCTGACTATATTACTTACAAATTTACCACAAAAGGCACAAGCCAAGAAGATTAATATTGAAATGGAATGTAGGAGAAACTTAAAACATTGAATATTTTCCTTAAGTTTTTGAATTCAGATGCTTTACAGGGGGAATGAGGGCTAGCTGCAAGAAGCGAAATTCATTTGACATTTTTTATGATAAAATCAGCTTGAGAAGATGCAAATTTTACATCAGCTCCTTTCATTCTTTATGATAATGATAAAATGTACACATGAAAAGTACTTCACTATGCCGTGCTCCAAAGCAAGTAGCCTGTTATGAAGTAGTCTTTTCACACAACTTCCAGAAAGTAGCCTTTTTCACATGATCGATCATGCTAACTAGTGCAGTAAAGAAACTTATATTGATTCACAACATAATGATGAACTTAAATTACTTAAGTGAGTGTTGAAATGCTAAACACAGGTAAATTGCGTACCTTGACAACACTGCTCGTGTCTCCAGCATAAGTTGTTCAAATTTGGATGCGTTACACAAATCTGTGCTGCCAGTGCTCGAGGTTACACCTAAGTTATTTGGCTTAGAGTCCTCTGGCATCAGAAAACTCAGCCAGTGATGAGGACTTCCCGTGCTCATGAAGGTGTTCAATATCTGAATAACACTATCATGAACTACAGTAGTGTTGAAAAAATCCTTCAGCTGTTTTCTGCAAATTAGAAGTTCTGAGTTGAATATAAAGATCTTTCAGGCAAGATATATAGCTTTCAGATATACATGTGGACATGGTGGATATAACAAATAGTAATCTGCACAAATTTTTGGTTCAAGAAGAAGAGTTAAATGTACCTTTCTATTAGCTCTAAAGCTCTCTTAAGTTTTAATGATGACACTTAACTCATTTGCAGGTCACAATGGAAAGTTCAATCAAGTCTAGAGGACTTGAACCCCAATTCAAGGAGATCACTTTCCCAACAATACCACGGGAGCAAATCACAACAGATCAATCAAATCAATCCAGCAGGGAATATCAAATCAGCTTTAATTCTGGAAGAGAACACATCAGTGTTATCAAAGGCGCGCTTAAGCCCTGAAGCGAGGCTCAAAACATGTTGAGTGCTTCGTCTCGCTTTATGTGCGCTTCAGTGTCGTCATCAAGGTTCGAAGGCAAACCTTTCCTTGCCAATAAGCCTCTTATGAAGAAGTGACACTAAACAACTGATATTTCACTTTATCATAAATAAATTTCAATTTCTTTGGTCATAAATGTGTCATTCGTGTTTATAATTATTAGTCTTGGACTAAACATATATATTTGTATTTTTTCTCCCTTTGCGCCTTTTTTCACTAAAGCTCACGCTTTAGTTGCGCTTTGCGCTTAAAGCCCCCATGGACCTTAGAGCTTTTTTGCGCTTTTCGCCTTTGATAACACTGGAACACATCAGCAGGGATATCAGCTACCAGTCAGATCCTCTAATCTTAGAAAGAAGAAAATCAGCCAGCTACAGAAACGGCATTCAGAGAATATGCAAGGATTGGTACGCACCATGTCATCAACACTAACTCTAATCAATATCTCAATCATGAAATCTTATCTTGTGTGATTAGGAGAATCCCTTGGGTTACCTTAGAGAAATCAGCAAGGATATCAAAGGAGTGATCTCCTCCAAGGTTGAAGACCTTGCAAAAGCCTTTATAAAGGAGACCAAATCAAGGGTAGACAAACACAACTTCACTTGAGCAATCCACTTTACTTCTATTTCTTACTAAAGCATTGTACTAGCTTATCAGTGTAGAGCAAAGGGTTGTAAACCGGTTGGTTTGCCTTGAGGACCAGCTGACACGGAGCGCGACGCACATGCTGCGATCACTCAACTATGCCCCCTCAACCAGAAGCGATCAAAACTGTCGTAGAAGCTTTCATCCTTGATATCAACTCTGACGACTATGAAAGCCTTCGTCTGGCTCTTATTAACGTAAACTTGCCCCTTTTTCAAGAACTTTTAGATTCGTGGAAATATTTTCTTTCTTCGAAACAAAAGAAAGAAGAAAATAGGTAGCTATATGGGTAGAAGGTTGTGGCACAAAAGCATAACTGATATCACATCAGTTCAAGAGAGATTCTACACAATCATCTTGACACACTCTATAATCAAGTTACCAAGCCAAGGGACTTGAACTAGGCACCATATCAATGATCCCAACCAGTATAAATATTTGTGTCATTTATTACTTGTCATTACTTGCATTTTAATTTATTTGTTTTGCTTCACTAACTCTCATCGCAGGAACATAGTCGATTCCCAATAATTACGAGTCGACTACTAAATCTCCTTCAAATTAAAAAGCAGTCAATTCAACCCCTACCCCACCCACCCTGTTAAGAAGTCCCACATCGGTAGAGGGATGGAAAATTGATCTCCCTTATATGGACATGGACAAACCTCCCCTCATAAGCTAGCTTTTGGGGTTGAGCTAGGTCAGGTGTCATACCTTCGCATGGTAGAGCCAAGTCCATCCCAATTTATTGTAGACCGATGTTGGCCTCCATTTAGAAGTGTTCACGCCAGTGTTGTGAAAAGCGCAGAAAAGCGCGCTTCAAAGCGAGGCGACCCTTGTGTGCTTTTTTATCTTGAGGCGAGGCGATCTGAAAAAAGCTCTCGCTTCAGATGAAGAAGCGAGAAGAGACTCTAAGGCAAAAGCGCAATAAAGTGCGCTTTTTATATAAAAAGCGACAATTAGGATTTTTTTTAAAAAAAATCTGAAATATAACCTTCTCTCTCCTCAAGACTCTTCTTTCACGACTCTTTCCCTTCTTTTTCTCCTCGCGGCTCTTCTTTCACAATACTTTTTTCCCTTCTTTCTCTCCTGATGATCTCGACTGAGGCTGCCTCTCTCTTGAACCTCGACCGCGACTGCAGGTAACTTTTTGTTCATCTCTTTTTTAGCTAATGTTTATTAGTTCATCTCTATGAGTTTCTTTTCTCCTGAAATATACAATCTCCGCATGTGCTTCATCTCTTCATCTCTATGAGTTTCGACTACTCTAGTTTTTTCTTCTTCTTCTTCTTTTCTTTTCTTCATCTCTGCTGCCTGTTCTGTTTCTAATTACTGACTGCTGCCTCCTCTGTTTTTTTTTCAATTCTTTTGCTTTTTATTTTTTATTTTGTGATCGGTCTAGCAGCCTTGTTGAAGAATAGGAGTTTGAATCTTTGTGATTTAATTATGTTTTTTGATTTTTTGCTTTATATGTTGTGACTTATGAGCATTTTTGCCTATGCAATTTCTTTCAATCTAAGAATATATTACCTCTATTTAGTTATTTAATATTCTTTTATTTTATACTAAATGTCGCTTTTTTTTTTTTAAAAGCACGCGCTTTGCTTCACGCTTCTCGCTTCTGTGAAGCAAGCCTTCGTCGCTTTTTTCCGCTTCTCGCTTCCCAAAACACTGGTTCACGCTCAAGTTGAGGCCAGGGCGTGCAGGGGAGTGTTAAGAAGTCCCACATGAATAGATGGATGGGAATTGGTCTCCTTAATAGTCGAAGTGCACAATGTCCCAAGGGACCAAGGACAATCACAAATTTAAGGACTTATGGGGTATGATTCGTTTACCTATTCTCTTTATTCTCCACAAAACCAAACATTTCCACCCTATCAATTTTAACCAAAGTTATCAATTTATTTAACTCAACATAGTGGATAAAAGATTAGTTCAGGATCAAACTAATGATATCAATAAAAGGGATTCGGCTCAATTAAGTATCTCAGAACAAAATTAAGGCTACAAGACTCAATGGGGCTAAGCTAGTGATATATTCTTTGGAGGCACACGAAGAAGATTCAAAGAAACGCCTCATTCATATTCCATATTCACACAAGTTACTCAAGCACACTAGAGACAAGTTCTAGATGTTATTCAATACAAAAACTAAACAAATATCCTCCACACATGGAATCACAACACACATAAGGACCCAATGCTTGTAGCATGCTCACATAAAATGCATCACGGTGTTTCCACATAATTAAGCCCATATTCGTTATTTTCCATTTAGAATTGAGACAAAAGAGATTATGTTTGTTTTTAAGCTTGCCATTTTGATATTGCAAACAAAGTGTTACCACCCATGACGTCCAGCCAACTATCAGATTCAGCCTTTTTACTCTTAGTGACTAATTTTTTCTTAAGACGATCGTCATCTATCCATCATCGAGAACTGTCACTCCTACAGCGACTCTAAGACGCAACAAACTATTCCTACTTGTTTGAATGGAACTATCTTTGAGAAAAGAACCGAAAACAAAATGTGAGGAACCCTCTTAAAAAAAAGACTTGATAAAGCATTAAACTATGTACACTGAAGTTTAACTTCCACCCCACACTTAAACAAAACATTGTCCTTAGAGTGCAAAATAATACAAAGTGCAAAGATAAAAGAGAACTCCATGTCGGCCTCTAGGCCACATGCTTCAAATCAATGGGTTGCCACATTAGTGGCAAAATCCATAGTCATCGAGGCTGCATTACGATCTCCATCACCCCCATCAAGATCATCATCTCTGAGGCAAGTATCATCTAATTCATCCTCCTCAAGGCCATCATCTTCACCAATAGTGACATCATCAATGGATTCTTGGAAAGCCAAGCCCATCCGACACATGTACATCGCGCTATCCATCAAAGGGTAACACTCGGCTAGTGTTGCCATTCGATCCTCAATCACCGAACGGACACCTATCTGAAGTTGTAGCTCAGCCATTCCAAACATACGCCCCATCCAACTATCATTATGCGCTTGCTTGTCAATAGCAATTAACACAGGCCCTTGCGATGGAACGTGCGTTTTAGTTCTTGTGACATCAACCAAGCGGCACACAGATTGGGGGAACGGGGGCACACATCATGAACTTCCTCCTCAATTTGTAAAGCCCAAAGGTATCTAGTAATGATGCTCCCATAACAGAAACGCCATCTCTTATTTGTCCTAAACTTAAGCATATTTTGCTTCAAAATAGCCCCAACATTCACCAGCAAATCTTTCATCAAACAATATACTAGCACCACTCTCTCCCTAGGGTCATCAGCCGTATGCTTACACGATAGTAAGGTGCTACACGCAATTTTCAACCAAATGCGAGCCTCTAAATTGAAATGACCATAATAAAGATACAAATGACGTCCCTTGTCTCTAACCCTATCCCACCGCACAACAGAATTTACCCCACAGAAAGCATACCTATATCACGATACGGGGGTCTTTCAATCATTGCCAGAAATTTGGTGTACCAAAAAAATCATTCAATGCTTCCACACTAAATATCACCCAACTATACCTAATGAACCCTTTGTTTACTTAAACACGATATGCATTCCGATCAATATAAAATTCACAAACTAAGCTTAAACTACACTCGCCTTGATCCATGAAGACATATTGGAGTCCCAAGGCATTGATTTGGGCGAGAATGTGAGGAAATTCTTTTCGTAATCGCCCCTCATCTACATACTCATCACCTAGGTACTTGGATTCTTGTTAACATTCATACAAATCCTTTCCATAGTGCATTACAGCTTGTTAGCCAAATTTTTGGGGCGCAAATTGGTGGTTTCTTGACTAGAACTTCCGACAGCCGCTACTTTTCATATTGCTCTTAGTACCCGAACCACTAGCAACATTCTTACCCACAAAAACCCGACATTTCCCAAACTCTCTCTCTAAACCGTTCCCGTCTTTTAGTTCTCCCTAAATTCCCAACTTTTTATTCGTCTTCTCCATTTCCTTTCTTCCTAAAATTCCAAAATCCTCCATTAAGTCTCCCAAGACCTTCATCCTCTACCCTTACCTCAACTCAAAACCCTTAAAATCCACTCTAATCCTCCAAACTTTCAAAACCCACCACCGCCAAACCCACCCGAACCCTTTTTTTCCCCAATTTTTTTCTTTTCCTAATTTCTTCCACTGTTGGGTGTAAAGATGGCTCATAAGGGTAAGAATGTTGCTAGTGGTTCGGATACTAAGAGTAGTAGGAAAGGAGCGGCTATCGAAAGTTCTTGTCGGGTAACCCCCAATTTGCAGCCCAAAAAAATTGGCGAACAATCTGTAATGCACTATGGAAAGGATTGGTACAAATGTCAACAAGAATCCATGTATTTACGTGATAATTATGCAGATGAGGGGCGATTGCGAAAGGAATTTCCTTACATTCCCGCCCAAATCAATGCTTTAGGACTCCTATATGTCTTCATGGATCAAGATAGGTGCAATTTAAGCTTAGTTCGTGAATTTCATGTGAATTGGAATACACATTGAGTTGAAGTATACAAAGGGTTCGTTAGGGATAGTTGGGTGAAAATTAGTGTGGAAGCATTGAATGATTTTTTTGGTACACCAAATTGTGAAAATGCTCAATTTTTGGCAGTGATTGAAAGACCCCCGTAATCGTGATATTAGGCAAACTGTGTGGGGTAAATTATGTTGTGCGGTGGGATAAAGTTAGAGACACGAGACGTCATTTGCATCTTCACTATGGTTATTTCAATTTGGAGGCTCGCATTTGGTTGAAAATTGTGTAGCACCTTACTACCGTGTAAGCATACAACTGATTTCCCTAGGGAAAGAGTGGTGCTAATATATCGTTTGATGAAGCGTTTGCCGGTGAATGTTGGGGCTAATTTGAAGCAAAACATGATTAGTTTTAGGATAAATAAGAGATGACATTTCTGTTATGGGAGCATCATTACTAAGAACCTCCGTGCTTTACAAATTGAGGAAGTTCATGATGTGTGCCCCCCACTTAGTGTGCCACTTGGTTGATGTCACAAGAACTAAAGCGAATGATCCATCGCAAGGGCTTGTGCTAAGTACTATTGATAGGCAAGCACGTGATGATAGTTGGATGGGGCGTATGTTTGGAATGGCTGAGGTACAACTGCAGATAGGTGATCATTTGGTGACTGAAGATGAAATGGCAAAACTAGCGAGGTGTTACCCTTTGACGGATAGCGCAATGTACATGTGTTGGATGGGCCCTACTTTTCAATAATACATTGATGATGATGATGCCAGTGCTGATGAGGAGGATGATACTGGCCCCGAAGATGATGTTACTGATGCGGGTTATTGAGATGATAATGCAACCTTGATGGCTATGGATTTTGCCACTAATGTGGCAACTCGCTGTTTTGAAGCATGTGGCCTAGAGGCCGACAGGAGTTCTCTTTTACCTTTGCACTTTGTTTTATTTTTCACACTTAAGACAATGTTTTGTTCAAGTGTGGTGGAAGTTGAACTTCATTGTACATAGTTTACAACTTTATCGAGTCTTTTTTTTAATTTTTAAAAGGGTTCCTCGCATTTTGTTTTCGATTCTTTTCCCGAAGATAGTCCCACTGAACTGACTAGGAATAGTTTGTGTTTTGTTGCGTCTTAGAGTCGTTGTAGTATAGTGGTAAGTATTCCCGCCCATCATGTGGGTGACCCGGGTTCGATCTTTGGCAACGACGTCAAAAACTTGTTGCTCCCCAGTATGCACGCAAGTGAATGTGGTCGCCCAAGTAATATAGATTCTTTAAAGAAATGATTTATCGTTCCCAAGGACTTGTGATCGATTTATATCTAACACTTATATCTACAAAATAAAATCAAAGTAACTTTTTCAAGAGTTGGTCATTATTGTTTCCTACTACTACGAATTATGTAATAACTAATAGAAACTAAGTATGAACGACTTTAAGATGATGTTTCAAGCAAGTAAAAGACAATAATCTCATGTATCAGATTTTCGGCTTAGAACTAATTTTAGTTGTCAAGTTACTAGTTTATAGGGTTAATTATATGAGTCAGGTTACACGCCTCTCGCCGATTACTCCAATTAGCTATCTAACTACATCGTTGAGTGGGGATAAATAGACTAACTCGAGAGCATTTATATTTCATTCAATTTTGTAACCAAGCAAGTTGTTTGTTCGGGCGTCACACCTGAAAACTAATCACCTTAATCAAATGGGTCGACCGAGCTATCTATATTCTCTGGTCTATCTAACCCTTCCTCTCTCAATGTTAAGATTAGACAATATATTTATCTCCACATGGCCAGTCAAGAAATACTGAAACAAGAATATAAGAGTAACTTATAATGACAACCAAGAATTAATTCAAAAAGTCTGAAATAATCAATATTACAAACGTTGATACTTGCTCATGCACACCCAATAAAAAGTCGAATCCTAACAATGGAGACCTAAGGGTATATTTATAATAGTTAGGGACAATAGAGTCGAAGTCCATTACAATTAGGAATCCTTTTTAATAATGTTTTTGTTGAAGAAGTCGGAACAAGGGTGGGACATCGCACCCAATTCACCCCTGGTAGGCTGGCGCGCCACCAATACACCCAAATGCAGCCCCAGTAGTGCCAGTAATGTTAGGACGCCGCACCAACCTTTGCTCCTAGATTCACTTGTCATCTTTAACTCCTTTTCTTCCTTGGATCCATCACTTCCCTTAAGAACTCAGCGAAATTGCTAATCATGTATGTTAGTATGCAATCATCGCAATACTTAGCCAAAACATGCTAAATAGATTAGTGAATGTCCTAAAAACTTAGGTTAAAATTAGGTAATTTGTAGTAATTGGACATATAAATATGCCCAAGATCATTAGTCTAGTGTGATTATCTATGGAACTCACAAACCATCTTTCCCATTTACAATTGCTACCCTAGAAGGTTCCAGACATCACTATGGACCAACATAAAAGGTTTTGTTGCATGATATTTTTTGGGAGAAAAAGATGAACATCTATGTTTAGCCATTTCACAAATGTGAAATTTTCACACTTAAAAAGAGGATTCACTTTTATTCAATAGAGGTAATAAGAGCTTCAAATAATAAAAACTAGGATGACAAACTCTATAGTGCCATAACATGACTTTATCATCAACAAAACAGATTTCGAACAGGCTGAAATTAGATTTACTCAATTGTCACCATCTTTAAAAAAATAAAGACCTTCAAACTCTCTAGCATTGCCAATCATCCTCCCAGAGATCATGTCCAAAAATACACATGAAATAGAGTCAAAGATAGCACGACAATTAAGGTTTTGAGTCAATTTGATGATGAACAAAAGATTATGAGACAATTTTGGAAGATGAAAGACATCAACAAGAGTCTAAAAAGGGTTATCTTGACTGTCCCTTTTCCAGCAATTGTTGAGAAGGAACCATCAGCAATTTTGACTTTTTCAATTCTTGCGGACGGAATGTAAGTTGAGAAAAATGGGGATTCCTTGTCATGTGATCACAAGCCCTTGAGTCTATGATCCAAGAACTAATACTTGTTGAATCTGTACTCACAAAACCATAGGGTACATTACCTATTCGGGAAAAAGAACAAGTAAGAGTAGGAAGATCAGATTTGCTGCCTTGGTTCATTGGAACTTTCTTAAAAGAACTCTTGGATTTTATTGATGTTGTTGGGTGACGTAACCCAATAAATGTTATTTTAGTCATAAGCAACACAAAAATGAAACTGGTCTGATACCACAAAAGTTCTGGTACCAAAGTTGTACAATTTTATTCACCCATAGAGATACAAATTTATAGTATAGAAAACTAAACTAACTAGCAATCAAATCCATTGATTCTAGCAGATTTGAGAATCAAGTGATGATTTTATTTGGATCTTAAATTCTAAACTAATCAATAGCATATCAGATAAGATTTTATAAGATCAACTTAAATCCTACAAAATCATATCTAATCAGAGTTGGATATTTACAAATCAACATAAAATCTAATTGGTCACTCAGATGCAGATTTTGTGGGTGATAAAAACAGAACGCAGAAGCGCCACTCATCTCGTGGTAAAAAATAAAGCTCTATGGCCCTATCCACAACCGAAGCAGAATACCTAGCTCTTGGTAGTTGTGGTACTCAATAACTGTGGATGAAACATAAATTTATTGATTATGATCTAACTTTTTTAATAATGTTAGTTTGTCTAAATACACCATGCATCACTTTAGAGCAAAACATAATGACATTAAGCATTGTATTATTAGAGATCATGTTGAAAATGACGAATTCCCTATAATTTATTGATTCCAAAAATCAACTTGCTGATATTTTTACAAAACCTCTTTTAGAAGAGACATTTTGTTTTTTTTGCATGATTGCTTAAGTGTCACAGATTCTAATTCATTTATTTCCTCTGCTTAAATAGATTATTTTGATGCCTTTTGTGCGCTTCTCCATGTTTTGACACCCATCTTTTTCACCTTCTAAAGACTTCCCATCTCCTCTGCATATTTTGTTGATCTAGTGAAAGGAGAATATAGAATGAGTATGATGGGAGAATTAACGTTCTTACTAGGACTACAAATCAGACAATCATCAGAAGGAACTTTTATCACTCAATCCAAGAACACCAAGGAACTCATTAAGAAATGTGGGACAGTATAAGGAAAGTTTTAGGCACCCTTACGAGTGAGTCTATCCCCTTGTCTAGAAACTGATGCGCCTGAAAAGACGTCGATGAATAATTATATCATGGAATGCTTAGACCATTGCTCTATCTTACCGCCAGTAGACCCGATATCATGTTCAGTGTTTGCAAGTGTGTCAAATTTCAATCCGCTCCAAAGGAATCCCATTTGATGGTGGTTAAAAGAATCAACGGTATCTCATCGAAACTTGAGATCATGGACTTCAGTATCCTCATACCAACAGTATTGATCTAATTGGTTACTCAAATGCAAATTTTGCAAGTGACAAAACAGATCGCAAAAGCACCTATGATACATGCTAAATCCACAGAGAAGCACTCATCTCGTGACACTACAAAAAACAAAGCTCTGAGACACTATCCACAACCGAAGCAGAATACATAGCTCTCGATAGTTCTGGAACTCAAAAAATATGAATGAAACAACAATTGCTTGATTATGATCTATTTTTGGATAATGTGCCTAGTAATAATTTCACTTCTTGCTTGATTTCGATATTGGGTACATTTAGAAAGAAGAGTGTGTTAAGCGGTAAAAGGTAATGAGCAAAAATGATTACTTTATATGAAGATTTGTGACAATACGAGTGTTATAAGTTTTTCTAAATACATCGTCCATCACTCTAGAGCAGAACATATTGACATTAAATATTAATTGATTAGAGATCATGTTGAAAATGACGATTTTTCCCTAGAATTTATTGACTCCTAAAATCAACTTGCATATATTTTTACAAGATTCCAAAAGAGAATTTGTTTATTGCGTGATTGCTTAGGTGTCACAAATTCTCATAAATTTATTTCATTTTCTTAATTAGATTATTTTTTTCCTTTTTTACATGCACTTTGCATGTTCTGACACCCGTCAATTCACCTTCATCTACTTCACATCCCTATATCTTATCGCCCCTTAACCTTTCTCTTCCAACTGTTCATCTTCCTTACACCTCTGCATCTCTCTGCTCCCAAAACCCTTCTCCTTATCTCAAACCTTCTATGTGTGTCTCTTCCATGACTAACACCTCTCAAGTCTCCCTTCGTCAAAGCAAGAGACTGAATAACCCCTCTGTCTCTTTTTCTCCTGTTGAGATTTCGGACTCTTCTATGGATGATCTCCCTGCTTCCTCTGCCTCTAACAAAAAATCCTCCCCTTCTTTACATGCAAGCAAGAAGCTTAAAGCAGATTCTGTGGATTTCAAACCAGAAGACCTGCAATTGTTCTGGAGCTCAGTGGAGAAGGCCAAGTTCATGGCTTTCAAAGACAGAATTTCGGCTCCTGGACGAGTAATATGCCTCAATCAACTGGAAGGCTCTCATTGCCATGTGAGAATGTATTTCAATTTCCAGAAACTGCATCTTTTCTTCTTGCTTTGTGAAAATGAAGTGTTTGAGGAACCGGTTAAAATATTCTATGAAAATCTTCGCGTCTCTAAGGACAATGGTGAATTAGAAACCCTTGTGTTGGGGTATCGCATTGTGCTCAGTCAAGATCTCCTTGAAAAGGTTTTTGGAACTAAGTTCTATGGAAGAATTCCCTTTTTTAGCGGAAACTGGCCTGATGATTTCGAAGTTACTCTCGAAGAGGCCACACAAGCCATTGCTGAGAAAGGTTCGGATCTCTCTGATTTTGGACCCTCTACTATGTCTTTTGAACATAGAATCCTGGCTCACATTGTTGCTACTACTCTGCTTCCCCGCAAAATCTCTCTTAGCTCCCTCACTATTCGAGATGTTTTTGTTGTGTATTGTCTGATAAGGAAAATCAAGATTAATTGGGCTGAATGGTTTCTCGGTTACATGGAGGAAAGCTCTCAAGACTTCAGTGAGTCTACTAGTCTACCTTATGGGATGGTGATCTCTCGTATCCTTAAGGTTGTTGGGGTAGATCTGTCTGAATACACTGCAAACAAGATCTCTGCTACCTATGATCTCACAACCTTCGCCAGCATGGGATATACTCTTGCAAATGGAAGGTGGACAAAGAAAGCTCTCTCCAAGCCTAAGGTGGGATTCTTAGATGAAGAAAAGGCTACTGCAACCTCTGAAATAGACATCCTAAAGGTAAGTGTAGCAGAATTAATGAAAGAAACCATGGAGATCAAACACACGTTAGCTTCAGTGGTTGATGGCCTACAGAAGGTGCAAGATTCCCTGTCTAGCATTTCTACTCTATCTGAAGGCACAAGTTCAGGTATGGGAAATCTGAAGCTTCAACTGAACCACCTGCACAGTGAAGTCGTCAAATCCTTCAATAAAGTTCTCAATCAAGTCGACTCCAAGGCTGCTAGAGTTGAAGTTCCCCAGACTGAACTTGCTACTGCTGTCCAGAGTTCCTACTTCTCTCTTTCCAAACTCACTGAAAAGACCTATCACTCCTTTGAAGGGATCATAAACACTCTGAACTATTTTCTTGTTGACCGCTGAATTACCTCTTCTTTTTGCTTGGATGTACTTATTTCCCTGTTTGTGGGCCTTCAAACTCTCTCCTTCCTAGACTTTTTTATATGATGAAGGGGGAGATGTCTTATGTTTTGCATGGCTATGAACTACTGTTTTGCTTAACTGATCTCAAGCTTATGAACTGTTACTTTGCTTAACTGATTTTACTCCTTTGTGTGATTGCCTATTTGATATATCATGTGTAACTCTATATCAGTCTAGTAAAGGTTG
The DNA here is from genome assembly GCA_032847665.1 of Solanum chilense. Classification (NCBI taxonomy): domain Eukaryota; kingdom Viridiplantae; phylum Streptophyta; class Magnoliopsida; order Solanales; family Solanaceae; genus Solanum; species Solanum chilense. Next base: position 56,964,099 of record CM064974.1, read on the forward strand.
CATGTTTTATGCATTATTACAGGTCTAGACCATCCTCCAAAGCTAACTGGCCATTATAACTAGGAAGTGCTCTGAGTCTCCTTCCACAATCCTTACCCTAGTCTTGACTCCATCATACATGTCCTTGATCGCACTAGGGTACGCCACAGGTACACCTCCAGCCTCCAAGCAACTCCAAAGAGCCTCCCTTGGGGCTTTGTTTGAAAATATACTCTAGGTCGATGCAGTGGTGTCAAAGGCGCGCTTAAACCCTAAAGCGAGACTCAAAATGTGTTGAGCACTTCACATTGCTTTATGTGCGCTTCAGTGTCATCGTCAGGGTTCTAAGGCATATTTTTCCTTGCCAATGAGCCTCCATTAAAGGCGACTTTTTTCATTAAAGCTCACACTTTATTTGCATTTTGCGCTTAAAGCCCCAATAGACCTTAGAGCTTTTTTGCACTTTTCTTCTTTGATAACACTAGATTGATGAACACCATGTATAAGTCCTTCCTCTCCCCATACTACTCCACCAGTTTCCTAACGAGATGAATGGCTTTTCTAGTTGAGTGAACCGACATGAATTCAAATTGATTTTCAAAAAATGTCATGACCCTCCTCACCCTCATCTCCACCACCCTCTACCAAACCTTCATAGTGAGGCAATATATGAAAATCCTAGAGAATGATATTTCAACTATCTTGTTTTCTCTGGGTGATGAAGGAGAATGATATGTCGACATATCAACTCCAACTCAAGTTCAAGAAATTATGTAAGACTGGGGAACCTATTGGCTTGCCAGTGACTAGCAATTGGAAGGTGGCAAATGAGCAGTTAATCACATTTATCTAACTATAACATTTGCATTGCATATCATTCATCTAGCTCGATGTTCATAGTCATTCATTCTAGCTAAATATTCTTAGATAAAATAACAAAGTATTCAAATACGAAACTCCTTGCAAAGTTAAGATCAGAGGCGCGAACACTACTCGGTCCTTATTGAAATAATTGAAATTTCAAATCGCATTTGAGAGAGGGTTTCAGTTGAAACATTTTATTCCAAGATCATCAATTTTTATTTTAGATTAGTTGTTAGCAATCGAAAAATATAGGCATGCTTTAACATTTTACAAAATAACACTTTTAGTAAAAAGACATTGATTTGAATTACGAAAGCAGCCATAAATATTGTTTTAAAGTCGAGTAAAGATAACACATTGCCCCACAAGTGTATTACTTCTCACTCCCCTTCACAACCCCCAATACCACTATGGACTGCCTAAACGTTTTTGCATTTAGACGAGTACATCAACATTAGAAGTAAATCTAGAATTTGAACTTTACGGGCTTGGATTTAGAGTCTTACCACAATTTTTTTAACAATCCAACCCTTGTTTTGAGTTTTAGCCCCTCGTTCATTGATTTGAGACTTCGCATTGGTTCATATAATGTTTTGGACTTGTTGTATGTTAAGTTTGGGACTCAAGGGTACTGTCTATATGAGGTGACGAGTACATTTGCAAGTAGAGGGGTTGTACATACGGGATTCATGTATGTTATTCCACACTTTAATTGTTATTTTCATGTCATGACGAAGTTGTTCACTATCACATGCTAGTATAATGTTATAGGCATCTCTCATATGTTAGTTTGACATTAAAAATTGCATGTATAACAGGTTACATGGTTGGACATACTTAGCTATGTACTTTTACACATTTATACTTGTCAGTATATGTGGTTCACGTATATTTGTGATAGTTGGCACATGAGTTGTCACTTATTGTTCGATTTTAACTTGCTCGATTTTTATTATTACCTATTATTTTTTTATGCTTCAATTATCATAGTAATTATTCTTTTCTCCAATATATTCATCCTGTGGCTTCCTCACTAATGTATACCCTTTTTATAACTTCTTTAAAATACTTCTCTTAAGTCGAGGGGCATCAGAAACCTCTCTACCTTCACAAGGTAGGGATAAGGTCTACTTACTCACCACCCTCCCAGATCCCACTTGAGGGATTACATTGAGTATGTTGTTGTGGCACATGAGTTGTCTGTGTTGATTGATACAAACATGTTGAGTTGTCCATGTTCTAATACGGGAGTCCAAAAGACTCTACATATGGCATGTGGATATGGATGTCATAAGTCATTGTTCCCTGATCAACACGAACAGTTTGCACACAAGTTCAACTCGAAATAGACGAGTTTTTGGTTATATGTTATGGCATTTGAAAATGATTGTTATTGATTAACTTTTGAGTCTTTACAATGCATTTGATTTGTAGACTCTTGTTGATGCATTTCCTTTTTTTTATAAACGATGCATTCATTTAAATGTTGAATCTATGGATTGTGCATATCTATGCATTTCATGTTTTGAATATTTATCTCTTGTTATTGTGGTATTGCCATCTATATATTGCACAGGGCTTTAAAGTATTTTCGATAAGAAACCTCGCCACTACTTTGTTGGTGACGGTCGATGATACTTATTGAATACGTGTTGGTGTAGTTGTACTACACTTTTGCACTGTCTGAGCAAATACTTATCAGAGTACCTGCGCACTCATTTGTGATCTTTGGAGTTGGTGTTGAGTTCCATTGGTGAGCCTCCTACTTAGATCCTATGGTCACTAATCTTTGTAGCTTTCATACTTTTTTTTTTCCAGATAGACTTGTAATATTCTGATTTAGTTGTACTTTCCCTCCTAGTAGCTCATGTATATTTTTTTAAAATTGGTAACGTTGTATTCTTCAGCATTAAGAATATGTTGGAGACCTTCAAAAAGAAGCAAAAAGAGAGTAGGAGGAAGCGCGTTCTTGTCAATATAGTTTTCTAGAGCAAAGTTCTGGCAACACATTTATTTTGTCAAAAGATTTTTGGCAATGAAAACCCCAAACTTCAAGCATGGGAACTTCTTAAATGCATGAACAACACAGACATGACTTGTCATCGATGCGCCTGGCCTTGTACACACCCCACTCGTCACATTATGGGAGTTGTCCATGGCCGAAGTCGACCTTAATTGCAAGAAGGGGATGGTGAATAATCCAAAATAGTAGTTTTCATGACTGATAGGTATAGTAATAAAGGCTTCCAAGGATGTTCCTGGCAACGTTAGAATTAATATAAGCATGTCCCAATCAGGACAGCTATCCTGACTTTGGTTCAGTTTCGACATGGCTGCTAATCCAGTAATTGTGCACTAGAGGGCGAAAACCATTCTTCCTAATCAGTAAAGCTCTAAAGCCCTATCTATAGAAAGGGGCCTTTTTTACTCAGTAGAGCTGAACAGGATTTGACTAGTTTTGCTAAACTCATTCTTGAATGATTCATCGATGGAATCAGGCCTATGTGTATGAAAATTTATTGTGATTCCCCTTCTTTCTTTGAGATAGGTATTGAAATGCGCCTCTTCACAAGGGATATTGAAGTGCAATGAAATGCCTTAAGATTTGAATATGCTTTGTGAAGCATCGCGTTAAGCGGTAATCTCCACATCAAAAATAAAGGCCATTAAGGATGTACTTGTTTTTAATTTTTTGGTTTATGTTATTCCCATTAAACTTTATATTTCAGTTTGGTATAATGATTATGTATTGTTTATTGGTTTGCCTGAAGGGTAAGGTTTAGGTGCTATCGTGATTTAGTTGAATTTTGGGTCGTGACAACTTGAATTTTACAAGGTCTGAAATTGATCATATGTACTTATGTAGTGAATTTTAACACATACACTGAGTCCAAACCAAAGTTACTGGGTTCAGATGAACCATACCTTACCCTCTACATCTGCCCCTGACATAATAACACTTCCATGACCTCCCTCCCTGCACAATTCCAACTTATATATTCATCCTATGTCCTCCAGGTTGACTCACTCCATGAAGTCTCTCTTCCTCATTTTGAATCTCTCCAACAGATATGGGCCTCTAATTTCCAGCATTTTGCATCTAGATGCTCAAGATTTTACCACAGTCGGAATCAGCCATAAGAAGAAGAATACAATTGAGCATCGATAACCTAAGATCACTACTTTTAAGTATGGATAACCTAAGATCACTACTTTTAAGTATGGCGATACAATGATGGTGAAACTTAAAAATTAAGGTTGAAAATGGAGTAACGAGAGCCAGTCTATGGCTTGAAACTTGGAAACACTTGAGACTTTCTCTTGCATATTCTCAATTGTATTGATTTTGCAGTACCTCTCAACTTGGAGATTGACAACTCTTTTGTTTTTTGGCAGAAAAGGGAGAAACTAAAAGGTTTGGGAAATCAAATTATCAGCCAGTAGTCAGTAACTCAGTTTAACCACGTACTGAACATAAATGCGATAAATGATACTAAACCGACCAAATACCCAACAGCAAATGCTCATATACTATGTTATTTTCATGTAAAAGAATTAAGTAAGAAATAAAAGGCATACCCTTCTAGTACTTTAGAAGTTGCTCCTTCAAAACTAGAGATTATGGTGGGCAGGCCAAAAGAACTTAAATAATCTGCACTGGCCAAAAACTGCTGCTGGTCGTTTCTGTCAATTAGATCAACTTCATCCTAAAAACAAAACAGAGTGTACTTCTCCAATAAATAAAAGAATTGTAGGCTAAATATGTACCATCAATCGAATCAGCTTTATTATAGGAAAAGGTAAAAGAAAAGAAATTGCAAGAAGCACTGACACCCTAGGCATTAAATAATTAACACAGTCGCCTTGATTTTCTTTTTTCGTTCGGTAACAACCAACTGAAATTCCATTTTCATTTTAAGCTTCTCGCAAAACCCGCTACCTCTGTTTCTGTTTGAATATGGACCACAAGGTTCAAATGTTCTCTGTTTGTTCGTGCATACGCGCACACACACCTACATATTGTTTTGAAACATAGGGAGTACAAGAACTAGTAAATTTTAGATATTGGAAGAACTAGTCAATTTAAGATATTGAATATTTTCCAGTTATACTTTCCTCATTTAATATATGTATATACGAATAAACTTTCTTTTTCTTTTTAACAAGTAGAAATTTTAATAGAATAAGGAACCCAGAAAAGATAGTAAAATTCGGGTAGAGAACCCATATACTCAGCGTTAGATCTAGTTCTACCAAATTTATGTCCCATTATCCAGCATCAACTACACATTTGTCTCCTTTTTTTAGATAGGTTCCTTCTTGTGTGTAGGTTCTAAATGATTTTCCAGCTTCTTTGCTTTGTTGTTAAAATCAACTGCACATAAGACTCTGCTTCGTTCTGTGTTTGTATTCAGGTACTGAGGAATAGTCGAGGTGCGAGAAAGCTAGCCTAAACACCACTGTTATAAGCAAAGAGAAGTTATATGCTTATATTTTCACTTCCCTCCTTTCGTTTGTCATTATTTCCACTTATCTCTTGCCACTCTACAAGAAAATTGACACACACACACAGACTTCCAATAGAAAAAAGAAAGAATCCATATTGTTTCTTTGGGGGTTTCCGGGAAAAGACCATTGCATATTCCTCTAGTTCCTTATTAAAGATATTCAATTCATTAGAATAGAAGTTAATGAGGGTATTTATGGCAAGCAGATGTGTAGCTTCAAGTCAAGGGCTTGCATGATAACATTTCAATGTGAGAAGGAATATGAAAGTGAAAGATAAATTAAGATCCCTCACGTGACAATGGGGAAATTTTGGAGGCAAAATTGAGTGTCAGGGTGTCTAAGAAGAACCTGAAGACGATGGCTAACTTTTGAAATATGCATAAGTATCTTCTCGTGAGCGATGACAGATCGAAGCATAATGTTTGGTCAGTTCATTTAACTATAATACACAAAAAGACTACAAAAGGCGGATTGTTTCATTCAATCCCCCAGAAAACTCTCAAACTTGTGGGCTGATGTCTGTTCATATCGTTTCTAGAGAGCCCATGGACCTAACCTTAGTCCAAACATTATTGGAGATTGGAATTGTCTCTGCAATCCTAGATCCATGATTCCATTATTTGGAAGTGTGAAAGAGAGGAATCAAAACCACATAAACAGAACCTAGTCCGATAACTCTATACTTAGTTACCTACTTCAAAAAGAAAATAACTCTATACTTCACAGCCAAGCATGGAAATCCCACTTAGTTAGGGAACTCAAAGATACTTATGTAAATATAAAGGTGATCTTATCAAATATCATCAGAATTTCATGGAGAACGACCTAAATATTGACCTTTCAGTAGACTGTACCATTTATGGGCCTATATATGCAACTGTACAAACCTTCCACTACATCACAAACTTGCGAAACCTAAAGATACCAAAATTACACTCCGCCAAGAGGAGATTATTTCCGGAATTTTAATTTAGTATGTATAGTTAGATAGAAAGAGGACCTACATCTGAAATATGCATTGTAAAAGCTTGCTAGTTTTATGGACAAGGAAATAGTACATATTTTCATCAATGAGTTCGAAGTATAATAACTGACAAGAAAATAAAGACCTAGCTTTCATTCACATTCCAAGCAACAGACAATCCACAAATGAAGCCACTTGGTGAACAGATTTTTTAAAAACAAAAAATTATAAGCAAAGTAAAGATGAGAGCCAGGGAAGTTTCTACAATAATGAAGAAAAGAACTAGGCTCTAGGCACAAGATGGACACTGAGAAGAATAACAGGGTAGTTAGGAGACAAAAACAAAAGTTGGAGGTTGGGAATTTGAAAGTAAAGAAGGTTTATGTAAGAAAATTAACACTTGGAAGGGTTATAGAGAGTATAGAAAGTTATCAGTGAAATCCTTCAGTTCTAATGGTTTGGATATGTTGCAGTCTGGGGGAAGGTACACTGCTATAGCTATCAGTAAGCGTGATCTGGATGATTTCAGGAGTTGAAGCCTAATATAGATGCCATTGCCAACTCTGATGCAGTACTAACAAGAACTGAGAAGTATAGGCCTTCTCAAGTACTGAATTTCACTGTAATTGACTTGTGGACTAGTTCGTTGTTCCAGCATCAACACTAATCAGTAGTTTGTATTTTAAAATTTCATAACCTTAGAGATTTAAATTAGCAACAAGGCTTCTCTAATAAACAATTTAGAAACAGTGATCATCATAATTGCAAGCTACTAATTATGAAGTCACAAACAAGAAAAGGGGTAGCAGTTCTTACAAATTGGCCATAACCCCCAATGCCACGTGTTGTGTCTATATAGATATGTCTCCCTAATATGTTTACTTGAACTCTAATATATAAGCTCAGCAGTGTTGCAGCCCACAGAGACAACACCATTCTTGTAAAACCTGGAAGATCACAAACACATAACAAGATAAGACAACAACTTCATGTCAAATTTCAATGCATGAACCCATTCTGCATACTTAAAATTTTGAGTCTGTCCCATAGCTCGAGTTTCTGTGCAGCTGTTAGACTATTTGGCAGATTCTTTCCTTTCATTAACCTCTCTGTCAAGTGTGTAAGGTCCAATTTTCTTTCTATTTGACTACGTAAACATCGCACTATATGAGGCAATGTTGTTGAATCAGCTATTCTTTGAACATTCTCAAAATGTGCCTTCACCCTACCGATCAAACAAAGCCAGTTCAACCATTACTGAAGTTAAGCATGACAAAAGTCTTTAGAACAGATAATACACTCCAAAAAAATAAAAACAAAAAAGAGAAATCTTAACAGGAATTTAATGAGTTCATCACTTCTCCTTTCCTGTTCGAGTTCCGTGTGAAGATCAGAGAGTTTTCTCCTGTGTCTGTCATACAACTTATACAAAAAATACCCACTTCCCAGAACACCAAGTGTAACATATGCCTTTCTCCTATATCTTCTCCAAAATTCCCTATTCCAAGAAAACCAGAGTCAATATTGAATGATATATCAATCAAATATTGCCCGAATCACAAACTAGTTAAAGTCGTCTGTGTGCATTCCAAATAAACCTAGAGTCAGAAACAAAATTCAATTTTTACGTATTACTTAACTAAAATTTATACTGATACTGTAAATCAATCAGATATGCCCCAATCACAACCTAGTTAAAGTAGACTGTATGCATCATCAATATGCATTCCAATAAATTTAGAGTCAGAAACAAAATTCAATTTTACATGTAACTTAACTAAAATTATATTGATACTGGAAAATTCTTACATGAAAATCAGTAGAGAAACATATTCATAACAGAAAACTGGAATTCGACTAACCACATTCAAGCAATTTGGTGTCGATATCCTCTGTTTGTTTCACCGACCTTTGTTGCGAACACATAGGGTTTTGGCTATTTGATGCTGCTTTGTAGTTTGAACTTCCAATTTCGAAATAGGCATGTGTGTTTGTTTGGTTGGGGCATTTAATAAAATAGCGGCTTCAAATACTAGTTACAAGGAAAATCCATAAATTCTCTCTACAACTTAAATAACTTAAATCAAACAGTTACTTGATAACCTACTACATATTATATATTTTTATTATTCACAATGAATTTAATATCACTCTGGCATGTGTAAAATTACTTTTCACAGGTTATGATGTTATATATTCACTGCCACATTAGTATTACTCTGCGACATGCGAAAAATTATTTTTTTTATAAAAGATCTTTTCTTTATTAATTATTTTTCTTTTGTTAATAATATTTTACATAATTAATATCTAATAAATTGTGTAAATTTTCTAATAATTGTACCTTCTTCATCACAAAATCTCACTCACTCCATTCTCTTATAATTATTACCTTCTTCATCACGAAATCTCACCCACTCCATCTCTTATCTCAAGGAAAAAACTATATTTGGCTACCTAATTCACTACTGATTCTTTGATTTTCATCATCATCATATCACCTTCAATTCTTCTTATTCTTCGACATCCACCACTAAATATCACCATCACCATTTTTAAGATAACTTTTTTCTTATTCACCATCTTTGATTTTCACTCTCTTTTTTTTCAAAATCGTTACTCAGCGCCACCACACTCATAAAGTTGTCATCTATACCAAATTCAAAAAATGATTAATCTTCTTCACCATTTTCAATTTTCTTTTTTCTTTTTTAACTCATTACCTTCCTGGTGAAGCTACAATTACAACCAAACTCAAAAATTGATTAACAACCAAAATTTCGTTAACAAAGTCAAAAAAAATAGTAGAGATATAAACAATCAACCAAAATCACCTAAATATAACTTAAGGATTAATTTATTATGTTTATCAGAAATTCTTTATAGATTCTTCCTTCAGTAAAAATTATCACAAAATATAATTATTTACTAACAAATCTATGGGAATTAACTTAATTGCTAATAAAAAAAATTGTGCTTTGAGATTGTGATGTATAAAGAATGAAGAAGAAGAGATGTGAAAAAGAAGAATAGGTGTGAGAGGAGGGTGGGGGAGGGGGGGTTAAAAGTTGATTCTAATTATTATTTTTATTATTTTTGTTTCTAACTGACGCGTTTAATTTTTATTTTCATTTTATTTCTTTGTCATGTCAGTTTTAAGGGGTAAATAAATTCACTTGTAAATAACTTTTTTATACAAGTTTGAGGTGGAATTTATGTCTTTTTCCGTAGTTACTTGTGGAAATAAAAAAAAGAAATGGAAGTCATTTGTAGAGTTGAGAAAAATAAACCAAATTAGGAGTAACATGGGTAATATGGACCAAACCAACTTGATTTTTATTTGGTTTGTGTATGGTTTGGTTTCACGTTTTTAAAAAATCTATTATATTTGATTTGTTCAGAAAAATAATTATGTTATATATATAATTATGAACACTTTTAAGGCGGGAATCAAGATTGAAACAAGGAAAGAAAGGGTGATTGGGGAAACAAATAGAAATGTCACGATCCGATTTCTCGTATCATGATGGCACCTACTATAACTCATAAATAGGGTAGCAACTTGTAACCTGAAACAACTAAATAACAGGTGTAACCTGGAACAACAAGTAATTAGGTACAAGGGTAGAAATGAAGCATGAAAAAATAATTGAAAAGAAATAATTGGAGAATAAAGTGAAAGCAACATATATACACAAAACAAAAGACCAATCCTAGATTTTGGGAGTCACAACTACAGAGGTACTGCAAAAATCAGTACAAGTCTCAAAAGTGGATCATAAATAAACAGATTTGTCTCAAATACAAAAGACTAGTCAAATAGTATTGAAGAAGACAAGTATGATCCAAGACGTCATAACTTCACCCTCGCCTCTAGACACTGCAACAACTGTCTTGAACTCAACGTTGATAGCTAGTGCTCGGACCTACATCATGAATTTGATGCAAATGTAGTATGAGTAAAAAAATGATTGAAACTGAATAGGCATCATAGGCCGACTGAGCAAGAAAAGTAATGATGGTATGAAAAGAGAGAATTAAACATAACAGATGTCAAAAGAGCAGAATTCTAATAGAAATGCATAGTAGTGTAGAAAAGAATTGAAACACACATTCAAGTACAAGTTAAAATAAAAATCGGAACAGATGCTAATAAGCTTGACTTGTTAGAAGAACTAGAAATATTGAGAACGGAACCATATGAATCCATATTCGGAGAGTGTGTAGCCTAGACCTTGAATTGAGGATAGGCCTCCAATCTAACCGATAAAGTCAAGACGACAGATATCAACTCTCTGTCACGATAATTAGGACAAATTACGGACTAAAACTGAAGATCAAATGTCCATACCTTGAATCTGTGACCAATAATAAATGTAGTGAAATATTCCACGCCAAATCATCCTCATAGTTACATTGTGGAACGACATCCAATCCTAGTTGATCAATACAATACTCCAAGTCCAAACCAAATCCAAACCCGATTCATCAAATGAAGCCTGATATCTCAACCATAACCACTAGTTACATTTAAATACGGATGTATATATGTTCATCGGAGCTAAGTTACCTCTTATCTAAGACTCATTCTATAATACTCAAGTCTGTTTCCTCAGTCTATGTAGAGATAAGTCGTCTGAAGCGACATCAGAGCGATACTAAGGCCTATTGGCTCTAAAACAAGCAAGTATAAGACGAGCTCTAAGTTACACCTAGATTAATACCAAACATGCTTCCAGTAACAGCCATAACAATTACAACACATGTCATAAGGTAAGGATGATTGCAAACAAGAAGAAAAACATGTTAATAGTTCTGAAAAATCAAACAAAAGCCTAAAACATGATATTTGACTAATTAAGCATGATCAACTAGTTAATAAACCAAATGCACACAAATTAATATGCATTTACATTCTCGAGTTCAATCTAAAGGATGAGAAGCCATAGCCTGCCTCAAAGTAGACTGCACGCTCCAAATTGACAATTTCAAAGATTTTCACATTTTGAACGACCCCCAAACACTACCACGCTATCAAAAATAGACTCACAACATCAAAATGGTTGTTTAGACACCAATATCATAATAATCAAAGATGGATCCAAAATTGAGTAAAAACGAGAATATGGGACATGTGTTGGAATCCTACTAAAAGGTCCATTTAAGATCCTCAAATTTGTATCCAAAATGAGACTCATTTCATGGACCAGAACACAACTAAACAACATGTGTGAATTCACCAACTTAACCATAAACAAGAGGCCACACAGCCCCGTTGGGGCAAAATTTACCTTCTAACATCACCCCTACGTAAGAATTACACACTCTGCACAAAGTCTCAAACTTCCCGGATGCACAAGACTTAAAATCATCTCAATTTCTCCCAAAACTCAAGAAAATAGAGATTGAAGTTCAAATATTTTTATGGTTCATGACTGTGAAAGGCAACTACCTAAGCTTCCACGAATAGTCGGCGATTGTGAAAGGCAACTACCTAAGCTTCCACGAATGCGGAGGGCTTCTCATGAACGTGCGAGGCAACAAAGCTAGGCCTTCACAAACGCAACTTGGGCCTCGTGAACGTGACTTTGGCCTCGCGAACGCGAAGACTAATCCCCTTGGCCTTTGTGAATGCGTACCACTACCTACAAATGCAAAGAAAAATTTAGGCATGCACGGCTGCACCAGCTGATGCATATCAACTAGTGTTGTCCAAGTTCAAAACCCCAGATGGGGTGCTAGAGATTTGTTTAGACTCCGTGCGCGCAAATGAAATATGTTACCCTAACAAATTCAGCATTCTGGACCCAATAGAGTTGTAAAAACTTTCAACTAAGGTTGTTTCAACAAAAAGTGGATCCCACATCCAAGTTTTATTTTAAGCTTTCTACAACGGGGCTCGGGATAAGCCCAAAAGCCTCAGAATCCATATCAAGGGTTCTTTTAAACCAAACTCGACATTCCAGAGTAGAAGGAGGATGAGACTTGTGGGATTAATGACAAACAAAATTCAAAAGTTAAAAAGTCTACTTCCAAAAGGATGTTGCACATTGATAAACTAGTATTGGTTGATGATGAAATTGAAAGAGATAGAAAGCGAGAAAAATGAAACGACTCTAAACATGTCTTAGCTTCCAATAAAAATTCCCCCACCTTTCCCTCAAATATTGAAAAAGAATGATGAAGACATCAAGTTCAAGAAATTTCTATTTATGTGCGAAAATCTCTTGGCAATTAAGTATTCTATTAGTGGACGCTTTTCTTGAAATTACTAGGTATGCAAAATTCATGAAGGATTTAGTGACCCAAAAATGGAGATGGACTTTTGAGGTAATAGAAATTTCGCACCATTGTAGTGTGGTCATGTCAAGTAATATGGTGGTCAAGAGAAAAATTTGAGGGTATTTCGAACTTGTTTGGTTTTCATCAAGGCTTTTTATTATTTTTTTTAACTAATTTATCTTAAAACTAAGTGATAATAAGCATTTTTTTATTTACCCATAACACTTCAAAAGTGCTTAATACTATTTTAGTTTAAAAGCACAAGTTAATTAAACAGTAAATGCTCTTATAATTTCGTGCATTATTGGGTTGTTTTAGTTTGCAAAGACTTTATGTGATCTTGGGGTGAGCACAAATCTCATGTCATTCACAATTTTCAAGAAACTAGGATTGAGAGCTTTAAAGCCAATTACTATGAGGTTGTTTGTGAATAATAAGTCAATAAAAAACTAGAGGAAATTAGAATCTTCTCTTACCACAAATATGTAACAACCAAGTGTAGTAATTTACTAGCATTATTCCCTTATGAGCCATCGCCAATCAAAATTAATCTATTCACTTGAATCACGTCAAAATTATTATTTCTAACCTCTACTTTTAAATTTTAATAACTAATATCTTAATGATTTGGTGTTATGTTGTTCACCTGCAACCTAAGCTCAATGTCTCTCGAGATCAGTAACATAAAATGACACAGTTAATCAATGGCTAATCAATTAACTATAATTACTACATAATTGAATAAAATAAGATAAATATAATGATATGATGTTATAATTAAGCAAAGTCACGACTTCATCCAACAAAGGTTTATTGTAGAAAATATGTTGGTTATTCATACTAATGTTTAAGAGTGTATCATAGATTTTCACCATGAACACTTAAAAAAATTGTGCGTCGAATTTGATTTGTTTTTTCTCCTTATGTTGTTCATGACTCCCAAAAGTCAGTATCTCCGAGCTTAGGTCAAAAGTGATACCTCTTAAATCCAACGTAACACTTCCAAACAAGTTATAGATCTACTTGTATTGCGTACAAAAGAACCGTTGGACTAAAAATACTCTTCAATTAAATAAAATAAAATTTACACAATTTGGCTTGGTGCGATCCAACTATGATAGTGTGGTCGTGTCGCCTACCCCTATTTTTTCAGCACCTAAATATTTTAGCTAATTCTTTTTTTTTTAATTGACATGATGTTGGATTCATTGGGTATTAGTGTCGCGCAGACTAATTATTTGCTGCAGAATCTCGATTTTCTCCCTTTTACCTATTCAATTGATCATTGAACCTCATTTTCGATCTTGATTACTTTTCTTGATCTTATGCTCAAATTAAAGCTCCAAAAAGTGATTCTTAGCTCCAAATGTGCTTACTAGCTCTGATATACCGTGGTTTCACGGTATTACTAATACTTTTTCCTTAAGTTTAGCGTGTCCAAAAGCCTTTTTGTGTAAATTTTTATATAAGTTTCTCCTTATTTGCAGGAAATCTGTCCAAAGATGAACGCGGAGGTTTTTGAGCGAAGAAATGCAGAAGAGACCACCTACGGAGCTTGTGACGAACCGTCATGCTCGTGACGGTCTGTAGGTGGCATCGTAGTGCAGCTGCTAAAGGAAGATGGGGAAGTCTGATCAAGTGTGGGGTTACGGAGTGCGTGACGGACCGTCGTAGCCATGACGGTCCGTCCTGCTGGTTCATCATGAAGTTCAGAGAAGTAGTCCCAGTACCCAAATTCCAAGAGTTTAAGTGTTTTGCAACGGAGATCCTCGACGGACCGTTGTGTCTGTGACGATCCATCATTTCTGCCGTTGAGGATAATAAAGAAAGCAGCAGAAGAAAGTGCACAAGTATGGGACGACGGAGTCCATGACGGTCCGTCGTGACCACGATGATCCGTCGCGAGGTCCGTTGACCCAGCCGCGTTTTGACAGATTTCCAGCAAATAGAGTCGTTTTTTAATTAGGTTTTTATTTTCTATAAATAGTTCGAAAAACCTCATTTTTGAGGTTAGACTTTGTATTATTAGGTTAGACTCTGGATTATTTGGTTAGGTCCTTGATTATTGTTAGATTCTTGATTATTTTAAGATTCTTTTAATTGATTGTTGGTGATTTTCGTTGATTAATCAAGCGAACTTTCAGATTTTACTCTTTCTCATTGAAGTAAGTGCATGAATTCTTATATCATATATTTGAATATTGTGATTATGACTATGGGTAACTAAACTCCATAACTAGGGTTGTGGGAACCATAGGCAAATTATGAGGTAAAACCTAACTAAAATAACAATTCTAGAATAGTGTCTTACATGTATTAATAATTCTTTCGCTTAGAAGTCTTTTTAACGGATGTTCAACGTTAGAACTCGCCTTAATGCTACTTGCCGGACCAAGGAGGTAGATAATAGGAAAAGAATTATCAACATAGATTTAGTGTATACTATCTAATAGGCTAGTATTGATTGGTACGAGGCAATAACTTAGTCAAATGTCGAATACGATGCTTAATATGAGGTAAAGATAAGGGTTAGGATAGCAACACACGTAGCCGGACCAAGGTGCGGAGTGAAATTTTCTAGATGCCGGACCAAGGATTTAGAAATACATAACTTATCACTTTGCATGCAAGATACTAGGAAAGAATTGTTATAGTTAGACTTATCAAGTTATGAATCTGTGGGGAACACGTAAAACCTAGTTACTTTCATTAATTGATTAAACTCCAACATTTGAAGCTGTTAAGTGTCTCTTTCAATTTCGCTAGTTATTTTCATTTATTTAGGAATATAAACCCCTCTTTTATCATTTTTTCTTTCCAAGGAAGTAATTGACTAAACAATAGTAATAATAGATTGAAGTTAAGTCTAAACTATAGATGTTTTTCTACTTTATACCGTTGTGTATGGTGAAGTAAGCTTAATTCTTAATTTGATATCTTTGATTTCTATTCATAAATTAAAGAAGATAATTAGTCTTATACTAATTGTTGTCTCTAAATTCTTCAATATAGGAGTCTAAATCACTTTTGATCTAAGTTATTGAATCCATACTATCAATATCATAATTATTTTTATTCGCCAATTTGAATACTAAGATCAATTAGGGTTCTTTGAACTTCCCTAGAAATTTAAAAATTTTATTGACAAATTTTACAAATCTTTCACTTTTGACTTTAATCTTAATAATTTCACTCCTCTATTATTTTTTTGTTTATTCTGAAAATCTTATAACTAAGATCGACTAGAATTTAAGCAATTCTTATACATGTCATGCTTCAACATCAATTATCAATTTGCTCATTCTTCACTTTCGTCTTACCTTTATTTTTGTTTATATTTTTTATCTTTTTAAGTTGTCACCAGCAAGTAACCATTTCTTTTGATTAATTTTTAAATAAATGTGTTTTGTTTTTTTCTTTTTCACTCCCTGCTAATAATGTCTATTATAAAACTTGCACCATTAGTCTTTTTTCAAGTATAACTAGTTCATTTTTCAAATTTTGAACTTCTTTCGGGCGCCCATTTATATCAAAATGTTTTATGAGTTATTTACTCAAATTCAAGGGCAATAGGAAAGAAAAGGTTTAGCTTAAGACATGATTATATAAAAATTAAACTTAAAACTCAATGATGGGGAAACGTGGACCAATAAAGAGAAGGCTAATAGCGTGACTAATTAATGGAAGCACATGTATAATCTCCTAGACTCAACACGATTCAATTTGCTTTGCACATACACCGAATAAGTTTCATACATCAACATAAAATCATGAACTTTCAACAAAATCATCTCACACACATTATACATGTTAGACTCATAATTGACCCAGATGGACTCTCGATTAAGAAAACGACAACAAGGACTCAAATTAAGCCAATATAATTATACAAGAACCAAGAAGTTAAAGCTTAGATGTCCCAAGAAAGATCGTTCCTTTTTTTATAACACGTATTATAAGTCAAGATCGAATTTTTAAAAGGCGAAGGTGTGGGACGGGATGTTTTATTTAGAATATGGTGAGATGAAAGTCTCGAGACATGGGGTATAATTAGGTGTGACGAATGGTTGGATTGGATCAAATTCGGATGGGTTGAATATGGATTGAGAAAAAAGGATTTGAATTACAATATGTCCAATTATAATTTGGGCAAATATGATTTGAGCAAAATGGTTCTAATCAGTGTTTTAAAAAACGTATTTGGGGCGAGTTCCAGGGAGAGTTTTGGGGCGGGGCGTACCAAAAATACTCCGGGGCGTAAATGAAAGACATAGATCCATAAGGTGTAAGTCCTAAAGTTTGAGGCGTAAGCCCCGAGAATAAAAACATAAAACTGGGCGTAAAAACCAACACCGAGGCATTTTTAATTTATTTTTCAAAACTTTTTTATGCTTTAAATCATACTTTTACTATTGGTGTAATTATATTTCTCAAATAGTAATCATAATTTTTTTTCTTCATTATTGATTAGTGGGATAATGCATAAGTACCCCCTCAACATATGCCCGAAATCTCAGAGACACACTTATACTATACTAAGGTCGTACTACCCCCTGAACTTATTTTATTAATAATTTTCTATCCCTTTTCGATCTACGTGACACTATCTTGTGGGTCCAACGCTGATTGACTTTTTTTTCAAGCTAGTGCCATGTAAGCCGAAAAAAGGATAGAAAATTTCTTATAAAATAAGTTTAGGAGGGTAAATAGGACATTAATATAGTATAAGTGTGTGTTAGGGATTTCGAGCATAGGTTGAGGGGGTACTTGTGCATTTTCCCTTGATTATTACTCCCCCCATTCCATTTTATGTGGCACCATTTCCTTTTTGGTCGGTCCAAAAAAAAGGTCACATTTCCTTATATGGTAAGTATTTAAAGATACAATTCCTCTTTTACCCTTGTTGGTCACACTTAATTTTAAATAGTACTCTAATAAATTTATGAGGAGAAAGAAAAATTAGTAGATACTTGTGCATTTTCCCTTGATTATTACTCCCTCCATCCCATTTTATGTGGCACAATTTTCTTTTTGGTCAGTCTCAAAAAAAATATCACATTTCCTTGTACGGTAAGTATTTAAAAGTACAATTCCTTTTTTCTCTTGTTGGTCCCACTTAATTTTAAATATAACATTTATGAGGAGAGAGAAAGATGAGTCTAATTTTAAAGGACAATTTGGTAAACAATTTAAAGTCATTATTTATTTGTTAAACCCCGTGTAGGGTCAAATGGTGCCACATAAAATAGGACGGAGAGAGTAATACTTATCTCAAATAAAAATCATAAATAATTTAAATGTTTACTTTTGCTTATTTTATTAATAATAAAACTACAAAATTTAATATACATAAGACTACCCTCGTAGATCAATGGGACTTACGTTCCATTTAAATAAATTTATTTTTTTAGAAAAATAAAATTGTCCCTCCCCACCTCACCCCCACCTTTCACCAACCTATCCCTAATTTTTTTAATTAATTTTTAGAAATAAAAAAAATTATTTATCAAATAAAAAAATCTAGTTTACAGTCGATAATAAATTCTCATGCTAATGAACTTAAATATGTTGAAGACAATTAACCCATTTAAGTATGAGTATCCTTGGGGCTGAAATTTCATAGGCACCTTGTCAAATTAATTTACAATATACTATAATAATATAATAACACAAAATTATAAAAAAGAACATCTATAGTTTGAAATAGTTACAAATAGAAAATGATGATTGGAAAGTCATTACTAAGATTTTAAAACTTCTCTTGTGTAAAATTCAGAGCCTTCAATATGGGATATATTAAATGGGCCGACCTTATATATGAATAATTTATTCGTTGGATTTAACATCATTCTTAACGAAAGTTCATTGAAGGGTTACAATTTTTTTTACGTAAATTGGTAAAGGTGAAATAGAGAAAAAGAGTTAATGTGTGGTGAAAATGTGGATTAACTTAGTTGAAGACTTTGATCTTTGTTGGATTAAAAAAACAAGTCTTTGTGTTAAATTATTTTTAAAGTATTTGTTAAATGAGTTATTTTTTATATAATATTTATTAATAAGAAGAAATTTATATAAAAAAGAGTAAAATTGTCAAATCTATATTAATTTATATTTATTTTAAATAGGTTTAAGGAATGGTTACAAGTAAATGAAAATAAGGGAGGTAGACGTAAAATCGTAAACCAAAGGGGAGGTGAGCGTTATAGAGCGAAACATGGAGGTCTATGAAATTATCTCTAATAAATATTATAAAAATAATTTTATTTTGATTTGATTAACAAGTACTAACATAACATCATGTAATATTATTTTGTCGATATTTATGATAATATTTCAATTAATAATTTAAAATTTAATTTAATAATTATAAAAATATATAATTTTTTCAAAAAAGTGGGCTGACCCGTCAAGCCTGTAGCCCACGTACTTGTGGGTTGGGCCAACCATTTTCTGGCCCACGCAAAAAATGGGGTAGCCCGGCCTGACCCGTAAAATGTCAAAACCTGTATGGGTTAGCCCGGATGGGGTGGGCTAGCCCATATTGATAGCTCTAATTGTAAGTATGAATTATCTAATTTCCTAATAATAAAAGATTCATTATTTCTAAAAAGAATATTATTACTATAATATACAATTTACACCTAAAAGAAAATCATCAATAAAATTTACACTAACAAAAAACTGAAATAACCAACAGATTTTACTAACAACTTAAGTTGGTTAGTATTCTGTTAACAATTACCAACATATTTCTAACTAACTTATATTTTAAAACTTAACAACGAAATTCTAACAAATTACAAACCAAAATCTTACTAACTAAGTATCTTAGGTTGTAAATACGGCGAAAAAAGAAATGGCGCAAAATTCAGCAACATTTTATCACGGATTACTAACTGAAATATTATTAACGCACACCTTTTTACCAACAAAGTATATATCGGTTGATAAATATGACCAAAAAAATTATTTATATAATTTATTAACATATTACCAATGAATTACTAACCAAACATTTACCAACGACAAGATTGTGTTGCTAAATATACCAACCAAATATAAATATGTTGGTAAATTAGTAAAGAATGTAATTTGTTGGTAACTTGATAACCAATATCAAATTAGTTGGAAATTTTATCGAAAAATAAAGATTGTAGTTAGTAAATTACTAACATCATTAAAATAGTTGGTAATATACCAACTAATCATTAATTCATTGATAAAATTTACCAACATATTAATTATTAGTTGGTAATATTCTATATGAATGTTTAGTTGAATAATAACTATTATCAACTGTGATAAAATTTATTGGTAAATTATCAATCACTAATTTATATTTGAATACTTGATAAATTTACCAATTAAAGTTAAATTTTTTGATAAATCAACATCTAGTGTTGAGGCTTTCATGTTCAGTTATTGTCTTTAGACGTTTTAACTATTAAATTTTAGTCAAAGCTTGACTTTGGTCAATATTTTTGTAAACATGCTCAGATTAGAACTCTGTCACTGTCATTAGTTTTGAAAGGTCATTTTTTATCTAACAGGAAGGTTGGTCAAGTTCTGGGGCTTCTGTTTTTTGGTTGTGTCATTAGGTGTTTTAAATCTTATGTTTTTATCAAAAAATGACTTTGATCAATATTAGTGTGAACATGCTCAAATGAGAATTACGTTAGTGTAATTAACTCTAAAGGTCATTTGATCTAATAGGATGATTGGTTCGGATTTTGAGGCTGTCATTTTTAGTGTGTGCCGTTAGGTGTTTAACCTTATAAATTTTAGTCAAAATTTAATTTCGATCATTGTATTTGATAAATGTGCTCAGATAAAAAATTTGTCAGTGTAGTTAGATTTGAAAGGTCATTTTAATGTAATAAGATAGATGGTTTGAGTTTTGAGGCTTTCGTTTTTAATTTGTGTCGTTCGGCATTTTAATTTTTAACTTTTAGCCAAAAATTTATTTTAGTCAATATTTTTGGTAATCTTGCTCGAATTGAAATTTTGTCATCACGGTTAGTCATATAAGTTCATTTTTGATCTCATAGGTTGGTTGACTCGGATTTTGAGACTTCTAACAGTTTGTATCGTAAAGCGTTTTATGTTTTAACTTTTGAATAATTTTGAATTAGGTTAACTTTTTTGAAAAACATGCTCAAATTTGAATTTCGTCATCACGATTAGCTTTGGAAGATTATCTTTCGTCTTATAGGATGATTGATTTAGATTTTGAGGTTTTCATATTCAGTTTGTACCTTAGGCGTTTCAACTTTTGGCAAAAAATTTAACTTTGCTTAACATTTTTTGCGAACGTGCTTTGATGAGAATTTGGTCAGCGAGATAAGTCTCGGAAGGTTGTTTTTATATCTTATAGGATGCTTTGTTCGTGTTTTGACGCTTCCATTTTCAGTTTGTATTGCTAGACGTATTAACTTTTAAGTTTTGGCCAAAAATTAGATTTGATCAATATTTTTTATAAACGTGCTCAAATTAAATTTTTGATATTATGATATGTGTCATATTGAGATTAGTTTAACTTGTTATTATAGATTTTGCATTGTCTCATTTAAGTATGATTTCTAAAATTGATATTAATATTTTTGAATTTATATTCGTGCTCTTAGGTTTTTAAATGCAATAAATTAATAATTATTTTATTGTTGAATGATCATTTAGTTAAAAATAATTTGAACATATTGTCAAGCAATTACTAATCCAACATTGAACTTGAATGATATATTACCAACAAACTAATAATCAATTAGTAAATTTCATAGAAAAATAAATAATCATACTAAAATATTTAAAATTTATTACCAACAAGGATTGTGGTGGAGTGATAAGTACTTTTTATCCTTAATCAAGAGGTCTCGGGTTCGATTCCCATTGAGTACAGAGTTGCATTTGTTGTTAGGGGGAGCGCTTTTCTTTAGCCCCGAATGCCAGACAACCCGAAGTGAATTCAAATTCAGTGGGGCTCCAATGAGCTCCAATGTGGGTGTCGTATTAACGATATATTATATTAACTAAATATTAGTTGGTGTTTACCAACGAAAATTTCAGGGTGATGTTTCAAAATTTTGTAACAAAATTTTTGGTTTTGACCAACTGATTTTTGATTGGTAAGTTTACCAACAAATTAAAATAGGTTGGTAATATTTATCGACAAGCTTTTTAGCAACAAATTAATAAAAGTAACATTTGGTTGGTAACTCAATTTGTCAATCGATTTGATCAATTTACCAACGATTTCTTTTGTTGGTAATTGAAGTTCCTTTTTTAGTGTTACTAGTAGTATAATAAACCATCACTCTATCATCAATAAAAATAAAAATTACTTTCAAATAACTAAATGAAATATGATAATTTGAGACAGATGACAAAAACATAAAGACCAGTATAAGTTAAAGAGTATAAATTTGCTCTGTATTTTAAAAGAAACTTAATGTAATATATTATCACCCTCACATTGTTACCAAATAGTAAAGATGCGACACTACAACTTGTTATTTGAGTTACTCCCAATCTTCTTATATTTATAGATAAACTATTAAGTATCATTCATTTATTGAAGAATTATGAGGATCAACAATATTAACTAAAAGATTTTTTAACACATAATCGGTGTAAAATCTGTTAGGCAAGCACTGAGCGTTAGATGTTGAGCGTTAAACATGCTAACGACATATAATCGGACACTTTAGGGTCGTTTGGTGTGACGGATAAAAATAAATAGTGATGAGATAAAATAGTAATGAGATAAAAATATTGTATCTTATTTGATTGCCTTGTTTGGGATAACTTATCCACCATTTATATCATAATGATGGGATAAGTTATTCCATATACATTGTGAGATAGATAACTAATCTTTGAATACTTTATTTCCAACCAAACGACCCATTAAGTCATAAGTCTTATTGAACAAAGCTCCACACTGAGTCTTAAGACGTTTTGCTAAAGTCTAATTTGAAACGAGTCCCAATAAAGTATTGATCAGCACCGCTGACCACTCAATCAATCAACATTGTAGCAAACCCAAATACCTAACATTCAAACATCATGACTTCATGAGATAGTTTTGAACATTTCTCAATCTTCACATATTGGGCTTTAACATGTAGAAAGTTGGGATAAATATATTATTTCGATTTCTCAATGGTCGACCCGGATGCCCTTTAGCAGACCCGTCCAAAAACCCTAGAAACCTTGAAGCGTATAAAATACATCCAATTGAGTAAATTAGGGTTCCTCCTTCCTTCTTCCCTCACTTGCATTTCGCTTCTATCACTGCAGGACACAATGTCGCAAGAATCACTGGTCCTCCGCGGCACAATGAAGGCCCATACAGACTGGGTGACAGCCATTGCCACTCCGATTGATAACTCCGACATGATTGTCACATCGTCTCGTGACAAATCCATCATTGTTTGGTCACTTACAAAAGAGGGCTCACAGTACGGTGTCCCCCGTCGCCGTCTCACCGGACACGGCCATTTCGTCCAAGATGTTGTCTTATCATCAGACGGTATGTTTGCACTTTCCGGATCTTGGGACGGTGAACTCCGTTTATGGGATCTTCAAGCTGGAACCACTGCCCGGCGTTTCGTTGGACACACGAAGGATGTTTTATCCGTTGCATTTTCAGTTGATAACCGTCAGATTGTTTCTGCATCTCGTGACAAATCGATTAAGCTATGGAACACTTTGGGTGAGTGTAAGTACACGATTCAGGATCAAGATTCACATTCTGATTGGGTGTCTTGTGTTCGTTTTAGCCCAAATAATCTTCAACCAACTATTGTTTCTGGATCATGGGACCGGACTGTGAAAATCTGGAACCTTTCTAATTGTAAGCTTCGCGCAACTCTTGCTGGGCACACTGGTTATGTGAATACTGCTGCAGTATCTCCAGATGGTTCTTTGTGTGCTAGTGGAGGAAAGGATGGAGTGATTTTGTTGTGGGATTTGGCTGAAGGGAAGAAATTGTATTCCCTTGATTCTGGTTCTATTATTCATGCTCTTTGTTTTAGCCCCAATAGGTACTGGTTATGTGCTGCAACTGAGTCTAGTATTAAAATTTGGGATTTGGAGAGTAAGAGTATTGTTGTTGATCTTCGTGTTGATCTCAAGCAAGAGACTGAAATGTCTGGCAATGCAACTTCTACTTCTGGCAATAGCAAAACCAAGGTGAGTTTGATTTTTCCTCTTACTTCTTTTCTTTTCCTAAATCATGTATGTTCCTTGTTTGCTTCAAAAATGCTACTTTTGGTTTATTGTTTTATTTTATGTGTAATATGAAGATGATTGTTTGAATGTTTTATTGTGGATATTAGTTCATTTGTACTTTATTGATAATGATATCAGTGGAGTAGTTCATAATCTTATCAGTAAAATAACATAGTTAGTAACTCTTAGAAGGGGTTAGCTTCTCGAGCTTTTCTTCTTCTTGTTCTCTAGACTTAATGGTATAATATACTTGGTTCTGTAGGAAGTTATGGTAGTAAAACAGATAGTACTAAAGTTTCTTAGAACTAGTATTTATCACCCGACCAATTTGTCAGTTTATGCTCTTATGAATTCTTTTCCATCCTCTTTTTGCAGTTTTTAGCATTCTTTTCTTACTGGTTCAGTCATTTGTTAGTACACAAATGAGAATCTTTAATATTTAGAAGGGTTGCTACTCTTCTTACTTGCAAGTTTATAACTTAACATTTCTATGGTTGTTTTGACCTGATTTTTGTAATTATGCTGTGTGCCTGGAGTTCGTCAGTTCAATTGTTGTCAACGCTGAAATACTTTGTGTGTAGCTAAACTCATTTAATCACCACTTGACAGGTTATATACTGCACCAGTTTGAGTTGGAGTGCTGATGGGAGCACACTTTTCAGTGGATACACAGATGGTCTGATTAGAGTGTGGGGTATTGGCCGCTACTAGGATTAACATATAGCTCCATTTGGCATGACTTCCATTTAGATGAAATCTAAATGATTGGAAGAAGTACGCTGGTTTCTCTTTGTTTTCACAGTTTTGGATTTTATTTAAGCACTTATGTTTGGATGTAGATGATCCATCCAACAAGTGGTTTTTGCCTAGTCCTTGGATAACTTTGTGTTTCCTTTTATGTTTTTCTACCTTACAGATATTTAGTTTGTTTATGCGAAGTCTTCAACTCTATCTATACTCCTTTTTATCCTCCTTTTTCTTGGTGTTTGGGCAAAATATTTTACTGCAATTATTTATCAGGTCATTTTGCTTGGGCAAATAGCTCGTTGTCCCCTTCGTTTTATAGTGTCGTTGAAGAACTGGTAATCGTATTTTGTGTCTAATTGTCACTTGAAATTTGACATGTGATACCTCTACTGGGAGTTCTTGTAGCTTACACTGAAATGTAACTTTCTATAACCTCAAGATTTGAGGATGCTCTTTATTTGTCTAAGTTGTATCTTTTCAACTGTGGGAACTTTGGCGCTTAAGATTATTGTATTTAGAACAGTTCTGTATAATAGGTTCTAGATGAGTGTTATTGTGTATCAGGTAATACAAATGCAAAACAAATACTCAGAGATGGTGTAGATTCAGACAACACAAACATACAAATGAAACTGATAATTCATGACATTGACAATACATAGTACTCTTTCTATTCTAATACATCTTATTCGATACTTCGTTTTTAATTTTAATACAGTTTTTCATTTAATAGAACAAACCAAATAATTGATAAAAGACAATCCCAACTTTACTAGTTCACCACATTCATTAGTATTCTTGCACACCCTACCAAACAACCCCTAAATGTATTTGCTTACACCTCCTTATGTTAGATGTTTCAAAGCCCATTTGTGCAATGGGTTCAACTGTCCAGAAATGCTGGACAGTTGATGTAAGATCATCCACAAATCGTTCAAGTGTGGAAGTGTTTAAATAATTTCTTCTGTACAAAGAAATGAATGGTCGAAGTAATGAGTTTTCATTGATGTTGATACAAACATTGTTAAATGCTTGAGAGTTTTTTCTATTTAATCTTTTTCGTCTTTGTTGCTGGCTGTATTTTTGACTAACAAGAAAGATTTCGGTGACTGCTTGTTATCGTGTCTTACACTATTTAGGATATGAACTGCCTCATCTCTAGAATGTTGTCTTTTGCCTTTCCTGACTTAACAGGGTATCTTGTTAGTGATTTTCTGTTTGATTATCTGGCTTAGAAAATGTCCATGTAGACGAGATATACGAGAGTACTTTCTTATTTCTTCTGCTGTGTTATGGCCCTCAGTTTTTAGCCAGTTTCTAGTAGTGTGAAAGATCCTTATAAGATGAGAAGAGCACCAAAAGAATTACTGAAGAATGGAAGTAAAAGGGGTCACTACCAGCTGATCTTGCACATGCTTGTACACCTTTGTGACAATTTGTGGCCTCTGTAGTAGTAAACCAGCAGTCTCCACAAGCAGTTGAGTCATAGAGGGAAGGAGAAGGTGATTCCAGTCCTGGATTCACACAATGTCAACTTCCTGAGCTCAGCTCTATAGCTAAGAGGACTGGTGGAGGAGTGAGGATATGTGAGACTACTAAGTCAAGTTACGTGCATGTGGATAGTGGGGACAACTGTGTCTTAATGAGTAATTTCCCTAGATAGTCAATTATTTTGAGAAATTATCTAATAATATCGTTTTTGTTTGTTTTAGAATTATAATAACACTCAACTTTGCATATTTTTCTCAAAATATACTTGATAAAAAAAAATGCATTTTTCTCTCTCCTAATGGCTAATGAATACCATGTCATCTTATTTCCTTTTTACTAATAATTAAAAAAAAATCTTTTTAAATCAACCTATATGATATACTCGGTAAAAATAATAATTACATAACGCAAAGTGAACCTTTTAAAACAAACTAACATTGATTATCTGTTATTATGATTGACACTAATTATTGATTCTAAATCATTTATTTTTTTAAGTTATTATAGAATGCGCAAAGTGAACATTAAAAATAAGTGAAAGTGAACGAAAAGATTTTTTTCTAGCAACAATTCCCTTTGTCCATTTTTATTTATTCATTACACTATAAATAATTATTCATTTTTAATTGTTTATTTTAGAAAATCAAGTGATAATTTATTAATTAATTCCTAATTCATTGTTATTATTAATTATGGTCATTTGCCAATGCATTTTTAAAATATAAATTTATTATTTTCAAAGATTGATATAATAAAATTATTTTTATTATTTCTTAAGAATTATGTCAAATAAATACTGAACAAGTAAATCTGTAAAAATCGACCAAAGGAGTAGAAATAAATTTTCCAGTTAAAAAAAGAATAATATGATATGTCATTCCATTAAAAGCGTGCACTATGCATATTCTTTGAAAAATTAATGAATGAATGAATTGAAAAATGATTTTAGAAAAATAATTAATGTTAACTGTAACAATAGAATAAAAAATGTCTATTTCTTAATATGCCAAAGTAAAAAATTAAAAATGATAAATAATAGATAATTATTTTTCTTACTGAAAATAACATATAGTTATTTTAAAATATTATTTTTTTAATAAAAAATTAATAATGTGAGATGACATCTCAATGGGACAGAGAATAATGTTCTTCTTTGTCAAGTATATTTTGAGGATAATATGCAAAGTTGAAAAATATTATAATCCTAAAACAAATACAGGTGATATTACTAGGTAATTTCTCAAACATGAATGACTATCTAGGGAAATTACTGCTCAAAATGTAGTAGCAATTTAGCCAAAATGCAATAACTATTTGTTCAAGAACACAACAATTATTTGCCCTTGAAGGCAATAGCAAATTGCTCAAATGGAGCCGGCGGTGGTTTTTCATGCAAGCTCTACCCTGTTACACATGAATCCATTGGAGCTGTCATTGGCCAGCCGGCGGTAACGACTAGTCAACTGATCCCACTTGCTTCCTCAAGGAATATTAAGGTAAATCAACAACGAGATGTGTACCTTGTAATTCATAGCAGAAGTCGTCAATCTGCTTCTTTGACAGGTTGGTGCTCAAGCTCGTCTCTGAATCACTAGGAAATAAAGATCTGTTTTCACGAACTAGAAGTTCGCTTTGTGTGACTCACTTCTTTCTTTCTTCACCGATCGCCTATTTTTGGTTTTCCTAATTTATCCAAACTAATTAATTAAGAATAAGACATCAAAACAGATCGGATCGGGTCGGTCCACATGGGCGACCCACGACGCAAAATTTACACTTGTGGTATACAGCTGCCTTCTCTCCCATATATTCCTATTGATTTGCCTAATGTACCTAACCTGATTTATGGCCTACATTTTTTTGTAAAGGAATCGTTGTTTTCACTAGCATCAGCTATTGGAAAACCAATTCACCTTAATAGTGCAAATATTAACAAGACAAGACCGAGTTGTGCAAGGGTGAAAGTTCAAGTAGACTTATTGGGTGAGCTACCTAAATTTGTGGATTAGAAGTTATTGATCCAGTAAAGAACTCGTCTAAAAGTAGAGAAGATTAAAGTGGTATATGACATGCTATCAAAGTATTGCAAGATGCAAACTACAAGGTCATAATGAAGATGAATATAGATTTCTTCACCTAGAATTGAGAAGGAAAGAACAACCCGAGGAAGAAAAGGTGAATGACGAGGAAGTAGTTCAAAAACATCAGAGATTTTCGGGGATGAAACTATAAGCACTAGGTCCCTACTAATAGGAGATTCCCCAAGAACAACGATATCTCTGAAGATATCAAGGGATTGAAAATAGAGAAAGAGAAGGTTATCACTAGTAACACCTTTAATGCACTTACAAAAAAAGATATTGAGAATGATAATGATACATAGGATACAATGGTCTCAAATAAAGGGTGCATGGATGTGCTAAAGGATAGATTCGTACTACTTTCTATAAATCAGATGACAATCATCAAGGAGTAAAAAAGGAGAATCCAATAGAAGTTATCCCAGCACAATAGGAAAAGTCAAAAGTGGAGTAACATGATGAATTTGAAATCCAAAAGCGATTCTCTCAAGTGTGTAAAGAAGCAGGAATATCACCATAAGAGAAATCAAAGAAAGAAAGACTAACTCTCAAGGACTTGTCAGGGTCAATCATGTGTGGTATGAAGGATCCAATTTGAAATGATTTACAATGACCTTATATGGAATATTAGATTTGTGAGGAGGACTCGTCACTCATTCCATAGAGTTCAAATGTTTCTAAGGCACCATAAATTTGATTTGGTGGCTATAATGAGACCTTTTCAAGAAACAAGGCATATTCAGTCCTATAAAAGAAGATTGTGCATTACTTATTCAAATTATAATATAAATGAGAAAATATGGTTATTTGTAAAAGAGAATATTGAAGTGGAATATCAGAATCATAACAATAACTGACGGTGAAATTACTATTTTATAATGGACACCAGATGATCAATACCTTGGTGTATTCAAAATGTAGTTCCTATGAAAGACTACAATTATGGAATGAGATCTACACTATTATTTAGGATATGATATATATTGGTTGGTAGGTGGAGATTTTAATGTCATTTTAACTCCCGGGAGAAGATTGGAGAATTGCTAATCTATCCTAATATGGAGGAACATTTTGCTTTCTGTGTAAATTCTTGTGAGTTGGTTGATTTAAGATTCAATGTGAGTCCTTTCACATGGTGGAATGGTAGGGATAATGAGGAGTTCATCTTTAAAAGACTGAACATAATACTTGTGAATAATATTGTTTTAGGAGAAATGGGAACGTGAGATTAAATATTCTTTCCCGGTCTGATCATGCACCAATGTTGTTATCTTGTGGTGGAAAATTTCAACATTTTAATAAGTCTTTCATATTTCTTAAATTTTGGACTGAGAATGAAGAGTTTAAAGAGGCGGTGCTGCAAAATTAGATTGTTGATGACACCTAAAATATTTTTGTAAGCTTGAAGATGAAAATGAAGAGAACTAAAAAGGCTTTGACAAAATGGAGTAGAGATTGTTGTGGGGATATTTTCCAACAACTAATAATCAAGGAAGAAATTTTCAGAGTTAAGGAAAAACTATTTGAGGAGACACCATCTACTGTCAATAGAGCAGTACTTAGTAGAGTTCATGTTGAGTATACTAAGTACCTGCACTTTCAGGAAGAGCTTTGGAGGCACAAATCATGTATTTAGTGGTTCACAGAGGGTGACAAAAACACTAAATTCTTTCATAACATGGTAAAAGACAGATGATAAAAGGCAGAAGGAAAAGATTGAACATTGCTAAGATAGAAAGCTGATGGTACACGTGCTAAAGGTAATGAAGTAGAGGAAGAAGCCATAAGGTTTTATCAAGAGTAGTTTACTAGAGGGGCAACTGATATGGAGATGAATTTAATTGATTTAGTGTCTGGTATGGTATCTCAATAAGGTAATGTTAAATTTAATAAACCTCCAATAGTAGATGAACTGATGAAGTAAGATGGGTAGTTTTTGAGTTAAATGGAGACAATGCTTGTGGTCCTGATGGATTTACTGATTATTTTTATCAGGTTTGCTGGGTCATTGTTGGTAATGATGTATTTTCTATAGTTCAAGCTTTTTTGATGGTTTAACTTAACCAAAATATATTACTCACACAAATATGCTTTTAATCCCTAAAAGAGAAATGTGTCTTTTTCAAATTTAAGACCTATAAGTCGGAGTGACTTCTTAAAGAAGGTTCATTTCTAGACTCATTCATGATAGGATAGAGGTGATGATTCCTAATCTTATCTTTTCTAACCAATCTAGATCTTCCAAAGGTACGAGCACTACTAAGAATGTCTTACGCCCCATCGGGAGGACCTAATAACCTCGTCGGGGGTATAAACGCATGATTGTGGTGTGATCACTAAAACTACTGCCTAATAGAGGGGGCTTATAAATCTACAAGGACATGTAGTTTTGAGACTTGAGGCTATGTTAAACCCTAGTGCAATTTGGTGCTAACTTTACCCCCACTGAATGTAAAACTAAAATGCAATTAAAATATCAAGTAGCTCAAAATACTAATATTTATTTGAGAATATGACATACATATACGAAAGATATGACATTCGAATTCTGAAGCATGATTGTCTGACTAATATGCCTAGAAAGTATAATTCATGAAATGCTAATAACTAAAACAAGCTAGGGTTTCTGAGTTCTATACATAAGACTACACTAATTCTCCAAGAAACATGTAATTAACATTTTAGAGACTATATCAGCTCAATTGCAGGGAATCCCTACGATTTTGGAACCCTAGGTGTGAACAATTTATGAAGAAACTGAAGAATTGACTGAATTCCAGGGACCAAATGGATGAGAGCAACCAACTAGTGAAATCTCATATGTATGGCGACAATAGCTACGGAAAAATCCTTCAGATTTCGAGGCTGAACTTGAATAAGACCTCTACTTGTTCTTGAGATAAACTGATGCCTCTTTCTCTTCTTTTCTTTCTAAGTTAGATGATTTTAGGAGAAGGAGGGTTTTGGGTAGTTTCTAACTAATTACTTGGGCTCAGAATAAGTGAAACGACATAGTTTCAGTACCAAACGACGTACTTTAAGTACTATCAAGTCCCGAACCTACACCTTGGATTTGGACGACATCCGAGAATCATCGTTGTTTCCTAAGCGAATACTTGGCATGTTATTACTCAACGGAAACTTACTCAAGTGAAATAGGAATTTAAATGCAACTCAACTCATAAAGATACCATTAATATAAATAGTTTAACTCAATATGATTTGAAATACTCAATAAACATAACTGATCAACTCAAGTCTTTAGAACATCACAAAAGATATGGAAAAGACTTCAAACAAAATACTATCTAAGAAGCCTATAAAATACTATGATGAAAGTCGGTACAAAACCTATGACATCCTAATAAACTGGAAGTAAATGTGGAAACCTCTAGAAGCAAGGAGGCTCACCAAAGCTAACTGGAACTATAAATAGTATCAAAAGAGTGCTTGTTGATGGCCCTAAATACCTGTCTCTGCATCATGAAAAATGCAGGCCAAATGACGTCAGTACATTGAATTGACATCTCTCAATTATGACTATGGTTATATGTGTACCTTTACATAGATGTTAGGTACATTTGTTCCAAATTTAATTTTTTATTTTTTTATTTATTAAGTTACTTTATTTTTTTGCTATAATATCTTGCTTGTTTTTTTATAATATTTAATTATTTTATATTTGAGGATGAATTTGGACAAAATAGTGGTAAAAGAAAAATATTGGAAAGATAAAATAATAAGGGAGGAGGAACTAGTAGTTCTAGTTTCAAACATTTGCCACCTAGATTTAGAATTAATACCGATGATTATACTCATGTTGATGAAACTTCGTTTATGTCATGACCAAATATTATTGAATATAATTCCAAAAACGAAATAGATCGTGAGACATTAAACATATGTTTTACTAATTTTGAAGAAGAATTAGATGAGGAAGTAGAAATAAATGACGACGAAGATGAGACCCCTACCCCTACTAGTCCGTCTACTGAATTACCAGAACAAAATGCTATACCCCATTTACCTACCTATTCAAAGACCGTTGTACGTGTTAAAAGGTCTTTAGTATGGACACTTCTTTTACTTGCACGAAATGTACATTTACCATGAAACATATGACTAGGGGAACACAAAGGGGTATGAGACGACTAAGAACAAATTTGAGAAAATGTAATAAAGAATTTGCTCGCCTAGATGATACAGAAAAGTCTAATAGAATGGGAATACTCATAACTGAAAATTCTATGGGAGTTGGAGAATCTAAATACGGTTCAAAGTATGTCAAATATGACTAACCCAGCTGGACCAAGCACACACCGCACATATTGTAAAGAAAAATAGTAGGAAATTGGCTAAAATGGCTATTGCTTGTGGTTTTCGCTTTTCATTTCCTTCATATCCTGAATTGATTCATTATATTCAAGAATTGTATAACCCAAATTATGAAGGTATTCCAAGAAGTACAATTAAAAGTGATATTTTATAAATATCAAAAGAACATTGTCATTTTCTTTCGAATTTATTTGTTTATTATGATGATAGATTATAATCTATTACTTTTGATATGGAATGTAGTCTTAATGGTAATGATTATTTTACTGTTACTCTCTATTAGATTGAACATGAAAAGAACATGCAAAAATGAATACTAGGGCATAAATATGTGGGAAAAGGGTAAAAAATACCCTCAACTTTAGTTTATCATTTGACTTTATCCTCACCGTTAAAATAAAGTTAAATATACCCCTCCCGTTACTTATTTCACCAAAATTACCCCTCATTAGAAGGAATCCCCAAAATTGATCCAAACTATCTGAATTTAAAAAAAAAAATCCTACTCCCCATTTTTTATCCAATGACCCAACCCCTCTAGGATAACCCGATTAACCCAATGCCCTGTTACCCATTGTCTCTTTTTCTCCATCAGAAGCTAAGTGAAGAACAATCCTCCATTGAAGAAAATCCTTCCATCAGAAGTTCAACGCAATGTAACCCTACTGCAATGTATGAGTTCATATAAATAGGCAATGGAGATGGGGATGCTGGAGTTGTTTCTCTTGTAGTTTTTTGCCTAAGTTGATATACTTAGACTTGTGTTTTTGTGACAAGGTTGAGTTTGATGCAATTCTTGCTGAATGTGCTAGGATTACGGATTGTGGGGTGTTGAGTTTGATGCAATTATGTTGCTCGGAGGAATTGGATGTGGCAGATTTTGTACAAAAAGTAACTGATTTAGCTGGTGAGGCTATTGCTTCAAGTGAGAGTTTTAAGCGGTTGAACTTGTCAGGATCAGTATATCAATATTTCGCCAAAGATTATGCGTTAAGTATTGTGATATTACTACTTAGTCTAAAATTTACTATCTATTGGGGCATTAGGATTATGTGAGGTATGGGGATGCTTCTCCTGTAAGTGATAATATGTTTGTTTCTGGTCTTATGATCATGCTGTGAAAGGTGGGAAATTGCTATGTACAATGGAGAGTCACAACAAGGCTGTGACTTGGCCCTGTGTTGGTAAAATTGGGAAGGACAGTGGTGAGGAGGCGCAACAATACTAGATTTTGAGTGTGGCTTTTGATGGATATATGAAGGTGTTTGAATATGCGAAGTTCAAAATTACTCATTCCATGAGGTTTCCCAATCCTCTAATGTCTGTTGGAGAAACTGACTATTCTTCAATAAAGGATCGTAGAGGGGTTGGGTCTTTGGGTTAAAAATAGGGAATGAGTTATTTTTTTAAATTCGGATAATTTGGGTAAATTTTTTGGATTTCATCTTATGAGGTAAATTCAACTTCATTTTAACGAGGGTAAAGTCAAACAATAAACGAAATTTGAGGGGCATTTTTGACCCTTTTCCCTAAATATGTTGAAGAAACTAAAACCGGTTCTTATATAGCATAAAACATAGGCAATGTATTACAATTTTATGGAATATTTGATAAAATAAAGAGTGTCACTTTAGATAATGCTTCTAATAATTTAAAAGCAATTGATTATTTAAAATGTAGACTTTCTCCAATTGATAATGATTCTTTTCATATTAAGTGTGCAGCACATATTTATAATTTGGTAGTAAAAGAAGGTATTTCTCATTTGGAAATTCCTTTGAAAAAATAGGATTTCTTGAAATTGGATTTTAAGATAAAATAAAAGCTAGAATTATAGAATTCAAAAATCGTTGCAAAGAATGCAAACTTACATATAGAAAAGTTCCTAAAGAAGTATGCACCAATTGAAATCCTTTATTTGAAAAGCTTGAAGTTGCTTATGTTTATCATGAGCCGACACAATTAGTTTTTAACACTCATATGCAGACCCAAATTTAAGAATTGGTTATGAAGATTGAGAAAATACAAAAGAACTTATTAAATTTTTAAGTGTTTTTTTAATAAAGCAAAAATTATTGTTTCTGGTCAATATTATCCAACCATTTCTTCTATTTTAGTAAATATTTGTGCTATTTCATCTGAATTTGCAAAATATAAAGTAAAAGATCGATTTAAAGAATCACTTATTTTTATGATTGACAAATTCAAAATTTTCCCCCTATTCCTCGAATCTATTTATCTGATATTCTATTCAACCCAAATTACAAATTAAAGGGTGTTGAAAGAATGGTTGAAAAAATATCCAAATTTAGAAATTGAAGTTGATGAAACTCCCAGTGTTGAAGATTATGAAAAATCATAATAACAAAAGCTAGAGATTTATATAATAAATATAAAGCTACAAAAAAATATTCCAATAGTTGAACCTCCATCTTCTAGGCCTAAAAGTGATGATATAGATGAGTTTATGGATGATTATCTTGGTCTTGAATCGTCTACCAATAATAATTTTGATTTATGTTTCAATCAAGCACGGAAAAAGATTAGGAATGAAGAAGGAAAACCTTAAGCTCAACTACTAGTATGGTGAAAGAATCGTGAAGTTTATTTTTCGAACCTTGGTAGGGTTGTTCGAGATGTGCTAGCGACTCATGCATCATTGGTCACTTCGGAGCAAGCCTTCAACGCAACGAGATTTATGATTAGAGATCATCAATATTTATTAGCAAAGTATAGTTTAGAAATATTAGTGTTATTTTAATATTGAGTCAATACCGAAAGAAGAAATACCAGACTACCACAATTAAGTAGCAAAATAGAACACGAAATAGATGGAATATTTGGCGATAATAGTGATGATGACATGAAAGTAATGGAGGAAGAACGACAATGCTAAAGTTCCAAATAATGTTTCTTTTGAAATGATACAAAAGTTACGAAAAAAATTTCAATTTTTTTTTCCAATTATTAGTATAATAATTAATATTCAATACCTAGATTAGGTACTCTTTCTAGTATTTGTATTTGTATAATTTATTTGTTTGAATAAATATTCGACTATTTGCCATGACTTTCTTTAAAATAGTCTCTTATATTTAATACAAGTCATTTCATAAATTTAATTTTCAACTATTTTTATATTAGCCTAATACGAAGTTGAATTTTAAGGTTTAAACTTTAAAGTTCAAAATTGAATTTTAAAGTATAAAATTTAAACTTTAAACTTTAAATTGAATTTAAAATTTCAAGTTTTTAATTTTATAGTTAGTTTACAAAATGTTTAAAGTTTAATGATTAGACTTTAGAGTTTTTAACTTGAATTTTCAATTTATAAAACTTCAATTTGAAACTTTAAACTTTCAAATTGTTTATAAAAAGTTAGAAGATTAAGTTAATTAATATTCAATAAAAATATTAAAATATAATATTTATAATATGAATTATATTATAATTAAAGTTCATAAAAAGAAAAAACTGTTACAATGATCATGTTTTGACACCGGTCCAAACCGGTTACTATGGGATCGGGCGGAAATTTAATTTTTTTCGATAGAACCGGTTTTGATCGGTAAGATCTGGTTCTGGTAATTTTCCCCTTTAACAAGGACCGGTCTTGTGGTACCGGTCTGGTTCCCTTGTCAGACTTAGCTTGAACTAATAAAAAGGAAGACATACTCACCCGTCTCAACTCAACTCAATTCACGAATACTCAACTCAACTCAATATGAAAACAACGATAAAGATGCAATATATATTAAGATCTTAAAATAGTAATTAATAACTCAATGTATATAAAAGTACAATAATAAACTCTTTTCTCTTATTTGGGAGATTCTCTAACCGACAACAATCACCAGCAGTTACGTGATGATACAACGTCTTGCCCACGGTATCAGAACTTTCCTATACCTTGACGGTATGTAGGACATCCTCAAGTAAGTGAATCCACTAAGCTATGCTTAAAAGCAATAAGGACTCATCTACAAAATGATCCTTTACATATGTTGGCATACATGGTTTATGAGGATCTTGTGTTTTCTGAACTCATTCCCGTATCAGTGCTCAATTCTACTCCCAATAATATATAAATCATGCTCATATGTTTATAAAAACATAACTCTTCCTCAATTTGAGATAATTACTCAAAAGATTCTCTTAAAAGAGATAATGCTCAAAACTCCTCATAAACTCGTTTAGAAATCAAGGGTTTCCTCTCGTTTAAAATGCACGTAAGTGTTTACACTTGAAAATACTTAGTTACCTTATACTCATTTTGAAATATAAAACTCAACTCTCCTCATTCTCATACTCATTTACTCAAGTCTCAAAATAATTTATGAATCATTGCAAAAGACTTCTCAAAATGACTTTCTCTAACTTTCCTGTTAACTCTAACCTGAATTTGAAATGTGAATTCAAGAGATATGATTAGGATACACATGATATAACAAGGATTAATGAAATATGTAAGTGTAGATATCAAGTAGAGAACATGGTTCGAGGGAACATGCACAAAAAGAAGGATTGGCGGGTAGGGGACGTGACACAATGAGTGGCGCAAAGTTCCAGCCCCAAAACTACTGAACAGTAGTTGGGGCGCATTGAGTGGCGCACCACGACATGCCCCAAAATACTAAGTAGTATTTCTGGCGTAGTGGTGGCGTGCCTCTCCACCTCATGCCCAAATGTTTGATAAATTTTTCTTCTCAATTCCAAGGCCTAACTCATGTAGAATCAAGTGAAATCCTTCAAAATACTTTGGAAACATTAACCCAACAGTATTACAAGAAAATCAATACAAAACCCACAAAGAACAACACTCATTCGCAAGACCCTGACCTCAAGAATTCAACAAGAGTTTATTGTCAAAGAGTGAAGCCCAAAACCTGAATAACTTCATATAAAAATCTCAATATATACAATCTCATTAACGAATTCTTAATGGAAACTCATTATTGACGTGAATTGAACAAACCCATCATTATGAAAGTTACATAACTCGAAAGATCGAAATTCTTCGCAAAAATCCTCAAAGTTTGCAAAAATCTTTAACATTCTTCTTTTTCTCCTCTTGAACTTTTCCTAAAAAATCCCTAAGCTCTTTTGGAATGACTAAACTGATTGCAATCAACTTAGAACCCTATAAGGGGGAAAAAGAACATAGTCCTAGTGTGGTAAGGAAAATACTAAAATACCCCAACTTAAAATGGATTAATTTCCTTAAGTAAATAGACTACACTAAAATAAACATATCTCCTTCATTCGAACTCAAAATTTAGAGAAATTTGCGGCGTTGGAAAGAGGACACAACGACCTTCGATTCAATACCTAATAGGCCACCTAAATAATCTTGTAATGAAAGTTATGGTTGTTTGAAGTTGACCCAAAACTCACAATTGAAGAGTAACTTGTACCAATCTCAGTTTAGCTCTTTCTAAATTTAGCTCTTTCTATGACCGAGGTGTTACAAGTACCAAAAGCATAGAGGATAATACCAAAATGATCGAGACTTAAAATATGATGAAGTGACGTTCACGAGGGGCTTGACGAGCTGTCTAAGGTATGATGGCCCATCTAGTGGGTCGTCATGCTGCCTAACCTGATTCAGCTTCATTACAATAATCATAATTTGTACTCTAGTCTCAGAATTAAAGAAAGTTGGTGGAGTGGAAAGGAGGGATCAAAAACCTTTAATTTTATAGGTTACGTTCCACTTGTTTGCTGAAAGATATGATTGTTTTAAGTTGATCCAAAACTAAAAGTCTGATAAGTCTCTTTCACAAACAACTTCACGGACTGTGTAGGCATCCGTGGAACTTCAAATTATCCTCTGGTGCAAACTCACCATCTAGGTTACTTGTACTGACCTCTTGATGGGCCGTAGAACTCATCACGAGCCGTTAAAGACACCGTCTAGGTGAATCCTTCACAGGAAGCCCCTGTAGGATGGTTCACGATGCCCTTGATGGGCTGTGAAGCCCTAGAAGAACCATTTAGGGTTTTGTATAGATGGAACCTGCCAAGTCTATCTTGGATGATCACTTATAAAGCCCTTAACGGGCTGTGGACCCCCAAAAGGCCTGCCTACAGTGCCGTGAAGGTTCCATGGTCCTTTTGGGTTTTAGGTCTTCTGTCGGATGGCCTACGCACTTCTTCAACAAGGAAATGTGAAAGACTGGATGGAATGTTGCTAGTTCTGCTGACAACTCTAACTCTTAAGCCATATTACCAACCATTTTCAGGATTTTTTTAAGGACATACTATATCTGGAATTGAGATTCTCTTTCTTTCCAAATCTAATCACCTTATTTATGGCGACCCTTTCAGAAAAACCCAATCATCGATTTCAAACTCTAAGTCTCTTCTTCTCACATTTTCATAGGACTTTTGATGAATTTGAGTTGTCTTTAGTCTATCTATGTTGAGCTGAACTCTCTCCATACCATCATGTATCAAATCTAAACCAATCAAGGTTACTTCACCTAATTTGAACCAACCAACTGGAGACATAAATCTACAATTATACAATGCTTCATCTGGATTCTGGAATGGAAGCGTTATTTTATGTAAACTCTATAGAGGTAGGTGATCATCCCACCTAACCTTTAAATCGATCATGCAAGCTCTAAAAATTTCCTCTAAGGTCTGAATTGTACGCTCTTTCTGACTATTTGTTTGCGGATGAAATGCGATACTGAGATTAACCTGAGTACCCATACCTTTATGACATGACATCTAGAAATGAGATGTAAACTGATGACCTCTATCTAAGATGATAGACAAGTGAACCCTATGTAATATGTGGAGTCTAATAAAATCCCCCACTAAATCTTTAGTCTTGACTGCAAATTAGTGAGCTGAATTAGTGACTTTTCCACTATAACCCAAATAAAGGCATATTGTATGGCAGTATGGGGTAAACCCGTAATTAAATTCATGCTTATCACTTCCCACTTCCATGTAGGAATGCTAATCTCATGAGTCACACCTCCTGGTTTTTGATGTTCAACTTTAACTTGTTGGCATTTCGTGCACAACCACAAAGTCTGTAATATCTCTCTTATTGTTGTTCCACCAATATACTTCTCGTAGATCACGGTACATCTTAATGGCACCTGGATGAATAAAATATCAGGAATTATGGACTTCTGTAAGGATCTACTTTCTGAACTCACCCACTTTAGGGACACATAAGTGACCCGAGTAATGGAGCACACAGTCTCCCCATTAGGAGAGAACCTCAACTCTCTTTTAATTAATTGCACCCTCCAACTAAAGTAATATAGGATCATTATCCGATTTCTCCTCAACCTTTTCTATGAGTGAAGATTCTAATGTTTTGGACTATCACACTACCATCTGGCATGTCCATTAGTCAAACTCCTAAGAGATAAAGTTGGTGAATTTCCTTGAATTTTTTTTCTTCTCTTTTTCAACATGTTCCAAACTACCCATGGATAGTCTCCTGAGGGCGTCAACCACTAAATTGGCCTTACACGGATGGGAGAGCACATTTATGTCATAGTCCTTGAGAAATTCAAGCCATCATATTTTATGAAGGTTTTCCAAATATTTAGGGAAAACATGGCGGTTGCAATCTTGAGGTCATAAGTTAGGTAGTTATTTTATGGACCTTAACCTTTCTAGAAGCATAAGTAATGACCTTAACTTTTTGCATCAGTACCTAGGCTGACACTAAATGCATAACAATAAACCAAATAACCATCTGGTAGATTCAATACATGAGTTGTAGTCAATATGGTCTCTAGTTCTAGAAATATTTTCTCACACCTGACCACTAGAAATTAACCTTTTTCTGAATCAAATTGGTGAATGTGGAAGCTATGAATGAAAATTCTTCAACAAACCTCGTGTTGTAACTAACCAAACCTAAGAAACTTCTGATGTTAGTCAAAGAGGTGGGAATGAACCAGTGTTGTAATGCCTCAATTTTCTAAGAATACACTTAGATCCTCTTGATGGATACAATATGACCAACGAACGCGACTGACCATAACTAGAATTCACATTTTTTGAACTTAGAAAATATAAGTGGATCTTTGAGGCTTACAAAAGAACTCTCAATTGAGTTGCATTTTCTTCATTATTCTTAGACTAGACGAGGATTTTATCAATAAAGACGATTAAAAACAAGTCCGAATACTGTTTGAGCACCCTTTTCATTAAGTCCATGATAGTTGCAAGAGTATTTGTTAGTCCAAAAGACATATTTACAAATTTATTGTGACCATCACTATCTCTGACTCTCAGCTGATGATAGACTGATTTGAGTTCTATCTTAGAAAAACAACTAGCACCCTAAATTTGGTCGAGCAAGTCATCAATCCTGGGGATGTGATATTCAATCTTGATCATGACTTTGTTCAACTGACTATAGTTAATGGGCATTCTGAGAGAATTGTCGTTCTTACACACAAACAACACTAGAGCACCCTATGAAGAGATACTAGGTCTGATGAAGCCTAGAAGGTTTTTTAACTGTTCTTTATATTCATTAAGCCTAGATGGAACCCTCTTGAAAAGAGGAATAAAAATAAGTTGGGATCTAGAATGAGATCTAATCTGAAGTTGATTTCCCTTTCAATAGGAACTACACGAAGATATTCTAGAAACACTTC
This sequence comes from Solanum chilense, assembly GCA_032847665.1. Classification (NCBI taxonomy): domain Eukaryota; kingdom Viridiplantae; phylum Streptophyta; class Magnoliopsida; order Solanales; family Solanaceae; genus Solanum; species Solanum chilense. The sequence continues at coordinate 57,005,219 of CM064974.1, forward strand.
TGGAAACTCATTTACAACTAAATTGACTCTAGAGCGGGGTTTCAACATTTTAATTCTTAACCCAAACAAGGTGATAAATATACCATTTGAAAATCATTTTCTCAGACTTAAGGTAAGAGATAAATTGACCTACATGCATTGAGTTACTAACCTTCAAATAAGACTAACTCCTCTGAAAACAAAAACCAAACGATCCTAGTTCTATAATTGACCGAGGCATAATAGGAATGTAACCAATCCATGCTTAAAATGATACCAAAATCTACCATTTCTAACTCTACAAGGTTTGCTGGGGGGACTTTTTGGAATCTATGACAGGGCAATATTTGTAATGCGTTTAGCTATAACCGGGCCACCAACTGGAGTAGAGACGTAGACGGGTTCGAAGAGAGTTTCTCTACTAACACTAAAGTTTACTGCTATATAAAGAGTTACAATAGAAAGTGAAGATCCTTAATGTAGTAACCGTAAACATCTAAAATGGAACACTTGTAGCGTACTAGTGACCACATTAGGAAAATTCTCCCGATCATATCAAGTTTAAAGAGCATACAACCTGTTTTGGCTCTGACCACCACCTGTACAAAGTGAGGTACCCTACTAAGTAGGGTAACTCGACGGAGCTACTAAAGCTAAGGATAACTCTTTATTACCTCTATGATCCTACCTAGCAAAAGGAAAATCCTTTGACCTTCACACCCCAAAAAGGGGAAGTAACTATCACTCCATACCCTATAAGACCGAGTTACCCACTAAAACATACTAGCTAAACAAAACTATGAGGCAAAAAGTTGGGTAGCACAACCTCTAAAAAGTGAAGTCTGAACCGTGAAGTTCATTACCTGAATTAGAACAAAACAAACAAACATTGGTAGACAAGCCTAAAAAATAAATATATACTATCTAACCTACGAGGCCATAATCGACGACATGCTTACTTATACACACATATATATATGCCAAGACTATTGGATAGAGGTTGAAATATACAAAAGAAAACCTAGATATTGTGTACACAATAGTCTCCATGAGTGAGATAAGCACTGTAGGGATAAAGCCCCGACTATACCTAACTGTACAACAAAAGTAGACATCCTCTGACAGTATCAGGATATGATGGAACTTACCAACTCAAAGCTAAACCTGAATCCTAGCAGGTGGGTTGATTAGAGTCCCTATTTGTACCTGCTCGAACGAAACAAAAAACAACGTACCCAGGCAAAGGGACATCAGTACTAAAATTATACTAGCATGTAAAGCAGAAAATAGAATCACAAATATTTATTGTAAAAAGGATAATATAGATACCCCTGAAACTGAAACTCAAATAATCTCCCATGGTTGACATTTGGCTCCCTAGTACTTAAATATTCATGGTATGCTCGTATAATTGTATGTCGCAAATATATATACATACCCAACCAAATTTTAGCAATGGTGGTGCCTTCCGATAGCGAACTGCCATCATATTTGCCAACTTGTGGCATTTGTGTCTCATACATATAAATGTAGGCAATAGGACCTATACCTACCGATTATAGCTCTGAGTAGAATGAATAACATGTCATGTAACACCTATAAGTTACTGTTGTCATGTTTCCTATCTAGGACCATTTGTAGTCTTGTTCTCATAACCTCATAATAACTCTCGTATATTATATAAAAATCTCGTGAAACCATGTATGTTCTTCCAAAGAAAGCTTGAAAAGTTAACTCGAATTTAGAAATATAACCTAACCTTTTTTCAGATATTCATAACAAGTTTAAGGTGATTTACTTAGTTCCTAACTTGAATCCTAGATTTCGTAAAAGAGGTACTCCAAAAACCAAGTGTTTTAATAGTTTAAACATTTAAGTTATATTATTGAGTTTTGAAGATATTGAGTTACTTTAAAGATTTTTCATAATAACTTTAGTAGGGAAACAGGGCTGGTTACAAGTGATAAGTGTCTCCCATGATATTTTAAGTCACATCACCCTAGAAAAAGAATAAGAATTCAAACATGTGGATATATAATCAAGGATACTGATAAAAAGAACATGCAGGTATTGAATACTCTAGTTATCTGAATGAGTGGAATATCAAAATAAAAGAATCATGAAAATAATCCAGCTGAGATCCCAATTCCTTTCACTGAAGGTATTTCTATCAAGAGAATAGGAAAATATCACATTCGGCATTTTAGGAATTTTCAAGGAATGGTACTAAAATGAGGACGTAGCTTAGCGTTAACATACCTTTCCAATGAACACTCGAATGACAGTAGTTTCTTCATGAAAGTTGTTCCTTATATCCTAAGCTTTGCAAAAACTATATATACACATCTGGTATTTACTTATAAACAGTTCATAATTGATCTAAAATCGGCAGATTTTCCAAATGATTTCAACTTGACGAAATGTTCGTAGAACTTCATAAAAACAATCATAAAACAGTATAGGGATGATTACATTAGTTAAACTTGAGAAAATACATATAACTACAAACTTATATCTTCAAAAGATATCTCCAAACGCGATTAATTGAAGGGGAAAATGATTGCCACCTGGAGAGATCACGTTTCTAGGCACGAGTCAACTTTTAATGATAAAAGTAACAATAACTACAAACTTATATCTTCAAAAGATATCTCCAAACGCGATAAGTAGAAGGGGAAAATGATTGCCACGTGAAGAGATCACGTTTCTAGACTCGCAGGACTTTGATTTAATGCGTGTTGGACTTCTTACTCCTTATAGATTGGGATAAAACATCCATTACATTTGACCCAAAGTTGGGAAAATATACTAGAGAAACTTTGATAAATTTTATTGACCTTAGTTTCGCTAATTTTCTTGACTTCAAAACTTAACATACGACCCTTGTACTATTATACTACATCATAAAAAACTATTCTTAGCATGATGCAAACTCATAAGCTTTATCCACAAAGTATGGGACTATTTAAACATTTCAAACGTGCGAAGTACTACCCGAGCCATTTCTTGAATCACATACTTTGTTTAAGGGGTCCCTTTGACCTATAACTTTAGTTTACTTCCTTGACATTGCCACTTTTTTGAAATATTAATATCTAACATACATACAAAGTCATATACACCTCATATAACCATTCCACACTGCACCACATATATTATGCAAGAATAGCGAAAAGGTACGGGATCTTATATAACCCATTTCCTGATTGATCCCACCAAAAATACCCATATATACCAGCAAGACACACACCCAGATGATTTTTACCATACTTTGGACAAGATGGAAAAATCTGGTCACATGAAGCACTTCCTTAAGACTTAGAGCCTGATGCCCTCCCTTTCCTATATTGTTAAAACCTGGGGCACGGAGCACCAGTTGTTGAAGGCACTATGATACAGACCTTTGCTAAAACTCTAAGCAATTTACACTACTGGACCACAGCTGAGAAATTCATAGTTACCTGTTTGAACTTTTTTGGTATCCTTAGCCATTTCCTTGAGCTTATCTCTCTTAACCTACTGCGCGTGGGTGATTATTCTAGAGATATATAGATCACCTAATAACATAACATTCCTACACTCTATATTTACCCGAACGGATACTCCAAACAAGAACTTGCCCATGTATTCTTTTAGATCGTCCACCATATGTGAAGCATACATGGAATATTGAGTGAACTTTAGCCCGTATTCCTGGACTGACATCGTCCCCTGCCTCAAGTCTATAAATTCATGGTCTCTTACCTCCATCAAATCTCTATGGAAATAACTTATCCAAAAAAACTCTAATAAATCAGTCCCAGATCACAGAAGCTACATCCGCACCCGTGTTGTCTTTTCACTAGGTGAACCAGATATGAGCCACATACTTGAGTTGATAATATGCTAGTTCAACATTATCAATACCAGTCACTTGCATTACACCAAGAATCTTCTTGATGTTGGGTCCTTTCTAACCTTCGACCCTAGATACTCTGCTAGATTAATACTAACATAATATTATACCTTGGTTGAAGCTGATCCACTAGTGGGGTTTGCAGGATCTGGGGCTACTGATTGTCCTGGTTGACTATGGTCTAAGCTAATAAATGGATCACATTACGAAACTCTGCGTTCCTAACCTCATGTTTTGAGACTAAAGGAACTACATTAGCATTGCGTGTGTTAGAATTGTCACAACCCAAACCTAAAACGTGGACGTGGCCGACACTCGAAGATCATTGCTGGTCCCCAAGCAAACCCTCATCTTGGCTAACTATAAGCAGAAGACTTACTTAAGCATAAAAAGCTTAAAAACTGAATAATGATTCATAAAACTAAAATACAAAGCTTTAAGTCAAATGGAAACTTTGAATAAAATAAATTATTAAACTCGCCTTAAAATAGACAACTTTAGTCTTTAAAATATTTAATTGAATAAATGATAAACATAGACTCCTCAACTATACTGACTATCTATGAAGCAAATAACTGATAATGATAGAAGTCGCGACAAGACCCACGACATCCTGACTAAACTAAAAAGTAAATGAAATCCTTTGGAAGCAAGAAGGCTCACCATAGCTAACTTGAATCTCGTATGTATCAACGAAGCTCCTGTTGATGATCCTTAATACCTGTGTCTGCATCATGAGAAGATGCAGGCCATTTGGCTCAGTACGTGGAATGTACGAGAATGTAAGGGGAAATCTAAAGCATAAAACATAGACTTAAACTTAATAAAAAGGAAACCTACTTACCTCTTTTCAACTCAATTCAAATCAAGAATAATATACTCAACTCAAAGATATGATATTCGACTCTGGATACTCAACTCAATAGCAAAAATAAGCATGCAATATATAGAAAGCTTTATAAAATAGTAAAAACAACTTAGTTCGTTAAAGAAAATGGAATAACAAACTAACTTTACTTATATAATAAGGTAATATAAATTCTGTGGGAGATTCTCTAACCGATAACCACTATTATGAGTCTAAGTGATGGTACAACGTTTTACCTCACGCTGCCAAGGACCATCCTATACCTTGCCATTGGTGTAGGACCTTAGTTAACTTAGTGGATCCACTAGCTTAACTTACGTGAGCATCTAAAAAGTATGACCCGTTAATACCCATGATGGCTACATAGTTTACATGGAGATTTGAGTTAATATTAACTCTCATCCCCATATCGGTGCTCAAGACTACTCCCAAAATATACTTTAGCTCATGCTTTTTAAATAACTTCCTTTCTTTGGGTTGAGATAATTTTCTCAACACTTTCGCTTTGAAAAGCTTTCTTGGAATCAATGTTCCCTTTTCTTATTCAAAACTATTTTGGAAAATCTTACTTTCCCCTTAACTTTAATGTCAAAACATTTATAAACTCTTAGGGAATACTTAGTTCCCTTATAATTTTTGAGAAATGAACTCAAATCTTACTCTTTGCTTAGCTTGAAACTTAACTCTTAGGGAATACTTAGTTCCCTTATATTACTTTGAATAAAGATCTTCAAATCTTTACTCTTTACTTGATTTGAACTTTAATACTTTAAAACAAATTGAAGACGCTTGTGAAACACTTCAGAAAACTTTATAAACTTTACTTTAACTTGCTCTTAACTTCTAGACTTGACTCTTAACTTTACTTGAATTGAAGTATGGATTCAAGTTTCATGATCTCATGTTTATGTATAATTTCATAGCTTTTAACTTGGAGGGTTCATGCGGAATTATGAGAATGAACTACTCAACTCAAGGACTCAAAGACACTTTTTATCTCAAGATTGTTCGACTTATAGGATTCATGCGGAATTATGGACATGAACTACTCAATTCAAAGGTCTACATAACTACATGGAACTAATGAGTACGACTTTTCTCATTCACTTACATACTTCCTCCAATATTAGCTTAAATAATTAGTTGATCTCAAAAGATTAAAAATTGAACTCAAAAGCTTTCTTGGACTCTACTCATAAATTGAATGTAAATTATAAATTCAAGAGTTATTGTTCATGATATGAAGTATCTAGGTGATATTGTAGACTCATGAATACATTCTACTCACTCTCATTCTCACTTACTTGAGTCTTGAAACAAGTTACTAGAAGTTGCAGAAGACTCCTCAAAAGGACTCGAAGGGAGTCTTTCAAAATGTTCGGAAGAACTCTCAAAACTTTATCTTAACTTTACCTTGAATTTGAATTATTATTTAAAGTCTATGATTCATGTTATGAATGATTTCCATGTGTTTATAAGTAGTTTAAAGAGTTTAGGATCAAAAGGAGTGAAGATACACTTTAAATGAGCTCAAACGAAGCAATTGGGGGCAAACTGGATAGGGCAGGGGACCCTGGGGATATGGGTGGAACATGGTGCCAACCCCTGAAGTATAGATAAGGGTTTGGGGTTCTCTGGCAAGCGCGCCGCTCCAGGCCCTAACCCATAAATTTTGTCGAACGTCCTTGCTTTTTTCTCACCCTAACTCGCTTGAAATTAAACAGTTTTTCCCCAATCACTTGGTTTTGATTAATTAATTTAGTTACACTCTAATATACTGAAAAATACTCAAATTACTAAATTTAATCTAAAGAATTCATTTAAAACCCAGCACAAAAAGATTTAGAATGAACCTCAAGAACACCTATCAAGAACTCATCAAGAACTCAAATCTTTAAACTTCAAGCATGAAATTTAGTAGAAAAAATAACATGATTAGCATGTGGATAAACTAAACCAACACTTTTGAAGCTTACATACCTTTTAGGTATTATAACCTTGGCTAAAATCCGCAATTAAACTCAAGAACGTCGATGAACGCCTTCATCCTTTCATCTTTTCTCCTCTTTTTTCTTCTTGCCTCTTCTTGAATTATCAACTAAAACCCTAGGTGTATATTAGGATTTTAAAACTGAACCTAAAAGGATTAAACCGTTAAAATATTACTAAAAAATAATTAAATTTTATTGGGTAAGGAAAGGTTCAAAATACCCTTCACTATTTTTGGCTAACTTTCCTTAATCGCTCAACCTAACTTCAAAAGGTCATATATTATCGATCCAAAATCAAATATTAGGAAACTCGGAGGCTTTGGAAATATAATTAAAAGATATTTACTATGATATCTTGTAGAAAACCTAACTCATTCTGTGCTAGGAGTTATGGTCGTTTGAAGTTGGCTTAAAACTCATACTTAACTTAACTCTCCAAATTTGAGATTTTTGTTACTCCAATTTAATTCTTTTTTGGAATTCAAGTTGCTAAATCATATGAATTGACTTTAATATCTAAGAAATTTTTAATTCCTTGATAAAATCTAACTCACTACGAAGAATAGTTCGAGTGTTAACTCAAAAAAATTCTTGGGTGTTACAAGAATTTTGTGCGTTCACTCTATGAGGACGCATGATATTAAACACATAACGATGGATTAGAAAGAGAAGTTTATTCACATTTTATTGAACGAAAAATATAGAAAAAGAGTTGAATTTTTAGAACACCTCTTAGCCTCCCCTTATTATGTTTGGCACACTTCACACTCATGAAACAGACTCCACTTAGCGTGGCTTTCAAACACCCTAGGACTCTTGAACCTGATGCTCTGATACTAAGTTTTTCATGCCCTGAGGCTATCCCCTAAAAGCAACACGATGCGTAGTGTTACAAGTGACCTCAAGCTAACCCATATCATGAAACAAGTATAATAAACTAATTCTAAGTAAGCCTAAGTAAAACTGATAGATGAGTAAATGTATAAGAGTTCAACTGAGAAAATAAATGTGTTCAAATGCGGGACATCACAAAAACAACTGAATTAGACTCTATGTATGAAAGCTTCTAATATTTATTAGATCATGGGACAAGTCCCCAACTAACTCTAAAATACTAACTAAATTAAAAGCATAAAGGAACATCCTTGGATGATTAGGAATCATAATTGAAACAACTGAGTACATACTGGTAATCAAGCTAAGCACAGTTTTGTTGCTGAACGCCTGAACCTACATCATGAAATGATGTATCGAAAAAGTATGCTTTTTTACTTTGAATTTATTGATCATACATGCTATATTCTAAGTTAAATAATATTACAACTAAACATGAAAATAGATAAACTAAAGAATAACCGAAACTGAGCTGGATGCATTGACCAAGTACTAATCATTAAGATAACATGCTGAAGTGAATACTGAAGTAATTATAGAATATATGGTCAATGTAATATGAATATGAGTGTGGGAGATACTATCAACCCACATAAATCACATGAGTTAAACGAGGAGTTTAATGTATATGCCCCATCCAAGAGGATCCAATATACCTTGGGGGGGGGGGTATAAAACCATGTTTGTGGTTAGATCACCAAAAGTGATTCCCAACAAAAGGGAGTTATAAACCTATTGGGGAAAGTAGTCTGGGACATGAGGGTAAGCTGAACCCTAGTCCAACTCGGTACTAAGTCTATTCCCAACTAAATGTAAAGATAAAATGAAATTGAAATACTGAGTAGATCAAACTATTGATAATTATATGAGAATGCAATATACGTATATTGAAAGATATGACATTTAAATATTGAAACATGATTGACTAATCTGCCTAACAAGTATAATTTCGGAAATACTGATAACTAACACAAGCTAGGGTTTTTGAGTTATATAGACAGGATTACACTAATTCTCCAAGAACATGTAATTAACATTATAGAGATTATAACAACAAAAATGAAATGGATCCCTTAGATTTTTGAACCCTAGTTCTGAACAATTTATATAGAGACTAAAGAATTGACTAAATTCTATGTACCTAATGGGTGATAAATACCTGGTAATGCAAACTATGAAGAAATCCTATGAATTTTGGAGCAGAACTTGAAGAAGACTGCTGCTTTTTCTTTGGAGAAACTGGCGCCTCTTTCCTATTTTTCATTCTAAGTTAGATAATTTTAGGAGAATGAGGGTTTCAGTTAGTTTCTGGCAACTTACTTAGGCTTAGACTAAGTAAAATAGTTTCTGGCTAATTACATAGGCTTAGACTACGTAAAATGACACATTTTGAGTACCAACCAATGTAGTTTAAGTACCAAATGCATAGGGGAAAAACAAAATTCCTTTGACTTAAAACTGACGATGTGACCTTGAAAGGCCGCCTAAGGCATGCTGGCCCGTCTAGTGGGTTGTCATGGTGCCTTCCTGACTTGGTTTCACTTACAGAGCATAAATTTTTAATCTAGGCTCCGAATTAGGAAAAAATGGTGGCGTTGGAAAGAAGACTCAAAGTCCTTTAATTTGATAGGTCATGGGACACCTACTATGTTTTGTGCTGAAAGATATGATAAGTTGACCCCAAAATCAAAGTCTGATAAGTCTCTTTCACAGACGACTTCACGGTCGTGTGAAGTTTCACGGACCCTTATACGTCCGTGGTTCTTCACATGGCCTTGGTTACAACCTCACCATTTGAGTTACTTGTATAGACCCCTTGACGAGCCGTCCAAGTTAACATGGGTCGTCAAAAGCACCATTTAGGTGACTCCTTCATAGTCAGCCCTTGGAGGGTGGTTCATGATGCCCTTGATGGACTGTGAGTCCCAGACAAACCGTCTAGGGTGCCATCTAGAGTGTTCCGATACTGGTGTATTTATTATAATTCTTATAAGAAAGAAATTAGGCTTACAAATGAGAGATTTGAATTGAGTAAATAATAATCATCCTCGCACTATTTTTATATGGTAGAGTACCCCTAATTCTAGCATGTTTTGAATAAAACACACTAAGTTAAAGAGTTTTTTTTTAAAAATAAAAAGTATCATGATAAGGATTAAGTTTACTTATTTTAGATTTCTGATTTCGACCTTATTCATTCTCATATGGATGCTAAGATAAATACGCCATCACAAAATAAAGAAATAGAATAAAATAGTCAACATATTTCTAATACATTCACAATTTGAATATAAGTTGAGTTCTTTTCAACCCTAATTTCTATGCCTATTCTAATTTTTGTTCTACTTATGTATATACTCCCCCTTCTCTGTAATGTCCCATATTTAAGCAAGGAAATATTAGTCATTAGAAAAACAAGAAGAAAAAACAGAAATACAAGTGGGCCTTAGCCTATCTAGGTAAACAAATTAAGATGAAGGGATTTTGGGAGTTAACATTGTTAACCTAGTAGCAATTGAATAAAAATAAAAAGGCTAAAATCCCTAAAAGAAGCAGCAGAAATGCTGCAACTGTAGTAATAATAAAGCAAAGGACTCTTCTTTTTCTACAATGAGCGAATCAACGAAGGAGAAAAATAAATTAAAATTGAAAGACTTAGTTCTTAAACTAAAGAGAGAGGTTGAAGAAGAAGAAGGAGAAGGAGAATAAGGTAAGTTTCTTAACTTAGTTTAAAGGTTGAATTTGTATCTTCTATGATTATAAGATTGAGAATATGGAAGATGAGAAACATGGGTTTAGAAGAAATAGAGGAAATATATTTCATTCTCATGAACCAAGTGAATATAGTCAAGATTTTATCACGGCCCGAGCTACCCCCGAGACACGGACACGGAACTTAGAACCACAAGTGATCCCAAGCTAATGTTGCTAGCATAATCATGAGCATACTAAATATAATAAACTCATGCGGAAGCTAAATCATAATTAAATCTGAAAAGATGGGGAATAGCCATATTCTATAACTGAGATATTTGAAAAAAATGAGTTTAATACAAAGGAAATATTAACTCAATACTAAACTGAATCTAACTATGTCACAAATAAGCCTCTAAACTAGACTAAAAAAACTGGGATAAGCCCCAACTAAATCTAGCAAAACTGAAACTAAAAGACTAAATACTGAAAAGAAACTCATGACTCTTGTCCTCGAAAAATGAGGACTCACCACCGTATCTGCTGAACTGGAGATCGGGAAATCGATCTATGCGAGATCTGGATGCTGAGAACATGAACATACCTCACGAGAAGATGTAGCGCACGTATGCGTCAGTACTTGAAAGGTAATGTTGAAATAAAACATAACTTAACAAGCATAACAAGAAGTATAATAATCTGACATGATAAACTGAATTCTGTTCTAACTGGATGCAATGACTAATTTATAACATGTTCAAACTGAATACTGAATGTACTAATAAATGGTCAATACAGGGAGTCTGACCAAACTGTGATAGTTACTAATAATTGATAATAAAACCACATGAGCCAAATGTGGAGTCCGATGTATACGCCCCATCGAGAGGACCCAATATACCCTTCCAAAGGTATAAAGGCATGTTGGAGTGATCACTAAATTGATTGCCCACAAAAAGGACTTACAACCTACTTGGCTAGTAGTTCTGGGACTATTGAGTAAGCTAAAGCCTGAGTCTAACTCGGTATTATGCTACTCCCAATGAATTGTGTAAATTACTAATTATGTTTGAGTTTCTATAAATAATGGATAGCTTGAAACTGAACATGCAAACTGAGAATGCAACAATTAATCTGGTGATTATGCATTTATAACTAAGGCATGTATATCAGAAATGTCTGAAATATTTGAACTAGCATGTGTAATTTAAGAACTAGAGAAATACAAAGCTAGGGTTGTAAAATTCATGTAATAAACTGAATAATAACATGATAATCTAAATTGGAAGATATACTTAATAAATTCATGAAGTTCTAACAAAGTTCTAGAAATCCTAGGTTTTATTATGATAAGAAAATCAAGAATCAGACTGAAAACTAGGGACCAATGGGTGAAAGGAACCCACTAGTGAAATCCCACATACCTGGTGATGAAATCCACAGAAAAATACATATGTGTCGGGGCTGGAACTGCTGGAGTTTGTTGCGTTCTTGAACTAGGGTTCTTGAGCTTTTCCTCCTTTCGTGCTTCTATATTTCTAACTTTTGATTTAATGATTTGACTAAGATATGTTTTAATTATGTTTCTAGGCTTAAACTGACTAAAATATGATTATTTAGGGTAAAAATGACGTAACTTAAGGTTTAAATGAAGTGAGAAAAGACCAAAAGACACTTGGGAAAGTTGTTGTTGGAACAAACAACGGCCAGGACTAACCGTCCGTCGTCTCACCGACGCCCCATCGTTGGGTCCGTCGACTGGGCCTGTTCGACACTCCTTTACTAAAATGGGTATAGCTTTTTAATGGGAGCTATAAATTTATCAAGGTCGGTGGCTATGGAAAGATAATTCAATTATATATCTATGGATAGGTAATGGGACACCTAATTTATTTTATGCTAAGAGTTATGACATTTTTAAGTTGACCCAACTGCATTTCCCCTTAACTGTCTGCAAATTTTCCACCTACGGTCAGACCTTCGGACCGTGCTAGTCATCCGTATCTCTTGTCAGAGAGTGGGTGAAGGGAGTGTTGATCGATGATCATGGACTACGAACCGTCGTCTGACCTACAGACCGTAAGTCCGTCTGTCATCCAAGACTTAACCAATTTTTTTGGGCTGAAATTTTTTTGGAGTTTTTAATCCCATCGACGGCTGTGCAGGACGGACTGTGGGTCAGTCTATGGTCCGTCGATGCCAACGTTGGTTGCACCTACAGATTTTTTTCTGTAAAGATGGTTTTTAGTCTATTTCGGCTAACGGGTGTTACATTATATTCCCCTTGGGAACATTCGTCCTCGAATGAATACTTAACTAGCTAAACCAAAGGGAGAGAGCTGCAAACCCTACTACTTAACACTAAGAACTGAGTTTATGACTTAATTGAGTTCTGATAACATGCAAATACACTGAAAATGAAAGTACAAACTGAAGGAACATGATTCTAAGACTGAATTCAGGTATGAATGACTTGGAAAATTAAAGAGGAACTAGTACCTCATGCATGAGTGGAATCGGAAGGAAAGAGGTGAGGATACTTGGCTTTCATGGCTTCTTCTGCTTCCCAAGTAGCTCTCTTTACGGAATGACTGCTCCCAGAACTTAGACTGAATCGACTTCTTTATTTCTCAACCTTCTAACCCAACACTCAAGAATCTCAACTGGTACATCCTCATAAGAAAGACTATCTTTCACCGCCACACTCTCTAATGGCATTATAGAGGCTGGGTCACACACACACACTTCTTCAAGAGTGAGATGTAGAAGACCGGATACTGCCCCTGAGACGCGGATACAGAACTTAGAACCACAAGTGATCCCAATCTAACCCTGCATTCATGATCATGAGTATACTAAACATAATAAACTGATGCAATAAATAAATCATAATTAAATTTGAAAAGATGGGGAATACCCATATTCTATAACTGAGATATTTGAAAACAATGAGTTAAATACAAAGGAAATATTAACTTAGTACTAAGCTGAATCTAACTATGTCTAAAATAAGCCTCTAAACTAGACTAAAAATATTGAGACAAGCCCCAACTAAATCTAGTAAAAACTGAAACTAAAAGACTAAACACTGAAAAGAAACTCATGACTCTTGTCCTCATAAAATGAGGACTCACCACTGAATCCGCTGAACTGGTGATTGAGAAATCGATCTATACGAGATCTGGATGCTGAGAACCTGAACCTACATCATGAGAAGATGTTGCACACATATGCGTCAGTACTTGAAATGTATAGAGCATGTAGGATATAGTAAAGCTAAAATAAAACATAACTAAACAAGCATAACAAGAAGTATAATAATCTAACATGATAAACTCAATTCTGAGCTTACTGGATGCAATGACCAATTTATAACATGCTGAAACTAAATACTGAATATACTGATAAATGGTTAATGCAGCCGACTAAATTGTGGGAGCTAATAATAGCCGATAATAAAACCACATGAGCTAAATGTGGAGTCCAATGTATACGCCCCATCGAGAGGACCCAATTTTCCCGGACAGAGGTATAAAGGCATTCTGGCGTGATCACTAAACTCATTGCCCACAGAGGGACTTAAAACCTACTTGGCTAGTAGTTCTGGGACTATTGGGTACGCTAAACCCTAGTCTAACTTGGTATTATGCTACTCCCGATGAATTATGTAAATTTACTGATTATGTCTGAGTTTATGTAATTTATGAATAGATCAAAACTGAACATGCAAATTGAGAATGTAACAATTAATCTGGTAATTATGCATTTATAACTGAGGCATGTATATCTGAAGTTTCTGAAATATCTGATCTAGCATGTGTAATTCAAGAACTAGAGAAATACAAAGAAAGTGTTCTGAAATTCATGCAATAAAAAGAATAATAACATGATAATCTGACTTGGAACATATATTTAATAAATTCATGAAGTTCTAACAAAGTTATAGAAATCATAGGTTTAATCATGATAAGAGAATCAAGAATCTGAGTGAACATTAGGGACCCAATGGGTGAAAGGAACCCCCTAGTGAAATCCCACATACCTAATGATGAAATCCACAGAAAAATACTTATGTTTCGGGGCTGGAACTGCTGGAGCTTGTTGCGTTCTTGAACTAGGGTTCTTGAGCTTTTTGTCCTTTCTTGCTTCTAATTTTCTAAATTTTGATTTAATGATTTGACTTAGATATGTTTTAATTATGTTTCTAGGCTTAAAGTTACAAAGAATTGATTATTTAGGGTAAAAATGATGTAACTTATGGTTTAAACGAAGTGAGAAAAGACCAAAAGACCCCTGGTAAGTTATTGTTGGACCAAACGACGGCTAGGACTGACGGTCCGTCATCTGATCGATGCCCCGTCGTTCGATTTGTCGACTGGTCGTGTTCGATAGGCCTTTACTAAAATAGGCATAACTTTTTACTCGAAGGTCTGATTTTGGTAAGGTTGGTGGATATGGAAAGAAAATTAAATTATCTATCTGTAGGTATGTCATTGGACACATAATTCATTTGATGTTGACCCAACTGTATGTCACCTTAACTGTTTGTAAATTTTCCACCTACGGTCAGACCTACGGACCTGCTGGTAATATGTAGATCTTGTCAAAGAGTAGGTAAAAAGAGTATTGATCGATGGTCATGGACTTCGTCTGATCTACGAACCGTAAGTTCGCCCATCATCCAAGACGGTGATGATGAAATTTTTCTCAAGTGTGGGAGATCCTTATAGCCAATAACAAAACCACACGAGATAAATATGGAGTCCGATGTATTCTCCCCATCGAGAGGACCCAATATACCCTGCTAGAGGTATAAAGGCATGCTGGTGTGATCACTAAACTGATTGCCCCGTCTTTGGGTCCGTCGACTAAGCTTGTTCCACAGGCCTTTACTAAAATGACCATAACTTTTTTACTCAGAGGTGTAATATTAGAAAGGTCGGTGGCTATGGAATGATAATTCAATTATATATCTGTGGGTAGGCAATGGGATACCTAATACATTTTTATGTTGACTCAAATGAATTTCCCCTTAACTATCTGTAAATTTTCCACATACGGTCAAACCTACAGACCGTAGGTCCACATTCGGACCGTGCTGGTCATCCGTAGCTCTTGTTAGAGAGTGGGTGAATGGAGTATTGATTGATGGTCCTGAACTACGGATCGTCGTTTGACCTACGGATCGTAAGTCCGTTCGTCATCCAAGACTTAACCAAATTTTTGGTGTGAAATTTTGTGGGAGTTTCTGATCCCATCGACGGTTGTGCAGGACAAATCGTGGGTCAGGCTACGGTCCGTCGATGCCACTGTTTGTTGCACCTACAGTTTTTTTTCTGTAAAGCTGGTTTTTGGTCTATATTTGCTACGGGGTGTTACAGATTTGAACTGGAAACTTTGGTATTGAGCTTATATGCAATAAAAGTAATTGGGAAATAAGTGTATACCGTGATAATTGATTAATAAGAGATTATTTTATGTGATTAAAACACTAATTAAGTGATTGGGAAAATTTCGAATCAATAATGAAACCTCTAGGGCAGTGTTTTTTTTTGTTTATGTAGTATGAATCACACAAATGAAGGAGTTAACACAATATTCTTATGAATGCGATTATAGATTGACCGAAGGAATTCATATAGAGTAATCGAGTGGCAAGCTCGATAACTCGACAAGAGTACTGTGAGTAGTGATCTTACCACAATTTGTATTTCACAAATTTTATGATTTTTACATGGTTTATAAAGTAAATATTTTACCGATTGTTTTGAATTTGGATGTGGGACAAGTATCTTACTGGATATAATACTAAAAAGATTATTTGAGATGATCTTATTCTTACAAGATATGATTACTGTTATTGAAAATGTTTCACACTTATTTGAGAAATAGTATTTTTGACAGGTGATTTTTAAAATTTGAAATGATATCATTTGATAGGATTTAAATGCTCTATTCATTTTTGAATTGCTTCTATTAATTTTAAGTAAAATATAAATGGGAGTAAACCTTGATGAATCCCGTAGCTAACGACGGGTATGATAGACCCGGTGCACCTTGTAGTTACTAATTTTCTATAAAGTCCTTTGCTAGACCCGGTGCACCTTGTAGTTACTAATTTTTGATAAAGTCCTTACTAGTGGGACGGTAGAACTAGTATACTGTTACTAATATCCCTCGAGTAGGGATCTACTGATATGAATATTTAACTCCTTTACGAGGAATTCACTATCATAGGTTCTTAAAGAGAGCGCTATTCTGATTACATGATTCATCCTTAGGAGACCTCCCAGATATAAGATTTGATATGAAAGTGTATTTATGAGGTTACTACTAATATTTGATATGGAAAGGTTTTTTTGTGTTTACTATTAAGTGTTTACATTGCTTTTACTTATATGTGACACAAAAGATTGAATATTGAAACTATTTTTGAAAGAACATTATTTCATCAGTTTGATTATTATACTAGCATGTTTTCTAACTTGTCCCTCATTGAAATGGTTGTGGTTAAGTATTATTATTCACTTAGCTAGCTTCTCACTCCTCGTTAATTGTTTTTACAGAGAACTCAGGTGGTGTTGAGGAGGATTTAATTAACTAGAGAGTGTGATTTGGTAGTATCCGGTGAGCCCCACATTGGTTCACGTGGCAAGAGAAATACTGATTTGCCATGGTTTATTTAGTTTCTTTAAATACTCTTAGAGTCGCTCCATTTATCATTCTTTTTAGTTGAGTCATGATTAGTCTTCCATATTGTAGTCAAGAAACTAGTGTGGAACTTTTTGTATCATACAATTTGGAGATAAACTGTTTTTATTGCGTGACATTTAGATTATTGATGGATTTTATGTTGTGGTTTATGACAGCTATTAGTTGTGCTGTGGATTTCTTGGACATGAAAATTCAGGATAGGCCTAAAAATAAAGGAAACTTTGACTTATTTTTCGTAGAATTTTGGTAAGGCTTGCTTTGGGGATTTTCCCCTTAGTGCCAGTCATGATCCTTAATTTGTTCATGTTATTCTCTTCATAAAGCGATGAGCATGAAATATACAAAAAATGCAAGAAAGGAATTGACAACATAGTGTGTTAATGTACCAAAAAATCTATTGTGAAAGAATCTTTCTTTCAAGTCAAGGCATAGCGAATCGTAGTGTTAGCCCCGGTTGATCCGGTATTTCCTGTCTCTATGCTTAAGAAATGTATAAGCGACATGGTCTCTATTCTCCTGATAGAAAGATTAGGGGTGAATGAGAACCTTTCTTATGAAGAGGTTATGGTTGAGATCCATGATTGTCAAGTCAAGAAGTTGAGGAATAAAGAGGTTGCCTCCATAAAACTCTTATGGAGAAACCATCTAGTTAAGCGTGTTACATGGGAGATCGAGGCCGACATGAAGTCCCACTATCCTCATCTTTTTCCTCTTACATCTATCCAAGGTTGAGGTTAGTTTCTTCTCTTAAACTTATGAATAATGTTGCACTTAGCTTTTTTTTTTTCTAGTATGTGCATGTCTTTGCAAAAAGTTCATGCTTAAGTTGAGTTTTCATGAAATATGTTCTTATGATTAACATGCACTTGTGTGTAATATGCTATGTTTTCTTCATGAGATTTTTAGTGAGCATGCTTGATGTGCGTCGAAAAGAATTACATGTTTACTCTTTGATGTTAATTTTGATCTCATATTGAAATTGAGAAGGTAGTTTTTCATTGTGTGATATGAAAAGGTGAGTTCTTATACGTGGTGCATTGTAAATTGAGTTGCTATGATTTGATGACATGATTTTGTGTTGAATGGAGTTGAGAATTACTCTTATGAGCTATGAGTCACTATGGTTATGTTGTTGTTGTTGGTGGGATGCTACTAATTGAGTCATTTCTTTTCTATAAAAGGGTTAAGGTGTCATTCTGGGACGAATGTCCTAAGAAGGGGATAATATAACACCCCAAAAAATATATGACTTAGAATAGAGCCTCATGTAGTGAATAATGATATTTCTAGACTTAAAATAATTTATTTTTAACTTTTAAAGAAGTATTAATGCCTAAACGTCAAGGGACAACCATGACATCCGGAGATTTATGAAAATGACCTAGTGTGCCTTTAGGTGTTTCAAGGGGTTTGGAGAGTCGTATAAAAGTCAAACTTGGTGAAAAGGCTTAGAGTACACCTTAAAGTATGTTTAGGGTCAAAACGTCTGGGTACGATCCCCCTAGGACCACTATAAGGGCCCTCGAGGAGGACCCAAACATTTCCTCAAAAAGCTGTCAAAACAGCATGCAAATGACGTCGTGTTGATTTACTCACGCTCCGCCATTTGGAGTCGTGAGTCCACATTAAGATTGTAGAGACATGTCTCCATTTGATTACCCTCTGTCCCAAACCAAGACTTGACAAAAAGATCCGTTCATGGAACGACGGACCTCGATTGGAAGGCGTCGTTAGTTCTTGCAAACTGGTGCATTTCACTGCCAAGCCAAGGGTTTTTTGGTAATCTCATGAGTACATTAGTGATACTACCTTCCCTATGTGGGAAGGGGCACTCCTCACTCTAGTTCACTTAGTGATAAGCTAGAGTTTCTTTTGAAATGTCTTTAATGCCTTTATTAATCATCATAACTTAATATAGGTCATAGGGTCTACCCCTTATATAATCATCATCGTCATAACTTAATAAGAATTGCATGAGTATTGTCCTTTCATCACAATTCATTGATGTGAGGTTATCGCATTTACATAATCACATCATGATAAGACAATTGGTAAGTTATCACCATTCTTATAATATTTAAACCTTAGCCAACAACTCACAAACCATAGTTCAAGACATTTGAATTCAACATCATACCAACCCTATCAATCTTAATGTAAGGTATATTTCAATACAACATCATCACTTAGTCACAAGTAATCACAATTAAAGTAAAGAATTGGATCACACGACTCACCCAATGTCATTCACAATGACATCATAAAGGTCTTACCATAAACCCTCCAATTCAACCCAAAAATGGGTGTAATATAATCACACAATAGTAACCAACATAATAATGAAGTCAATTGAATCACTACACAACAATTCCTCACTAGTTCATAGCCTAAAATAAAAACTTAGGTCAATTACTCAAGAACTAGCATGATTGGATTACAATATATGTCACTCTACTCATAATTAGCTGAATAACAATATAGGATAGCAACTCACAAACTAACCAAGCCAATTGTATCAATACTATACAATTCAATTAAAGATCACAACCTAGGGTTAAGGGGAAAAAGGTCATCTTCCACAAACTAGGACAATGTATCAAGAATTATTATAATGTAACCATAATACATGTTAATATAATCATAATAACTAAAAGGAATCATAAACAAAGAAATTCACAAGATCAATCTCGTAATAGAATAAAATCCATCTAAAAATCCTCTTTTTGAAATAAATTTGGGGGAACCCTTTGGGGAAAGAGATCCCAAAGTTGAAAGGAATACCATACCTCAATAATTGATGAAGTTTGATGTATAGTATTGATCCTTTAGCATCCCTTGAACCCTCCTTTGCTTGGTCTTCAATGGGGTTTCTTTGGCAGATAAAGAAGAGAGAAGGAAAAGCAATTTGGGTTTGGGATAGGTTAGTTTAATTAGGTTAGGGTCTTTATATAGGTCATTAGATAACTTTAGACCTCTATTAACCCCTAAATAATTAAATAACCATCTATTTGATTAATTTTACAAGTCTTAAAACGTGCAGTAAAACAGTGCCTTGACAGACGACACCACGACCGACGACGGTTTGTCAAATGACGGGCAATGTTCATGTTCGTCCTGTGCAGTTGTTGTTTTAATTAGAGGTTTGTCCAAAAGGACCATCAACCAAAATTGCTAAGTGTTGGTCGACTGAGGCATCGACGCCCCGTTGATCCAACAATGCCTCATTGGCTGCACACGTAGGTAGACACTTTTTCTTGGCAGCTTTTAGCCACCTTTGCAAGGGTCCTCCTCAAGGGCCCTTGGTTGGTCATTTGGGAGTCGTACCCTGATGTTTTGACTATAAACTAACTCTAATGCGTGTTAGACACCTTACCACAAAATTTCATCATTTTATGACTAATAAAACTTAATAAAATAGGCTAAGGCATGCTAACACCTCTTGAACTAGTTTTCGGACATCATGGGCGTTCCTTGACGTTTTGATTCTAAAACTTCCTAAATGACTCAAATGCATTATAGTTGACTTATAAACAGTGTTACAACTCTTATGCCCTCATGTTAGGATATAGAGTAGGCTTTAGACTTCCAGAGTATTACACTTACATTATGAATATATTGAGATTAATATGACGATTTCTATTATGAAATTCTTTCAAGAACCCATTTGCATCCTATGACCTAATTTCATGAACGTTATATGGATGACTTGAGTAGATATGAATATGATGTATTGTAATTGATGATTATGTATCCATAGAATCTTGTTTCATGTTTATTGTGATGTATATAGAGGTGGTTGTGATACTTGATCTTAACCTTGAAAAGAGGGTAAATCTTAGGGTTTGTATATATGTTCTAGGATGTAGTATATGAACTTTGAAGTTTCTTGCAAGGTACATGGCTTACGAAAGGATGAAACAATGGTATTGTGGGGTGGTTTTTACTCACTTGAACCTTACCTATTATGTTGCATGAATTATGTGGTGTTATAACCCACAATTACACCTGAGAAGTTAGGGCAACCCTTAGGTCGGAAAAAGGCATAATTGAAATTTCGAAGGTCTTGTACTAGCCTCTTAGCTATCATTCATTACATAAGAAATTAAAAGTAGTGCGGAACTAAAACTTTTCAAGATAAAATAATAATAAAGGAAACTTCTTTTATAAATACTAAAGATAGTCTCAACCGCACAAGCCAACTTAAAGACATGGCATAATTATCTTAGGGACACGACCCTTTACATTGAAAGAGAATACATAATAAGTCTTAAGTCTTAAAATAAGGAACTAAAGAAACATAGACTATGCCTTCAAATATATGATGACACATTTAGTCTTGAGAGAGAGCCGATTCCCAAGCTTGCCTTCTAACCTTCAACTTGCTTCCAGCCTATACTTATAGAGTATAGAAAACTATGGGGTTAGTACAAGCAATGTACTAAGTATGACATATGCAAAATCATGCAAAAGGGGAATTTTTTTGTATAATTAATGCTTTCATGCTAATTATGTAAAACCTTCATGAATATTGAAATAAAGCAACATATAAACCATTATTTAGCAAATAGAATCGAACCTCCATAATTTTAGTACCAAAGAGCACATTACAGTGAACTCAAATCAACCTTACACTGAACACATTTCAAACCAAAACACATTGAACTTTCTTTAAACAAACTCTTCCTATCCCAAGTTATCCTAAGACTCACTTAGCTAATACATGAAAATATCTCCCATACAATCTGTTCACTACACACCCAATTGATCCTTAAGACTACCAAGGAAAAACATACTTCATTTCATTTAACAAGTCAACATTCAATAGTAAAGACGCTAGAGAAGCATTCATATACTTAGTCACTTCACATAAGAACCATTCTCCAAGACAACTCCGAAGTCACACTTAGTGCAATGTGAAAGTAGCATCCCATACTACTACCTCCACTTAGTGTTGTTTAGGAATTGCCTTAGACTAGTCACATCACATTCTTCACATAAATAGCTTTCATCATACAAAACATCATATAAACATGCTTCCTTATCCTTAGACAAAAAGTTACATTACTTTATTTTAATTCATATCATTACCCATTAATACATTTCATATAAGGACACACCAAGACTCCCTCCAAATGTTTACTTATGAAATGGTTAGGTAACGTGCCATTCCACCACCTACCCTAAGTAGTACACCCTTAAGGAGACTTATTTAACTTACATACATTTGTGGGGGCTAGATTTAACTGACATAGACCATAAGAGCTTGGCATGGAATCCCTGTACTACCCTTATCGGATGAGGGATCCCTACTTGCCTAAAGTAGGGTCATATTCTTTAGCCTTTACATGGATTCTCCAATAGCTACATTTACGCGGGCACATAGTTACGGGATAAGGAGATTTCTACTGAGTAACTCATTCTCTACTAACGAGGAGAACCCATCTCAAGAAGTACATTGGATACAACATATCTACTCACAATGTGTACCTACCCCTTCTTAAAATCCTCTCGGTGCTAAGCATAACTCTCCCACAGAGTCTTAAACATTTATTGCTATAGGTTAAGAGATAACTATTGAACACCCCGTCTCAACTCATGAAGGGTATCCAACCTTTAACCTATATTTGAAAAGCTCATCGATAATATTGAGGTTGCTACTAAACACTTCATCTCAACTCACGAAGAGTGTTCGCCTCAAATCCCCTTTTTTCATAATTAGGAATAGTAGGTATGGTTTAGACACTTTATCTCTACTCACGAAGATTGTCTACCCTACAATCCCCCATTTTCATTCATAGATCATGTCATACATTCAAAGTGTGTGTGTGTGAGTACATGTGAGCACACTTTTCACATAATCACATTTGTTCACATCATTGACTTCTAGACATGCTCATACCCAAATTTAACTTGATTAACATACATCATACTTCACATATCATATACGTACTTCATTTAGACATAAACTCTTCAAGATAATTATTAAACCTTCTAATACACATCATGCATATACATATAAAAATCACCCTTCAACGTCACGCATCATGCCTTCAAGGCCATTCTCGTAATACACATATAACTTCATATACTTCAAATAAACACCACCACCGAAGGTGGACCATACCACTCAAGAGTTACTTCAATTTAACTTAACCAAGATAGAACAACTTACCCTTCTCCAAGCCTTTACCACCTTTTATCAACATTTCACCAAAAACATCATAATAAAGCATAATAAGGCAGTAGATAATCACAATATACTATAGAGAAAACCATAGTTCTAGCATTATCAAACCACGCACATTAAACCCACTTCATAAGACAAAAATTGAGGAATTGTATTGAGCATTGGGTCATTGAGATTTTAACCATAAAATCATCAACTAACATTGAAAAATATCATATTACATTCATTAAAACATTTTCATGCAATACCCATGCTTTGAGTCCGAAATAGAAGAAGTTGGAGTTTGAAAATCCTCTTTGAAAAGTCTTGAAATGGGCTCCTTGAATGAAAGAAGAGTAGAGGATGAACTACCATACCTTAATCATTAATAAACCCACAAGATTTGGTGAATAAAATGTCCGAAACCTTCAACCATAGCTCTACCTTGAGTTCTAGGCCTAATGGGGTTTGGGAGAGCTTTTGCGAGAGAAGAACTTTTTGAGAGTTTTGAAGTTTTGATTTCTTAATGAGATATTGGGGTTTTTTCTTGGGGGAATTGGTGTATAATGACCTAAAATCAATACATAACACCCTCCAAAATACCCAAAACACCCCTACATTAACTGGACCACTTTAGACAAGTCAAACTTCACTTAACTTTTCAAAATTATCGTTGCAGAACAAGTACGCGTCGTAGATCTGCTCCCACAAGATTTTGGAAATTGAATTATTTAAATAGGGGTGCGAAACCTGTCCATGCCGCGCCTGTGCTTCACCAATGCACAAAAACCCTGCTTCCTTAGAAAACTTGCTTGGCCAAAGTTTGGGTCCTCCTTGGGGACCCTTAGGGTGGTTCCCGGGGAGTCATACCCGGTCGTTTTGACACTAAACATGTCCCTATAGGTTCTAGGGTCATCCCCACTGATATTAGACTCCAAAAAACATACATAAACATATACAACATACAAGGACACACTAGCACACACAAGGCTAGTTTCCAAATGTCTTGGTCGTTTCCTTGATGTTTACTTCCAAACTTCACCAACTGACTTCTAATGCTAAAATACATAATTTTAACTCATCGTTAACTTATGGAACACATGTAAGTTTGACCTACTTCATTTGTAGGGTTTTTACATGTGGGATGAAGTTAATCTCTTTTGTTGATTGGAAGTAGAGTTCTGATGAAAACACCATAATTATATTTTGAAGAGTACCACCCACATATGTATGTTGATTATAGGATTAAACTATATTCTCACCTAATGAATCTAAGAGTTTTTTGTTAAATTGTATTGAATGTAGATGGATAACTCTTCACACCACACACACACACACAAACTCTCTCTCTCTCTCTCTCTCTCTCTCTCTCACACACACACACACACACACACACACATATATATATATATGAAAATATATGACATACCCAACCAAATGCTAGAAATGATGGTGCCTTCCAGTAGCGAACATACATTATATTTGCAAATTTGTAGTCATCTATTTTTCATACGTATAAATATACGCAATAGGCCCCATACCTTCCAATTATAGATCGGGAGTTGAATGCATAGCATTTCATGTCATGGACTTATAACACCTATAAGTTATTGTTTTCATGTTACCAATCTTGGACCGTTTGTAATCTTGTCCTCATAACCTTATAATCACTTTCGTATAACATCTAACCATCTCATTGAAGCTCATATTTTCATCCAAATAAGCTTAAAAAGTTGAAGGTGATTTACTTGGTTCCTAGATAATTTATAAAAGTAAAATTTTAAAAAATAGTATTCTAGTAGTTTAAATTTTTAAGTTATATTAGAGAGTTTTTAAGACCGTGAGTTACTTTAAAATTTTTTCATAATAACTTAAGTGGGAAAAGAGGTCTGGTCACAAGTAATAAGTGTCTCACATGATATTGTAAGTCACATCACCCAGAGAGGAATAAGAATTCATACATGCGGACATATAATTAAAGAAACCGATAAAATGACATATAGATGTAGAATACACTATTTATCAAAACGAGTGAAATATCAAAATAATAGAATCGTGAAAATAATTCCGCTGAGATCCCAATTCCTTTCATTGAAGGTCTTTTTTCTATAGAATAGCAAAATATCACATTCTGCATTTTAGGGATTTCCAGGGAGTTGTGCTAAAATGAGGGACGTAGCTTAGCCTTAATATACCTTTCCAATGAACGCTCGAATAGTAGTAGTTTATCGACAAAAGTTGTTCTCTATGTCCTAAGCTTAACAAAAACTATATATACACAACTTGTATGCACCTATAAATAGTTCATAATTAACCTATAAATGTTTCTAGGCACGGGGATAACCTTTAATGGTAGAAATCCTCAGAAACTAACCTTTATTACGCAAGAACTCCATAAGAACCCTTTGTTAAGGAATTTTTCTTTTTAGTAATTCATTTGAAATTTTTTCATGGCTTTAAACGTTGAGTAAGTTGTAAGCCGACGTACCATATTTTTGACCCGGCCGTGATCCCGATCCGACATACGCAATAAAACCCTCATAACTCTTTACTTTGATGTGTGTTTGATACGGGGTTTTGTGTTGCAAACTAGACTTGTAGGACATAGATTTAATGGGTGATAGGCCTTCTAATATTTTAAATATATATAGAAAAAATCCTTGATAGTTGATTAAAGTTAAAAAATATTATTAGACAAACTTCGATAACTTTTGCTGACCTTAGTTTCACTAATTTTCTTGACTTAAAAACATAACATATGAATTGTGCTACTATAAAGCCTCATAACACACTATTAGTAGCATGTTGTACATTCAATGGCATATCCACAAGGTATGGGACGATTTAAACATTTCAAATGGACGAAGTTCTACCTAAGCCATTTCTTTAATCATGGATTTTGTTTGAGGGTCCCTTTGACCTAAAAATTTAGTTTATTTCCTTGATATTGTGACCTATTTTCAAACTTGATATCATATGTACGATACAAAGTCATATACACCTCATATAACTGTGCTATACTATGATACATATATTATGCAAGAATAGAGAAAAAGTATGGGATCTTTCATATTACCTCATAGTATCTATTCCTCTTACTTATATCAAGAAATCTCTGGAATATTATTATTCCTTTTTCTACTCATACGAGAACTCATCACTTAAAACTGACTGGGTAGATGATTGCCATACCATAATCTGCCCCTTTACCCCCCCGCCCCCTTTCTTACTATGCTTCTGCATGTTTTCCACTAACTATGGGCACTTTCACTACTATTGCTCATAATCTTGTAAGTCATGCTACCCTTTTGGGTGAAAATATCACCCAATTTCTAGAACACACTTCCTCATAAATATCTCAATAGGAACAAGGTTTACAGAGAAGTGAGTACATCTTGTTATTAGCTTGAACGCACGATTCATAGGAGCAGGAGTAAATTCCTTTGAAACTTAACACTTAAATCACTCACGGGCTTCTCTCAATCCCTTGGAGACTCATGACGTTCTCAAGATTTTGCTAAGATGAATTCATCAATAAAGAACATTTTTTCTTCTCAACCACCTCGATTATGAGGGATAATCAAATGGATATGAGAAAGCATGAGTTGGAATAAGTCTCTATGACATAACTATATTGCACAATTAAGAGTATGAAATAAGGGACATTTTTCCTAAATGTATGTAGTCCCGAATTTATAGAAGTGTGGTCCTCACAACCATAAATATGATCCTAGCGACACGGCTTCATAGAAACCCTAGGAAACTTGAACTCTGGCTCTGATACCAAGATTGTCACAACCTGATTCTACAACTTGGACGTTTACGACATTCAAAAATCATTACTGGTCCCCAAGCGAACCCTCATCCTAGTTGACTGTAAGGGAAAGACTAACTCAATTGTACAAAAGCTTAAGGCTGAATTAAATCTCATTGAATTCAAATACTCACTCAGTCTTTTAAAAAGTCTGTACAATACTTAAACGAAATTAAATGCTGAAAACGCATCAACATTGTTTGTCTATGAACCCTCTACTAATACAGTAGGATGTCAGGACAAGGACCATGATATCTCAAAACTACTAACTTTAAGATAAATGTGATGTTCTATAGAATGTCAGAAGGCTCACCAAAGCTTGAATATCACATGACCTCAACGAAATTCCTATTGATGATCGTAAATACATGTATTTGCATCATAAAAGATGCATACCATATGTAATTAGCATATGGAATGTACGACATGTAAGGAAAATTCTAAACAAAAAACATAAGTCTCAGCTGATAGAAAAGAAAGATACCTACCTCTTCCGAACTTGAACTCCCCACGAAGGGTAGGATACTGGCCTTAAGGATAAGATACTCAACTCAAAGGTAAGATACTCAACTAAAAATTAATATACTCAACTTAAACTCAAGATACTCAGCTCAAACACAAGATACGTAGACCAAAGTCTAGATAATCAACTAAAAATGAAAGTACCAATAACACATGCAATATTTGAATTTTTTTTGCAACAATAGATAATAAATCTGTTGTATGCAAAAATGCATTAATAACTCAGTTGTATGAAAATTATAATAATAACTCTTATATGAGAGACTATCTAATTGACATCCATCACTATGAGCTATGTAATGATACATCTATCTTGCCCGCGTTGCTAGAACTGACATATACCTTTTTGGGGTATATACCTCCTTAACTAAGTGGACCCATTAATCTATGTTTAAAATCAATAAGGAATCATGTTGGCAATATTGTTTTTGAGGACTTGAAGATATCTGAACTCGTCCATATATCAGTGCTCAAACTACTCCCAAAATATAACTTAGCTCATATGTTTTCAAACATTGAGATCATTACTCAAAAGATTTATCCTCAACAAAATAGTACTCGAACTCCTTATGAACTCATAAGGAAATTAATGTGTACCCTTACTTTAAATGTAAAAAAATTTACTCTTGGGAATAATTACTTCCCATATATTCATTTTAAAAAAAACGAATCTCTACACGCCTCATTCTCATACTCATTTACTGAAGTCTTTAAATAAATTATAAGAAATTATAAGAGACTTCTCATAATCGGGTTCATGATGAATCATGGCCGTGAACAACGCAAGTCTAGGTTTGCAATAATTTTATATAGAAATAAATACTAGAAACACAATAGTTCCAGAACTCAAAGCCTCAATGATATTTTTCATTTTATGAATGGTCAACTCATAGGATTCATACGTAATTATTACCATGACCGACTAAACTCAAGGATCTCTATGTATAACATATGGTAATCCATAATTATGAAATATAGTTTATAAAAGAATTAGGAACTTCATACACAACAACTTAGAACTCGAAGATACAACTCATCTCAAAGATACTCAATTTATGGAGTTCATAGAGAAGTATGGGCATGAATAACTCGACCCAAGGATCGAAATTATTATTTAGAGTCAGGAATACATCTTATACTCACTTATTCGAGTCTTCAAACAATTTACAAGTAATTTTAGAAGACTCCTCAAAAATACTCAAAGGGACTTTGTCAAACTTTACACTTAAATCTATCTTAATTTAAATTATGAATTCAACAGTTATAACTTGAAATCTTATCTCTCAAGGATAAATGAAGATTTTAATTGGGGATATCAAGTATAAAACATGGGTACGATTCGAGGGGACTCAAATGGAAAGGACAGAAGGGTGCGGGACCTAGTGATCCAGGTGCACTGAGTGGTGGATGGGCAAAGACCCTAACCTACAAAACACTACTTAGGGTGCACTGAGTTTGCGCCTAGAATTGAATGCTTTCTTCTCGGAACTCTCAGATTCGTTTAACCCACTTATTTACATGAAAATATACTAAATACCCCTCAAGAAAATAAAACTCATAAACAAGTTCCTCTCCTCAAGAACTCATCCAAACAATCATAGTTTCACGAATGGAAGAAACATTTCAAGAACAATCATCAAGAATTAATCAAGAACTCAACACTCCAAATCTTATGGATTAAATTCAAATATGTTAATAATTATTGGAGTGTAAGTGAACGAATCCAACACTATGAAATATTACATACCTTAATTTTGCGAAACATATTCTCGATTTGCAAAAAACTTGGTTTGTTCTTCCATTTCTCCTCTTTTCCTCCTCTTGAATTCCTCTCAAAACCCTATGTATGTATAGGAATAACTAAAATTGATTCCAATTATTTAGACCCTAAAAGCTTAATAAAAACAAACTAGGCTAAAGGGTAAGAATAAGACCAAAATACCCTCACTAATTCGAGTAGCTTTCCTTAACTGGACAGGCTGAACTCAAATGGGAATATCTCCCTAATCGGAACCAAAAATTTAGCAAACTCGATGGCATTGGAAATAGGACTCAGAGCTATTTCGTTTGATATCTTCTAGGTCTCCTTATTCATATTGTGCTAACAGTTATGGTCGTCTGATGTTGACAAAAAGCATAAAAGGACTTTCAAAAATTTAAATTCCTAGTGTTACCTCTAGTGGCCTTAACTCTTAAAGAAAAATTTAAATTCCTCTGTAAAATCTTACTCACAGTGAAAAATGGCTCCAATATTATCTCAAAATTTTTCTGAGGTGTTACATTACATGTATCATGTACAATCTATTATGATGATACATTTTTTATACAAATCGCAATTAGATACAAAAAGATGAGCACATCATAATCCATATATTCAAAATTACAATACCCAGGTGTTGTTTACTAATAATGTGTCATGACTTACGTATTAACATCAAATGACAAAAACAAAACTATAACAATGATACTTTAAAACACTATATAATAATTTAGAAATAACAAACTAATGGCATATATTTAGAAATAAATATGAGTCACAATTATATGTATCAAAAATTGAAAAATTACAATTCACAATACAGAACAATATCCCATTTTCTTTTTAATCATATTATTTTAGTTTAAAATTGAAGTTGTGCTCTATTTTTTATTTTGTCATTACAGATATGAGCTACCTTTTATGATGTACTTGATTTCCATGTTTTTTCTGATTTCATTCATTTCTAACTAATATGCTATTGCATATTTGAGATTCACAAAAGAAATCATTCGTCCAACAACTTCATCTGTCCAACAACAATTTCATCACATTTGTAAGCTTTATAACTTACCTCGTTTCCCCTAATTCCTGAATGTCTCAATAAAATCAAGATATTCATCTTGTATCAAATACTTTGATCGAGTAATTGGAACATTCACAATCAAATTGATTGAGAAGACAAAAATTTAAAATTCGATTTTTGTGATCTTTTACAGATTGGAATATATTGATAACAATCAGTTTAGTATGATTTGTGGGTAAAAAAAATTGATTTTACGTTATATTCTAAATTAAGATCAACAAATAAGTTTTATAATGTACCTTATTTATTATATCTGGATGAAAGTTATGTACCCAGATGATTGATATTTTAAAATATTTTGAAAAAGAAAAACGAGTAGAATAAGATGCAAATTAGGTCATACAAAATGTGATTCCTATAAATTATACAAAAGGGAACACCAAACTCTTTTTCTTCCAATATATTTTATAACTCTTTTTTGGTTATATACCTTAAGAGTCAATAATATATAAATAATTAACGACCAAGCCACTTTTTTCAGTTAATGATCTTAATTAAACCATTCCGAAATAGGACTTGAACCATCCTTCGTGGCGAGTAAGTTTTTACCAATGAATTAAAATTTTCTTGATTGTTAAGGTCACTAGGTGTAGCACCTTGAGTTCTAAGAAGAATTAAATAGACTTTATTCAAGTCATTTCTAAGTTCCTATTAAGTGCTGGGTCAACTTCAAATGACCAAACTTTTAGGAAAGGATGGATTATGTGGCCCATAAGATATCAATGAAAGATATTTGAATTATCTTTCCAACATCACCAAGTTTGCTAATTTTTAAGCGCACATGAGGGAGGTATGCCATTTTGAAGTTAGCACGTCCATTTAATGAAAGTTACCCGAAAATAAGAGGGGTATAGTAGTCTTTTACTTACCCCCACTCGTTCTACACGCAAATTAAACCCAATTAATGGTCTAAGTTGATTAGAATATGTTCCATTCATACCCAAAAAGGTTTAGGATTTTATACATAAATTTCAAGCATTTGTTCAAGAAATTCAAGATTTCGCCAAGAACCTAGTTCTTTGAGGTATGTAAACTTCCACAATATTGAGTTTATTTGCCCCACATATCAATCATGATTTTTTTTCATGATTATTCAAGAACTTGTTCTTCCAGGTATGTAAGACTATTTTAGTGTTGGACTAGTTCGTCCTCACGCCCTACATCTTCTTTCAAACCAATAAAAAAGAAATTTATGATTCTACCCCTTGATTTGAGTATTCTTGATATAAGTTGATTTGAGTTATTGAGTTCATTGTTCTTTAATAAATTCTGTTGCTAATTATTGAATTTTTATATATTTATTGAGATCCTTGAGTCGATTTGTTTATTTCTCTAATTCGACATTTACCATATTTTGAGTAACAAATGTTGATAAGTTTTTCAAAGCCTAACACTTGAGTTTCAAACTTAGTCTTGAGGAAGTAAGTATGTAAATGAGAATAGTCATATACAAGATTTCCATATTTTTATTTAGACCCTTGAGTTGAGTCATTCATGCTTATATATTCCGCATGAACTCCATTAGTTGAGTATCTTTGAGAGGAGTAGTATCTTTAATTTCTAAGTCTCGAATATTGAGTTCCTAATCATTTTCAGTTTATATTCCTAATAATGAGGCTACTAAACGTTACCCATAAAGGTCCTCGAGTTTAGTAGTTCATTCTCATAATTCTGCATGAACCCTATGAGTTCAGCACTCTAGATATTAGTAGTATCATTAGTCTTGAGTTTTGAATACTGAAGTTCTTTATTGTTATTAATATCCCTAATTTGAGTCATTCATGTTTATAATTCCATATGAATACTATTATTTGAGTTATAAATTTTAAAATGTTTTTAAAGCCAACATTAAGTTCTTAAACTGAGTTTTCAGAATGTAAAGATAAATTTTGATAAATGAGTTTTTTAAAACATGATTAATATGACAATCAAGTATGTCATCAATTTATGAGCATTATCGTATCTAGATATATCATATATATTTTATGTGGTATGACTTCCCGTGTCATCAATGATCATATTAGAATATACTTTTAATGCTTTTGAGAAATACCACTGTTGAGTTTGTTTTATTTAAAATTATATATGTGAACAAAGTATTCCCAAGAGTAAATGTTCTCACATTTTAGATGAGAGGATACTGATATTTCAAGAAAGAGTTTTGAGAATTTTGAGTACCATCTCTTTTAAGAGACAAATTTTTGAGTAATTATGTTAAACCACAGAAAAAGTTATGCTTTAAACATATGAGTTAGTGTATTGTGGGGGTACTATTGATCACCGATATGGGGGAGAGTTCACATTAACTTACAGCCCCAATAAACAGTATATCCAACATGGGTAGAATGGGTCATACTTTTTGATGATTCCTTAAGGCTTCTTAGTACAAATTGTAATTAATTAATTACAATTTAAGAACATGAAGTTCGTTACTTCATGCCCAATAAGTAAGAAGGCAAATAGATTTTGAATTCACTTAGTATGAGGTAGTAAAATATTAAATAAATATTAATATGTTGGAACCTAAAATAACCATAAAAGATAAAATATCTTATGCATAGGGATCTGAAGACTTAACCTACACGTGCAACACACATGCACTAAATCTTGTTACCTTAAAAGCATGAACTTCTAACTTGAATGACAAATTAACTATAGTATCTCTACCTTAAAACACCCATCTATACCTATTTCAATAGAATGTGTTCTGTTGAACGGTTGTGACTATTTTGATGAGTTGTGACTTTTTTTAAGGTTTCTGATTTTTCAATGAGTTGTGACTTTTCCAAAGAGTTGAAGCTTTTTTAATAAGTTGTGACTAGTCAAATGGGTCGTGAGTTCTCCTAAAGGTCATGTCTTTTCAGATAAGACACAAAAAACACTTATTCGGACTACCCTTTGTTGAATATAAATAATGGCGCTTCCTCTATTTTTCAACCACAATTTTCTTTAATCTTCTACTCTTCTTCTTCTTGCATTTTAAAATTTTTAGTGTGATTTATTGTCATTGAGTGGGTTTGAAGTTTAGTTTATTATGAGGTACCACTACTCTGATGAAGTTACTTGTTCTACCCTAAGAGGATATCTTGCATAACCTCGGCTATTTAAAAAAATAATTTTTGATGATATAATATTATTTTGTTAGATTAAAATATAGTGTAGTATGTAACGTTCCAATACCTGAAGTTAACATTATATAGTGTAAATTCATTTGTTTATGGTTAACTATTTCTCTTCTAATCGGATAAATGCTTATGAATATGTTTTTCTAAAATTATTAAACTTCTAACGAGTCAAAGAATTGTCACGACTTATTTTTTTGATGCTCAAGATATAATAATGACTTTATTTATGAATGCTACTTAAGTGGTTTAGATTGTAAAAAGTTTGCTTCAAAACAATTATCACCATATAAACATTTCCTTTTAATATAATTTACTATTTCTTACTATATAAGTATTTTAGATGAACAATAAATCACATGACTTGTAATAATATCAGTAGATGTTTGTATTAGTTTACTTTTTATTATTTATTTAATAGCTAAACTAACCTGGAAAGGGTCGTGGACAACATAAATTCGTGACACACCGAAATTTTTTCATTCCATTGATGGAAATGAATCAAGTTACCTAACTTGATACACTATATACATCAGCAGAGATCACTACAAATTTGAACTTTAGCACCCCTGCTTCTTGTTATTGTTAGGGGTAGATGAATATAGCAGAATGACTTCTCTTTATGTTGTGCCTAGTAGTAACCGAAGCATTGACATTGAAAGAAGTCCCTCGAGCATTTAAAAAATAAAAGAGACAAGGGTTATACCTTTTGTAGAATCTTTACTAGTCTCATCGATTAATAAAAATTCCACTCACACACAGGAAAGGAAAGAGATTGATACTTATACAAATATTGAGCTTGAAGAGCACTGTATAGGGAGAGATCATAGTACCATGAAATGAGTCAATACCAATTTCCTCTCCTTTATTCCTAGACATTGAACAAATGAACAGAGTGACCCTAGAAGAGAATGCAATCTTTGATATATTACTTATACTCTAATCTCAACTTCGAGAAATTCAACTTATATCGTAGTAGAGAAAGTGGAAATACTGGTAATTATATATATAGTAATGAATTCTAATGGAGCAATCCTAGGGTTAGGAACGTGACACATTGATCCTTTGTGCCGAATAGAGTATTATTGTAGACGATAGTTATACGTCTGCCAATAGTAAAAGAATGAGAAATTGTGCAAATTCCATTGGACAATTAATGTCTTCATTGGTAACTAATCACCATTGGATAGAAGCATGGTAACCAAAATAAGAATGTCAACCTTGAGGGTTTACTAACTGACGATAAAGGACAAGTAATTGAATCAATAACCGTAGTTACTAGACCGGAACATAAATTAGTTGTACACTATTTGTTCATGCGTCTTATATGTTTGATCTTAATGCCACTGAATAGAGGATCTTTGAAGCTTCTTATTCGATCGTTATCAACCATACTAGCCTATAATCTATGTGTCCACAAATCGAAGCGAGTATAGTAACCCAACCAAGGGTTGGAGTCGTGTTCAAACAGAGCAGTAGTGAAAATGGTAGATAAACTAGAATTTGTTGGAGATTACAGAGCAATGACGCAACGGAAATATAGAGTAATCGACATACCTCCATCCATTGTTAGTGATATAGTCGGAGTCTACAATTCTTCTTTTCTTCAAAGTTATTCTAAGAGCTCAAAACCTCACCCTTAGATGATATGGAGTTTAGAAGTAATGTGCTTAGGGACCATTGAACCAAATGACATATTTATAATCGTGCTTCCATCAAGAACGGTTAAGAGGTCATATGAAGTTACCAACCACTTAGTAGGATAGTGCATTCATGTAGTGGGATAATGGGTAATTGACCACTTTCCCATTAGTGGAATAATGGGTAGTTAGTCATTATCCCATTGGGTAGTTAACTACCTTCCCATTTGTGGAATAATTGGTCCATGAAGTGGGATAATGGACCATCTAATACGGACCATATCATCATTAACAAAAATGCTAACATTTCCCACTTGGTCCGTATATTCTAATCCCATTAATGAAATATAATACACGAATCATGGTGATAGTTTCTCTTGTAGTGAGTAGTATCTTCCATGTATCACAATGCACTATATCTCTGAACATTAACCCATATAATTAAATGAATAAACTCAATATTTATTTAATGTCCATACTTAAGTGAAATTTCTAAAAATAAAACTGAATGTCCACATAGTTAACGAGAAATATCATATAAAATAGAGTTTTGTAAACATTCATTGTTACAATAATATTTACATAGTGTGACTAAGTCCCATTGTGACTACATGATCCTTAAATTTTTGTGGTGGCATGCCTTTAGCTAAAAAATCAGCTAACATTACTTTAGTGCTAACGTGTTCAATGACCACTTTCTTGTCTTTAACACGTTCTCTTATGGCTAGATATTTGATGTCGATATGCTTGCGTTGACTACCACTTTCATTATTCTTATCCATAAAAATAACAGTTGAATTGTCACAATATAACCTTAATGGCTTAGATATAGAGTCGACAATTCTAAGTCCAGAAATAGAACTCTTTAACCATACACCATGTGAGGTAGCCTCGAAATAAGAAACGAATTTAGCCTTCATAGTGGAAGTAGTAACTAGAGTCTGCTTGGCACTTCTCCAAGATATAGTTCCACCTACCAACATAACTATGTATCCTGAAGTTGATTTTTCGTGAATCAACACAGCCAACAAAGTCTGAATCGGAGTAGCCAATGACTTCCAAGTAATCTGATCGTTTGTACATAAGCATGTAGTATTTTGTTCCTTGAAGATATCTTAAGACTTTCTTTGCGGCTCTCCAGTGGTCAAGACATGGATTACTCTGATATCTTTCTAACATTCCAACAACAAATGATATGTCAGATCTTGTACAAACCTGAGCACACATCAAGCTTCCGATAGCAGAAGTGTAAGGAATGTCCTTTATTTGTTCCATCTTAAGATCCTTATTCGGGGACTGATTTAAGTTGAACTTGTCACCCTTTATGATAGGAGCTACACTTGGTGAACAATCTTTCATTCGAAACCTCTCTAAAATTTTATCTATATAGGATTCTTGAGATAAACCTAAGGTACCTTGATGTCTATCTCGATGAATATTAATACCAATAACATAAGATGCATCACCCATGTCTTTTATATCAAAACTTTTAGAGAGAAATTGTTTCACCTGATGTATCATTCCTTTATCATTGGATGCAAGTAAGATATCATCCACATATAGAACTAAGAAATATATTTTACTCCCACTAATCTTATGGTATATAAATTGATCCATAATATTCTCAACAAAGCTGAATGAAGAGATAACGTAATGAAATTTCAAACACCATTGACGCGAAGCTTGTTTTAGTCCATATATGGATTTTTAGGTTGCATACCAAATGCTCACCATTACTAGAGGAGAATTCTTCAGGTTGTTTCATATAAACTCTTCCTCTAGATCACCATTGAGAAATGCGATTTTCACATCCATCTGTTGCAATTCTAAGTCAATGTGTGCTACTAATGCCAATATTATTCATAAGAAGTCCTTTTTAGACATAGGAGGAAATGTCTCTATGTAATCAATTCCTTCCTTTTGAGTTAATCCTTTAGCAATGCGTCTTGCTTAATATCTTTCTATGTTTCCTGATAAGTCCTTTTTAGTCTTGAAAACCCATTTACATCGAATGGTTTTAACAACACTAGGCAAATCGACAAGATCCCAGACCTCGTTAGTTTTCATAGAATTCCTCTCTTCTTTCATGGCATTGTACCATAATTCAGACTCGTTAGAATTCATGGCTTGTGAAAAAGACTCAGGATCATTTTCAACTCCAATGTCAAATTCTTGCAAATATACAACAAGTCACTAGGAATTGTTGATTTTCTTTCTGTAGTAGATCTTCTCAATGTTGCACCAACATTTTCCTGTGGATTATGTTGTTCAACTCGTTTTTCAATAATTACAGGAATTACTTGAACAACTTGATCTATATGCATGTTTTCAGCAGCTTATGGAATCTCATTGATTGGTTTCTCAACACCCAATTGAACTTGAGGGGTATTATGTACAACAATAAATTTTTCACTTGAAGTGGAAGGTTGATCTCTTATAGAAATTGTATTCTGAGTCATTTTCAAGAAATATTGCATTTCTTGATTCCACAATCCTAGTACTGTTAGATGGACAGTAGAAT
Source organism: Solanum chilense (assembly GCA_032847665.1). Classification (NCBI taxonomy): domain Eukaryota; kingdom Viridiplantae; phylum Streptophyta; class Magnoliopsida; order Solanales; family Solanaceae; genus Solanum; species Solanum chilense. The sequence goes on from CM064974.1 coordinate 57,042,882, forward strand.
CTGTATCCTTTAGAACTTTTGCCATATCCAATGAAATATCCACTGATTGTCCTAGGATCCAGTTTCTTTTCTTGTAGGTTGTAAATTCTAACTTCAGACGGGCATCCCTATACACGGATATATGTAAAACTAGGTTTTCAACCTTTGAATAACTCAAAAGGCTTCTTTATAACAGCCTTGGTTGAAATTTGGTTTAATATATACGCTACTATCTTAAGAGATTCAATCCACGAGGACTTAGGTAGCTTAGAGCTACTTAACATACTACGCACCATGTCAATAATGTTCGATTTTCTTCTTTCTGCTACACCATTCTGATCCGAAGAACCAGACATTGTATATTGGGCAACAATCCCATTTTGTTGATGAAACTTCGCAAACGGACCTATTGCTTTTCCATCTTCTGTATATCTACCATAATATTCACCATCTCTATCAGTTCTCACAATCTTAATTTGTTTTTTCGCACTATCTCTCTACTTCAGCCTTGAAAACTTTAAAGGCTTATAATACTTCGCTCTTATTATGAAGCATGTAAAGATACATATATCGTGAGTAATCATCTATAAAGGTGATAAAGTATTTCTTACCATATGCGTCCATATCTCGACGACATATATCTGATTATATGATTTCTAATATGGTTGAACTCCTAGTGGCACCTTTCTTTGACTTGTTGGTCTGCTTGCCTTTAATGCAGTCCGTACAAGTACCAAAATCAGTAAAATATAAAGTACTAAGTACTCCATCATTTACTAATCTCTTAATTCTATCGATGGAGATATGTCCCAATCCTCGATTCCATAAGATAGATGAATCTTCATTTATAACACATCTTTTAGTGCCAATTCGTACATGCATAATAGAATGAGTTAAATCATTTTGTAAATTAAGAGAGAAAATAATAGTAGAAAATGTACCATATCCAATAAGTTTAGATTTATAAAATAGTTTGGAATCCCTTTCTAGAAAGAAGGAATATCCCAAAGGTACAAGTCTTGTTATTGAAATTAAATTCCTAGAAAAATTAGGAACATAAAAATTCTTTTCCAACTCTAAAATAAAACCACTACTAAGAACTAAATTGCATGTCCCAATAGCTTCCACATGTGACTGCATCTTGTTTCAAGAATAGCTGCTTCGCTCAGCTTCCACTGGCTTCCGGAAGATTCTTAAATCCTGCAAGGAATTTGTAATATGGATTATAGAAGAAGAATCAATCCACCAAAAGTTATGATTAACATCAATCATATTAGATTCATAACAAACAAGAGAGATAGAAGTACCTTTCTTAACAAGCCATTGTTGAAACTTGACACAATCCTGCCTTATGTGCCCCTTATTTCTACAGAAGCGACACTTGGTTTCCTTTTTTTAATGTTAGTTTCAAGTGGTGCCTTTCCTTTAGACCTCTTGTTGGCTTGATTGGTCTTCTTTCCTTGAGTATTAATGAATGTACTTTCTCGTATTTCCATCAGTAGTCGACCTTCCTCTTGAACACACATGGCCATGAGTTCATTAATAAACCATTTATATTTATGTGTGTTATAAGAGATCTTAAAGGAGCATATTGTGCAGGTAGAGTATTCAGGATATAGTGCACAAGAAAATTTTTAGACATTTTGAATTCAAGAATCTTTAGTTGAGCCGCTAAGTCTCGCATTTTTATAATGTGCTTAAGCGGATTTCTCTCACTAGTGAGCCTCATTGATGATAATTTCATAATTAAGGTGATGGCAAGTGCCTTATCTGAAGTCTCAAAATATTCTTCAATAACCTTCAGTAATGCCTTGATATCATTATGTTGTTCGACAAAACTATGAATACCAGCAGAGATTTTGGTCTTAATGAACATAACACTCAAACGTTTAGAGCGTTCCCATTGTTCATGAAGTAAAGTCTCATCTTGAGTGCTGATTTCATTAATAGGTGGATCGTCTTTCCTTATAGCATAATCAATATCCATACACCCTAAGTAAAGCAGAATTCTCTCCTTCCAAATCTTATAGTTCTCACCATTCAGTTCGGAAATACCTCAAAAATCAAAATTTGCATGTTGCATAACTGCCGAAAATATACATATATACTGAACATAAATTTGAGACAATTAATATAAAGTTAAATCTACTGACATAAAAATTGCCTGTGGGCTAAATTTTTAATTCAATTAGATTCATATTTATGATAAAATTATCAATTTAGTAGCATGATATTCTATCTTTATGACAAAACTATTAACCTCTCATTCATAATTCCTGTGGGTAATTATGAAAAATATTTAATATTTCATCATGGACACATTAATCCACTAATGGGAAGGTAGATAACTATCCAATGGGATAATGGTTAAGTACCCATCTATACGGACCATATCAGCATTAACATAAATGCTAACAGAATTTTTTTCTAGTTATTAGTGGTTTAAGATATTATTGAATTATAACAAGGTAAATTAAATGGGTGAAACCAAATTGTTAAATATCGATAATGGGGGCTTGTCACTAGTGGTAAAGACAAAAAAATAGCAAAGGGAATCAAGGATGAGGAGATGTCTTGTGGTGTTACCACAATACATGTTGACGCAAATGAATGGATAAATGATTTTGAAAGGAAAATTTGAAAAGTAATGGTCACTAGGCTAAGATTTAGGTGAAAGTAAATTCCCCCTCGGGCAACTGCACATATCAAATGGTATCCTCTCGGACACCCACTCGTCTAATGAATCAGCCTATGCTTTATCCAAAATCTCTCTTTCAATTAAAAGTTCTTTGATATGGGACTAGGTCTCACCCTCTTGGGCTGAGCCTCATGTCTCCTCATTCCTTAGGACATTAATATATTAATCTATGTTTCTCGACCTCTCTCGCGAGCAAGACAAAAACACATGGGTGGTTTTGTATTAGAAACTACAAACCCAGTAAATTAAACCACAACCATTAGGTTAAATCACCATTAAAATGCATCTAATCTTATCATCAAGCAAGACCCAACAATTATATCAACACGTACTTGCTTAATCACACCCCAAGAAAAAAGGGTTTTAGCCACACATCAAACAATAATAAAATACACATAAAATGATACACCGAATGGGTATGAGAAATTAAACCTTAATATGAGCAAAAGATGAACAATGGACAAGACTCATTTTTGATTTGAGGAGTAAGAACATCATTTTTCAAATTTCCCACCAAAACCTCTCCAAACATGACAAAAATACCAAACACCTAGGTTGTAAAATAATAATGAAAATACCAAACACCTAGGTGGTGAATCTGTTTGGCAAATTTATTGGTGAATCTCCAAGAAATTTGGAGATTTTCCCTTCCTCTAGTTCATCACCATTTTTTCTTTGCCTTCAGCATCTTACGCATTCTGGATCATTGGGCCGAATAATTCTGCTTAGCAAAACTATTCGTCGAAGTGCCGAGTGCTCCTTTTCATTGCCTTTTAAATCAAATTCATTCAGGGCTTCACATGTTGGAACATAGGTGAAATGTATTTTTTTAGGCTCATTGCAAAATACATGGTGGTACTCAAGCTTCAACGTCAGATCTTTTCATCTTTTTTATTTATGTTTTGTGCCTATGTTTCCATTTTATGCCAAAACTTCAAATATCTGAAACTTAAGAGTTTTCATCAAATAGTGAGATAGAATGAGCAATTTAGGACACTATTTTCATTAAAATAAAGTCCTAAATGTGTCATGCTTTAGGACTCATAAATCTTAATGCTTGCTGGGAGAGAGCAAATCCTTAGGAGGTAAATCAATAGCATTGGAGTTATTTCTTTTCTTCTTTCTTAATTTCATGGGTTGATTTGGCCTTTTTACGAGCTATAACAAAGAGGGATTTAAGTGCGTCATGTACGACCTTGGCATTCATCTTATTGTTGTTAAGCATATTTTGAAATAAGTTGTTGACATACTTAATCATAGTTTCTTTACTACTCCACTCCTTCATTTCATTTCATCCTTACTCCATACTTTGATGGAGATTAATGGGGAAAGACATTGATTAGGAAAGGGGCCTCCTATGCCTACGACCTATTTTTACTCACCTAGTTCACTACAGCACAGGGTTTTTTCTTGTTTGAGGAATCTTTACACACTGAGACTTTCTTCGAAAAAAGCGGAGGCCTTGATTATGCTTTTATCATAGATAGATAATATGAGAAGGAAATATCCTCACAAAATAAATGGACTTTTCCAATAGTAATAAGCTAATTTATTTAATACTTTTAGCTTATAACTATTAAAAATTACTTGATGACCTAAGCAAAAACTGTATTAACTTTGAATTTATTTTCTTATGTCTATATTTTTCCATAACTAAATCGCAGAGGAATTGAACCACTTCTAGTTTTTTGAAAACTCTAATGCGTTTGATGTCTACCACCCTTCTCCTCCTCCTCCTCTCTCCTTTAGTTTAGCTGCAACAACCAAAGACGTTGGAAGAAGTTCTTGTAAGAATAATTGGAAACACCAAAGTAGGTTGTGGCTTATAACTCAGAAGATAAGGCCTTAGTAGACCGACATGACAGGACTCCCACCCCTTTTCTCTATCTTACTTGGTGTGCACTCCTTCAAGCCCTGCGATAACATATTTTAACACGCGCACTTCTCATATTGTATGAATCTAAGCCATAGTTGGTTTTTCTTGTTGAAGTTTCTCTCTAGTGAAAAAGCTTTCATAATCCAAAGGTAGGGTGGAAAGAAGGAATGTAAACATATCAGATTGGGACACCGGTGCATTGATAAATTCCAAGGAGTCACAACATTTCTTTAACGTACGAAGGTAAGCTTCCATAAACGAATTTCCTTTATTCTCACTTTCACTATCATTTTCCTTACTAATCCAAAAGGCTTTTTATAAACCATAATTTTTGGAGGAAATCTTTGGAACTTGTTTTAGCTGCTCTTACCCTTTCTGAATTAACATGTCCCTGCGCTCACCTCTTCTCAACACTTGTGAGCGAGCATCGATCGCTCCTTTGCCTGAGAAATATTTGAAGATTCTTGCCTAAGCCAGATTAAGATTAAATATTAATTACTCCCAAAGAGGACAAAAAAGAGCTTCTTCTTTATCAAAAGAAAAACCTCTTCTTTTTCTGTCTTTTTGATCAGCAATTCAAAGTGATCATGTGAATCCCCCCTTCTTGTTTGCACGGATGAATGAGTTACATCTTATTCCTACTACTACTAATACCATGTGGAGGAAATTTTATTCATAGACCATGATCTTTAACGTACAAGTGGTACTTAGGTGGCTAACCTTATTTACCGTTTCTCTTTGGATGACCAACCTTTTATTAGACTTGGTGAACTCTTGTCACGATGAATTAAACTTAGTTCCATGCCTCGTGGCTTTTCAATTACATCAGAAACAAGTTGAGTCGGTGTAGACCTCTCGCAAAAAAGAATTATACCACAAATCCACAACTAGGTACTACCCTTTATACAAGTATTTTTTTCTAGTACAATGCAGCATATGAGAAGAACAATAATGGGATTCTCACACAATCATTGAACGTGATGGTGGGATTCTCACACTCTCGTTGAACCTGACAGTGATTTACAGTGGGTAAGATAGTGAAAGTAAGAATTTGATTTAATGAAAGAATTAAATCGGATCTCATCCCTTTGATTTCTCACTGCATACTTCAATGAGAATGGAAAAGAGCTTTGTTGCACGCTTCTTCGGGTTTGGTTGCAAGATCTCGCTTTCCGTTTGAAATGTATACGTAGATTCCTTTCATAATATCTCTCTGTCTCTCAGAGAGCGTGAATGGGAAGTATTATCTATGCCTCCGTATCTGACTGTGACCTACACTCTATCCGTCTTTCGTTGCCCATATCGCATACCTCCTAAAGATTATATTTAATATTTAAAAATAATCTATTTAACTTATTAATTATGAACTATGTGGGACTAGATTCTTTTTTTGCTGAAAAGAGAAGGTACGTACGCAACGCTCCTAAAAAAGAGTGAAGTTCCGTCGGCGTGTGAATTTTATCTCCTGCTCGAAACTTCATCCCACATCTCACATATTAGAAAAGGCAAACAAAAAAAGGGGAACTCAATCAATAGACAAAGAAAAAAAGGGATATGTAACACAAAATCAATTCAATGTTTGTCTTTCTAAGGATGGAGTTTCCTTATCATAGTCCAAATTCAGGAAAATTCAGCTTTTCTTTCTTATTATGGAAATGGAGGGATGACAAAGGTCCGTAGGAGGACAACTATCAATATTAGTTGACTGGTGACATGGATCATATAGTTTATGAGATGGATCGAGTTTTAAAGCATGGTTCTGGCAGAATGGAATGTTCCCTATCCTTCAAAGGAGAAAAGACTGTCATGCATGTAAGGTATGTAGGTAAAAACTATGCTCTTTAAGCCGATTTGGCATAGTAGCAGCGTCAAATCAATGCAAGCCTATAGAAACCCCTTCTTGGGGAAGGTTGCATAGACTGAGGCATGAATGTAAAACATGTGTTTGGGAAGTTGACCCCACCCCTTTGGTTTATCACAATAAGAAATATCATTGATCATTAAGGTCTACCATATTAATGGGATCTTTGGTATTAGGCCCATGACTCGGAAGACAAGTGAGACTTAATAACAGTAGCAAGAATGTCAAGGTCTTGTTAAAGCCTATTCGATCATTGAATCATTATTTATCAATTTCACTCGCATGGCTCAGTGGTCAATGGGAGCGGCAAAATATAAAACCCCACCGCACTCGGCTCAAGCCGAGGAAAGTAAAGGCACTTGTCTATAAAGAGAGGAGTTCCAATTCTTAAGATGTGGAAATCCTAGTGCACTATTTCACCTCCTAGGAAGAACAATTGATCTGACATTGGCCTGGGGTCAACCTTTTCTTTGAATTAAACTTAGGCTTTAATAGGGCTTCTTCCTAAATATCAATTACCAATAGATTTTCAGTGTGGTGCAAGACTTGAATTGAAAGGAAGAGATGACTAAAGGGAGATTGCATATTTTTATTCAAAGAAAGCCCTTTATTTTGAGTGTCTTTAGTAAGCCTATAGATTGAGACCTTACAAAGCACGTAAACTCCCGATTTTAACATGATAATAGGCCATTCTGAACTTTTTCCTCATGGAACATGAAGACTGATACCACTATCCCCTCTTGGCTTTGCTTTCTTATAATATAATCGACTGGAAGAATGGTTGTATGAATGACTTTGCACGAGTAGTTTCATCAGTGGAATGGAGGGAGAAGGTTCTTCTACTAAATCCCAACCTCAATGATCTGAAATCAGTGCGAGAATGTCCCTTTAAGAAAAGGATCTTTACGGGAAAAAAAGTTGAGAGGCTTAGTCAGTTTTTTCCTTTTTTCTTTTTTTCTTTTTGATGAGAGGCTTCCCTAACAATACAACTAACGTCCATGCTCTTTCCCATTCAAATATTTTTCTATTACTAACACCCGGAGCGAGCAACAACTTCTAAAGAAACCCCCGAACCTAATTCCTAAGGTCACATAATTCGTATAAAAAGAAAATGCATAAATGCATATATAATTTGATGTTTTAATTTGGCAGATATTAATATCAGAAGGTTGTCTTTACAGCTTGGAAATCATCCACAACGTTATATTCCTTTAGTTTGGTGAGTAGACCAAAGGAGTCCACCTGGTTATCATGAAGAAATCTACCACTCTTTCAATTGGTGTCTAACCATCTTTATCTAACTAGGGTCGGGGTTGGTCTTTAAATAAATAAGAAAGTGAACTGGTGTGAAGATATTGAATGCAAGAGTGAGTTTGCCTTCTTGAAAAGAGCCTCCTTGTTGAAATAGGATATTATCAAATATGCAATCAATAATGATATACTCAAATCTTTTCACCTACCTCTTCTATCGATCTGAAAGATGTTCCATTAGCAGTTGACATCTCAACAGAATCCCTCCAAATATGTCTCAATTCAAACCTCCAATCCCTTCTCATTATCTCTATGATTCTAAGGATAATATTGAAATGTAGATCCTCTGGTGTAGCCATTGTGAAGCTACTATGTAGAACCTAGGGAGTCGTTCTCTTCTGAAGAGATTATAAGTGTGGGATATCAATTCAAAACAGATATGTGTGTGGTCTTCATGTACTTCCACATATAGCACTTGTTGTACCCACCATCTTTATCTTTTTCTCCCCATCCTACCCGGGTCAACCTATTATTCCACAGTCAACCACATTTACCTCCACCTCCGCCGTCGTTCAACCATATTTACCACCACCAATGTTACCATATCTACAATCTGGACTACATTTCCTTGAAAATGACCAGCATACTCACACTTGTAACACCCACTTTCTCCTCTACCACCACTACCTTGACCATACCTCCCACCAAGACTGCCATATCAACTATCACCTCCATGATGCTTGCTACTGCCCTAACAACAATCACAATCACCATATATCCAACCTCAAGATCAATATCCACAACCACCACCATATAAATCACCCCCACCACCCCCACTAAAATGTGGTCCTCATTTGACAGGAGAACCATCTAGGACAACACATTGAAAGTCATAGTACGACCATCATTCCCATATTCCACATGAGTTCAAAAACTTCAACATCATCTAAGCTATGAAAACCTTCACATCTATACTAGTTTATTAGAAGAGATCTCATTGCCATCATTATCAGAAGTAACTAAACTGAATCAATTTTGGTCACTAAATTAATTCACCATTTTGTTTTTCTGACGTCCCTTAAAACACTAATGCTTCAAGGTAGAGAATACAATTATTATACCTCAGATGCTAGAGGAAAAACATAAGGAGGTTCAAAAATTATTTGGTTAAGCACACGATGTCTTTTTTCATAAAAAAGGATATGAAAGTGGTATTGCCTTATAATTTATGCATTGTTGTTGTACATAACCAAAATAGGAAAAGATTTGACTAATATTCCTACACTCTTATTTAAGTAAAAACACTTTTTTCTAGTTATCTCTTCCTTCTCTTACAAATGTTAAATTATGAACTATACCTAAGAGATTTAATTCTTATATGGTGGACTATCATAATTATATAAATGCATATTTTTAATTATTTCCATTTAATATATTATGGAAAAAATTTAAAATATGAATTTAAAAGACTCTATCCTAGTTCTTTCCCTATTTCTACAGCTCTGATGTTTTACATGAGGTTTTGCAATTTTTTACGGACATTAGTTGTATATAGGCTTGGAACCTCTTGTGATCATTGTGAATTTGATGCACGTTAGCTTGGCGCCTACTTGAGAGTTCCTTTAGATTTGTATTCCACTGGGAAGTACTCGTCATCACATGTCTGATGCTTTACATGACGTATTGCAATGTTTTGTGGACATTAGTTGTATAGGCTTGGAATTCTTGTGATCCATTGTGAATTCGATTCATGGTGGCTTGGCGCTTAGTTGAGATTCTCTTTAGATTTGGCACTCCACCGGGAAGTACTTGTCATCACAACCGAAAGATCATAAAAGTGGAAAAGAAACTGCAACTAAGTCATTTCACTACAATATGTGTTTAACATCATCTGCCTAAGGTTTTATGTGTTTCTTTCCACTTGAAGTAATTTCAACAACCTTATTATTAGAACACTTTTAACAGAAAGAAGACTAGGAGATGGAAACTAAAAAATATGATTTCTCACGCCACAGTGTGGCCCAAAAAGTAGATTTCATTCGAATAATATATATATATATATATATATATATATGTAATAAAGTAGAAGACTATCTAACCTTCCTATACGAAGGGTCTACGTATACTTGATATGAATATATTATGTGTAATGACTACACATGTAATTTGGAATAAAGAAATTAACATCTTCTAGGTAAGAAACTGAAAAGTTTCCTTTGATTCTCCCCATAAATGAATTTTCCCTTAGAGCCATTTTTTAAACTCAAAAGAAAATTTCAAAATTATGGAATAATTTTTGCAACAACAAATTCTTTCACATGGCTAAGCAACAAAGAGTTAGAACCGTGATGAATAAAGGAGGGAAAAGATAGGAGTTATGTTACCTTGGTTGAGTGAAAAATCTTGTATGAGAAGAAGAGAGATGAGAACGTTGGAATAGGGAGATTGTACAACCCACAAGATAATAAGGAGTACAGTAACAGACGTGAACAAGGAGGCAACATAGGAAGAGGAAATGAAGGTGAGCTCAAGAGGAAGTTGAAGTTAGCTTTTATATATAGGGTTAATGAATGTAGGCTTTACCCTAATAAGATTAGGTTGGGCTTGAGCCGAAACTTTATTTTCATTTTTTGATAATTAATAAAAGGGAAAATTAGCAAACTACTCAAAAAACCTAACTTAATTAGTAAAAACTTTCATACTTTATAAATATTAGTAAAACTGTCAAAAATGTCATTATTTTAGAAAGATTTTATAACCTAATTAACTTCCAATTTTATCGCACCTTTATTACACAATTCCAACTAATCCTATATAATATTTTAAAAATAAATGGAATATTTTGTCTCTCATATTTTCATCTTCTTTTTTTTTTTGCAACAGTTTTTCATCTTCCCATTCTTCATCATTTCAAACCCCACATCTCTCTCTTCTTTCGTTTTTGTTTTTCCAAAAATTGAAAAATATATTTTATAAAGATATTCACACAATCTCTTTTATTAAGGTATGTATTTTTATCACTTTTTTAAGATTTATTTTATGGTTTTAGTTTTGTTTAAATCGTTTAAAATTGTTGTCTGTAGTAGAAATGACGGTTAGAGTTTGATAAACTCTAAATCTCTCTCCAATGGTAGAATCTAAGAGAATTAGTATAGGTATCAAACTTAATCAATGATCTTATATTTTTCAATATCTCAATTTTCTAGTTAGATTACAAATGACGACAATTTTATATTTTAATTTTCTTGATTTGTATTTCAATATCACTTTATATACAAAAAAGTATTACATTTTTTTATTTTGTATTTATCATAATGGTATGCTGATAAAGTCACATTTTCAATTGAAATGAATATTTCTAATGCTCATTTTGTACTTCGATCTCAAATTTAAATGAAGACACATCTGTAATTTCTTTTTTATTATATTTTCATCATAATTGTATACCAACACCTTTTATATTTTATGTGGTCACTTTACCATTCAAATTAAAATTGAATATCATACTGTGTTGCATATTATATTGTTATCATTTTGTATTTAACTCTCACACTGTATTCATAAAAAAATGCATTTTTTTGTGTTCATCATAATGACATACCAACAAAATCAATTTTGTATTTCATCTGATGTGTGTATTTATTGTGCTCATCTCGTATTTCAATCCGAATTTCAATGACAACAAGTTTGTGTTTCTTTTTTGTTATATGCTTTCATCATAATTGTGTATCAATAATTTTTGTATTTTATGTGCTCACTTTACCATTCAAGATTCTAAATTAAAAATTAAAAAATTGAGTACGAAAGAAATAGGATACATCTATGTTTAAGAAATACAAATAAATTTGGCATACCTACTGGAATGACTACAAACTAAAGAAAAATACAATGTTCATAATAAAAATATAAATGTTGAGTAAAATAAAAACAAGTGACAAACAAAAATTAATATGAATAAATTTTTTACACCATTTTTCTCCATTCTCTTTCCCTTTGAAACCTTCTTCTCCAATTCTATATTTTTCTTCTTCTTCTTCTTCAGCAAAGTCGGTTTTGACTCTAAAATCTGATCCATTGAAGTCGTGGTTGGATATAAAAAAAGTGCTTTAATCAAATTCATTTCAATAGAAATTGAGTATTATCAATGCAAATTTAAAAATTGATACTATAAATTTGATAAACAAGTGGGATGAGTTCTATGTTTTTTTTTGAATTTGTATTTAGTTTTGAATTTTTGTAACTTATGAGACTTTTAAGCAATTGTTTTTTTAAAAAGATTTTCTCTCTTAAATTTTTCCCATTCTGTTACTTAACAATTGTATTCTTTAAATTAAAATAAATAATAAAAACTTAAAAAAGATACGTAATAAATTAAAATGTTGACATTTTTACTAATATAGAAAATGTTGACAATGAAACCTATTAAATGTTAAAATATTGACATTTCGAAAAATTTCCCTTAATAAAATAGCCTATATGACGGAAAAATTAATCTTTTAAAAAAGGTTTTTTGGGGTAATTTAGGAAGTTATGGAAATTTCAAATTTTCTAAAGAAATGTCAATCATATAATATTTTCAAAAAAGTTATAATATGAAATTCCAGTGATTTTCATGAGTTCCTCATATGGAAAATACCTTCATCCCAACTACTTACATTCGGATTGTGAAGGAATATAAGAAATCAAAATTCCATCTATTGTAGATAATCATAAGAGATATATTGATCACCAAAGATGAAGTAATCCTGAAGGGTTTCTGTTATTTGTAGTTTTGATGATTTGACAAACTTAGGGACCTCATAAAGGTACCGGGTTTTCTACTTGAGTATTGCAGGTTTCTTATTTGAAGTATTGCAGATGAAACAAACCCAGGGACCTAGTAGAGGTACCAGGCTCTCATGATGACGAGCCAGTCGACTGCCAGCTGGAGACGGTACAGAAAGTAGGTGCACACTTCCCGATGGCGTCAGAAAGTGTGACTTTTCCTGCCAATGGCAAAGAAGTTTAGGAAAGTGACTTGCCCATAAAAAAGGCACTTTCCTAAACATTTTTTTTCCAGTTTTTGCAACTTGATAAAAACTTTTAAAGAACTCTTGCAAAAGCTACTACAAAGCAAAGACAGAATTATTCAAAGAACAACAGCAATATCTGGAGCTTTTCGTCTAGTTGTTTAGGAATTCATTCTCTTGCTCTTAAACTGTAAACCATTCCTGAATCTTTAAAGGAATTGGTGTGTTGTGTTAGAAGTCTAGGTTATCCAGGTGGGATAGCTTAGTGAATAGATTGTTTTTCTACTTAGGCTTGTTAAGCAATAGAGGACTATTACTTAATTGTAAGATTGATAACTCTTTCTAACGTTTGGTGTAATCGTGTTTCGCTTTTGCTTTTGAAGATTAGTGAAAACGATTGAAAATCCTGTGAGACAGGTTGTGGTTTTACACCCTTAAGCAAGGAGGTTTCCACGTAAAATCATTGTGTTGATTTTACTGCATTTAACTTTCTGTTTTATTCATTAGTGTAGTAAGGGACTTGGTCCATTACTTGTTAAGTGAAGGCATATATTCTATCAAGTGGTATCAGAGCGGGCACTTTCTATTTGGTTAACACTATTTGCTATAGAATGGCAGCTCCACTTAACCTCGAAGAAGGTCAGTCATCACACAAACCTCCTCGTTTCAATGGATATTTGTACAGTTGGTGGAAAGTTAGAATGCATGACTACCTCATGGCTGAAGACAACGAGTTATGGGACATTGTACTAGATGGACCATTTGTTCCGATGATGGAAGAAAATGATGGAGAGAAGATCATTACTGTTCCAAAGCCTAGGCAGAAATATGACGAAGCTGACAGGAAAAAGATTGAAAAAGTTTTCAAAGCTAAAACTCTTCTGGTCTGTGGGATAGGACCTGATGAGTACAACAGAGTGTCAGCCTGTGAGTCTGCTAAGGAAATTTGGGACTGCTTGAAGACTGCTCATGAAGGAACTAAACAAGTCAAAGAATCTAAGATTGACATGCTTAACTCACGGTATGAGAACTTCAAAATGAAGGAAGGATAAACAATACATGACATGTTCACCAAGTTGTCTTCCATTACAAATGAGCTTCGAAGTTTGGGTGAACCTATAAGCATGACCAAACAAGTCAGGAAAGTGCTTCGAATTCTTCCAAAGTCTTGGGAGAGAAAAGTTGATGCAATTACAGAAGCCAAGGACTTGAAGGTGCTGACTATGGATGCTTTGATTGGTAATTTGAAAACACATGAGATGAATCGAAACTATGATTTGTCAAAGAAGGAAGCCAAGAAGGACAAGTCATTGATGCTGAAGTATAAATCTGATGAAGATTCAAGTGATGATGATGATATGGCTTATCTCATCAGTAGATTTCAAAAAATTGTGAGGAAAAACAAAATTTATAAAAGAGGAACAAACGGTACTCGAAATGCTGCTCAAAGTGATACTTTCTACAAGTGTGGAAAATCTGGGCACTTCATCAGAGAGTGTCCTTTACTCAAGAATGAAAACAAGGAACATCAAAAACACAGGAGTGACAAAGAAAATAGAAGGGACCTGGTAATTGGTAACAGAGATCGTAAAGCTGCTGCTGATATGGTTGTCAAAAAGGCTCTTGCTGCATGGGAGGATTCTTCAAGTGATTCAGAAGACCCTGATGAGCCAAAAGATGTGTCCATGGTTGCTGTGCATGAGGAGGAAACTATTTTCAATGAAATGTTTGCTCTCATGGCTCACAAAGAAAATGAAGAAAAGGGCAATCAGGTAACTCTTATAGATATGAAAAATGACTTGGATAAGTATTCTCTTAAAAAATTGAGAACTTTGGCAAAAGTCATGCTTGATTTTGTGATAGAGTTAACATCTGAAAGAGACACCATGAATGCTGAACTTGAAAGTTTAACAGAAAACAAAGTTAAACTTGAAGAGAAAATGTCAAGAATGGTGTCTCTAGAGTCAAATAACTCTGAACTTAAGAACTAGTTGAATCAGATTACTGAAGAAGCTGAAAAGCTAAATGGAAGGTCAAATAGTTTGCAAGCTGAAATTCAAGAAAAATTGAAAAACTCTGAGACAAATCTCAGTCTGTCACTTGAAAAGAGTAACAAATTAGAACAGGATATTGTGAAACTTAAGGAAGAACTTGAAAAATCCCTTAAGTGGACCAAATCCTCAAAGTTACTGTCAAATGCAACAAATCAGAGTAATTTCAATAAGAAAGGACTAGGAAGTCTAAACATAAGTCCTCCTTATAATCCTCACAGTAAGTATGTGTTTGTGTCTGACAATCTGCTGTGTCTTCATTGTGGTATGAATGGACAATTGAAGGATGAGTGTGCTAGCTGGAGAAACTCATGTGAAAGGTTCTCTAATTATGCTGAAAGGCAAAATGTACCAAAAGAGAGACCTGGTCCTTCAGAGCTTGTCTCAACTCACAAATTTTCAAAGAAAAAATATGTCCCTGCTCCTATGTCTTTTGTTAGAAAGCTTCAAAATCTACCATATTGGACCAAATACAATCTAATCACTCCTTTGTTTGCCTACTGGGAACTCAAGCTGAAATGGGTTCCCAAGCTTAACAAGTGATTTTTGGTGCAGGTGAGTAAGAGGAGCAGCAGTCAATGTTGGTATATGGATAGTGGTTGCTCTAAGCATATGACTGGTGATATAAAGAACTTCCTCTCACTCAAGACCCTCCAAGGAGGAGGTGTATCATTTGGTGATGGCAAGAAGGGGTACATTTTTGGAGTTGGCAAAGTAGGAAGATCTCTTGAAGATTCAATTGACAATGTTTACCATGTGGATGGGTTGAAGTACAGCTTGCTGAGTGTGTCACAAATCTGTGATAAAGGAAATGAGGTCAAGTTTACTTCTGAGAAATGCACTGTGGTGAGTCTAACTACAAACAAAGTAATTCTCACTGCACACAGAAGTAAAAATATGTATGTGGCAAACTTATAAATGTCTCATGGAGATAATCTAACATGTCTTAGTGCTCAAAATGAAAATGCTGATCTCTGGCATCGTAGGCTGGGGCATGTGAGTTCATCTTTATTGAAAAAATTGATTTCTAAGGACCTGTGGTCCGAGGTCTGCCCAAGCTGAAGTTTGCTGAAAATAAAATATGTGAAACTTGTGTTAAAGGAAAGCAAATCAGGTCATCCTTTAAGCCCAAAAATCAGGTAACATCATGAAGAACCTTAGAGCTGCTTCATATGGACTTGTGTGGACCCTTGAAGGTTCAAAGCAGAAATGGCAAGAAGTACATTTTGGTGATTGTTGATGATTATTCAAGATACACCTGGACGAGATTTTTGAGATCAAAGGCAGATACAGCTGAAGAGCTGGTGGTATTTTTCAAAATGATTCAAACCAAATTGAATCAAGTTATTTGCAGTATTCGATCTGATCATGGCACAGAGTTTGAAAACTCAACACTGGATAGATTCTGTATGGAAAATGGTACGAGCCACAACTTCTCTGCTCCAAGAACTCCTCAACAAAATGGAGTTGTGGAAAGAAAGAACAGAACCTTGGTGAACATTGCCTATGATTATTGAATCAAATCTTTCTCAAAGTTTCTGGGCTGAAGCTGTTAACACAGCATGTCATGTTACCAACAGGTGTCTAATAAGAGCCATGTTGAATAATACTAGACTCCATACGAACTGCTCAACAACAGAAAGCCAATGCTGAGCTATCTTAGAGCATTTGGATGCAGATGTTTTGTGCTGAATAATGGGAAGGATGATCTGGGAAAATTTTATCCCAGAAGTGATGAAGGACTATTTGTTGGATATTCTTCATCCAGCAAAGCCTACATAATATTCAACAAACGAACACAATGCATTGAAGAAAGCATTCATGTTGTCTTTGATGAAGATGGAAGCTTAAAGAATGATGGATCAAATGATGATGACGATGTGCTGAAAATGCTCAAATCAAAGAAGATTGAAGGAGCTGAAGCTGATGCAGATCAACAAATGAAAAATGACTGTGATGATCAGAATCATAGTCTATCTGAAGAGGATGCTGAAGTTGAACAGGATGATATGGTACCTGGTACTACCCAAAACTCCAGCCTAAGTACATCAGACTCCCCAGAAGAGGATGTCACTCTTGATGAAGAAGAACATGCTGATCTGCCAAATCAGTCTGCTGCAAAGTCAGGATGGAAGCATAGCTCATCACATCCTCTTGATAATCTCATTTCTCCCTTGAATTCTGGAATTCAAACTAGATCAAAAACAAGAAATCTAGTTGCTTTCTCAGCGTTCATATCATCTGTTGAGCCCAAGAATGTCAAAGAAGCATTAGGTGATGCAGACTGGATCAATTATATGCAAGAAGAACTCCATCAGTTTGAAAGAAGTAAGGTATGGTACCTGGTTCCTCGACCTGAAGGCAGAACAATAATAGGAACTATGTGGGTATTCAGAAACAAACTTGATGAAAATGGAGTGATCACTAGAAATAAATCTAGGCTGGTAGTGCAACGATACAATCAAGTAGAAGGAATTGACTATGATGAGACTTTTGTACCT
Source organism: Solanum chilense (assembly GCA_032847665.1). Classification (NCBI taxonomy): domain Eukaryota; kingdom Viridiplantae; phylum Streptophyta; class Magnoliopsida; order Solanales; family Solanaceae; genus Solanum; species Solanum chilense. The sequence goes on from CM064974.1 coordinate 57,060,108, forward strand.
GTTGCCAGAATGGAAGCTATTAGAATCTTAATAGCTTTTGCTGCTTTTATGGGGTTCAAGCTGTATCAAATGGATGTGAAGAGTGCATTTCTGAATGGAGATCTCAAAGAGGAAGTGTTTGTCAAGCAACCTCCTTGTTTTGAAGATGCAAAGCTACCAAATCATGTGTTCAGATTGAATAAGGCACTATATGGTCTGAAGCAAGCTCCAAGAGCATGGTATGAAAGGTTGTCAAAGTTTCTGCTGAAGAATGGGTTCAAAATAGGCAAGATAGACAATACTTTGTTCTTATTAAAAAGAGAACAAGAATTGCTTATCATCCAAGTCTATGTGGATGACATAATGTTAGGAGCTACTTCAGAACATCTCTGTGAAGAATTCTCATCACTAATGGGAAGGGAGTTTGAAATGAGCATGATGGGTGAGTTGACATTCTTCCTGGGGCTGCAAATCAAGCAATCATCAAATGGGATTTCAATATGCCAGGAGAAGTACATCAAAGAGCTGCTGAAGAAATTCAATATGTTTGATTCTAAACCTATTGATACTCCTATGGGAACAAATTCCAAGATGATAGTAGAAGAATCTGATCCCCTTGTGAATCAAACAATGTACAGAGGAATCATTGGCTCCTTGTTATATCTGACTGCTAGCAGGCCTTATATTGTGTATAGTGTTGGAATGTGTGCCAGGTTTCAAGCATGTCCTCGTGATTCACACCTGAAGGCTGCAAAACGTATTCTTAGATACTTGAAGAAAACAGGGGACCTGGTTCTCTTTTATCCTGCAGGTGATAATTTTGATCTAGTTAGTTTTGCAGATGCTGATTTTGCAGGTTATCAAGTTGACAAGAAGAGCACCTCTGGAATGGCTCATTTCCTTGGATCATCACTTATCTCTTGGGGTACCAAGAAGGAGAACTCTGTGGCTCTTTCAACTGCTGAAGCTGAATATGTAGTTGCTGCAGCCTGTTGTTCTCAATTGCTGTGGATCAGGCAACACTTGGAAGATTTTGGAATTCACATCAAAGCAATTCCTCTTATGTGTGACAATACAAGTGTTGTTAGTATGGGAAAGAACCCAGTCCACCATAAGACAACAAAGTATATTGATGTTAGACATCATTTTTTGAGAGATAATGTTGAGAAGGGAAATATTGTGCTCACATATTGTCCAACGGAGGAACAAATTGCAGACATCTTCACCAACGTTCTCAGCAAGGATCAATTTGAGAGGAATCGGTTAAAGTTGGGGATGTTGATCTCCAAGTGATGCTTTTAGCTTCCAAATGTGGAACTCCCTTGATAACTAAAATTGCAGTGCAGGTATCCTTTGTGTGAATTTTAAATATCTGAACAAAGATTCCTTTTTATATCTTTTGTAGGTATACTCTCAGTAGGGACCTGCTCAGCAAAAGAAGAAACTAGAACAATTAAGGAATGAAGTTAAACTCTACCATGGTACCTGGTACCTGTCCAGGTTAGCATTTATACATTAAATTTAAACTGAAAAATTTGACCGTTGAAAATGCCACGTGTCAGTCATCGGTTACTCTGACCGATCAGTCCCATCGTTTCTCTCTCAAACGACAATGTACTGATGAAACCACACAACTATCCCACTAAGTGTAACATAACCAAGTCGATACAACATCATAAACATGCAAAGTATCAAACATATACAATATTATCAATATCTATGAACAACGTACAATTTCAAAATTCCCAAGATAGAAAACTATGTCAAGTAGTTTGTCCTCTCATGGAACCTAAACTCAAACTCTTAGCATACAAAAACATGTCACCTGATCCAATAGTTATGTCGAAATGTGACTATAAATCCGATCTTTATGCAAGAATGTGACAATTGATCCCAATTAGTTATGTCGAAATGAGGAATCCAATCCTTTCCACACACCGCAATCAGAAACACAAGTATATTCTCAATATCATAAAATCAAGAAGTGATTCATAATATATAGGTATTCCTTCATATGAATGAAAAAAGTGTGATCAAAATGATGCAATTTCTGCATACATACATGCATCACAATGAAGTACAAATAAACATATCATAGAGTCACAATCATCACCTACCTCGAAACAAGCTTGAAACCTGAATCCTCCCCTTTATGGATTCATTCTGCTTGTTCTTGGTTTACAAACAATAAATATAATATGAGACTCAATAAACAATCAGTCATTACCCGAAGTAATAACAATTATAAAAACCCTAGAAAATAATCATGATGCCAAGTATCCAAACTAAGGCTTTTTTCACCACGGTTTTCTATTCAAAATCCTCCCCCATTGATAATTACCCATTCTATTACATTCAATAGATCAAATTATGAATTTGGGGTGTAAAAAGCTTCCCTTTAGCATGAATAATTGTAGAAAACTTTCGAAAACTCACATGGGGTTCGTTCCTTTGCTCTAAGAATCAAAAAGTGCAGAATCAATTTGTTTAGAAGTTTATTTACGACTTTAAGTCACGTCGTGCCCACTAAAGCGGGCCATCCATATCGACAAAATACAACATCAATGTGGCTTGCATGAAATAGTGAGCTATCCTAGTAATTCGATCCCCATTCCACAACACACATCTACAGACGACACTCAGAAAACCTCTTTCGTGCTAACATCAATTTCGTGAGTTCTACTTACCCAAAATCAATTGTATAAATTCGTACGAATTCCTTAATCAGTTATCTACCCCTCTCATTTAATAAAAAGTTAAAAATAAATCACTCTATTGATACAAGTTATCCCTACTCCTTAATGACTACAATTTCGTCTAATTGTAGAATAGGTCGGGAAAATTTCAAATACTACGAATAAGTTTTCCGGCCTCAATATTTCTCTCATTGTCTTTTCTATAACGATGGAACCCGGTCGTTAAATTATGGAGTTTCAATGAGAAGTTATGGCCAATATGACTGACCACATTCAGTCCCTAGACAAAAGGCAATTACTTCCGAAGTACTGCTAAAAAAGTAATACCATCACTATTTATAGGGGATAAATTTACCTTGCAATAAATAGGAAGATTATGTGATACTAAATTTGGTAGATAAATTACCTAGAGGTTACATAAATCACAAAACATAAAAAAGATAAATAATGGAGTTCCAATGAGAAGTTATGGCCATGGCTGACCACATTTAGTTATTAAGGAAAAGACAATTATTCTCAATGTTATGCTAATTATAGACTAAGACGATCACTATCTATAGGGGAGAAATTCTTCCATGCAATAAATAGAAACATTATGGGTAAAATAAATTGGATAGATAAATGACCTATAGGTTACATAAATTACAATACGGATAAGGCGCAAGCACCCTGTGGACTATGACCAAAATCTCAAAGAAACACCGAAATTTAACTAGGTCGTATTACTACCCCCTCCCCCCCAAACTAATTTAAAATTGAATCAATATGTTATATACGCTAACCTGACATAGAGAGTGTGCACACACACTTGAAGACAAGTGATGAGTGCACAAATTGGGCAAATGACATCTATTGATTAGTAATTTTATGATTAGTTAGTACACATATTTATTGATTACTAGTTTTGACCCACGTGCATTGCACGTGAATGTCAAACCAGGTAGCACACTATTTTTAAATATAAAGTAAACATTATTAAAAGAAAAAAGTCACTCTTAAAATCTCTTAGTTACACTTCTTCAATATAGTTTCTCCTCCTTTCTCTTTAGTGTGGTAGTATGTTATTATTTTATTGTTGGTGTTCTTATTTTTAATATAGTATGATATATTATAAATATTATTATAAAATATAGAAGGTGTCCTATTTTTGATGTTTAAATTGGGAATATTAGATTAATTTAACATTCATGTTAGGGAGTATTCTAATTTCACTAACATTTGAAATTGTTCAAGTCTATAAAATCAATCCTGATGTTTTAAGCAAAGAAGAACTAAAAACACTTATAAAATGAAGTTTAAAAATGTGAGAAACCCCATCATTTATAGTTAAAATGTGTAGTAATAGTAAGTGCATATTGTTCAATCATAAATATATAGATGATATTCGAAATAAGATCTTTTAAGAAGAATAATAATTATGATTATATATTTTTTTAATGTAGTTTAAAAATTTGAGGAAATCCCTCTTTTTATAGACAACAATGGGTAGTGTGCCTTATCAAAAAGACATCACCCATTAGAAAACTTAAAACCATTCAGAAAAGTCGCAACTCATAAGAAAAGTCATAACTCTTCGAAAATGTCACAACTCTTCGGAAAAGTTAGATCTCTTAAAAGTGGAAACCCTTTAAAAAAGTCACAACCCTTCTCAAAGATCACAACTCATCTGAAAAGTTACAACTCTTTGAAAATGTCGCAACCCTTCAATTGTGAAAATGTGTTTGTCTTTAATGTAATATACTATAATATGGACAAATAAATAAAATACGGTATAAAATATAGAGGATATACTACATTTGGTGTTTTTAAGTTAGGTAGTATAGACAAATAAAAAAATTTATATATAGATAATTCTAATTTTAATTTGATATGAAATTTTACAAAATAAAGAAGAATTTCAATTTAAGGATCATATGTTGTATATATTAAAAGTTCATTTCACTTTGTGGTCTTAAAGATGTGCCCCGCCCAAAGAAAAAAATATTCTATATTAAACTAAATAAAAGTAAAAGTACACTAAATAAATTGGAAAGTAAACAATATTAATTACTAAATATCGTTTGGACTCTTCAAATAAGTTTTTTATCAAATACATTTTCTCCAACATTGTGAGACTTTTTAGATTTTGAAAATTGAAAACTAATAATTTGTAGTTTGTGGAATAGAAATCATTGATTTTTTTTGTCAAGAAGATGTTGCTACAAAAGTATATTTTATTGCTACTAAAATGAGTAAACATGAATTATCAAGATAGTCTTTTTAATTTGAAGTTGAGTTATTTCATTTGCCTTGTCGAATCAATTTTTGTTGATCTATCTATTTTACCCCCAAAAAAAAGAATTGTCATTGAATGATTGAAAAACTCTCACAATCTTGTTTATTTAAAGAAGAAGAATAGAAAACCAAAAAATATTATATTTGCATTGTTGTACAACTCTTACAATCTTCCTTATATTAAGTAGAAGAATATAAAACTTACAAAATTTCAAGTTTAAAAGCGTGAGAAACCCCTCTATTTGATGAATTGAAAGAATATTATGGAAAGGTTCTTCTCGGGTCTTTTTAGAGAAGTCACAGTCCTTAAGAAATCACAACTTTTTTTAATATGTCATAACTCATTGAAAAAGTCAAAACTTTATAAAAAATCAGAACCTTTCAGAAGAGTCACTTTCCAGTAATGTGAAAATGTGTATTTTTTCAAAAGTTATGACTTTTATAAAAAATTATGACTTTTATCAAATGTTGTAACTTTAACGAAGAATTGCGATTTTTATGAAAAGTTGCGACTTTAATCAAGAGTTGCGACTTTATGAAAAGTTGTAACTTTTATGAAAGGTAGTAAACTTTCCGAAGGTTGGAAACTTTTTCAAATAGTTGTATCCCATATAATAAGGCACAATAAATGGTTTTTCCCACTACCCTTTATGTCTAAAAATAGTGGGATTTCCTCTCATTTTAAAACAACAAAAAATATGATCTTCTTCTTCTACTTCCGCAAAATTAAATATTTGTGTACTTTGATCATGTTGAGTTACTTACTAACACCATTGTTTTTGTATCAACAAGTTGGTGAATAAAATTGTTTCATTCTTAGAGGAATTTCTTAAACATCTGGCATTGGAGAGGAAATGTTTTCTTAAGGGGACATTGTGCATTCAGTGGACTCAATTTTTTCCTATCTATTTCATTCTATTTTTAGATATTCTAGTATGTTTTTATACACTCATTATCTTATGCTTATGATATCAATTGTTGCTTTTGAGTAGATATTTTAAACTCTGCTTTTATGTTTCTTTAAAGTTATTGTCTCCATTTATAATGAACGTATACACATATATTATATATATTAATTGTGCGAAAAATAATTATTGTATTCAATTCCAAGAATTTATGTTTTGATATTCTATATTAAATTTTATAATTTAAAATTACGATAAATAAGCTTATATATTGTCCATTTTAATATAGATATGAAATTTCTCACTTTTCAATTGATGAAATTTATTATGGAACAAAAGTTATAATTGTTTCGATGTTCAAGCGTAATTTTTTTTAATATGTTAACAAGTTTTTAAATTTTCTCCTATTATATAAATCACAATATATCTATGCAACTTAAATGTTTCTTTATATTATGATATGCATTTTTATACATATTCTTATTTTCTTCTTTATTTTCCATTTAATGTTTGATTAAAGAACCAATGATTTATTATTTTATTAATAATTCATTCATTGGAGGTTCATCGGTTTTATGATAATGAAAAATAATCATATACATGTTGGAATATTGCTAATATTTTTTGAAGAAACTATTTTTCCATTATTTCTAATGAACATATATCGATAAAAATTTAATTGCAAATTCAATGCAATATACATAAAAGAAAACCTTAGACATGCCTATGTGGAGCCACCATAAATTTAAATTTATTTATTTCAAAAACTAGAATTTCTCTTTCATGAAAAATTGTGATTTTTATGAAGAGTTGCGACTTCAATGAAGCGTTGTGACTTTTATGAAGAGTTATGACTTTAAAGAAGAGAAAAGACTCTAATGAAGAGATGCGACTATAATGAAGAGTTGCAACTTTTAAGAAAAGTTGTGACTTTTATTAAAGGTTATGACCTTTCCGAAGCGTTGCAACTTTTCCAAGTAGTTGTAGGATTTTCGATAAGGCACGATATGTTACAGATCTTGGTAATTTTATATAGTCATTAGTTTATGCTTATGTTATTAAGAATAAATGATAAGATGTAATAATTTCATTTTCCTTTACATTATTAATGTTTGTTACTATACAATTTTCTATGTAAGATAATATAGCGTTTAATTTTAATAACTGATAGATTTAAAATATTATTTTATAAAATCTCTGATATTAAATTCTTGCATGAAGCGCGAGTAATTTTATTGGTATTAAATATATAACATATAAACTAAATATGGTGTTTTAAGTTGGGGGTATTTAGTAATTTAACATTCAAAATTAGAGAGTTCATGTTTTTAAGGTAGTATATAGATATATCTATAGATACAACTCATATATATTCAATTGTTTCTATTTCTTTCTTTATAAAATATTTAATTTAATTTCTTTCTCACTTTAACTTTTTTAAAATTAATTTGTTATCTTTTCTCTTTTAAAGTTTCTAAGAAGATTATGGTTTTTTTAAAAATAAATAATTTAAAAATGTCCTTTAGTTTTAACATTTTTTTTCATATTTTATTTAGTTTTCTTTGGTTATTTTTATATCAGTTCAAAATTAAGTTATTTTTAGTACAAGACAATTGGAATTAAATTTAAAATAAAATGAAAACGAAAGACAAAGAAAAGAAAATCAATCGAAAAACAATGAATCAAGGTAAAAATTAGAAGTTTCGGTACAAGATAAAAAAAAGAGTATTAATTTAATTTTATCATCAGAAAAAGAAAATAAGAATATTTCTTCAGTAATATTGGTTTTAGTAAAATTAATTTTCAAATTAAATATTTACACACGTGGCTGTCGAGTGTGTAGAAATGCAACTTAATTGGGGGTTGAACGTGTCACGTCAGCACAAAAAGTGCACAAAGTTTTAAAAATAGGACCCTCGTTAAGTTTAGTGTCACGACCCAAAAATGGACTTGATGACATTCATCTTATTCACCAAGACAAGTCAGCCTAAAACTCAACCATTACAATAAAATGCAGAAATTTCAGAATCAATTCAAAACACCCCCAAAATCTGGTTGTCACGTGTACAAGCCTCTAAAGTGTTACAATTGATTCAAAAGAAATGCAAGTCTCAAATGAACTTATTTTTCGAATATAACAAGGTCATAACTAAGGAGAAAGAAAGTCCGTTGAGACGACAAACAACTACCTCACAAATATCCAAGAACCTTAAGGCAAGGAGAGGAAAAATATCACAAAGTCCGGGCTAGTAACCTACAAAAAAAGTGTAGTAGCAAGGGGTGAGTACCAAACTACACGGTACCTAGGAAGTAGACTCCTAAACACAAGCTAAGGGAATAAAATACGGGTACTCCTTACAAACCTACTGAACCTCTACAACTACAACCTGCATAAAATTCAGCCAAACCGAACAGTTCAGAGTATTTCTAGCACCCAGTTCATCAAAATCATTTTAACAAATTTTCACATCCTCAACTACAAACTCAATATTAAATAATCACAAATTTCACAAAAAGGCACTCACAATTTCAGCAACACACAAGATCAAGTTCGTCAAATAGAGATAATCAAATATAAAGTACTTATAAACCACCAATAAAACACATAATCCTCAAGAATGAAGGATGTCATGGGATGCAATGCAATATGACACCTTGAAGTGATATGCCCTAGAATACCAATTTCTCTCTCAATCGAATATACGTGATACTCCTCGAAAATACATCGAGAGTTCATGACCCATGAGGGACTCGCGAGATCCATATACCGACACGAACGATCTCCACGTGTCTGTGCGGACGATCTTAATGCACTATCATAAATCAAACAAATTCCACACGGACGATCTCCACGTGCCCAAATCATGATCATAACTTTTCTATCACATGAACGATCTCCACATGCCCTCATAATCATAACTCGATCTCAACACGGACAATCTCCACGTGTCAGGCCTTTACTCATTCCCAGTCTAATGTCAATGCTTGTGCTCAATATGATATCGAATAAAGAAGATGATGCAACATCTCAATAAATAAAATGTCGCTATGACATATAATCACCTCAATTATCACAATTATACGGGTTCAGTAAAGAACACAATCACACATAATAAATCAAATAGACAATATATCATTTAATGCTCATATGATTTTGCATTCTCAGATTACAATCCGCATTCTATAGTAATAAACTTTTCAATTTAACACTAGTACTCTACCATTCTCAACACATCACATACAAACAAATAATCAAATTGTCTTTTATTACCCCCTTTTATCATTAGAATTAATCAATGTGGACAAGTCAACCCATCACTAAATCCCATTACTCCCAAACATATACCACAAGGAAATACATGCATTCCATACACTTAGCAAAAGTTTAGAAATCCACTTGCCTTAATTAATCAACAATTAACTTTGAGACTTGAGCCTTCCCTTTTCGTTGAACTTCCAAATTTATACAATCTATTTAAGTACATAAACAAAATAAGATTTCGAAACTAAAAACACTCATAGTAGTATAGGTTTCTAAATTTCACTCCTAGGGTTAAGCTTCAACTTCCCCAATATCACCATTCTAACGGTATTCATGTAATACAATATACCCAATACTTAATTTTATTCAAAACAAACAATTCCAACACCATTTTATCTCAAAAACAATTATATTGTATTCTGACCCTCAATTTAGGTCTATGCTTAACCGAAAACCACAGACAACATGTAGTAATTCCACAAAAATAATTTCGTGACCTAAACAAACTTGAAACTGTAGTGTAGCATGCATTGAAAATAATTATACATATACTCCTAACAATTCAATTTCCTAAATCCTCCCCAGAAAATTGAAAATAAACAAAAAGAATATAATAATAATATTAATGGTAGCATTGTTTCTTTTCCCCTAAATTTCAAGCCGCCAAGAACGATACAACAACACCTATATGCCTTCACAATTGTCAACCTTCAATTTCTTATACATATTATTCTAATATAATAATAATGAATATTAATTGCCTTTCACTAAACTCCAAAACTTCATGAATCATTACAATAGTCCATCAATGAAGAAAATCAATATTACTCTAATTAATTTCATATGACAATTGGATTTAATACTATAATCAACAATTGAAAACTAATGATTGATAGTGTAGAGTTGAACTCCATTAAAAAAATAATGTTTACTTACTTGAAAGTGGTGACGACCTCTCTATTCGTGTTCGTCGCACGAACAATTTTTTTTCTTTCTTCTCCTATTTTCTTTTCTAAATTAATTATGTATAAAATGTTATAATTCCTTATAACCTATTTAATTATTTCAACTTGGCCCATTATTATTGAAAATAAATAAATTACCTGTCATTAATTAATTTAGTTAAATGACCATTCAAAATTATCAAAAATGATCTTTTCGGATCCGGGTCATTACATTATCCACCACTAAAGATCATGTTCGTCCCCGAACACAAGGAAGAAGAAGAAAGAATAATTGTCATTATCAATAGCTTGAGTTATGACCAACTAGTTGGTGTTCATATCTCCAAGTGAACTCCTCCTTAAGGCCATTCCATCAAGATCAAGTACTTAGAATTGAAGTTTCGAATCAAACTTTGGAAAATCTATAAATTAAGAAAGATTATTAAGCCACAACTAACTCATTGTAACAACCCGTTTAGTCGATTCGAGCAGTAGAATTATTTTTGATAAAAACTGACTGGGTCGACGGATCATGCGACTGACCGTCATGGTCACGACGGATCGTGATGGACTCCGCCGTCCCATACTTGTGTAATTTCTTCTGCTGCTCTCCTCATTACCCTCGACGACAGGTAGGACGAACCGTCAAAGGCACGATGGTCCGTCGAGGGTCTTCGTTCCAAAACACTTCAACTCTGAAATCTGGGTACGGGGATTGACTCTCTGAACTTCACGACGGAACCGCAGGACGGACCGTCATAGATACGACGGACCGTCACAAGCTGCGTGACCTCGACTTGGTCAGACTTCCGCTAAAAGTTTTAAAGGGGTCTTTTGGACTATTCATGATTATAATTATGAAATTAGTGGGGTAAGTCTAATAATTTATTTACTTGGGGGTTAAAGAAGATAACAGGGAAATAAATAAAGGGTTACTTTTATCATAATGGAATATATGATAACTAGGGTAAAAAAAATCTACAGAAGAGAAATAAAAAGAACAGGAAGGGAGAACGAGCGAGAGAGAGAGAACGAAGAAGAAAGCAAGTGACTTAGACTTCAGATTGAAAAGGTTCATAGGCATTGAGGAAAGCAAAGGCATTGGGGAGGTAGCTTGCTTGATCACGATTCTTCGGTGGAGGTAGGTTATGGTTTATTTCTATGTGATATATAAACTCTAAATAGCAATTGATATGTATTGAATGATATTGTAAAGTCTCCTATGTACTTGATTGTGTGGTTGTGTGTTTCTGATTGTGTGGTTTGTGGTTGGCATAAAGTTATGAGAATGTTGAACTTCTAATCTTGAATCCTCTCTATTAAAGATGACGCCTTGAATAAAGAAGGCTTGATGAAATAAAAATGATGAGATAATTAGATCGAAGTGTCACGTTCCGACACGGTATTATTGGATCGGAGTGTCACGTTCCGACACGGTATTATGGGATCAGAGTGTCACGTTCTGACACGATATATGGGATCGGAGTGTCACGTTCCAACACAATAACATTAAAGGAAAGGAATCTGGAATTAACTTAATATACTCAAATTCAAGGAAACTATTTCCCAAATGAGTATGGTGTAGAGGCATGAGTCCTCATAGGTGTGCTTGATGTTGTGATTGTTGGTGTACCTAATATGGTGTTGTTGTCAATGGTTCATGTGTTTGTTGCTTTTCACCTGTTAAGTATTGTAGTTGGTTTTATACTATTGTTTAATATATACTGATTTCTATTTTGAGTTGGCCGATGATACCTATTCAGTACGTGTTCCTTGTACTGACCCCTACTTGTATTTTCTTCTTGTTGTTTTGTGGAGTGCAGCAAGTGCACCATCGACTTCGACTCGCCCTCAACTCTAGCTAGACTCCAGCATATCAGATTTTAGGGTGAGCTATTATTCCTATCTCGGTCTGGATTCTGTCCCTCACGTCTTGATGTCTTTGAAGTTCGGACATGGACCATCTTTTTACTTATTTTAGCTTCTTAAATACTCTTAGACTTGGTAATTTGAGGATAGATGTTCTTGATGTTAAGACTTCAAGATTTTGGGGATGATAAGTGTTAAACGTTAGAAGTTTATTTACTTGGTTACATTAATAAGTTTTGGATCTTCCGCATTATTTTGTTAATTATAGTTGAATTATTGGTAAATATTGGGGTTTAGATTTGTTGGTTCGCTAACCTAGGAGGATAAGTGCCACTCACGATTCGTTTTGGGTCGTGACAAACTTGGTAGCAGAGCGTTAGGTTCGTTGGTCTTATCACACAAGAACGAGTCTAGTAGAGTCTTGAGGAACGGTAGGGGGACGCCCTTACTTTTCTTTGAGAGGCTATAGGACTTTAGGAAAACTCCATTCTTTCTTTCTTTCGTGCTATTACTTGGATCCAATTGGTATCTAGGTGATACAAATTGGTATCTGACATCCTCACTATATTTCGAAGATGGTTAGATTTAGAGCAACAACTGTGCCAACACCAACACCGGCAAGACAGGGTGCGTCTGAGCCATCCATTGGGACTGTATCTCGAGGAGGAGCAGTGGCAAGAGGCTGTGGTAGAGGTCGTAGGAGGACGCCCTCTAGTGGTAGAGGACAAACACCTGGTCCAGCTAGTAATAGGGCAGTGACTCCTCCACCGACTGATGAGGTAGTGAGAGAGGGTGAAGAAAGAGAAAACAAGCAGGTTCAAGATGAAGAATTACCACCCCACCCTACCCAGAGATGATTAACCAGGTTCTTACTTATCTTAGCGGGTTATCTGATCAGGGCCAGACAATCCAGTGTTTTCTGCACCAGCACCTCAGGTTCCGGGAGTACAACATGCAGCTGCTGTGGCTCCCCGCATGGATGCCTCATTGGAAGTAGGCACGTTTCCTCGATTGATTACAGGATCTATAATGACGAGTGATCAGCATGAACTTTTCACTAAATTCTTAAAGTTGAAACCTCTAGTCTTCAAGGGTGCTGAATCTGAGGATGCCTATGATTTTCTGGTTGATTGTCATGAGCTGCTACATAAGATGGACATAGTAGAACAATTCGGTGTTGAGTTTGTGACCTATCAGTTTCAGGGGATGCCAAAATGTGGTGGCGGTCGTATGTCGAGTGTCAGCCAGCGCAGGCACCACCCGTGACTTGGGGATCATTTTCTAGCTTATTTATGGAGAAATATATACCGCGGACTTTGAGGGATAGGAGGAGAGAAGAGTTCCTGAGACTAGAGCAGGGAAGGATGTCTGTTGTTGGTTATGAGGCTAAATTTCATGCACTATCCAGGTATGCCACTCAGCGTTGCTTCAGTCCATAAGAGCGGATTCGTCGCTTTGTGAAAGGATTGTGGTCAGATTTTCAGATTTCAGCCTTACAGGTAGCTGCTGCAGCAAAATCCTTTCAGGAAGTGGTTGATTTTGTGATAGAGGTAGAGGGGGTGAAGCCAAACGACTTCACCACAGCATCGACATTTAAGAAGTTCCGTAAGGGAGGTGAGTTTAGTGGTTCTTACTCCAGAGGGCAGAGTTTAGGAGGTTACTCAGCCCGTCCTATTCAATCTTCACTGCAGGCTGTAGCTGGGAGTCCATCGCAGACCGGTCAGCATTTTTCTGAGTTTGGAGGTTATCCCCAGACTTCGTCATTCTCACTGAGACCTATGCTTGACTCCAGAAATTGTTATGGATGTGGAGAGACTGGACATATTAGGAAATAGTGTCCAAAACAGAGTTATAGACCCCCAACAGCTAGAGGTAGAGGTGGTCATGGTAGAGGTCGCCATTCTGGAGGACGTGGTGGCCAAGGAAATGGTGGTCACCAAATCAGTCGGGGTGGCGGGCAAGTTGGAACTACTGTAGTGCAACCTGGTAAGGACAATGGACAGACAGGCGATAGGGCCCATTGTTATGCTTTCCCCGGGAGGTCTGAAGCAGAGGCATCTGATGCTGTTATCACAGGTACTCTTTTGGTCTCTGATTGCATGGCTTATGTATTATTTGATCCTGGATCCACATTTTCATATGTATCTTCCTCATTTGCTACTGGTCTTTGTGATTTGCTTGATATGCCTATTCGTGTCTCTACCACTGTGGGTGAGTCTGTGGTAGTTGAGAAGGTGTATAGGTCTTGCCTTGTGACTTTTGTGGGGAGCAATACTTATGTAGATTTGATTATTAGATTTTGATGTAATTCTGTGTATGACTTGGCTTTCTCCAAATTTTGCAATCTTAGATTGTAATGCTAAAACTGTGACATTGGCCAAGCCTGGAAAAGATCCGCTAGTGTGGGAGGGTGACTATATTTCCACTCCAGTTCATATTATCTCTTTTCTTCGTGCTAAGAGAATGGTTAGTAAAGGTTGTTTAGCCGGTTCGAGCAGTAGAATTATTTTTGATAAAAACTGACTGGGTCGACGGATCACGCGACGGACCGTCATGGTCACGACGGATCGTGATGGAATCCGTCGTTCCATACTTGTGTAATTTCTTCTGTTGCTCTCCTCATTACCATCGACGACAGGTAGGACGAACCGTCATAGGCACGACGGTCCGTCGAGGGTCTTCGTTCCAAAACACTTCAACTCTGAAATCTGGGTACGGGGATCGACTCTCTGAACTTCATGACGGAACCACAGGACGGACCGTTATAGATACGATGGACCGTCACAAGCTGCGTAACCCCGACTAGGTCAGACTTCCGCTAAAAGTTTTAAAGGGGTGTTTTGGACTATTCATGATTATAATTATGAAATTAGTGGGGTAAGTCTAATAATTTATTTACTTGGGGGTTAAAGAAGATAATAGGGAAATAAATAGTGGGTTACTTTTATCATAATGGATTATATGATTACTAGGGTAAAAAGAATCTGCAGAAGAGAAATAAAAAGAACAGGAAGGGAGAACGAGCGAGAGAGAGAGAACGAAGATGAAAGCAAGTGACTTAGACTTCAGATTGAAAAGGTTCATAGGCATTGAGGAAAGCAAAGGCATTGGGGAGGTAGCTTTCTTGATCACGATTCTTCGGTGGAGGTAGGTTATGGTTTATTTCTATGTAATAGATAAACTCTAAATAGCAATTGATATGTATTGAATGATAATGTAAAGTCCCCTATGTACTTGATTGTGTGGTTGTGTGTTTCTGATTGTGTGGTTTGTGGTTGGCCTAAAGTTATGAGAATGTTGAACTTCTAATCTTGAATCCTCTCTATTAAACATGACACCTTTAATAAAGAAGGCTTGATGATGTAAAAATGATGAGATATTTGGATCGGAGTGTCACATTCCGACACAGTATTATTGGATCGGAGTGTCATGTTCCAACACGGTATTACGGGATCGGAGTGTCACGTTCTGACATGATATATGGGATCGAAGTGTCACGTTCCGACACAATAACATTAAAGGAAAGGAATCTGGAATTAACTGAATATACTCAAATTCAAGGAAACTATTTCCCAAATGAGTATGGTGTGGAGGCATGAGTCCTCATAGGTGTGCTTGATGTTGTGATTGATGGTGTACCTAATATGGTGTTGTTGTCAATTGTTCATGTGTTTGTTGCTTGTCACCTCTTAAGTATTGTAGTTGGTTTTATACTATTGTTTGATATATACTAATTTCTATTTTGAGTTG
This sequence comes from Solanum chilense, assembly GCA_032847665.1. Taxonomy (NCBI): domain Eukaryota; kingdom Viridiplantae; phylum Streptophyta; class Magnoliopsida; order Solanales; family Solanaceae; genus Solanum; species Solanum chilense. The sequence continues at coordinate 57,075,787 of CM064974.1, forward strand.
GCCGATGATACCTACTCAGTACGTGTTCCTTGTACTGACCCCTACTTGTATTTTATTCTTGTTGTTTTGTGGAGTGTAGCAAGTGCACCATCGACTTCGACTCGTCCTCAACTCTAGCCAGACTCCAGTACATCAGATTTCAGGGTGAGCTATTATTCCTAGCTCGGATTGGATTCTCTACCTCACGTCTTGATGTCTTTGAAGTTCGGACATGGATCATCTTTTTACTTATTTTAGCTTCTTAAATACTCTTAGACTTGGTAATTTGAGGATAGATGTTCTTGATGTGATGACTTCCAGATTTTGGGGATGATAAGTGTTAAACGTTAGAAGTTTATTTACTTGGTTACATTAATAAGTTTTGGAGCTTCCGCATTATTTTGTTAATTATAGTTGAATTATTGGTAAATGTTGGGGTTTAAATTTGTTGGTTCGCTCACCTAGGAGGATAAGTGTGGTTGCCACTCACGATTCATTTTGGGTCGTGACACTCATAAATCCAATTAAAACTAAAACACATTGGACGTTAACACAACCATCATGATGAATATTTTTTGACATAACCAAGAATACCTTCTAAATCAATACTGAATACGAACCAAAAGTGAACATGAACAAACTACCACACACTCTCAATGCACAAATTGTTACCGGTCTTATTATGATTCTCTTCTCACAACACAACCTCTCTACACTTAAGTTATAATAAAAATTTGATCTTTAGACATCAGGTACTCATCATGGGAAATCAAATTTATGCAACCCTCCTCCCCAATAAAAAAAATCGAATATCCATCCATCAAACGATACACTCAAGGATGCAGAACCTTTAATAACACTGTTGGATAACTGTAACTAATTCATAGAAGCTCCTCTATAAGTTCTCATATGCCAATTCGTGCATGTAGAACCAGTGATATACTTCAACTATCTAAAAAACACCAAATATATCATAACTGAAATAACTAAATCTACTTGGAAGAATTTTTCTCTACCAAGAGACAATCACATGATCAGTACACCCGATCCACAACTAGGAATTCACCCATAGATATGAAAACACGTGTGGGTGTAGGTGGTGAATTTCAGTCCAAACCATATCCAAAATGAAGTAGATCACATAAGAATATACAAAATCAAATTCGAATAATAGTAGCTACTCTTTACATAATGCCCATATCAATCATTCATTCATATGAGTCTATCGCTTTAACTTTGTAGCTACCCACAATCACCAATTTATCCCCAATTAAAATTGTTCAAGTACTTGTTTTAGAGAACCCCACATACTCTTCACATCATTCCACTAAACCTCACACTCTCAATACTGACAACTATCACAATCACTACGGCTATTCACCTTATTCTGAAACTATCACTAGTAACAAAGTCTTATTTACAAACACATTCTTGCCTACAAAATTCCAGAACTATGAATTTCTCTTTTTCCATGTAAGCATTCATGATATATATGGTATATTTATTTAATTTTAATAATAAATTTTCATCGTGAATAAGCTATTGAATTTTCCAAGATCAACTCCATAAAATTTCACATACCAACTTTCAACTACCACTCATACATTTATACGTATCACACTAAAGCTTAGAGAAATGCTTAACTACCTCAATAAGTCTATATACTATGAGCACATAACCTCTATTTAATCTCAAGTGCCTATGTAACACATTATATTGTCTCATCAACAAGTTGTTTCAATCTCTTCAAATCGTCATTAATCATGTTAAATTGAAGGTCCACACCAATGAACATCAATAAGTTACCTATCATATTTGAATAAATTAGCCCCACATAACAACACAAAATCTTCCACACCTCACTGTTTTTTCCCTCTCAAATCAAAACCATATATTCATAAAAACCACTAACAAATTCATGGTACGTCTATACCGAACAAATTCACATCAATAGTCACATTAGATATTGCATATGAAAAGTCATATATCCATCAACTTCAAACCAAGATTCTATATGAGAGGTCTTATTCCATCATTTCTCTTTTCTTAAATTCTTTCCATGGCATAAAATTTTAAATATCTTGAACTTTTCAGATTCTTTTTCCTTCTGTTGACTCTCTCTCATGAATCTTATTCTTTGGCCAACAACCCTTGGTATTATTATATTACCCTTTAAATAAAAACTTTAAATAAAAGATTCCTTAAGTACTTTGATAATAAAAATAACACTTTTTATGACTCAAACCATGTACAAGTCCTTTCAACTGATCAATACTCAATGTGATCGACATTTCTTACCTTACCAATTCATACTTTGACAAAACATACTAACACAATTCTAAACTCACCATGAAAATTTTAAATACAATTATATTGTATTCCGACCCTCAATGCTTAACCCATAACCACTCACAAAATGTAGTAATTCCCCTAAAAAAATTTCGTGACCTAAACAAACTTGAAACTATAGTGTAGCATGTATTGAAAATAATTATACATATACTCCTAATAGTTGAATTCCCTAAATCCTCCTCCAAAAATTGAAAACAAACAAAAGAATATATTTATAATATTAATGGTAGCATTGTTTCTTGTCCCCTAAATTTCAAGCCGCCAAGAGCGATACAACAACACCTATATGCCTTCACAATTGTCAACCTTCAATTTCTTTTACTTATTATTCTAATATAATAATAAAAAATATTAATTGCCTTCACTACACTCCAAAAACTTCATGAATCATTACAATAGTTCATCAATGAAGAAAATCAATACTACTCTAATTAATTTCATATGACAATTGGATTTAAAGCTATAATCAACAATTGAAAACTAATTATTGTGAGTGTAGAGTTGAACTCCATTAAAAAAAAATTTTTACTTACTTGAAGGTGGCGACGATCTTCTGTTCGTGTTCGCCGCACGAACAAATTTTTTTTCTTTCTTCTCTGATTTTATTTTCTAAATTAACTAGGTTAACTGAGTGCTCTTCGTGCAGTGGTGAACTATGTAAATAATGTATTTACAAACATTTGATAATATACGTGTTTTTGAGTGGGTAGAGCCCTACAATAAATTGTCAAAAATGTTTTATCCAAAATGCATTGAATTTTTTTAATCTTAAAACCAAAAAGATTTGATTATAAATTTTTATGGATTTTGTTATTAATTTATTATTTTATTGTAGTTACTCATCACCAAAGTCTTTAGAAAATATATATAATTGTTTCATTGTCTATACTATATTTGTATTTTAAAACATTGGTACAAACATTTTATTCATCAATTGCGATAGTTGTTCTCCTATTAACGACCTCTACTTATATATAAATATTATACATCTTATATAATTAGTTGTGTACTTGATAAGTTAATTAATATTTAAAAGGACGACTCTTGGAGTTCACACGTATTTCACTCAAATAATTTGGATTAAGTGATGTCTTGGCAAGTCCCTAATTCAAAATCATTCGCAGTCGATGACACTACTTTGATATCCAAAAGACATATTTTGTTGTTTATGTTTCGACCGATATGGTTAAAACTTTAGTTTTTGCGACTTTAAAGTAATATCTATAAGGATATATTTATTTACTTAATATTCATTATTATGGATTCATCCTACTTTGAGGAGTAATTCGTTGACTCTAATCAACCATTTGAAAGAGAACTTTTGATTAAGGTTGAGTCAAAACTTACCATCCCACTACATTCCTTTATTTATGAAGTTTCACTAATCGATTGAATGTCTTGATAAGATAAGAAGTTGAATAACTAAAACTCTAAGGTAGTGTGGAATCACCATATTTTTGAATAGTCAAAAGTCCATTCTTGGACACCCCATTGTCTTTTAGCCATTGAAAACATTAAAGTCATTTATTTTAAAAGTTAAAGAATTGTAAAATCCATGACGCCAATAGTTTAATGATTACATAAAAACTTTTTTCTTGACTAACATATTTCCACATAATGAACAAAAACATAATATAAACAACAAAGCTTAAAACATGTACTCAAAAATATAAATTAATAACATAAGCATAAATTAATGATTGTAAAAAATATACCAGGTTCTGTATTAATATAATAAATGCTTATTTATAAACAACAAAAGGTAGTGTAATAAATGATTATTGTGTCTTATCGAAAAGGTCACAAGTGTTTGAAAAAATTAGAACCTTTCATAATTGCCACATATTTTATAAAATAATATTTTAAACCTATCAGTAATTAAAACTAAAACACTATATTATCATTTATTCTTCATAACATAAGCATAAATTAATAATTATAAAATTACATACAAAGATCTGTAACATAAACAATGATGTCAGCGAGTCACTCAACATGAACAAATATTTAGTTGTGAAGAAGAAGAAGAAAATGAGGTTTAGAATTTTCATTGTTTTAAATGAGACAAAAAACCTCTATTTATATACAAAAAAGGACAACATGAACAACTATTTATTGTGCAATATCAGAAATATTACAACTATTTGGAAAAGTTGCAACCCTTCGAAAAGGTCACAACTATTTGTAGAAGTTGCAACCCTTAGAAAGGTCAAAATCTTTCATAAAAGTTACAACTATTCATTAAAGTTGCAATTTTTTTTTCAATAAAATTCACAACTTTTCAAAAGACTCGCAACTCTTCAAAAAAGTCCTAACTCTTTATAAAAGCCACAAATTTTCATAAAAGTCACAACACTTCATAGAAGTCACAACTTTTCATGAAAGGGAAAGACTTGTTTTTGAAATAAATGAATTTAAAAGGAAATTCTTGTTTGTGGTGGCACCACGTAGGCAGACCTAAGATTTTCATTTATATATGTATATATATATATATATATCTGATTATGTATTAAAAGTAATAATTCCTAATAACCTATTTAAATATTTTGAACTAGGCCCATTATTATTAAAAATTATAAATTACCCGTCATTAATTAATTTAGTTAAATGACCATTCAAAATTATCAAAAATGATCTTTTCGGATCTGGATCATTACATTTAGATGTATCTCTGAGATTTTGGTCATATTCTAGGGCGTACTTGTGCTTTATCCCATTAAAAAACATAAAAATAAAAAATAATATGTGATATAATGGAGTTTCAATGAGAAGTTATACTCATGGATGACCACGTTCGTTCACTAAATAAAAGACAATTACTCCCAATGTTCAACTAACGTTTTCCTAGGAAGCGTGGGCATTCGAGGATGATAGGATACGAGACAATTTTAAAATGAAATAATATTAAAATGCACAAATATACTAACAATTGTATGAATATTTTTTCCTAAAATAAAGCGCAAGAGGTTGATGCAAATCACATACCAAACAATTGTTCACATCATCAACTAAATGATGTTAATTAAATTATGAGACTTTTTTTCTTCAAAACACAAAATCTTGAGAAAAAAAGGCACATGCTAAGGTTCAGAGATTAATTATAGTCTCCAATGTACATTGACAATGAACTATGAATTACCCGAACTACAAAACAAACGAAATTTAATACACCTCAATACATCTATAAAATTGACCACCTTTTAATAAGCTTCACTAATTACTTCATGACTGCTAATCCACACACAATTGCACGACAAAATTTGGGTTTGTCAACATAATGGCTTTGAATTCAGGCTATAAAAATATTGAAGCGTTTTATTTGTGTAATCAACAAAAATATTGCTAAAAATCAATAAGATATCTTTAATGAAATTGACATTTTCCAAGTTCAAAAAATCTATCTTGTTCTAACATATTTTGAATAATGTATAAATCCATATGTTGCTTAATTTGTTTAGTATAATATAAATCTTCTTGAAAATATAAATATTAGCACTTACAATGAATATGCAACCCATGTTTTATGATCCTTATACTGTAAATTTGACCTCAAATTATGAGTTTAAAACGCAAAAAAAAAAAAAAAACTTCCTATATTACATGTCAGATATTCCTTTCTTTCGATTATATGTAACACCATATTGATATCAATCTATCAAAAAAATATGACATATGTCTATATTTGAAAATAATTAACCTATAAATTATTTTTTATCATTAGTGAGAAGTTTTATAGTCACACAAATATTACAACATATTTAAGACAACAAGTTTTAAAAGTCTATGTTCCATGTAGAGTCAAATTAAGCATGTCTTTGAAAGATAAAATATATGACGTTCAAACTTAATCATGTTTTAATTAAGAAAATATTGTTTTTTAATAATAGATTAAAGAAGAGAGAACATCACTTGAAATAGAAGAACCATGTCATGACCCGAAATGGGCGTGATGGCACTCGTCTTATCCCACGAAGACAAGTCAGCCTAAAACTCAATCATTACAATAAAGTGCGGAAATAAAATATAAGTAACTTAATAAAAACCCCAAAATCTGGTAGTCACGTGTACAAGCCTCTAAAGTATTACAATTGATTCAAAAGAAAAACTCAAGTCTCAAATGAACTTGTTTCTAGAATAGAACAAGATCATAATTAAGGAGAAGAAAGTTTGCTGCGATGGAAACAGCTACCTGACAAATCTCCAAGAAGCCTCGAAAAAGAAGAGAATGACAAGTACAACAAAAATCCAGGCTCATAACCTACAAAAATTTGAAGAAGCAAGGGGTGAGTACCAAACCACACGGTACTCAGCAAGTAAACCTCTAAACACAAGCAAAGGGAATGAAATACGGTACTCCTACCACCCCCAACCAAACCTCCACAACTACAACCTGCATTAAAATCAACCCAACCTAACAGCTCACAGTTTACATAGCACGTATCTCAACAACAACACTTAGACAAATTACATATCCTCAACAACAACACTTCAACAAATTACATATCCTCAACAAGAATACTTCAACAAATTACATATCCACAATAACAAGCTCAATATTAATCAATCACAAGTTCCGCAGAAAGGCAATCAGAAGATCAACAAAATACGATATCAAGTTCACTAATGGTAAGTATGTGCAATGTAATGGAATGCAATGTCAAGTATAATGATGCATGTCTGACCTAGTGATACACACCCGCTGTCTCTCAGTTCGGGACCCATGGGGGACATATCTGTCCATGCATCTGTCGCGGCGCACGACACGACCCTCGATAATAGTAACCATCGCGGCGCGCGATACGTCCCTCGAAATATAGTATCCATTGCGGCGCGCGATACGTCCCTCGAAATGGTACATCCTTTTAAGTACCCATTATTTCTCAATGCACATTACACTTGCCACAACCAATGCCTCAGAATAATGCAGATGACAAGTTCACACATATAATGAGGAGATGACCATTTTCATAACATCGCACAGTTCACAACCACACAAACATGAAGTTACATCAACAATGATTCAACAAGTTTTCAACCCTTTCTCAACACAACACACATAAACAATTAATCACATTGCCTTTTGTTATCCCCATTCTTTTCATCAGTAGAATTAATCAATGTAGACAAGTCAACCCATCACCAATCCCGTTACTCCCAACATATACCACAAGGACATACACGCATTTCATACACTTAACAAGAGTTTAGAAATCCACTTGCCTCAATTTATCGAACAATCACTTCGGGACTTTAGCCTTCCTCCTTTGTTGCACTTCCAAATAAAATCTAGTATATTCAAATAATTAAACACTATAAGGTTTCGAATTTAACAACACACATATTGCACGTGTCTAGACTAAACCAAAAAAACTCACGCAAATTTATAATTAAGTTCTTAAGTTTCAAGATTAGGATTAAATTTTTAATTTCTTTTCAATATCATAAATCTTAAGACATTCACTTAATACCATATACCTAATACTTAATTATATATATTAATATATGAAAACTTAAATGATAATATGAAAACTATTAAAAAGATCTCAAATTGATCCCAATTTATATCACCCATATTTGAACACCAAAATAAAGATATTTCATGAAATACTTTTATACGGAAGGCTTCTTGCATGTCTATTTACCTCCCTTCCCAATAATTGTTTCATGATCATCAACAATTGGTCATAATTACTTAATGAAGAAGGTGAAATTTATGCTAAATAACATATGCATACATGTACACAAAATTAACAATTAGTTTCACATATTAGTGTAAATTATACACGTTTTAATCTAAAAATCTACTTCTAATTACATAAAAACTTAATAGAAAGGATGAAAATAATTACCTTGACGCCTTGAGATGAAAATATTGATTTTTCTCCTCCTTTTTCCTTTTCTTTTCTCCCTTTCTTTTCTTTTCTTCTCTGCGTTTTTTTTCTTTTTCCAATCGTTCTTTTTCTTTTCCTCATGTAAACCGTCACAGGCTTTAAAAGGTTAGGGCACTTTGCCCCTTTTTTTTTCTTTTTTTTTTATTTATTTATTTAATTAATTTCCTTTTTCTTTTTTTTCTTTTTTTTCCATTATTATTAGCAACAAAATAATCTTTTATTAAATCTAAAAATCATGTCACTCATTCTTATAAGTCATATAAATTAATTATAAAATCTACTAAAAAGGTTAATATAAAAAAATAATAGTTGAAATTTCTAAAACGACTAAGAGGGTCGTTACATTATCCACCACTAAAAATCATGTTTGTCCTCGAACATAAAATAGGAGAAGGAAGAATTATTGACGTTATCAAAAATCTAGTGCATGATCTTCCAGAGTCGTTGTTCATCACTCCATGAAAGCTTATCTTTAACACCATTCTATCAAGACTATTAAATCACACCCGAAGTCAACTCCACACAACTTTCACATACCATGCTTCAATTGTCATTCCTAATCATCACATACCTCATGCCAATACTTAGAGAAATATTAGGTCTCCCCAATTATTCTATATACTATGGGCACATAATCTCTATTTACCATCACATATCTATGTAACACATCACAACAAGTGATTTAAAAAAAAAATCATCAATGACTATGTATAATTGTATGTCCATACTATTACGTATCCATAAGTCACTTAACAAAATCTTAGCTCCACATAACAACACATACTCTTACACATCTCACGGGTTTTACCCAGATCAACACTCAATCTTCATAAAAATTGCTGATAAATTCCTAGTAAGTCTATACCGAATTAATTCACAAATCATAGTCATATTAGAACTATATATGTCCATTCATACACCCTTTAACTCAGAACCAAGAGTATTCTTATTCCTTCACATCTTCTAAATTCTTTCGATGACACAAATTTTAAATACCTTGAACTCTTTAATACACCAAACTCTTTTTCTCTTCGCTGACTTGCTTACCAATCTTATCCTTTGACCAACAACCTATGATATTTTTATCTTATCCTTGAAATAAAAACATTACATGAAATCTCATTTAGGTATAACAATCAAAAGTAACCAAATTTACTACTCAAATTATTTTTAAGTCCTTCAAATGTTTCATACTCAATGTGATCAATCATTTCTTACCCCTTACCAATTCATACCTTGACAAAACACACTACCATAAATATAAACTCACAATGAAAAACTTGAATTTTGAATTCAATTATGTAATTCAATCCTTTTATCTATTGAAATTAGCTCATACATAGAAAATATTTACATATTTGGGCATCTTAGCTTATTATTGATCGCCTATCCATCGACCTTGTCATACCCTTTCTTAAAAATCCAATCGTACCCGTTACCAAATTCAAAACTATAAAAGAACTTATCACCACACTCGAGTCGAACTGTGTAGGTTTCTTTCTCAATTCTTACCCAATATATATATATATATATATATATATATATATGTATGTATGTATATATTTTCTCAATCTAATGAACGTGTGACACTATTACCATAACCAAAATGAAACAGATGAAATCACGTATCCTTGAACTAAATTCTCAACTCTCTAAAGATATATCTTTGTCCTTTATAATTATAGTAAATATCTATTTTCTCGATTGTCTCTTTCCAATGACTAAAATACTTCCTACTAATTCTTTTCCATTTATGACTCTAGCTTCTTTCAATTCTATTCAAGCGAAATTTTCAACACATCATACAACTTTTCATACAACCACATTGTTCTTCAAATAGTGGAAAACCACAACCTTAGAAGCTCGCAAGTCGTTATTACCATAAAAACTCGTTTAACCATCAATTCTTATTTTATGATTTAGTCTCAATCGCAATCCATCACAAACTCCTATTACCATCATGCTTAGTTAGCTCTTGTTATCACCACGAAGTCAACTATTTCATCAATATGAATCCTAAAACCCAGTTATACCAATCCAATCCAAAGAACTAACCCACTTTTATCCGCACTTCCTTACTAAAACTCTTAATTGTGTTCACATAAGTATACTCTTTAGGACTTCCTTTACCCATATGCTTGTCATTCAATATTGATCCAATTTCTTGGACATTACGATGAAATCACCACTCATTTAAAAATTCATAAAATACATTTCACAATCTTTACATATCAATATCATACCAAAGATCCACTACTAAAACCTGATTATAAATAATGTTTAACACATCCACCCGTACCAACAAGCTGGTTGGGTTCTCAAATATGAGTTCAACACCAAATCTTATCATATGAGCATGTATACCATAGATAACTCCTTAAGTAGTTAATATTTGCAGTTAACAATCAACATGTCCGTTTTCATGTACCACTAGTAACACGTTGTGAAAATTCATTACATCCACCACTAGAACATATCATATCTATTGAGAAGATCATTTTCAAATAGGTCACACACTTTATCCATCAAATAGATGTAAAATATTACCAGATTAGTTTTGTATCTAACCCAAGCTATATGTATTCTTTCGTAAGCAAGGTCAATATCAAAAGTAATCAACTCCATAATTCTAACCAAGTACCCATCAGTACCATTGTAATAGTCGTATCATGACCTTCTTTGGTATACACTCAATCGGTGAAACCACATAAGGGATTCTGAGTAGAATTGATGCAACATCATTTGCTGAGTAACTCATTAATGGTATGACAACTATATCAATTGTATTTTTCAAGGTTACACTATTTATTATCTAGTTAATTCTTCAAACATTTAACTTCTAATTGTAGAAACACTCCATATTTTTCTTATACCAGATAAGTACTATATTTATTATTATTATTTTACAATGATAACTAACCTTACTCAACTCTTTCAAATATGATCACGCATTCGTTTCATAAGTATATCATGTCCACCTTAATACCAGATCTAACATCAAACAAATACAGGACATGCCAATGATTCACAAAAGAAACTACGCACGAGTCATCACATAAACGAGAGCGAATGGAGTGAAGCGATAAGAATCAAAATGGCACCAAGTACGCACAATAGTGATCCAAGAAGTGAAGATATTTCCTAAAAGTCACTATAGCCTCTCGAAGATAGGTACAGACGTCTCCGTACCGATCATCGAGACTCTATTTAGACTCGACTTGTACACACGTGAGACCTATGAACCTGGGGCTCTGATACCATTTTGTCACGACCCGAAATGGGCGTGATGGCACTCGTCTTATCCCACCAAGACAAGTCAGCCTAAAACTCAATCATTACAATAAAGTGCGGAAATAAAATATAAGTAACTTAATAAAAACCCCAAAACCTGGTAGTCACGTGTGCAAGCCTCTAAAGTATTACAATTGATTCAAAAGAAAAACTCAAGTCTCAAATGAACTTGTTTCTAGAATAGAACAAGATCATAATTAAGGAGAAGAAAGTTTGCTGCGATGGAAACAACTACCTGACAAATCTCCAAGAAGCCTCGAAAAAGAAGAGAATGACAAGTACAACAAAAATCCAGGCTCATAACCTACAAAAATTTGTAGAAGCAAGGGGTGAGTACCAAACCACACGGTACTCAGCAAGTAAACCTCTAAACACAGGCAAAGGGAATGAAATACGGGTACTCCTACCACCCCCAACCAAACCTCCACAACTACAACCTGCATTAAAATCAACCCAACCTAACAGCTCACAGTTTACATAGCACGTATCTCAAAAACAACACTTAGACAAATTACATATCCTCAACAACAACACTTCAACAAATTACATATCCTCAACAAGAATACTTCAACAAATTACATATCCGCAATAACAAGCTCAATATTAATCAATCACAAGTTCCGCAGAAAGGCAATCAGAAGATCAGCAAAATACGATATCAAGTTCACTAATGGTAAGTATGTGCAATGTAATGGAATGCAATGTCAAGTATAATGATGCATGTCTGACCTAGTGATACACACCCGCTGTCTCTCAGTTCGGGACTCATGGGGGACAATTCTGTCCATGCATCTGTCGCAGCGCACGACACGACCCTCGATAATAGTAACCATCGCGGCGCGCGATACGTCCCTCGAAATATAGTATCCATCGCGGCGCGCGATACGTCCCTCGAAATGGTACATCCTCTTAAGTACCCTTTATTTCTCAATGCACAATACACTTGCCACAACCAATGCCTCAGAATAATGCAGATGACAAGTTCACACATATAATGAGGAGATGACCATTTTCATAACATCGCACAGTTCACAACCACACAAACATGAAGTTACATCAACAATGATTCAACAAGCTTTCAACCCTTTCTCAACACAACACACATAAACAGTTAATCACATTGCCTTTTGTTATCCCCATTCTTTTCATCATTAGAATTAATCAATGTAGACAAGTCAACCCATCACCAATCCCGTTACTCCCAACATATACCACAAGGACATACACGTATTTCATACACTTAACAAGAGTTTAGAAATCCACTTGCCTCAATTTATCGAACAATCACTTCGGGACTTTAGCCTTCCTCCATTGTTGCACTTCCAAATAAAATCTAGTCTATTCAAATAATTAAACACTATAAGGTTTCGAAGTTAACAACACACATATTGCATGTGTCTAGACTAAACCAAAAAAACTCACGCAAATTTATAATTAAGTTCTTAAGTTTCAAGATTAGGATTAAATTTTTAATTTCTTTTCAATATCATAAATCTTAAGACATTCACTTAATACCATATACCTAATACTTAATTATATATATTAATATATCAAAACTTAAATGATAATATGAAAACTATTAAAAAGATCTCAAATTGATCCCAATTTATATCACCCATATTTGAACACCAAAATAAAGATATTTCATGAAATACTTTTATACGGAAGGCTTCTTGCATGTCTATTTACCTCCCTTCCCAATAATTGTTTCATGATCATCAACAATTGGTCATAACTACTTAATGAATAAGGTGAAATTTATGCTAAATAACATATGCATACATGTACACAAAATTAACAATTAGTTTCACATAGTAGTGTAAATTATACACGTTTTTAATCTAAAAATCTACTTCTAATTACATAAAAACTTAATAGAAAGGATGAAAATAATTACCTTGACGCCTTGAGATGAAAATATTGATTTTTCTCCTCCTTTTTCCTTTTCTTTTCTCCCTTTCTTTTCTTTTCTTCTCTGCGTTTTTTTTCTTTTTCCAATCGTTCTTTTTCTTTTCCTCATATAAGCCGTCACAGGCTTTAAAAGGTTAGGGCACTTTGCCCCCCCCCCTTTTTTATTTATTTATTTAATTAATTTCCTTTATCTTTTTTTTTTTCTTTTTTTTCCATTATTATTAGCAACAAAATAATCTTTTATTAAATCTAAAAATCATGTCACTCATTCTTATAAGTCATATAAATTAATTATAAAATCTACTAAAAAGGTTAATATAAAAAAATAATAGTTGAAATTTCTAAAACGACTAAGAGGGTCGTTACAAACCAATGATTCTTTTTAATTGTCTAAGTTTTAGTTTATAATTAAAGTACAAATATAAGTATAAGAAACCACAACGTATATATAGATTAGCAATGTATAGACCTTTTTGACAAGCTGAGATTCGAAAAGATAATGATGATTGTCAGATCTCACCACATCAAGAATTTTTATGATATCTTTATTAATCTTCACCATTTGGTCATTAGATTTTATCATCTCTTTTTCTCTTCATTTAACTTTATTCTTTCTTCTGCTTCTTATTTGAAAAAATTAGAAATATTTTCCTACATAAACATAGAATAATTGAAAATATCAATAGTTATATAGCCTTTTGCTGTTAATTTATAATAAAACAATATGGACATATATTTTCACTCTCATATTGCTATTAATGAAGATTATAAACACATGACAGAAACAAAGATAAAATACGCATTCGAAGAGAGTTTACAAATAATATTACGGATTTTTTGAGAAATAAAGATTGTAACATATAGAGAATTGCTAGTTTGAGATTCATAGTAGCTATGTTGGTTGACAACCTTAATTTTTAATTTATTGGTGATGGTTTGACCCTACCTGGTAATCCACTCATCCATTTCCTCTTTCGCTGAATCCAATTTTGTTTTAAAAAAAAATAAAGAAGAATTTCTAATTAGGAAAGTTACCAACAATAAGATAATGTTGTTTTGTTTTAGGCGGATCGAGTAATTTGACTTATCAAAATTTATGTTTTCCTTTTAAGGTTTTTTTCAGTGTACCAAAACAAAATAGATTTACAACACGATTATGTACAATAGCCAAAATTAATGAATAATTATTTGGGGCCAATTATCAAAGTAAACAATAGATTAGTTCTTTTACAAGAAAAACATGAATTAGCTAGTAAATTTGTTATTAAAAAATATATAGTTAATAGTATTGTTTTAACAATTTTTCCCTAAATATTTTTCCAATGCAGTTTTGATTTTTGGTGATACTGGTTCTTCTTTTATGGTAATAGTAAAATGGAATAAAGAACATTCATTTGAAAAAAAATTAAAATCTAGTGCATATTCTACCAATTAGTGATACTTTATTTGTGTTACAACTCCTAATTTTGTTTAAACTTTAGGAAAGGTAATATATCTTTGGATATATTTTGTGTCTCTTACAAAATTTTATGTAAATTTACATCAAACAAAACATTAGTGAAAACTCACAATTCCTTCAACATCGTAAGTAAAGAATTATTAAAAAGGAAAAAAGAGGGATTTATGAAAAAGGTTGAGTATCCCTTAGTTTGACTTGCTCTGTCCAATTATCTTTATATATCTTTGTAAGTTTATATGTCATCATCTTCTTCATAAGTAAAATTTTTTTGTATAGAAACTTACAATGCCTTTTATACTTTAATACTTAACTGACATTCGGCATATGAAAATTGAAAAATCCATCGACGTAAATCGGAAATTGGAGTTGAGAATTTGGCAGTCATCTTCTAATCCATGATGTCGCAATACACATGACAACACCATATCTTCTTCAACTTTCTCCATTTTTTAAAGAAATGTTTTGAGTGTCTTTTTTAGTGGAACTAAATTACTTGGTGAATTGTAATAAAAAATTTTCCTTCTTAAAATAGGCATATCTTGAATTAATGAATAGTTGTTAGATTGGTAAACTTTTTATTTTTATTGAATATGAATTGAATGAATCAAGATCGCCTAATGCGAGTGTTGCAAAAAGAAATAAACGTTTCTTATCCATTGTTATTTTCTCATAAAAGTCATGGTATATAAATTGTATTCACTTTCTTAAAAATAACATTCTTTTACGATATTAGTGTTTTGTTATGAAATTGTTCATTTTTTCCCAACTTGAATTTGGAAATTTCACTCACATTTTAAAAAAAGAACTTTCAATATTTTTTTTATATATAAAAACAGAAACATAGCAACAAATTTAGTAAACACTTTTGATGTTGACCTCCTGCTCTATGTAAGGAGAAAACACTATTGATTCAACGTTTCTAAGAAAACATGTTGCTTGCACTATGGATTCTATAGCACCTGAAATCACAAAAAACTTCCCAAGATTTATTCAAACCCTAGGTCTATACAATATATGTAGAATCAAGGAATTGATTTAATTATAGGGACCTAATGAATGAATAGAACACACTAGTAAAATGACACATACCTAGTGAAGATATCTAAAGAGAAATCATTTGGATTTTGAGGCAAAAACATGAACAAGACTATTGCTTGTTCTTGAAAGAAACTGACACTTCTTTCTCTTTCTATTAGTAAAACAACGTAGTTTATGCATCAAAGAACGTAACTTAAGTGCCTCAACGAATAAGGAAACCAAAAAAACGACCCTGACATAAAAGTTGACGAAGGTCGTTAACTACGGTAATCACGAGCCGTCGTTTGAACTATCAGTTGTCAAACGGGGTCATGGTTTTAGATCACGTGATTTATGTCTCTGTTAATAGTTTCTCCAAAAGCGAGACTTTTGGTGCATAGGACCAAGTTTCTCATCAGTTATATTAGTGTACTATTCATCATGCTATCTTAATTATTAGTAATTTGTCACTTCATTCATCTTAACGTTTTTGTTATGTTCCAGTATTTATATTCTTGCTCAGAATATGTAATTTCTCAGTTACACTTTATTCTGCTCATATATATTTTTCAGCATAGTATTTATATCATGCATGCTGAGTACATTCAAAGTACTTTCTAATAATCTGTGCTACATCCTTTCAAGATATAAGTTTAGGTACTCAACATACAAATCACGCATAAATCAATTATCCGTTCACATTCGGCAACTTCAAAGGCGAGTCATCATATTTCGAGGACAATAGACATGCTTTCATTTTAGTCATTATTTTTAGTTTCAGTTTTATTAGAGTTAGATAGGAGCATGTCTCATCAACTCAACTCCTTTAGAGGAATTTCATACATAATAGTAGATTTAGCATGAGTTGTTAAGTGGTCATTTCAGTTATCACAAGCCCTAGTTTATTTCACTTATATTTAGTGCATTTAGGTATTCCACATTTTCAGATATCCTTCATTGTAGTTTCCGCACATGTTTTACGTAACTATTTTCAGTATTTTCATGATATTATAGATTCATTGTTAGCTTTGGGTCACTCATAATGCTGGGTCCCATGTTACGTCTAGGGATAGCCTTGGGGTTTGACAGTTGGGGTCCACTTTTGAAAATTGTATTTTTTTCACATTAGATAGCTATGTACTCGTGACTTCAAGGTTTGGGGAGGGTTTCTATTGTATATATATATTTTTTTGTTTTACTTCACTTTTGTCTCTTTCTTTTATTAGTATCATTTAACTTTAGTTCTAACCTTGCACTCACTACATTACCTTCTCGGTACGGGTTGTCTTAAATATTAGCTGATATAGTAAATTCCATCAAGACTCAAGAAGTCAGGTCATGGGAGGACTTTTTTTGAGGCAAGTTGAGAAAGGGTTAACAAAAAGGGAGATATGTGATGGCTCCAAGGGATATTTTTTAGAAACTAGGTTTAAGGAATTGCTTAAAGGATAATGTAATTCTTCTCTATCATTTACAATTTGAGCAAATTTTGATAATATTAAAAAATATTGGACAATTTTAATAGCACTGGTGTTTCAATTGGTTGTCTCAATAACAAGTTCAAGAATACATCTAGTGTTTTATCAAAACAATAAAGTAACATAAATGAACATATTAAAGAGTATTTAAAAGTGAGAATATATGTTATATTTAAAATCTTGTTTAAGAATATATGGCGGAAACTATATGTATAGAAATAAGTATATTATGAATTCATGTATTTTAAAATGTTAAGTGTTTATTGGAAAATATAGTTTTAAAATGTTGATAAGCTTTTACACCCTTAAAAGCTAAATTATTTTTTAAAACAGATAAAGCATATTGGATAAAAAATATATATTGAGATTTACTTGATAATTTGAATCCATCAAAAACATTTCCTACTAAATTAAATTCTTGATCTATCAATTATGACTTTGATAATAATTTAATTTGTACATACGGTGAGATTTCTATTAGAAACTTCTATGACAAAACTGTATTGATGTTGACATAAATTTAGAAAAAGAATGCATATGCATTTGAATTTATTCAATTTTATCTATACTATTTTTTTTAATCAATTTTATAAACATGTTTTATTAGCTTTTCCCTTATATTCATATTGTTCATAATTATTAGTTTGAAATGGAAATAAAAATGAAGTGTATGTGTTAGAACTCTTTATTGTTTTAATTGAAAATGAGCTTTTTGATCATGTTCGTGTATATGATTTAAAGTAACAATGAATTTTACATATAATCAATTCTTTTGTAAGTTGGTATAATCAGAGGCATAAGAAAAAAGGAACAAGGATGAGGTTTAGTGACCAAAAAGAATTCAATATTGTTTCTCCAGATGATGGTTGTTATGAGCTTTTTATTCTTCAATCTAGTATAATGTCTAAAGATTTTCATAGTTAAACTGTCGGTGAAGTGGTTAAGCTCGATATGGAATCTGGGAATGATGGTCATACGAAGGCTACCAATGTTATCGGCCCGGATGGTGCTCTTATCAAAAGAGGATCCCGTAATCGTAGAGGTAGTGGAAGTGATTCCTATGGTGGAGGTGGTTTAAATACATTTTAGGTGGGAAATATTGTGGAAGTGAAGGTTGTTAGGGTGGCAGAAGGCGGTATGGAGGTGATGGTTGTGGGAGGTATGGTGGAGGTGGCGATGGGCATAGTGATGGTGGTAGAAGAGGAACTAAGTGTTATAAGTATGAAGAAGATTGTTATTTCATCATGGGAATGTAGTCAAGGTTGTGGATATGGAAGCAGTATTGGTGGTGGGATATTTTCAATATCCAAAACAAGTCATGAGTGGCACACCTACTAAATCATGTAGGTGGGCGAACCAACGAATTTAACCTTAAATTATATTATACAAGAATAATGGGGAAGCTCTAAATCTATTTAAAATTTGTTGCCCAAAACCTAAAATCATCACAACAAGGACATCTAATCTCCAATTTCCAAGTCTAAGAGTATCAAAAACACCAAAGTATATAAAATACAACAATTTACGTCCAAAAACTAAGGACATCAGGTAATGACCAAGAGAATTCAACCTAAGCTCGAATGAATAGCTCACCCTTGAACTAATATGCTGAGAATGGCTAGAGCTGAGGACAAGTCAAATTCGTTGGTACCCTAGTTGCACTCAATAAAAAAAAACAAAGAAAAATACTAGTAGGGCTCAGTACGGGGCAACATTTACTGAGTAGGTATCATCGGCCAACCCAAAATAGAAACTAATATACAATGAATAATAGTATGAATTCAACTATAGCACTTAACAGGTAATAAGCAACAAACAATATGAACCACTATCAAAAACACTAGAGTAAGTATGTAATAAGTCAACAATATCAAAATAATCCATGAGAACTCATGCCTCCAACCAAACCTTTTGGGAATTGAGTTCTTTGAGATTGAGTACATTCCGTTAACTAAATATTTTTTTCCTTTAATATTATCGTGTCGGAACGTGACACTCCGATCCAATCATACAGTTTGTGGATGTGACACTCCGATCCAAGATTACCGTGTGGCAACGTGACTCTCTAATCCAAGATTACCGTGTCGGAACATGACACTCCGATTCAAGAATACCGTGTTGAAATGTGACACTCCGATCCAAGAATACCGTGTAGAAACGTGAAACTCTGATCCAATTAAACTGTGTCAAAAATTATCATAGAGATATTTCGCTCACTTGCCTCAACATAATTTTATCATTCGCAAAGCAAGTCATACATGCTATGATAACTTTACTAATTCTTATATTTTAAAAAGTAATTATGTTCATTTTCTAGTTGTTCCTTATAAGACTTCTTGCATGCTGTCACATATCTAGATAAAGTACAAAATTTAACCTCATAGGCAGCAACAACTATCTTCTGTTTCTCCATATTCACCATCTATCCTACTATCGCTTACAGTTTGGGGCATATACTTATCTATTAAGAACCTAGAAGATGCAGCCCAAGCCATAAGTAGTGCTTTGCTGGTTGGAATTAAACATGAGACCAATACCATATTTTGAGCATCTCTATAGGACTGCTATGTCATCAACTCAACACCAAACCACACAAAACTATTTATCTTACAAAAATCCCATGAAAAGGAACAAGAAAATCATAAGCATTTTCATATTCAATACTCTTGAAGACTGGGGTTTTTAACATTAAGAACTTAATTAAGAGATCACGTTGGTCTCTAAATATTAAAGGTCATGTAGTAATTGGAGAAATTATACCAATTTTCCAAATACACATTTTTTTCTGTTTCTGGTGTTACAATTTAAACTTCTAATACTCTAATACTAAATATATGTGAAATAGAGTAAAGAAGTTTAGATACCAATTTGTGTCACCTAGATACCAATTAGATTCAAGTAGCAGCACAAAAGAAAGAAAGAATTGAATTTTCCTAAAGTCCTATATCCTCTCGAAGAAAAGTAAAGGTGTCCCCATACTATTCCCCAAGACTCTACTAGACTTGTCCTTGTGTGATAAAATCACTGAATCTAAGGCTCTGATACCAATTTTATAAGGACCCAAAACGAGTCGTGAGTAACACCACACTTAACCACCTAGGTGGGCGAACCAACGAATTTATCCTTAAATTATATTATACAAGAATAATACGGAAGCTCAAAATCTAATTAAATTTTATTTCTCAAAACCTGAAATTCATCACAAGAAGCATATCTAATATCCAATTTCTATGTCTAAGAATGTCAAAGACACAAAAGTATATGAAATACAGTAATTTATGTCAAAAACCTAAGGAAATCAGGTAATTCAAGGAGAATTCAACCCAAGCTCGAATAAATAGCTCACCGTTGAACCTGATATGCTGAGAATGGCTAGAGGTGAGGGCGAGTCAAATTCGCTGGTACCCTAGTTGCACTCTATTAAAGAAAATAAAAGAAAAATACAAGTAGATCTCAGTACGGGGAAACATGTGTTGAGTAGGTATCATCGGCCAACCCAAAATAGAAACTAATATAGAATGAATAATAGTTTGAACTCAACTATAGCACTGAACAGGTGATAAGCAACAAAAAATATGAACAGTATCAACAACACTAGAGAAAGTATGTAATAAGTAAACAATATCAAAATCATCCATGAGGACTTATGCCACCAACCAAACCATTTAGGAAATTGAGTTCTTCGAGATTGAGTACATTTCTTTAATTCAATATATTTTTCCTTTAATATTATCGTGTCGGAACGTAACATTTTAATCCAATTATATTGTGTCAGGATGTGACACTCTGATCAAAGAATACTGTGTCAGAAGGTGATACTCTGATCCAATATTACTGTGTCCGAACGTGACACTCCGATCTAAGAATACCATATCGGAACGTGACACTCCGATCAAAGAATACCTTTTCAAACTGTGACACTCTGATCCAATTATACCGTGTCGAAATGCGACACTATGATACAATTATTCTATTAATTTATCTTTTATCATCACCACTTTCAATTCATTGATAATATTTCATCTAGCCTACTTTATTCAAGGCATCACTTTGATAAAGAGGGTTAATAATATAAATTTCATGGTCTCAGGATTTCTGACTAATCACAAAAAAACAAAGCCACACAATCGCACAATCAAGTGCATAGAAAAATTTACAATATCATTCAATGCATATCAATCACTATTAAGAGTTAACTATCAAACAATATAAACCATAACCTACCTCCACCGAAGAACCAAAGTCAAGCAACTACTTCTCCAATACTTTTCATTTCCTCAATGTCTCTGAACCTTTCCAGTCAATCAATTATGTGTACATAATTTGTAAGTTAACATACCTAGAAACATTCATAATATTCTATTTCTAGTGAAGATCCAAAGTTCACCTAATTCTATAATCACTTTCATAAAGTTCAAACCTAAGGGTAAGTCTAACTTCCCCCATTTAGCATAACATTAATGAAATTTAAATAGTTTGATACACCTAATACTTAACTACCTATCTCAATATATTAAAATATAATTTATAATGTGAGAACACAATATTAATATATATAAATATGGAAGCCAGTTGTCACAAAACCAGTAGCTACGGACTAACAACAACCCAACTATAACACATGCGAACTATAACACATGCATACATTAAACAAACAGAAACCTAGTGCATCCAAAATGTCCACTGTATTAACATGACTTCTGTAGTTATTGAATTTGTCTTCCATATTTAATTTTATAATAGGTAAATAAGTATATACGTTATATCCTCCAATACCCACATTTAATAACAATAATAATTATACTAATAAGAACCGTCCGAAACAGGAAGTCACTGGTTTGTGAAACCAGTAGTAGCATACCACTAAATACATTGTAGGAGTCACCCATCTATTTCTCAATTTCAGCAATACAATTATAATATTATACTATTGAGATTCATCATTTTAATCATCAAACAATTTTCCCTTTTTATTAGGAAAATGCACAAGTACCCCTCAACCTATACCTGAAATTACAGACACACATTTATACTATACTAAGATCCTATTACCCCCTGAACTAATTTTCTAAGTATATTTTTACCCCTTTTCGGCTTACATGACACTAGTTTTAAAAAAAAGTCAACCAACATTGGGCTCACAACATAGTGACATGTAGTCTGAAAAAGGATAAAAATTATTAATAAAATAAGTCAAGGAGAGTAATATGACCTTAGTATAGTATAAGTATGTTTCTGAGATTTCATACATAGGTTGAGGGGATATTCGTGCATTATCCCCTTTTTATTCAATCACCTTTAATGCTTGTCCCCAAATTTCCAACAGTTACAACAATATGAACTCTCGCCAAAAAAATCAAATTGCATGAAGTTAACTGTGGAATTGGTGTCGTTGACCTGATATTTTTCACACACCTTTTGAAATTCACCTCCCTATTCTCTCTTTTCTTTTACAGATTCTCTATTACCCTAATATTATATAACTATTTACAAATATAATAAAAGAGATCCATTATTAATTTTAACATTATTTTCTTTAATCACCAACTAATTAAATTATTAAGACTATCCCACTAATTTTCGTAATTATTATTACAAATAATCCAAGAAACATATTTAGAATCTATCGAAAAGTATTTTACCAAATAAACTCTCTAGTATTCAAAACAATTAAATGGATTATTACATATTTTTGCACGACAATGGAGGCGGAGGTGGTGGCAATGATATTTATATAAAGATGTCAAAGTTACCAACCCTTCTTCCCCTAACTTGTAACTACCACCACCACCATATCCATAATCTTGACAAAGTTTCCTTGAAAATGACCAGCATACTCACACCTATAATACACACTTCCTCCTCTACCACATTCACCTCCACCATACCTCCAACCATGACCGATCAACCATCACCTCCATAATGCTTTCTACCGCCTAACCACCTTCACCACCACCATGTATCTCACCTAAAGATTAATATCCACAACTACCACCATATAAATAACCCCCACCATCTCCACCATAACGTGGTCCTCCTTTGACAAACGCACCATCTAGACCGATAACATTGAAAGTCGTAGTACGACCATCATACACAGATTCCACATTGAGTTCAAAATCTTCAACATCATCTAAACTATGAAGACCTTTACATCTATACTAGATTGATTATAAGAGAGCTCGTTGCCATAATTATCAAAAGTAACGAAACCGGATCAATTTTGCTTGCTAAATCAATTAACCATTCTGTTGTTTTGATGTCCCTAAATAAATAAACACTTCAAGGTAGATAATACAATTATTATACCTTGGATGCAAGATGAAAGAGAAAAAGAGGTTCAAAAATCATTTGGTTAAGCACACAATGTCCTTTTTTCATAAAAAAGGTTATGAAAGTGGTACTACTTTATAATTTGTGTGTTGGTGTTGCACATAACCAAAATTTGAAAAGATTGTATTAATGTTCCTACACTCTTATTTAAGTAAAAATTCTTTGTTCTAGTTATCTCTTCCTTTTCGTCCGAATGTTAAATTAATAAACTATACCTAAGAGATGTAATTCTCATATGGAGGACTATCATAGTTATGTTTGTGTGTGTATATTCTATGAAAAAATATGACATCCGTCTATATTTCAAAATAATTAAGCTACAAAAATTTTATGTTATCATTACTGAGAAGTAGTAAAGAAATATTACAACGTATTTAAGACAACAAGTTTTAGAATTCTGTGTTCCATGTAGAGTCAAAGTAAACATGTCTTTGAAAGATAAAATATATAAGGTTCAAACTTCATAATGCTTCAATTAAGAAAAAAATATTTTTAATAATAGATTAAAGAGGAAAGAACGTCACTTGAAATAGAAGAAACAAAGCATTCTTTTTAGTCGTCTAAGTTTTAATTGATAATTATTGTACAAATATAAGTATCACAACATATATATATATATATATATATATATATATATATATATATATATATATATATATATATATATATATATATATATATATATATATATTCGCAATGTATAGACCTTTTTGAGAAGTTGATATTCGAAAAGACAATAATGATTGTAAGATCTCACAACATAAAGAATTTTTATGAAATCTTCACCATTTGGTCATTAGGATTTATCATCTCTTTTTTTCTTCACTGAAGTTTATTCTTTCTTCGGTTTCTTATTTGATAATATTCAATAAAAAAAATTCTACGTAAACATAGCATAATTAAATATATCAATAATTATATAACATTTTTGCTGTCATTTTATAATAAAACAATATGGACATATAATTTCACTCTCATATTGCTATTAATGAAAATTATAAACACTTGATAGAAATGAAGCATAAAATATGCATTCGAAGAGAGTTTATAAATAATCTTACAGATTCATTAAGAAATAAAAATTGTAACATACAAAGAATTGCTAGTTTGAGATTCATAGTAGCCATGTTGGTTGACTACATGAATTTTAAATTTATTGGTGAGTGTTTGACCCTACCTTGTAATCCACTCCTCCATTTTCTCTTTCTCCAAATCAAATTTACTATTTTAAAATAAAGAAGAATTTGTAATGTGGAAAGTCACCAACAATAAGAAAAAGTTTTTTTCTCTTAGGAGAATCAAGTAATTTGACTTATCAAAATTTATTTTTTAGTTTTAGGTTTTTTGAGTGTACCAAAAAAAAGAAAGATTACAACATAAATTTGGACAATAGCAAAAATTAATGAATAATTATTTGTGGCCAATTATCAAAGTTAACAATAAATTAGTGCTTATATAAGAAAAACCTGAATTATCTAGGATATTTGTTATTAAAAAATATATTTGGAAAAACAGTAGGGATATGCAAGAACAAACAATTTTTATCGGAAACATTCCTCTAATGAATTCCCTGGGAACTTGTATAGTAAATGGAATATATAGTTAAAGTATTGTTCTAACAATTTTTCCCTAAATATTTTTACAATGAAGTTTTGTTATATAGTGATACTGGTTTTTTTTCTGGTTATAGTAAAATGGAATAAAGAACATTTATTTGAAAAACTAAAATAAAAATTAGTGCATATTGTACCAATTAGTGATACTTATTTGTGTTTCAACACCTAATTACTTTAGAAAATATAACATATCTTTGGATATATTTTGTACCTACAACATTCTGTTTTTATAAAAACCATCATATAAATTTAGATCAAACAAAACATTAGTAAAAACTCATAATTCTTTAAACATCATAAGTAAAGAAGAATTAAATAGTAAGAAAAGAGGGATTTATGAAAAAGATGGAGTATCCCTTAGTTTGACTCGCTATGTCTAATAATCTCTATACGTCTTTGTAAGATTAAATATCATCATCTTCTTCATCAGTAAAATTTGATTGATATAGACACTTAAAACACATTTTAAATTTTGATACTTAACCTGACATTCTGCATATGAAAATTGAAGAATGCATCGACGTAAATCATAAATTGAATCTGAGAATTTGGCAGCCATCTAAACCATGACGTCGCACTACACATTACAACACCATATATTCTTCAACTTTGTCCATTTTTTAAAGAAAAGTTTTGAGTGTTTTTAGAGGAAGTAAATTAATTGGTAAATTTTCATCCAATTTTTTTCGTATTTATGTAGGCATATTTTGCATTAATGAATAGTTGTTAGATTTGTAAAAATACTATTTTGATTGAATATATAAATTGAATGAATCAAGATCAACTAATGCGAGTGCGGTAAAAAGAAATAAGTTTTTTTTGTTCATTGTCATTTTCTTATAAAAGTCATGGTAATTGTATTCACTTTCTTAAAAAAACATTTTTTACGATATTAGTGTTTTGTTATGAAATTTTTAATATTTTCACAAGTTGAATTTTGAAAATTTACTCACATTTTAAAAAAAAGAACTTTCAATTTTTTTTTTTTTTATGTAAAAACATAAACGAAGCAACAAATTTAGTAAACACTATTGATGATAGCCTCCGTCTCTAAGTCAGGAGAAAACAGTATTGATGCAACGTTATTAAGGAAACATTTACTTGCACTATGGATTATATAGAAATTGAAATCACAACAAATTCCAAAGATTTATTCAAACCCTAGGCCTATAAATTTATGTAGAATCAAGGAACTGACATAATTCTAGGGACCTAATGGATGAAAGGAACCCACTAGTTAAATCCTACAATCCTTGGTGAAGAAATCTAATGAGAAGTCCTTTCAATTTTGGGGCTAAAACATAAAGAACACTACTTATTGTTCTTGAAAGAAACCGGCACCTCATTCTCTTTCGATTAGTAAAACGATGTAGCTTAGGCATCAAAGGATGTAGCTTATTTGCCCACATGAATAAGGAAACGACAAACATAAACCTGACATAAAAGCTGAAAGTCTATTAACTACGGTACTCACGGGCCATCGTTTTAACTGTCGGCTGTCAGACGAGGTCATGGTTTTAGATCACGTGGTTTATGTATCGGTTAAGAGTATCCCCAAAGTCAAACTCTTAGTGCATTGGACACGGTTTTCAGCAGTTATATTAGTGTATTGTTCATCATGTTCTTTTCATGATTAGTACTTGGTCACTTCATTCAGCTTAACTATTTTAATCTTTTTCTGTATTTATATTCTTGCTCAGATTATGTAATTGCTCAGTTACACTTAGTTCTGCTCATGTTTATTTTTCATCTTAGTATTTATATCCACCATGCTCAATACATTCAAAGTACTTTCTCATACTTTGTACTACATCCTTTTATGATATAAGTTTAGGTACTTATTATCCAGATCATGCTTAAAATCGATTCTCCGTGCATATTCAGCAACTTCAAAGATGAGTCATCATATTTTGAGGAAAATAGACATGCTTTCATTTTTATCATTATTTTTAGTTTGAATTATATAAGAGTTAGTTGGGGACATGTCCCATCAACTCAAGTCGTTTAGAGGCTTTTCAGACATAGCAGTAGATTTAGTTTGAGATTTTAAGTGGTTGTGCAGTTATCACAATTCCTATTTTAGTTCACTTATATTTAGGATTTTAGGTTTCCCCATTTTCAGGCATCCTTCATTGTAATTTCCGCAAAGTACATGTTTAATTTAACTATTTCACTATTTTCATGATATGCCAAATTCAACGTTAGCTTTGAGTCTCTCATGATCCTAGGTTCTGTGTTATGTCTAGGGGGTAGCCTCGGGGTGTGACATTTGGTGGCCACTTTTGGGAATTGAATTTTTTCATAGTAGATAGGTTTTTACTCGTGACTTCAATGTTTTGGAAGGGTTTCAATTGTACATAGTTTTTTTTACTTCACTTCTGTCTGTTTCATTTATTAATATTATTTAATTTTGTTCTGCCCTTGCACTCACTACGTTACCTTCTCGCTACGGGTTGTCTTACATTCTAGCTATTATAGTAGGTGCCGTCAGACTCAAGAAGCGAGGTCGTGGCAGGACATTTGTTGAGGCAAGTGGAGAATGAGTTTACAAAAAAGGAGATATGTGATGGCTCCAAGGGATATTTTTTAGAAACAAGGGTTAAGGAATTGTTGAAAGGATAACGTAACTTTTCTATATCATTTATAATATGAGCCAATTTTGATAAAATTAAAAAATATCGGTCAATGTTAATAGCACTGGTGATTCAATTGGTTTTCTAAATAATCAGTTCAAGAATTCAAATGGTCAAGGATTCATCTAGTGTTGTGTCAAATCAATAGAGTAACATAAAATAACATATTAAAGAGCATTTAAAAGTTAGAATATATGTTATTTAAAATCTTGTTCAAGAATATCTGGTGCAAGTTATGTGTACAGAAATCAGGTTATTATGAACTCATGTATTTGAAAATGTTAAATGTTTATTCGAAAATATAGTTTTAAAATGTTGATTGAATTTATACCCTTAAAAGCTAAATTATTTTTTAAAACAGATTAAACATATTGTATAAAAAATTATATTGAGCTTTACTTAATAATTTGAATCCAACAAAAAGTTTTCCTCTTAAATTAAATTCTTGATCTATCAATTATGAATTGGATACTAATTTAATTTGTTCATATGGTGAGATTTCTATTAGAAACTTCTATCAAAAAATTGTCATGACGTTGATATATATTTTGAAAAAACATGCATATGCCTTTGAATTTATTCGTTGTTATAGATACTATTCGGCTAATAAATTCAAGAAACATATTTTATTAGTTTTTCCCTTGTACTCATATTGTTCACTATTGTTAGTTTGAAATGGAAATAAAAATGAAGTGTAGGTGTTAGAGCTCTTTATTGTTTTCATTGAACATGAGATTTTTGATCATGGTCGTGTATATGTTTTAAAGATAAAGTGAATTTTACATATAACCAACTCTTTGTAGGTTGGTATAATTAGAGGAGTAAGAAAAAAGGAAAACGGAAGTGGTTTAGTGACCAAAAAGGTTTCAGTTTTCTCCGGATTATTGTGGTGGTGAGCTTCTTGTTCATCAATCTCGTATAGGATCTAAAGACTTTCATAGTTTAACTGACGGTGAAGAGGTTGAACCGATGTGGAATCTGGAAATGATGGGCATACAAAAGCTACCAATGTTGCTGTCCAGATGGTGCTCTTATCAAAAGAGAATCTCGTGATCGCCGAGGTGGTGGAAGTGATTCCTCTTGTGGCGGTGGTTTATTTAAATTTTTAAATGGGAAATATTTTGGTGGAGAAGATTGTTTGGGTGGCAGCAGGCAGTATGGAGGTGATGATTGATA
Organism: Solanum chilense; assembly: GCA_032847665.1. Classification (NCBI taxonomy): domain Eukaryota; kingdom Viridiplantae; phylum Streptophyta; class Magnoliopsida; order Solanales; family Solanaceae; genus Solanum; species Solanum chilense. The sequence goes on from CM064974.1 coordinate 57,104,923, forward strand.
TGACGGTGGTGGTTGGAGGTATGAAGGTGGTGGTGGTGATGGGAATAGTGGTGGTGGTAGATGAGGAAGTTGGTGTTACAAGTGTGGAAAAGATTGTCATTTCACAAGGTTGTAGCCAAGATTGTGCATATGGTAGGGTTCTGGTGGTGGGAGATATGGTGGCACGACAATGAAAGCGGACGTGTTGGGAATGATATTTATATAAAGGATGTCAATGTTACCAATCCTTCTTCCCCTAACTTGTAACAACCAGTACCACCACAACCTCCACCTCCTCTATCGTTCAACCATATTAACCACCACCACCGCTTCCATATCCATAACTTGACTATATTTTCTTGAAAATTACCAGCATACTTACACTTTTAATACCCACTTCCTCCTCTACAGCCTCCACCTCCACCATACCTCCCACCACGATCGCCATATTAACCATCACCTCCAAACCACCTACACGATAACGTGGTCCTCCTTTGAAATAAGCAACAACTAGACTGATAACATTAAAAGATATAGTACGACCATCATAGCCAGATTCCACATTGAGTTCAACAACTTCAACATCATCTAAACTATAAAAACCTTTACATCTATACTAGATTGATTATCAGAGAGCTCATTGCCATCATTATCAGAAGTAAGAAACTAAATCCATTTTGCTCACTAAATCAATTCACCGTTCTATTGTTAGGACGTCCCTGAATATACTAACACTTCAAGCTAGAGAATACAATTATTATATATTTGATGCTAGATGAAAGAGATAAGGAGGTTCAAAAATCATTTGGTTAACAACAAAATGTCTTTTTTCATAAAAAAAAAAGGGTATGAACGTGGTACTGCATTATAATTTATTTGTTGGAATTGCACAACCAAAATAGGAAAAGATTGTATTAATGTTCCTACACTCTTATTTAAATTTAAGCACCTAAGAGATGTAATTATCATATGGTGGACTATCATAGTTATATATGAATCCGTATTTTAAAGTTATTTTCATATATGATATATTGGAAAAAAATTAAAATATGAATTTAAAAGACCCTATCTTAGTTATCCCCCCTATTTCTACTTGAGATTCTGTTTATATTTGGTACTCCATCAAAAAGTACTCGTCATCACAACAGAAAGACCATAAAAGGGGAAAAGAAACTTCAACTTAGTCATTTTGCTGGAATATGTGATTAGCATCATCTATCAAAGATTTTATGTGTTTATCCCACTTGAAGTACATCAAAAAACCTTATTATTATAAAACTTTTAACAGAATGAATACCATCAAATAGAAAATAAAAAGAAGATTTTTCACGCCATAGGGTAGCCCAAAAAATTAGATTTCACCTAAATAATATATATTTAAGAAACTCAATAGTTTCCTTTTATTAAACAACAAATTCTATCACATGGATAATCAACAATGAGTTAGAACAGTGATGAATAAAGGAAGTGAAAATATAGGAGTTACGTTACCTTGGTTGACTGACACATCTTGTTTGAAGAGAAGAGAGATGAGAACGTTGGAATAGGGTGCTTGTACAACCCACAAGATAATAAGGAGTGGTGTAACATTCAACAATGAGCATGGAGGCAAAATATAAACAAGAAAGGAAAGTGAGCTGAAGAGGAAGTTGAAGTTAACTTTTATAGATAGGGTTTGTGAATGTGGGATTAATTGGATTAGGTTGGGCTTGGGCTATTTTTATTTTTTGACAATAAATAAAATGGCCTATATGACCAAAAAATTGATCTTTAAAAAAAGGGTTTTAGGGGTAATTTAAGAAGTTATAGAAATATTAAGGGATAATGCACAAGTACCCCCTCAACCTATGCCCGAAATCCCAGAGACACACTTATACTATACTAAGGTCCTATTACCCCCTAAACTTATATTATAAGTAATTTTCTACCCCTTTTTAGCCTATGTGGCACTGGTTTGAAAAAAAAAGTCAACCATCTTTGGGCCAACAAGATAGTGCCACATAGGCTGAAAAGGGGTAAAAAATTATTAATAAAATAAGTTCAGGGGGGGTAATAGGACCTTAGTATAGTATAAGTCTGTTTCTGGGATTTCGGGCATAGGTTGAGGGGGTACTTGAGCATCATCCCAAATATTAATTATGATAAAGAAATGCCAATCATGTAATATTTTCAAAACAGTTAAAGTATTAAATTTCCATGACTTTCGTGAGTTTCTCATATAGGAAATACCTTCATACCCCTTCACAACTACTTACATTCTTATTGTGTGGGAAATAAGAAATCAAAATTCCATATATTGTAGATATTGATAAGAGATTAATTCATCACCAAAGATGAAGTAATCCTGAATAGTTTTTTAGCTCCTCCAAAATTTTGAGGACAATACGAATCAAAATTGTTGATTCTCTCACTTTACTCCCAATATGCGCAATGACCAAGGACGATTAACTCTTAAACTATCAAAGTATATACACTGTTATCAAGAAAATCTAAAGAAATGATGTCCCCCTAACTAATAGACTTATATAGTAGAGGAATCTTGTAAACATTGAAATACTGCTCATTTTCAAGTACTTATGACAGACTTGAAAGGTAGACAAACCTACCTTTCATTTGAATCACCTTGCTTGAAAGATGTGTAACAAAGTAAAAGTAGATTAGGATGATAGATCGATGCCAGGTCTCCATCTTATTGACTATACCTTCAAACTTTTTTTAGCTACAAAAAGGAATTCCGTGCATCAAATTAGGAGGGCACAAAATTATAATCTCGAGAAAAATGGTCGACATTCTCATTCATCATTCGCTAAAAGGAATATGAATTTCTTACCTTACTTAAACTTCCCTCTTCAATATTGGTGTATCTTAATCTCTGTAAGCAAGACTATTTAAGCAACAAAATTATATTGCAAGTGAAGGACAATGAGGCTTTAACGGAGATGAAGTACATTTCAAATAATTTACTATTTTGTATGTTTATAGTTATTCACAATAGTGTTATAACCATAGCTGAACCGTGGATTTGGAAACTTTGGGTGCACCAATAAACATAACTAAAATATAAGGTCTAAGCTAAACATAAAATAAAAAGAGGCTTAAGTTGGACTCGAACACTTGTCTAGAGGGTGGTATATCTACTTTCTACAAATTGCACAAGGGCACTTCTATGTTTTTATGGGTACACTGGTAACTATATCTTAATTTCTATAAAAAATTTAAAATAGATATGCATATATACGTAGATATTTTTGAAGTAACTGGGTGCACATGAACCCCAACAGTATAGTGTGGATCCGCCGCTGGGTAAAACAATAAAAATTGAGAAGTGCAAAGAAATATGGCTGAGATGCTTTCTCATAAATGTATGAACAATGTATTGGGATAACTCAAAAAATAGAAACATTTTAATTGATTGAGGACAAAGAATTGGAGCAAAAATGAAGAATTCCTAGATTAACACAATGGAATGTAGGAATGATAACTAAGAGCTCTGTAAGTTACAACCTTACTAGAAAGGTCAAAAAAGTTAAATATTAACTAACCTTCAAATGAATTTAAGAATATATTAATGGATAAACTAGCATCCCAAATTGCTATTGTAGTGTCATTCACGACATCACTTCTCATAGTTACAACTTATACATGTTCATCTCTCGTTATCCCTTAATAGATTAATTCATCCAAAAGTTGCTTAGATAAAATGCCAAACTTCACCGTGTTTAACCCTCTCAAGACATGATATTTAAACCCATAGAAGCAAGCTATTCATGATTAGTAAAGAAAAAACATTCCATTGAAATGGGCTGGAAAAGTTCTACACACATAAATATATTGTTGAGTTTTAAAGAGCATAGTTTTAGTTTAATGGAAAGAGAATGATGATACAAAATATAAATGGCCAAAGCTGAACTGTACTGGTAGAGAGTGTACCAGTTCCAATTCTTCCAGAACTATCCCAAATATATCAAGAGATAAATTAAATAATATGATATTGTCATTAATGATGTATATATTATGGTGATTCATCCAGGTTTGAGAACAAATTTTTTACGATCACCATGACTTTTGTAAGGCAATTTGTTAAGATTTGTGATCAATTTTTTTAACATTATAATAACTTGATGTAAATGAAGTCTTGCCCAATATCAAATTTTAGTAGTGAAAAACATATTAATCTTACACTTGAATCTAGGAGGTAGGATATACACATATCGTATCCCTATATTTGCGGGATAAAGAATTTTTTTCTAACTGATCCGTAATCCAAAAGATGGGTTTATTCAGACATGTTTTGAAGTCGATTTTTCTAGTAAAGAAGATTTCGTGTAATCACACAACTGAGTTTGAGGAAACTAATGATTAAGATCTACACATATTTTACCCATATCTTTGTGTCATAAGAATACTATTTTTAATAGACCTACGATTCAAAAGAAAGTTCATAACATGGTTGAAAGCAAAAAAAATATGCCAATAAAACAGGAATAGAGAAAACAAACTTAGGTTTATGAATTGATATTGTTCAACTTATTAGATAGCATAGTTTCTTTCAAAAAAATAAAAAATAAAAATATTACGGGATGATATATATTTATATGGAAAATTCAAGTGGTTTTTATTCGACTAATTACAAAATTACAATTAAAAATAAATTTTTCGGATGAGACATGAATAGATATCTTGCTCTTTTCAAGGAGATTTAAGCCCACGGCTAGCAATAGATTCTTAACTTGTCTTCTCCGGAAAACATACCTCAATCTCTAAGTACAAGTAAAAAAATATGAGACAAGAATTCAATCCAAAGATTCATAAAAAGAATATCTTCCTTGAACTAATAAGAACTTTTATTTACTCATTTTTATGCTCTATATATTTTCTTTTACATCGAAAAACATAAGATCATCATTATATATAGTGGAGACATTCTTTCTTTCCACGAATAGGAATAAATCGCAATTACTCCAAAATTGTGATAACAAAGTAAAACCATGACTACTGATATGGGAGACATTCTTCCTTGCAATGAATAAGAAGAATATGGAGTAGAAAATTTTGTAGATCAATGATATCTAGGTTACATGAGTTCGAAGACATAGAAAGATAAAATAACGAGTGAATATAATGTGTTACGACCCACACCCTTGTGATTGACCCCCTTACTAACCCTCCTTTGGGTTTAATGACAATTAAAATGGAGTTCCCATAAACTCCAAGGCTTGAATAAACAACTAACAAAACTAATGCGAAAGAACAGTCCCTAGAACTTGAATTCAATATACCTACATAACTAAACGAGGAATCAAAGTCTAAACAAGAACATATACCAAATTAATGAAATATTAACTAACTACAAGAGTCTAAGTCCAAAATGTGGACATACACGAAAAGGAGAACTCATGGAAGCCCAGAAGAATTGGTTCACCCTTGAATTCGAACGACATCACCGATCTTCACGACTAGGTCTTTCAATAGCCGAATATGCCCTATACTAAACAAAAATAAGAGCAAGTTCAATATTAGTAAAAAACCACAATGTACTGATGGGACCACGTGTCTATCTCACTAAGTGTAACATAAGCAAGTCAATACAACATCATAAATTTGAAAAGTATCGAACATATACATTACTATCAATATCTATGAACAACGCACAATTTCACAATTCTCAACATAGAAAATCTTGTCAAGTAGTTGAACCTCTCATGGAGCCCAAACTCAAACTTTTAGCATAGTAAAACGTGGCACCTGATCTAATAGTTATGTCAAAATGTGACAGTCAATACTAGATATATGCAGAAACGTGACAGTTTATCCCAATTAGTAATGCAAAAAACGTGGACCCGATTTTTTCCATACATAGCAATTACAAGCACAAGTATATTCTAAATATCATATAGTCAAGAAGTGATTCATGGAATATAGGTATTCCTTCATATTAATTTACAAAAAGTGTGATTAATAATGCAACATTCGCATACATACATGCATCGCAATGAAGCACAAATTGACATATCATAGAATCACAATTATCACCTACCTCGAAATAAGCTTAAAACCTTAAATCCTACCCTTTATGGATTCATTATTCTTGTTCTTGGTTTACAAAAAATAATATAATACAGGACTCAATAAACAATCACTAATTACCCAGATAACTAACGATTCTAAAAACTCTATATCATACTCATGATTCCAAGTATCATATCTAAAGTTTTTTCCACCATGTTTTCCTTTTAAAAACCCTCAGTCATTGATAATTAGCCATTTTATTACGTTCAACTGATCGAAAAATGGACCCCGGGAGTAAAAAGCTTCCCTTTAATATGAAGAATGGTAGAAAACTGTGGAAACTCGCATGGGGTTCGATCATTAGCTCTAAGAATCAAAAAGTGCATAATAAAGTGGTTTAGTGGTTTATTTTCGACTTTAAGTCGCTTCAGGCCCGCCAATGAGGATCCTCCATAATGATAAAATCCAACACCAAAGCAGCTTGAACAAAACATTAAGCTATTTAATTAATTCCAAGACCCCATTTCACAACACACCTTTAACTGCGGCACTCAGAAAACCTATGTCGTGCTAAGATCATTTCCCAGAGTTCTACTTGCCCAAGTTCAATTGAATAAAGTCGTACGAATCCCTTAATGAGTTATCTACCCCCTCATTTAATCAAAATGATAAATAAATTAACCTATTGTTACTTGTTATCCCTACACCTTAATTCCTCAAATTTCGTCAAACTCTGCCCTAGGTTGCGAAAATTCGAAATACTATAAATTAATTTTCTAGCCTCAAAATTTCTCCCATTGACTTTTTGATAACGATGAAACCCGATCCTTAGCTAATGGAGTTCAAATGAGAAGTTGTGGCCAATATAACTGACCACATTCAATCGCTAAACAAAAGGCTATTTCTTCAAAAGTACTACTTAAAAAAGTAAGACCATCACTATTTATTGGGGACAAATTTACCTTGCAATGAATAGGAAGATTATATGGTAGTAAATTTTGTAGATAAATGACCTAGAGTGTAACACCCTAAAATGAACAAAGGTGAACTAGATATTCGGTGATTGTTTATTAAGTTATTTTGTGTTAAAATTAGTTGTATTGATGTTCTTAGGCAGTGAGTGAAGTTTGGTTAAGTTTGGATGTCAAACATCCAAGAACGTCCATGATGTTCGGAAGATATGCCTTTGATAGTGATTGTGTGTTCTCATGTGTTTGAGTGTGTATCACGTGTTTATTTTGTTTGAAATTGGTATGAGATGTCTGTATGACCTAGACAACTATGTTTAGGGGTTTAACATTTAGGTACGACCCCACCTAGGACCCACAAGGGGCCCTAGTGAAGACCCCAAGAATAGGAACCAAGAATGCCTAGGCAATGTCCACCGCTGAGACCAATCGACGGCCAGTGGTCATCCAACGGCTTGTTTACTTGATACATCGATTGGAACTGTAGGTATTCATGTTTTCAGAGTCTCACACCCAACCAACGACCACCACCAATGGGCTGTTGATGGAGAAACGATTCGTTGGTTGTAGCCGTCTGCGATGACTGCCAAAAGCTGTCACTTTCATGTAATGATTTGGGGTGTTTGGTAAATCACCACATGTTTTTTTATGAACCTAGGATGATACTTTTAGGGTCTTTTATGTATATTAAATTTTTTCAAAGACCTAATTTTAGACTTCATTTCCTAAAACCCAAAACCCGTTATTCTTAAAACTCTCTGTAAAAAAACATAGAAGCTAGAATTCTAGAAAGAGTTTGTAGGGCTGTTGGTGGTCGAGTTATTCATCAAAATAATTGTGGTTTCTTCTATTTGAGGTATGGTATTCATCCTTGAACTCTCTTCCATTCAAGTAGACCTTTTTAATGAAGTTTCAAAAAGGGTTTTCAACCCTAACTTCTTCTATCTTTAACTCTAAATATGGGTCTTGCACGAAAACATTTTAAATGAGTAAAATATGGTGTTTATAATGTTATTTGGTGATTTTAATTCTAAAACATCAATTAAAACATGTTAAACCTTTTTATCAAATTTTGACTTAAGAAATTGGTTAAATGAGCATGATTGTGTAGTGTTTGAACTTTGATTTCCTTATGTTGTTATTATGTATTAGCTACTGCCCTTAGGGTCATATTATGATGAAGTATTGAATAATTTATCATAGGTGGTGAAATCTTGGTTAAATGGTGAGTTGGTTTTATTTTATAACTCTTATTATGAAATGTTCTTGAGTGCTATGGTCCACCTTCTTGGTGACGGTGTTCACTTGTTGTATTTGGTATGTATTGTGAGTATGGCTTTTAAGGCTTTGTGTGTGAAATTAAGTGATAATTATGAGGTTTATGTTGATATGAATTATGAAGCTTAAATTGTATGTTTTGCCTAGATTATGCCTATATGAAGTAAGTGTATCGATTGAGCATGTTAAAGTGTGTAATCTGATTAATGAAGGCATAAGCCTGTATAGAAGTTATTGTAAATGAAATGATGTTTAAATGCTAGGTGTTTTCACATGTACACACACAGTTGAATGAATGAATGAAGCTAAGTTAAGTCGAAAGGGGAGTTTTTAGGCGAACACTCTACGTGAATTGAGATTTACTAGAAATCTCACTACATCCTAAGAGCTTTCTTAGATATGTCGGAGGATGAGTCCCATTCGTGAGTTGAGATGTCGTGTTCACTAGTTATTATTAACCTATAGTGTATAACATTGTGAATCTGTGGGGAGTCATGCCTAGCACCGAGAGGATATGAAGGAGGGGTGGTTACACTTCGTGAGTTGAAATTTTGTATTCCAATATACCTCTTGAGATAAGTACTCCTCGTTAGTAGAGAATGAGTTATTTAGTAGTAATCACCTTATCCCTTAACTATTCGCCCGCATAGGTGTAGATATTGGGAAAGACATGTAAAAGCTAGAAGAAAAGACCTCACTCTAGGAAAATGGGGGGACCCTGCTCTGATAAGGAAAGTATCGGGATTCCATGTCTAGATCTCATGTTCTATGTCGGGTAAGCTAACCCCCACAAAAATAATGAAAATTATGAGTCTTGTAAAAGAGTGTGCTTCCGAGGGTAGGTAGTGGAATGGGACGCAATCTATCCTTTGCACTAGGTAGGCATTCCGAAAGGGGAGTCCTGGTAAGTCTTATATGAATTGAAAGTACTAAGTCTTCTAAAAGAGTGTACTAATTAGGGTAGGTGGTGGATTGGGACACCATCTACTCATTCCAATAAGTAGGCATTCCGAAAGGGAAGTCTTGGTGTGTTGTTTGAGTGTTCTTCTTATGTCTTGTCATTGAGTGGGGAATTGTTCTCTCGAGGTTAGTTAGCCTAGAAGGGGTAGTCTTGGGGATCATTTTGATGTGTATTGAAGGAGGTGTATGTGCATTTCCTTCATATCTTACGTTAGTGAGTCTAAGGATAACCTTAATTAGGGAACCTCCTACGGACATGAGTTCATTTCCTCTTGGTTTCGCTTTGGGAGTTCATTGTATTTGGAATAAAATGATTCAGTGTAATGTTAAAAAAAAGTTCACTGTAACATTTTGAGAACATACTGTAAAATGGTCCTTTTTGTGTTAAAATCACGGAAATCTTTCTCCCAGTGTTAAGTGTTGATTTTAATTGGCACGAAATGTGTTTTTACTAAAATTTTCCTTTTTGCATGTTTTTTCATATGCCATACTTGGTATATTTAATTTCGCACTACTTTTCATGTCTTATGTAATGAACGATAGTTAAAGGGCTTGTACAAGACCCAAAGGTCAAGTACACCTTATGACGAAGCAAGGGTTCTCCCTAACTTCTAGGGGTAGTTTCGGGGCGTTACATAGAGGTTATATGAATCACAAAACATAAAAATAAATAAATAATGGAGTTCCAATAAGAAGTTATGGTCATGGATGACCACGTTAACTAAGCAAAAGACAATTATTCTCAATGTTCTGCTAATTATAGAGTAATACCATCACTATTTATAGGGGAATTTTTTCCTTGCAATAAATATAAAGATTATGGGGCTAATAAATTGGGTAGATAAATGGCCTAGAGTTTACATAAATTATAATACGGATAAGGCGCAAGTACCCCTGTGGACTATGACCAAAATTTTAAAGACACAACTAAATTTTACTATGTCCTATTAATCAACCCTCTACCCCCCCCCCCCCACAAAACTAGTTTAAAATGGAATAAATATACTACATACGTTAATATGGGATAGAGAGTGTGCGTACACACTTGAAGACAAGTGATGAGTGCCCAAATTGGACAAATGTCATTCATTAATTAGTAATTTTATAATTGGTTCGTACATAGATTTATTGATTACTAGTTTGACGAACGTGCATTGCACGTTAATGTCAAAAAGCAGGTAGCACACTATTTTTAAATATAAAGTAAAAATTATTAAAATAAAAAAATTGTCAGTCTTATAACTCCTAATTACACCTTTTCAATATATTTTCTCCTCCCTTCTCTTTAGTGTGGTACTAAGTTATTATTTTATTGTTGGTGTTCTTACTTTTAATATAAAATAATATAATATAAATATTATCATAAAATATAGAAGATGTACTAAATATGATGTTTTCAGTTGGAATAGATTAATTTTAACTTTCATGTTGGGGAATATAGTAATTTCACAAACCTTTGAGATTACCCACGTCTATAAATCAATCCTGAGGTTTTAAGAAAAGAAAAACTTAAAATATTTTAAAATGTTGTTTAAAATGTGAGGAAACCCCATCATTTATAGTTAAATTTCCAGTAATAGTATGTGCATATTATTCCATCATTAAGATACAGAAGATATACTTAATATGATCTTTTAAGAATAAGAAGAACAAGAATAATGAGTATTTTTTTTTATAAAAAATGTAGTTTAACAATTTGAGGAAACCCCTCTCTTTATAGCCAACAAATGTTAGTGTGTGAAAAACTACATGCTGTGCCTTATCAAAAAGACGTCACAATCCTTTAGAAAACTCAAAACCAATCGTAAAAGTCACAACCATAGAAAAAGTCAGAAATCTTCGGAAATTTCACAACCCTTCAAAAAAGTTACAACTCGTCAGAGTCGCAACCCTATAGAAAATTCACAACCCTTTTCAAAGCTCACAATTCAACTGAAAAGTTATAACACTTCGAAAATGTCACAACCCGTTAATTGTGAAAATGTGTCTATCTTAATATAATATAGTATAACACACAAAAATAAATATAATACAATATAAAATATAGAGAATATACTACATTTGGTTTTTAAGTTAAGTAGTAGAGATAGATAACAATTGTATACATATAGATCAGTCTAATTTTAATTTTATATGATGTTTTACAAAAATAAAGAAGAATTTCAATTTAAAGATCTTATGTTGAATATATTAAAATTTCTTTTCAATTTGTGGTCTTAAAGATGTGTCACACCCAAATAAAAAATAAAAATCTATATTAAACTCAATAAAAGTAAAAGTACACTAAATAAATTGGAAAGGAAAGAGTATTTACTTAATGTAATTTGGACTCTTTAAATATGATTTTGATCAAGTACATATTCCCCCACATTTTGAGACTTATTAGATTTTTAGTACAAATTTGTAGGTTTTGCAACAAAAATTATTTGTCTTTTTGTCAAGTAGAAGTTGCTGTAAAAGTATATTTTATTGCTACGAAAATGTGTAAATATAAATTATCAAGATAATATTTTCATTTGAAGTTGAGCTATTTTATTTGCCTTGTCAAATAAATTTTTTTTGATCTATCTGTTTTACCCACAAAAAAGTATTGTAATTGAATGATTGAAAACTTCTCACAATTCCTTATTTAAAGAAGAAGAATAGAAAACCAAAAAATATTATAATTGCATGATTAAACAACTCTCACAATTTTCCTTATATTAAGAAGAAGAATAGAAAACTTATCAAACGTGTAGTTTAAAAGTGTGAGAAATCCCCTTTATTTAAACACATGAAAGTATATTATGAAATAGTTTTATCGCGTCTTTTCTGAAAAGTTACAACCCTTCAGAAAAATCACAACTTTTCGAATATGTTATAGCTCATTGAAAAAGTGAGAACTCTATAACAAATTCAGAATCTTCCGAAAGAGTCATTGCCCAGCAAAAAATATATGATTTTTAATATAATGTTGCATAAATAATTTCAATATTAAATATATAATATATGTACTAAATATAGTGTTTTAATTTGGGGGTATTTTAGTATTTTAACATTCAAGTTAGCGAGTTCATGCTTTCAAGGTAGTGTATATACTCCCAATGTTCTACTAACATTTTCCAAGCAAGAGTAAGCAGTAGAGGGTCATAGGATAGGAGACGTTTTTAAAACAAAATAATATTAAAATGCACAAATATACTAACAATTTTATGAATACTTTTTGCTAAAAAAAAAACTAAAGAGGTTGATGCAAATCACATACAAAATTTTTTTTCACATCATCAACTAAATTATGTTAATTCAATTATGAAACTTTTTTTCTTTAAAACAGAAAATCTTGAGAAAAAATGGCACATGATAAGGTTAACGGATTAATTATGGTCTACAATCTGCATTGACAATAAACTATGAATTATCCGAACTATAAAACAAAAGAAATTTAATATACCTAAAAAATATCTATAAATTTTACCACCTTCTAGTAAGCTTCACTAATTACTTCCTAAATATCCTTAGATTTTCTTCGTCATTCTTCGGCATACATTTGAAAAAAATCAAGCTATAAAATTTTTATTTTATCAACTGTGAGAAGTTCTATAGTCTCACAAATATTACAACATATTTAAGACAAGAAATTATAGAATTTTGTGTTTCATGTAGAGTCAAACTAAACATGTCTTTGAAAGATGAAATATAAGATGTTCAAACTTCATCATGTTTCAATTAAGAAAATATTATTTTTTAATAATAGATTAAAGAGGAAAGAACGTCACTTGAATTTGAAGAAACTAAGTATTCTTTTTAATTGTCTAAGTTTTAGTTTATAATTAAAGTACAAATATAAGTATAAGAAACCACAACATATATATAGATTGGAAATGTCTAGACCTTTTTGAGAAGCTGAGATTTGAAAAGACAATAATGATTGTCAGATCTCACCACGTCAAGAATTTTTATGAAATCTTTATAAATTTTCACCATTTGGTAATTAGAATTTATCATCTCCTTTTTTCTTCATTGAACTTTGTTCTTCATTCAGCTTCTTACTTTAAAAAAATTTGAATTTTTTTCCTACATATCAATAATTATATAACCTTTTGCTATCAATTTATAATAAAACAATATGGACATATAATTTCACTATCATATTGCTATTAATGAAAATAGACATACTTTCATTTTTATCATTATTTTTAGTTTCAGTTATATAAGAGTTAGTTGGGGACATGGCCCATCAACTCAAGTCGTTTAGAGGCTTTTCAAACATAGCAGTAGATTTAGTTTGAGTTGTTAAGTGGTTGTGCAGTTATCACAAACCCTATTTTAGTTCACTTATAATTAGGCATTTAGGTTTCCCCATTTTCAAGCATCCTTCATTGTAGTTTCCGCAAAGTACATGTTTAATTTAACTATTTCACTATTTTCATGATATGCCAAATTTAACGTTAGCTTTGAGTCTTTATGATCCTAGGTTCTGTGTTATGTCTAGGGGTAGCCTCGGGGTGTGACATTTGGTGTCCACATTTGGGAATTGAATTTTTTCATAGTAGATAGGTTTATACTCGTGACTTCAATGTTTTGGAAGGGTTTCAATTGTACATAGTTTTTTTACTTCACTTCTGTCTGTTTATTTTATTACTATTATTTAATTTTGTTCTACCCTTGCACTTACTACGTTACCTTCTCGCTACGGGTTGTCTTACATGCTAGCTATTATAGTAGGTGTCGTCAGACTGAAGAAGCGAGGTCGTGGCAGGACATTTGTTGAGGCAAGTGCAGAACGGGTTGACAAAAAAGGAGATATGTGATGGCTCCAAGGGATAATTTTTTAGAAACAAGGGTTAAGGAATTGTTGAAAGTATAACGTAACTTTTCTATATCATTTATAATATGAGCCAATTTTGATAAAATTAAAAAATATCGGTCAATTTTAATAGCACTAGTGTTTCAATTGGTTTTCTCAATAATCAGTTCAAGAATTCATCTAGTGTTGTGTCAAATCAATAGAGTAACATAAAATAACATATTAAAGAGCATTTAAAAGTGAGAATATATGTTATATAAAATCTTGTTCAAGAATATCTGGGGCAAGTTATGTGTACAGAAATCAGGTTATTATAAACTCATGAATTTGAAAATGTTAAATGTTTATTCGAAAATATAGTTTTAAAATGTTGATTGAATTTATACCCTTAAAAGCTAAATTATTTTTTTAATACAGATTAAACATATTGTATAAAAAATTATATTGAGCTTTACTTAATAATTTGAATCCAACAAAAAGTTTTCCTCCTAAATTAAATTCTTGATCTATCAATTATGAATTGGATACTAATTTAATTTGCTCATATGGTGAGATTTCTATTAGAAACTTCTATCAAAAAATTGTCATGACGTTGATATATATTTTGAAAAAGCATGCATATGCCTTTGAATTTATTCATTGTTATAGATACTATTCGGCTAATAAATTCAAGAAACATATTTTATTAGTTTTTCCCTTGTACTCATATTGTTCACTATTATTAGTTTGAAATGGAAATAAAAATGAAGTGTAGGTGTTAGATCTCTTTATTGTTTCCATTGAACATGAGATTTTTGATCATGGTTGTGTATATGTTTTAAAGATAAAGTGAATTTTACATATAATCAACTCTTTTGTAGGTTGGTATAATTAGAGGCGTAAGAAAAAAGGAAAACAGAAGTGATTTAGTGACCAAAAAGGTTTCAGTTTTCTCCGGATTATTGTGGTGGTGAGCTTTTTGTTCATCAATCTCGTATAGGATCTAAAGACATAGTTCAACTGACGGTGAAGCGGTTGAACCGATGTGGAATCTGGGAATGATGGCCATACGAAAGCTACCAATGTTGCAGGTCCAGATGGTGCTCTTATCAAAAGAGAATCCCATGATTGCCGAGGTGGTGGAAGTGATTCCTCTTGTGGCGGTGGTTTATTTAAATTTTTAGGTGGGAAATATTTTGGTGGAAAAGATTGTTAGGGTGGCAGCAGGCAGTATGGAGGTGATGATTGATATGACGGTGGTGGTTGGAGGTATGAAGGTGGTGGTGGTGATGGGAATAGTGGTGGTGGTAGATGAGGAAGTTGGTGTTACAAGTGTGGAAAAGATTGTCATCTCACAAGGGTTGTAGCCAAGATTGTGCATATGGCAGGGTTTTGGTGGTGGGAGATATGGTGGCACGACAATGGAGGCGGAAGTGTTGGGAATGATATTTATATAAAGGATGTCAATGTTACCAACCCTTCTTCCCCTAACTTGTAACAACCACCACCACCGCCACCTCCACCTCCTCTGTCGTTCAACCATATTAACCACCACCGCTGCCATATCCATAAACTTTACTATATTTCCTTGAAAATGACCAGCATACTCACACTTGTAATACCCACTTCCTCCTCTACAACCTCCACCTCCACCATACCTCCCACCACGATCGCCAAATCAACCATCACCTCCATAATGCTTGCTACCGCCCTAAAAACCTTCACCACAACCATATATCCCACCTCAAGATCAATATCCACAACCACAACCATAAAAATCACCCCCACCACCTGCACAATAACGTGGTCCTCCTTTGAAATAAGCAACATCTAGACCGATAACATTAAAAGATATAGTACGACCATCATAGCCAGATTCCACATTGAGTTCAACAACTTCAACATCATCTAAACTATAAAAACCTTTACATCTATACAAGATTGATTATTAGAGAGCTCATTGCCATCATTATCAGAAGTAAGAAACTAAATCCATTTTTCTCACTAAATCAATTCACCATTCTATTGTTCAGACGTCCCAGAATATACTAACACTTCAATGTAGAGAATACAATTATTATATCTTTGATGCTAAATGAAAGAGATAAGGAGGTTCAAAAATCATTTGGTTAAGAACAAAATGTCTTTTTTCATAAAAAAGGGTATGAACGTGGTACTGCATTATAATTTATTTATTGGTGTTGCACAACCAAAATAGGAAAAGATTGTATTAATGTTCCTACACTCTTATTTAAATTAAGGCACCTAAGAGATGTAATTCTCATATGGTTGACTATCATAGTTATATATGAATTCGTATTTTAAAGTTATTTTCATATATGATATATTGGAAAAAATTTAAAATATGAATTTAAAAGACCCTATCATAGTTATCCCCCTATTTCTACATCTTTGATACTTTACAAGAGGTTTTGCAATTTTTTTGTGAACATTGATCGTATAGGATTGAACCCTCTTGTGATCCATTGTGAATTCGATTCATGATGGCATGGAGCCTACTTGAGATTCTATTTATATTTGGTACTCCATCAGAAAGTACTCGTCATCACAACAGAAAGACCATAAAAGGGGAAAAGAAACTTCAACTTAGTCATTTTGATGGAATATGTGGTTAGCATCATCTATCAAAGATTTAATGTGTTTATCCCACTTGAAGTACATTCAAAAACCTTATTATTAGAACACTTCTAACCGAATGAATACCAGCAAATAGAAAATAAAAAGAATATTATTCACGCCATGGGGTAGCCCAAAAAATTAGATTTCACCTAAATAATATATATTTAAGAAACTCAATAGTTTCCTTTTATTAAACAACAAATTCTTTCACATGGATAATCAACAATGAGTTAGAACAGTGATGAATAAAGGAAGTGAAAATATAGGAGTTACGTTATCTTGGTTGACTGACACATCTTGTTTGAGAAGAAGAGAGATGAGAACGTTGGAATAGGGTGCTTTTACAACCAACAAGATAATAACGAGTGGTGTAACATTCAGCAATGAGCATGGAGGCAAAATATAAACAAGAAATGAAGGTGAGCTGAAGAGGAAGTTGAAGTTAACTTTTATAGATAGGGTTAGTGAATGTGGGATTAATTGGATTAGGTTGGGCTTGGGCTATTTTTATTTTTTGACAATAAATAAAATGGCCAATATGACCAAAAAATTGATCTTTTAAAAAAGGGTTTTAGGGGTAATTTAAGAAGTTATAGAAATATTAAATATGATAAAGAAATGCCAATCATGTAATATTTTCAAAATAGTTAAAGTATTAAATTTCCATTACTTTCGTGAGTTTCTCATATAGGAAATACCTTCATCCCCCTGCACAACTACTTACATTCTTATTGTGTACGATATAAGAAATCAAAATTCCGTATATTGTAGATATTGATAAGAGATTAATTCATCACGAAAGATGAAGTAATCCTGAAGAGTTTTTTAGCTCCTCCAAAATTTGAGGACAATACGAATCAAAATTGTTGATTCTCTCACTTTACTCCCAATATGCACAATGACCAAGGATGATTAACTCTTAAACTATCAAAGTAAATACACTGTTATCAAGAAAATCTAAAGAAATGATGTCCCCCTAACTAATAGACTTATATAGTATAGGAATCTTGTAAACATTGAAACACTGCTCTTTTTCAAGTACTTATGACAGACTTGAAAGGTAGAAACCTACATTTCGTTTGAATCACCTTGCTTGAAGTATGTGTAACAAAGTAAAAGTAGATTAGGATGATAGATCGATGCCAGGTCTCCATGTTATTGACTATACCTTCAAACTTTTTTTAGCTAAAAAAAGGAATTACGTTCATCAAATTAGGAGGGCACAAAATTATCATCTCGAGAAAAATAGTCGACATTCTCATTCATCATTAGCTAAAAGGAATATGAATTTCTTACCTTACTTAACTTCCCTGTTCAATATTGGTGTATCTTACTCTCTGTAAGCAAGACTATTTAAGAAACAAAATTAAATTGCAAGTGAAGGACAATGAGTCTTTAATGGAGATGAAGTACATTTCAAATAATTTACTATTTTGTATGTTTATAGTTATTCACAATAGCGTTATAACCATAGCTGAACCGTGGATTTGGAAACTTTGGGTGCACCAATAAACATAACTAAAATATAAGGTCTAAGCTAAACATGAAATAAAAAGAGGCTTAAGTTGGACTCGAACACTTGTCTAGAGGGTGGTATATCTACTTTCTACAAATTGCACAAGGGCACTTCTATATTTTTATGGGTACACTTGTAACTATATCTTAATTTTTATAAAAAATTTAAAATAGATATGCATATATACGTAGATCTTTTTGAAGTAACTGGGTGCACGTGCACCCCCACAGTATAGTGTGGATCCGCCGCTGGGTAACTCCATAAAAATTGAGAAGTGCAAAGAAATATGGCTGAGATGCTTTCTCATAAATGTACGAACAATGTATTGGGATAACTCAAAAAATAGAAACTTTTCAATTGAGTGAGGACAAAGAATGGGAGCAAAAAGGAAGAATTGCCAGATTAACACAATGGAATGTAGGAATGATAACTAAGAGCTCTTTAAGTTACAACCTTACTGGAAAGGTCAAAAAAGGGAAATATTAACTAACCTTCAAATGAATTTAAGAATATATTAATGGATAAACTAGCATCCCAAATTGCTATTGTAGTGTCATTCACGACATCATTTCTCATAGCTACAACTTATACATGTTCATCTCTCGTTATCCCTTAATTGATTAATTCATCCAAAAGTTGCTTAGATAAAATGCCAAACTTCACCGTGTTTAACCCTCTCAAAACATGATATTTAAACCCATAGAAACAAGCTATTCATGAGTAGTAAAGAAAAAACATTCCATTGAAATGGGCTGGAAAAGTTCTACACACATAAATATATTGTTGAGTTTTCAAGAGCATAGTTTTAGTTTAATTGAAAGAGAATGATGAAATTACAAAATATAAATGGCCAAAGCTGAATTGTACTAGTAGAGAGTGTATCAGTTCCAATTCTTCCAGAACTATCCCAAGTATATGAAGAGATAAATTAAATAATATGATATTGTAATTAATGATGTATTTATTATGGTGATTCATCCAAGTTCGAGAACAAATTTTTGAAGATCAACATGACTTTTTGTAAGGCAATTTGTCAAGATTTGTGATCAATTTTTTTAACATTATCATAACTTGATGTAAATGAAGTCTTGCCCAATTTCAAATTTTAGTAGTGAAAAACATATTCATCTTACACTTGAATCTAGGAGGTAGGATGTACACATATCGTATCCCTATATTTGCGGGATAAAGAATTTTTTTTTAACTAATCCGTAATCCAAAAGATGGGTTTATTCAGACCTGTTTTGAAGTCGATTTTTCTAGTAAAGAAGATTTCGTGTAATCACACAATTGAGTTTGAGGAAACTAATAATTAAGATCTACACATATTTTACCCATATCTTTGTGTCATAAGAATACTATTTTTAATAGACCTACGATTCAAAAGAAAGTTCATAACGTGGTTGAAAGCAAAAAAATATGCCAATAAAACAGGAATAGAGAAAACAAATTTAGGTCTATGAATAGATATTGTTCAACTTATTAGATACTATTGTTTCTTTCAAAAAAAAATATTACGGGATGATATATATTTATATGGAAAATTCAAGTGGTTTTTATTGGACTAATTACAAAATTACAATTAAAAATAATTTTTTTGGTTGAGACATGAATAGATATCTTGCTCTTTTCAAGGAGATTTAAGCCCACGGCTAGCAATAGATTCTTAAATTGTCTTCTCCGAAAAACATACCTCAATCTCTAAGTACAAGTAAAAAAATATGAGACAAGAATTCAATCCAAAGATTCATAAAAGAACATCTACCTTGAACTAATAAGAACTTTTATTTACTCATTTTTATGCTCTATATATTTTCTTTTACATAGAAAAACATAAGATCATCATTATATATAGTGGAGACATTCTTTCTTTCGACGAAATGGAATAAATCGTAATTACTGCAAAATTGTGATAACAAAGTAAGACCATCACTACATATATAGGAGACATTCTTCCTTGCTATGAATAAGAAGAATATGGGGTAGTAAATTTTGTAGATCAATGATATCTAGGTTACATGAGTTTGAAGACATAGAAAGATAAAATAACGAGTGAAATAATGTGTTACGACCCACACCCTTGTGATTGACCCCCATACTAACCCTCCTTTGGGTTTAATGACAATAAAAATGGAGTCCCCATAAACTCCAAGGCTTTAATAAACAATTAACCAAACTAATGCGAAAGAACAGCCCCTAGAACTTGAATTCAATGTACCTACATAACTAAACGAGGAATCAAAGTCTAAACAAGAACAAATACCAAATTAATGAAATATTAACTAACTAGAAGAGTCTAAGTAAAAAATGTGGACATATACGAAAAGGAGAACTCATGGAAGCCTGGTAGAATTGGTTCACCCTTGAATTCGAACGACATCATTGATCTTCACGACAAGGTCTTTCAATAGCCGAATATGCCCTATACTAAACAAAAATAAGAGAAAGTTCAATATTAGTAAAAAACCACAATGTACTGATGGGACCACGTGTCTATCCCACTAAGTGTAACATAAGCAAGTCAATACAACATCATAAATTTGAAAAATATCGAACATATACATTATTATCAATATCTATGAACAACGTACAATTTCACAATTCTCATGATAGAAAATTATGTCAAGTAGTTGAACCTCTCATGGAACCCAAACTCAAACTTTTAGCATAGTAGAACGTGGCACCTGATCTAATAGTTATGTCAAAATGTGACAGTCAATTCTATATATATGCAGAACTGTGACAGCTGATCCCAATTAGTTATACAAAAATGTGGAACCCGATTTTTTCCATACATTGCAATTACAAGCACAAGTATATCTAAATATCATATAGTCAAGAAGTGATTCATGGAATATAGGTATTCCTTCATATTAATTTACAAAATATCCAACACCAAAGCAGCTTGCACAAAACATTAAGCTATTTAATTAATTCCAAGACTCCCATTTCACAACACACCTTTAACTGACGGCACTCAGCAAATCAATGTCGTGCTAAGATCATTTCCCTGATTTCTACTTGCCCAAATTCAATTGTATAAAGTCGTACGAATCCCTTAATGAGTTATCTACCCCCTCATTTAATCAAAATGATAAAAAAATTACCCTATTGTTACTTGTTATCCCTACACCTTAATTCCTCAAATTTCGTCAAACTCTCGACTAGGTTGCGAAAATTCCAAATACTATAAATTAATTTTCTAGCCTCAAAATTTCTCCCATTGAGTTTTTGATAACGATGAAACCCGATCCTTGGGTAATGGACTTCAAATGAGAAGTTGTGGCCAATATAACTGACCACGTTCAGTCGCTAAACAAAAGGCTATTTCTTCAAAAGTACTACTTAAAAAAGTAAGACCATCACTATTTATTGGGGGCAAACTTACCTTGCAATGAATAGGAAGATTATGTGGTAGTAAATTTTGTAGATAAATGACCTAGAGTGTAACACCCTAAAACGAACTAAGGTGAACTAGATATTCGGTGATTGTTTATTCAGTTATTTGGTGTTAAAATTAGTTGTATTGATGTTCTTAGGCAGTGTGTGAAGTTTGGTTAAGTTTGGATGTCAAACATCCAAGAACGTCCATGATGTTCGGAAGATATGCCTTTGATAGTGATTGTGTGTTCTCATGTGTTAGAGTGAGTGTCACGTGTTTATTTTGTTTGAAATTTGTATGTGATGTTTGTAAGACCTAGACAACTATGTTTAGTGGCTTAACGTTTAGGTACAACCCCACCTAGGACCCACAAGGGGCCCTAGTGAAGGCCCCAAGAATAGAAACCAAGAATGGCTAGGCAATTTCCACCACTGAGACCAATCGACGACCAGTGGTCATCCAACGTCTTGTTTACTTGATCCATCGATTGGAACTGCAGGTATTCATGTTTTCAGAGTCTCACACCCAACCAACGACCACCACCAATGGGCCGTTGATGGAGAAACAATTCGTTGGTTGTAGGCGTCCGCGAAAACTGCCAAAAGCTGTCACTTTCCTGTAATTACTTGGGGTGTTTGGTAAATCACCACATGTTTTTTACGAACCTAGGATGATAATTTTAGGGTCTTTTAGGTATATTAAATTGTTCCAAAGACCTAATTTTAGACTTCATTTCCTAATACCCAAAACCCGTCATTCTTAAAACTCTCTGAAAAAAACCATAGAAGCTAGAATTCTAGAAAGAGTTTGTAGGGCTGTTGGTGGTCGAGTTCTTCATCAAAATAATTGTGGTTTCTTCTATTTAAGGTATGGTATTCATCCTTGAACTCTCTTCCATTCAAGTAGACCTTTTTAATGAAGTTTTTCAACCCTAACTTCTTCTATCTTTAACTCTAAATATGAGTCTTGCACGAAAACTTTTTAAATGAGTCAAATATGATGTTTTTAATGTTATTTTGTGATTTTAATTCTAAAACATAAATGAAAATATGTTAAACCTTTTTATCAAATTTTGTCTTAAGAAATTGGTTAAATGAGCATGATTGTGTAGTGTTTGAACTTTGATTTCCTTATGTTGTTATTATGTATTAGCTACTACCCTAAGGGTCATATTATGATGAAGTATGGAAGAATTTATCATAGGTGGTGAAATCTTGGTTCAATGGTGAGTTGGTTTTATTTTATAACTCTTATTATGAAATGTTCTTGAGTGCTATGGTCCACCTTCTTGGTGACGGTGTTTACTTGTTGTATTTGGTATGTATTGTGAGTATGGATTTTAAGTCTTTGTGTGTGAAATAAAGTGATAATTATGAGGTTTATGTTGATATGAATTATGAAGCTTAAATTGTATGTTTTGCCCAGATTATGCCTATATGAAGTAAGTGTATAGATTAAGCATGTTAAAGTGTGTAATCTGATGAATGAAGGCCTAAGCCTATATAGAAGTTATTGTAAATGAAATGTTGTTTAAATGTAGGTGCTTTCACATGTACACACCCACTTGAATGAATGAATGAAGCTAAGTTAAGTCGAAAGGGGAGTTTTTAGGCGAACACTCTACGTGAGTTGAGATTTACTAGCAATATCACTACATCCTAAGAGCTTTCTTAGATAGGTCGGAGGATGAATTCCATTCGTGAGTTGAGATGTTGTGTTCACTAGTTATCATTAACCTATTGTGTATAACGTTGAGAATCTGTGGGGAGTCATGCCTAGCATAGAGAGGATATGAAGGAGGGGTGGTTACTTCGTGAGTTGAGATTTTGTATTCCAATGTACCTCTTGAGATAAGTACTACTCGTTAGTAGAGAATGATTTATTTAGTAGTCATCACCTTATCCCTTAACTATTCTCCCACATAGGTGTAGATATTGGGAAAGACATGTAAAAGCTAGAAGAAAAGACCTCACTCTTGGCAAATGGGGGGACCCTACTCCGATAAGGAAAGTATCGGGATTCCATGTCTATCTCTCATGTTCTATGTCGGGTAAGGTAACACCCACAAAAGTAATGAAAATTATGAGTCTTGTAAAAGAGTGTGCTTCAGAGGGTAGGTAGTGGAATAGGCCGCAATCTATCCATTGCACTAGGTAGGCATTCCGAAAGGGGAGTCCTGGTAAGTCTTATATGAATTGAAAGTACTAAGTCTTCTAAAAGAGTGTACTACTTAGGGTAGGTGGTGGATTGGGACACCATCTACTCATTCCAATAAGTAGGCATTCCGAAAAGGAAGTCTTAGTGTGTTGTTTGAGTGTTCTTCTTCTGTCTTGTCATTGAGTGGGGAATTTTTCTCTCAAGGTTAGTAAGCCTAGAAAGGGTAGTCTTGGGGATCATTTTGATGTGTATTGAAGGAGGTGTATGTGCATTTTCTTCATATCATACCTTAGTGAGTCTAAGGATAACCTTAACTAGGGAACCTCCTACGGAAATGAGTTCATTTCCTCTTGGTTTGGCTTTGGGAGTTCATTGTATTTGGAATAAAATGATTCAGTGTAATGTTAAAAAAAAGTTCACTGTAACATTTTGAAAACTTACTGTAAAATGGTCCTTTTTGTGTTAAAATCACGGAAATCTGCCAGTGTTAAGTGTTGATTTTAATTGGCATGAAATGTGTTTTTACTAAAATTTTCCTTTCTGCATGTTTTTTCATATGCCATACTTGGTATATTTAATTTCGCACTACTTTTCATGTCTTATGTAATGAACGATAGTTAAAGGGCTTGTACAAGACCCCAAAGGTCAAGTATCCTTATGACGAACCAAGGGTTCTCCCTAACTTCTAGGGGTAGATTCGGGGCGTTACATAGAGGTTATATAAATCACAAAACATAAAAATAAATAAATAATGGAGTTCCAATGAAAAGTTATGGTCATGGATGACCACGTTTAGTTACTAAGCATAAGACAATTATTCTCAATGTTCTGCTAATTATAGAGTAATACCATCACTATTTATATGGGAATTTTTTCCTTGCAATAAATATAAATATTATGGGGATAATAAATTGGGTAGATAAATGGCCTAGAGTTTACATAAATTATATTACGGATAAGGAGCAAGTACCCCTATGGATTATGACCAAAATTTTAAAGACACACCTAAATTTTACTATGTCCTATTACTCAACCCTCTACCCCCCCCCCCCCCAAACTAAATTAAAATGGAATAAAATAAATATACTACATACGTTAATATGGGATAGAGAGTGTGCGTACACACTTGAAGACAAGTGATGATGAGTGTCCAAATTGGACAAATGTCATTCATTAATTAGTAATTTTATAATTAGTTCGTACATAGATTTATTGATTACTAGTTTTGACGAACGTGCATTGCACATACGTCAAAAAGAAGGTAGCACACTATTTTTAAATATAAAGTAAACATTAGTAAATTAAAAAAATTGTCAGTCTTAATAACTCCTAATTACACCTTTTCAATATATTTTCTCCTCCCTTCTCTTTAGTGTGGTACTATGTTATTATTTTATTGTTGGTGTTCTTACTTTTAATATAATATAATATAATATAAATATTATCATAAAATATAGAAGATGTACTAAATATGATGTTTTCAGTTGGAATTGATTAATTTTAACTTTCTTGTTGGGGAATATAGTAATTTCACAAACCTTTGAGATTGCCCACGTCTATAAATCATCCTGAGGTTTTAAGAAAAGAAAAACTAAAAATATTTTAAAATGTTGTTTAAAATGTGAGGAAACCCCATCATTTATAGTTAAATTTGCAGAAATAGTATGTGCATATTGTTCCATCATAAAGATATAGAAGATATACTAAACATGATCTTTTAAGAATAAGAAGAACAAGAATAATGAGTATTTTTCTTTATAAAAATGTAGTCTAAAAATTTGAGGAAACCCCTCTCTTTGTAGCCAACAAATGGTAGTGTGTGAAAAACTACATGTTGTGTCTTATCAAAAAGACGTCACAAACCTTTAGAAAACTCAAAACCAATCGTAAATGTCACAACTCATAGAAAAATTCAGAAATCTTCGGAAATTTCACAACCCTTCGAAAAAGTTACAACTCGTCAAAGTCGCAACCCTATAGAAAATTCACAACCCTTTTTAAAGCTCACAATTCATCTGAAAAGTTATAACACTTCAAAAATGTCACAACCCGTTAATTGTGAAAATGTGTCTATCTTAATATAATATAGTATAACACACACAAATAAATATAATACAATATAAAATATAGAGAATATACTACATTTGGTTTTTAAGTCAAGTAGTATAGACAGATAACAATTGTATACATATAGATCGGTCTAATTTAAATTTTATATGAAGTTTTACAAAAATAAAGAAGAATTTCAGTTTAAAGATCATATGTTGAATATATTAAAAGTTCTTTTCAATTTGTGGTCTTAAAGATGTGTGTCACCCAAAGAAAAAATAAAAGTCTATATTAAACTTAATAAAAGTAAAAGTACACTAAATAAATTGGAAAGGAAAGAGTATTTACTTAATGTAGTTTGGACTCTTTAAATATGATTTTGATCAAGTACATATTCCCCCACATTTTGAGACTTATTAGATTTTTAATACTATTTTGTAGGTTGTGCAGCAGAAATTATTTGTCTTTTTGTCAAGTAGAAGTTGCTAGAAAAGTATATTTTATGCTACGAAAATGAGTAAATATGAATTATCAAGGTAATATTTTCATTTGAAGTTGAGCTATTTTATTTCCCTTGTCAATTCAAATTTTTTTATCTATCTGTTTTACCCACAAAAAACTATTGTAATTGAATGATTGAAAAATTCTCACAATTCCTTATTTAAAGAAGAAGAATAGAAAACCAAAAAATATTATAATTGCATGACTAAACAACTCTCACAATTTTCCGTATATTAAGAAGAATAATAGAAAACGTACCAAACGTGTAGTTTAAAAGTGTGAGAAATCCCCTTTATTTAAACACATGAAAGTATATTATGAAAAAGTTTTATCGCGTCTTTCTGAAAAATTACAACCCTTCAGAAAAATCACAACTTTTCGAATATGTTATAGCTCATTGAAAAAGTCAGAACTTTATAACAAAATCAGAATCTTCCGAAAGAGTCATTGCCAGCAAAAAAAATATGATTTTAATATAATATTGCATAAATAATTTCAATATTAAATATATAATATATGTACTAAATATAGTGTTTTAATTTGGGGGTATTTTAGTATTTTAACATTCAAGTTAGCGAGTTCATGTTTTCAAGGTAATATAGATAGATAGATATAGATATATAGATAGATATATAGATACATAGATAGATAGATAGATAGATAGATAGATAGATAGATAGATAGATAGATAGATAGATAGATAGATAGATAGATATATAGATAGATAGATAGATAGATAGATAGATAGATAGATAGATATAAAACTTACATTTATTTTAATTTCATTCTCAAACTTCTTAAAATATAATTTGTTATCTTTTCACTTTCAATTTTTTAAAAAAAATTATGTTTTTTTTAAAAAGAAATAATTTAAAAGTGTCCTTTAGTTTTAACATTTTATTGTTTGATGTTTTATTTGGTCTTCTTCATTTATTTTGATATCACTTCAATATTAAGTTATTTTGAATACAAGACACTTCGAATTAGATTTGAAATAAAAATAAAATGAAATAGAACAAAAAAAAAAATCAATAGAAAACTAATGAATCAAGGTAAAATTAGAAGTTTTGGTATAACGTAAAAAAGAGTGTTTTAACTTAATTTAAACACAAGATAAAGAAAATAAAAATATTTTTTAATATATTGTTTTTAGCACACACACACACACACATGTGGCAGGCCAGTGTACAAACACAACTTAACTGGGTGGTTGAACTTGCCACTCCAGCACAAAAGGTGCACATAAATATGAAAAAAATGAGTTCGGGAGGGGAGGGAGAGGGCAATAGGACCATTTTTATGTTTAGTTGTGTCTATAAAATTTTGTTATATTCTAGGGATACTTGTTATTTATCCCATTACAAAACATAAAAAGATAAAATATCTGTGATATAATGGAGTTTCAGTGAGAAGTAATAGTCATGAACGACCACGTTCCATCACTAAATAAAAGACAATTACTCCCAATGTTCTACTAACATTTTCCAAGGAAGAGTGAGCAGTAGAGGGTCATAGGATATGAGACATTTTTAAAATGAAATA
>CM064974.1:57139993-57172363 GCA_032847665.1 Solanum chilense
TTAGGGGATCGGAGTGTCACGTACCGACACATATTAGGGGATCGGGTGTCACGAACCGACTGTAGATTTAGGGGATCGGAGTGTCACGTACCGACACATAGTATTAGTGGGACGGGTGTCACGAACCGACACGTAGAATTAGGGGATCGGAGTGTCACGTACCGACACATAGTAGTAGGGGATCGGAGTGTCACGTACCGACACAAGAGGAAGAAAGATAATGAATCTTGAAAGATGATAATATACTCAACATAATGAACTTAATTCCCAAATGAGTATGGTATTGAGGCTTGAGCCCTCATGGATGAACTTGATTGTACTTATAGATGATTATAGTACTTGTTGTTGCTACATGTTGAGCTTATAGTTGATTTATGATATTAACTGATATATGTTGTTTCTATTTTGAGTTGGCCGATGATATCTACTCAGTACTCGTGTTTTGTACTGACCCCTACTTTTATGTTTTCTTCTTTGTTATTTGTGGAGTGCAGCAAACGTTCCGTCATCTTCAACTCAGCAGTAATTCTAGCCAGTCTTCGTCACACCGGATCTTCAGGGTGAGCTAATGCTTCTAGCTTGGACTGGATCTTCTTCTTCAAGTCTTGATGCCTTGAGCTTCCGGCATGGACTAGCTTTTTACTTGTTTTAGATTTTTAGAATACTCTTAGTTTAGTATTTTGATTATAAATGTTCTTGTGGTGATGACTTCCAGATTTTGGGGAATAATAGATTGTTGAATTTTAGTAGTTATTGAATTTGTTTTTATTAATGAGTTAAGTGTTCCGCATTACTTTCTGTTGATATACATTGAAATGTTAAGGTTTAGATTGGTTGGTTCGCTCACATAGGAGGGTAAATGTGGGTGCCAGTCGCGGCCCCGATTTGGGTCGTGACATAAAGAGATAAAAAGGTGTAGATATCTTTCATGCATATCTGTCTCACTCTCCCAAGTGGACTCTTCAACTGAGCGATTCTTCCATTGACCCTTGATAGATGCAATCTCTTTTGACCTCAATTTGCTGACATCCCTATCTAGAATAACAAGAGGCTCCTCCTCATAAGATAGATTCACATCAAGCATAACTGAATCCCCTGAATAATGTAGTTTCCATCACGATGGTAATTTTCAGCATGCACACATGAAATATTAAATTCACTCTTGACAAACCTGGAGGTAAGGCCAATTCATAGGCCACCTCCCTGATGCGCTTTAGAACTTCAAATGGAGCAATTTATCTCGGACTAAGCTTCCTCTATTACCAAACCACAATACACCCTTCATGGGTTATAACTTCAGTAAGACTTTTTCACCCTCTATAAACTCCACGTTACTAACCTTCAGATCTGCATACTCGTTTTGTATGCTCTGAGCGTCTAAGAGGTACTGCTGAATGAATTTCACTTTCTCTAACGATTCTCTTTAAAGATCTGTACTCCAAGGTCTCACCTTAAATGCATCAAACCAACAAACAGGAGACCTACATTTCCTTCCATACAATGCCTCAAATGGGGCTATATCAATAGTCGAGTGATAGCTATTGTTTTACGAAAACTCTGCTAAGGGTAAGAATTGATCCTAATGACCACCAAAATCTATCATGCACGCATGAAGTCTATCCTCTATCACTTGAATCGTCCTCTAAGACTGAACATCAGTCTGTGGGTGAAATGCAGTACTAAGATCTAGTCTAGTACCTAATTCAGCAGGTAAGGTCCTAAAACATAGAAGTAAATTGCACACCTCTATGTGATAAAATGGAAAGTGGAACTCTATGAAATTGAACAATCTCATAGATATTGAGTTTGGCTAACTGCTCTACGCTGTAAGTTATCCTGACTGGAATAATGTGAGCAGACTTAGTTAACTTGTCAATAATTACCCTAATAGAATCAACCTTACCCAATATCTTTGGAAGACTAACTACGAAATCCATTGCATTCTTTCCCACTTCCATTCAGGAGTGGGCATTCTCTATAGTGTCCCTCAGGGCCTCTGATGTTCATACTTTACCTGCTAACAATTCAGAAATTGTGTAACAAAATCAGAAAGTCACGCTTCATTCTACACCACCAGTAATGTTTTCTCAGATCACGATACATCTTGGTTGCACCAGGATGTATAGAATACCTCGAACTATGCGACTCGGCAAGAATAATATGTACCAAATCATCAAAGAACAACACACATACGCTCCCCTTCATTCTCAATAAGCCTTCCTCATCAATCACAATCTCTTTAGCCTCTCCTCACAATACCATATCTCGAATTCATCTTAGTTTTTCATCAACAAACTGCTTTCCCTTAATATTGTCAAGAGAAGAAGATCTTGCCTCCACAAATGCAAAAAATCCTCCTTTATCTAGTACTTCCAGCCTCATAAAGTTATTAGCTAGAGTCTGAACCTCTCTAGACAATGTGCTTTTAGAAACATGTAAGTGGTTAAACTACCTATGCTCCCTATTTTTCTACTTAAGGAATCTGCCACAACATTAGCTTTTCCAGGGTAATATAAAATAGTAATATCATAGTCTTTAAATAACTGCATCCACCTTCTCTACTTCTAATTCAAATCTTTTTGAGTAAAAATGTATTATAAACTGCGATTATCTATATCAACTTCACACTTGAATCCATATAGATAATGCCTCCACTGCTTCAATGCATATACAACTACAACCAACTCCAAATCATGGTTTGGATAGTTACGTTCATGAACTTTCAATTTCCTCGAAGCATAAGCAATTACATTCTTGTCCTGCATTAGCACTGCACCTTAGCCAGAATAAGATGCATCACAATAAACAATAAAATTCTTACCTTCCACTTGCAAGTCAAGAATCAGTGCAGTAGTAAACAAGGTCTTGAGTATCATAATGACGGCCTCTACCATGACCATCTCTACCTCTAACTACTGAGGATCTGTAACTATGGCTTGGACAATATTTCGTAATATGTCCAGCATCTCCACATTGATAACGATTCTTGGAGTCTAGTGTAGGTCTCTATGAAGAGGAAGAAATATCGAGATAACCTCAAAACTCAGAAAAAGGCTGACTGGTCTGCGACGGACCTTCAGTTGAATCCTTTAATGAAGACTGAATAGGATGGGTTGGATAACCCCCTCAACTCGGCCCTCTAGAGTAAGAACCACTATATTCACCTCCCTTATGAAACTTCTTCAATGTCGACGCCTTGGTAAAGTCGTCCGGCTTCACCCCTTCTACCTCTATTACAAAATCAACAACTTTGTGAAATGATTTTGCTGCAGCAGCTAACTGTAAGGCTGGAATCTGCAAATCTGACCTCAATACGTTCACAAAGCGGCGTATCCGCTCTTGAGGACTGAAGAAAAACTTAGTGGCATACCTCGATAGTGCAAGAAATTTACCCTCATAAGAAGAAACAAACACCCTTTCTTGCTCTAGGCTTAGGAACTCATATTTTTCCTATTCCTCAAAGTCCGGGATATATACTTCTCCATATATAAGCTAGAAAATGATGCTCAAGTCATAGGTGGTGCCTTCGCTGGTCGACACCCAACATAGATCGCCACCACATTTTGACATCCCCCTGAAACTGGTAGGTCACAAACTCAACACCGAATCGTTCTAGTATATCCATCTTAAGTAGCAGTTCATGACAACAACCGGGAAATCATAGGCATCTTCAAATTCAGCACCCTTGAAGATTGGAGGTTTCAACTTTAAGAACTTAATGAAAAGGTCATGACAGTCACTTGTCATGTAGACCCTGTAGTCAATCGAGGAAACATGCCTATTTCAAAGGATGCATCGATGCGGGGAGACACAACAATTGTATGTTATAACCCTGAACCTGAGTTGTTGGTGCAGAAAACATTGGGGGTGTCTAGCCCTCATGAGATAACCCGCTAAGATAGGTGAGAACATCATTAATTATTTGTGGAGTAGGCTGGGATGGTACTTCCTTCTCTTGAATCTTCTCATCTTCCATTTCTTCACCCTCTCTCACTACCTCATCAGTTTGGTGGAGGAGTAACCTCTCTAGCCCTAGCTGGACTAGGTGTTTGTCCTCTGCCTCTAGTGGGACTCCTCCCGCAACCTCTACCACGACATCTTGCCACTGCTCCTCCTCATGTTACAGCCCCAATGGTTGGCTCAGACGCACCCTGTCTTGCCAGTGGTAATGATGGCACCGTTTTTTCTCCTGGTGTAACCATCTGTGAAATAGAGTGAGAAGGTCAGAACCAACTTGTATCACCTAGATATCAATTGGATACAAGTTATAGCACAAAAAAAAATAAGTTTTCCTAGAGTCATATAGCCTGTCAAAAAAAAATAAAGGCGTCCCCGTACCGTCCCGCAAGTCGTGAGTGGCACCCAAACTTAACATCCTAGGTGGGTGAACCAAAGAATTCACACCCAACATCTACCAACAATTCAACTATGAAAAACTTATTAATGTATTATTTCCCAAAACTTGAAAGTCATCACATCAAGGAAATCTAATATCCAAATATTCAGTCTAAGAATATTGGAAATACCGAAATAAGTAAATCAAATGATCCATTTCAGAAATTTAAGGACATCATTACATAAATGAGAGAATCCAGCACGTGCTAGAAATAATAGCTCACCCTGTGTAACGACCGCTAGGTCGTTTTGAGAACTACCATTATTTTGACTCTTCCCCTAAATATATTAAAATAAAAATTTTAGACTATTTATTTAATTAATATTATTTGATTAGTGGTTAATGGTCCAACTGTCTAAATTAATTAATATTTTATCATCCTTAGGTCACATACATGATAATAGGTTAGTGGGTTTGTCATGTTTAATAAGTTCTTATTTTAATAAATAAAAGAAGTGGGGGCGGCGATCAACAAGAAGAAAAAGAATAACATGCTCACGTAAACATAAGAAATTTTTATTCTTTCCAATTCTACATATTAATGTATGTTGTCAGAATGCAATAGATTGTTGTTATTATTATATTATTATATTATTATATTAGTAGTAAATTTCCAAAGTGAAACAAAGCAATTGCATTTGGTTAAAATTTCTTATTACAGAAAGAAAACTGTATTTTTTCTCCAATTAATTTGATAATCCTAAAGGAGGCATTTAATGACCATTTAATGGTTCATTATTTTAAGGATGGACATTCAAATTGATGGTAAAAACTAATAATAATAATAAGCAGAAGTTAATGTTTCCAACAATTCGGTGTTAGAATTATTTCAATTGAGATCCATCAATAATGGATATGAATTTGTGTTGACAAGATTTAGGGTGGAAAATAAATTACGTAATTACAGGTAAAGAAAGCAAATTTTGGAAAGTTAACACTATGTTGTAGGATGGTTTCTTGGTAGGACAAGTTAAGTGCTAATGACTTTCTAATGATAGCCAAGGTTTAGTTATTAATTAGTATTTATGGAACTGTCAATGATTTGTTACCGTGGTCATAGGTAGTAATGTATAGAATTTAGAATTTGTATACAAGGATATAGATGACAATTATTTTGAGGTTATGAGATTTTGTGTTAGCAAATGGGTTGAAA
Organism: Solanum chilense; assembly: GCA_032847665.1. Classification (NCBI taxonomy): domain Eukaryota; kingdom Viridiplantae; phylum Streptophyta; class Magnoliopsida; order Solanales; family Solanaceae; genus Solanum; species Solanum chilense. The sequence goes on from CM064974.1 coordinate 57,145,543, forward strand.
ATCAGATTATTTCAATTATTGTTATTACAGTGCAAATTAAGTTTATTATTCTATATTGAGATAGATAACTAATTATTATGTATATGTTATATGATTATCATTGAATTTAAGATATTTGGAGAATTTAAGGCTTAACACTAGGCTTGATTTTTTAGATAATTATAAGATGTGACATATTAGTTGGCACCACAATTACGAGCTTAAATTTGAGCAATTTGATGTGTTTTTGGTCTTGGTTAGAAGTGTAGTAATATGAGTGTCTATGAGCTCGCTTGCTTACAAATATTACAAATTTGATAGATTGGGGAACATTCTGAAGCTTTACAAAAGAGAAATACAAAATCACGAGGATTCGTGACACATGATCAACATTTAAAGGTATGTTAAGACTTTTAGACTTGTTGAAGGACGTTTTCTTAATTAAAGATAAAAAAATGAAATAGCCAAATGGGTAAGGGCGAAAGATGGGGGTCTCTTATCAATGGTGTGACGGGCGTTGGTACGAGTACCGGAATTATAAAAGGGAATGTTAGTACTATACAATGTGGATTATAGTTTGAGAATACCAAAGCATATGGGCATTAGCTGATATATTATTGACTTGAAATCCTTGTGTGAATTTTTTTTCTTTATTACACCCGTATTGTTGTGATAACTGGGGTGGTTATGTATTATTCTTATATAAATTGATTGAGGTGCATCATCATCCCCCTTTATTGAAATAATATTGTGTACATGCATTGACATGAGATTGAGTAAAAGTTGGGCACGTGGAGATCGTCCGTGTTGGGGCTGGTGTTAAGATTATAATATGGGCACGTGGAGACCGTCCGTGCGGAAATTATTTGATTATATGATAGTGCGTTTGAGATCGTCCGCACAGACACATGGAGATCGTCTGTGTCGGTATATGGACCTCGCGAGTCCCCCATGAGTCATGAAGTCTCGATGTATTTCCGAGGAGTTTCATGTATATACTGTTGAGAGATTACTGGGTATTCTGAGACACATCATTTCATAGTATCATATTGCATTGCATCTCATGACATCCTTCATGTTTTATGATTATGTGTTTTTTTGGTGGTTGAAAGTTACTTGATGTTTGATTAACTCTATTTGATGAAACATGACTGGTAAGTGTAATATAGACTTTTATAATTAAAGAATTACTTTTACGTACATAAACTCCCGTCACTACTTCTTCGTTGTCGGTCAATGAGATATACTGGGTATACGTGGTTTCGTACTTATACTACACTTGTTGCACTCTTTTGTGGTGCAGATTGGCTTTTAATTTTGGGCACGTTCTTGGAGATTGGATATGAGTTTGAATTATCTTGGAGTTGTGGTGCCCTGCTTGGGATATTCTGTAGCCCACACCTTCAATCTACCTCTATTTATTAGGTTATTTTGTTATTCTGATAGGATATTTCTTATGTTTAGATTGTTATATTAGTTGAAATTGTATCATATTGTAGAAGCTCTTGTACTTATGACATTAAATCTTGGGGTAGTTTTTTTATATTCCGCATTTATTTTGAACACTTAGTATGTTAGATATTTGTTTGATACTTATCTTTTCACCTTTAAGTTGAATTGGTGATACTTGTTGGGTTGGCTTACCTATCGGTTGGGAACATAGGTGCCATCATGACTCGTGATTTTTGGGTCGTGACACCCTGAACTCTGACGTGTTGGAGACTGGCTAGAACTTAGGACGATTCGAAGTTTATGGTACATATGTTGCACTCTACAAAACAACAACAAAGAAAATAGAAGTAGGGGGTCAGTAGAAGGAACACATACTGAGTAGGTATCATCGGCCAACCTAAAATAGAAACCAATATATATTGAATAATAATATAAAATCAACTACAATACTTGGCAGGTGGCAAGCAACAAACAACACAAACTAGTGACAACAACACCATAGTAGGTAAACAATCAATCACAATATCAGCACACCTACGAAGACTCATGCCTCCACACCATACTAATTTGGAAAATGGGTTCTTTGAGTTGGAGTATATTAATTTAATTCAAGATTTCCTTTCCTTGAATGTTATCATGTCGGAACGTGAAACTCTGATCCCATACACCATATCGGAATGTGACACTCCGATCCCATAATATTGTGTCGGAATGTGACACTCCGATTCAATAATACCGTGTCGGAACGTGACACTTCGATTCAATTATCTCATTAATTTATTTCATCACGCTTTCTTTATTTTTTTTCAAGGCATCATTTTAATAGAGAGGGTTCAATATTACAAATTTAACAGTCTCAGGATTTTAGGTCAACCACAAACCACAAAAACAAGTACATAGTAATCTTCACAATATCACTCAATAAATATCAATCACAATTGAGAGTTTATCTATCCAATAGAAATAAAACATAACCTACCTCCACCGAAAAATCGAAGCCAAGAAAACTACTTCTCCATCATTTTCCTCTTCCTCAATGACTCCGAACCTTTAAAATCTATCAAATATATATGCACAATTTGTAAGATAACGCATCTATAAACACTCAATTTTTTCTTTATTCAGCCTAAACCAAAAAAACTCGCCTAATTCTATAATCAATTTTCTAAAGTTCAAACTGAAGGATAAGTCTAGATTCCTCCAATTAACATAACTTAAATGGAATTTTAATAATTAGATACATCTAATATTTAATTACCTATTTCAGTAAATAAAAACTTTAACTATAATATGATAACTAAATAATCTACATAAGGACGAACATTAGTGAAATGCTGTGAATAATTGACAGCTAACATATTCCAATATTTCACTGTATAGTCTAAATCATTGTCCAATGATAGGGTAATCATTGTCCAATGATTGACATGAGAGTCATTCTATATTTTATCTAATTATCAAAATTCAAGTATAAGGTTAAGTAATATTTTTTCCAAAAACTACACCCATAATAGCTTTCATATAATATAATCCACTCAATATTGAATTACCTATACGAATATATGAAACTTGGGTCTTAACAGGATAATTGTAAGAAGAAAAGTGTATGAATAAGTCAAATGTTTAAAAACAATACGTCTAATTTACAAGTGAACAAAATTGAAAAAAATATATAAGACTCATTCTATATGTCCATATAAAATTGTTCAATGATTTTTATCATTGTTTTATTATAAGTGACCATCCTACAGTAATATCTCACCCAAAAACATTTCCTAATTATCAAATATAAGTCAAACCAACTATTATACATACATTTTGTCTTGTACCAATACAAGAAGTCAATAATATGAGTGGCTACTATATTATACTACTGCACAACCACATATCTTCAAAACCATTGAAGTCTAACCAAGATCGTACCTAAGAGGTCACAGTTGCCTCAGTTTGCCGCACGCGTAAGTTTTCTCCCCTCAAACTCTTAATGTTTCTACAGATTATTCACTCCCTAATTACTATATAATACTAATTATAAAAGTGGTAAAAGTTACCCATTATTAATTTTAAAGTTATCTTTTTTAACAACCAACTAACTCAATTATAAAAACTACCCCACTATTTTCATAATTATTGTTACGAATATTCCAAAATATCCCCTAAATCTGTTGAAAACTACTTTATGGAACAAAAAGTTTTAGCATTCAAAACTACCAAAAAAGAGTTGTTACATTTCTTCAAAACACAATATCGTGAGAAAAAAAGGCACATGATAAGGTTAATAGAGTAATTTAGTCTCCAATCTTCATTGAAGATAAACTATGAGTTACCCGAAATACAAAACAAAAGAAATTTAGTATAGCTAATAAACATCTATAAATTTGACCACCTTCTAGTAAGCTTCACTGATTACTTCCAAAATATTCTTATTTTTTCTTTGTCATTCTTCAGTTTCCCTTTGCAATCATTATCCAGATCGTTCTTGAATTTGAAAGACTTATTTCTCACTCTCATACTCCGCCTCACCAACGACTTACCTTCTTGAGCTTTGTTATGTACAGAATATTCCATGTTCTCCAATTGCTGCTAATCCACACACAATTTCGCGACGAAATTAGGGTTTCTCAACATAAAGGCGTTGACTTCAGGAGAGACAAAATATTGAACAGTTTCATTAGGGTAATAAACAAAGATTTTGCTAAAAATTAATTAGATATCTTTAAATAAATTGACATTTTCCAAGTTCGAAAAACCTATCTTTTTCTAACTTATTTTGAATACTGTATAAATCAATATGTTGCTTAATTTTTTTCGTATAATGTAATCTCATCGAAAAAAATATATAAATATTCTCACTTATAAAGAATATGAAATCCATGTACTATGATCCTTATACTGTAAATTTAACCTCACAATAATAAGTTTAAAAAGAAAGAAAAAGGACTTTTTATATTACATGTCAGATACTCCTTTCTGTCCGACATCTATCTTACTTGAAAATAATCAAGCTATAAAATTTTTTGTTTATCATTAGTGAGAAGTATTATAATAACACAAATATTACAACGTATTTAAGAAAACTAGTTTGAGAAATATGTGTTCCATGTAGAGTCAAAGTAAACATGTCTTTGAAAGATAAAACATATGAGGTTCAACTTCATCATGTTTCAATTAAGAAAATGTTGTTTTCTAATAATAGATGAAAGTTGAAAGAACGTCACCTGAAATAGAAGAAACAAAGTATTCTTTTTAATTGTCTAAGTTTTAGTTGATAAGTAAAGTAGAAATATAAGCATAAGAAAACCACAACATATATATAGATTAGCAATGTATAGAACTTTTTGAGAAGCTAATATTCGAAAAGACAATATTGACTGTCAGTTGTCACCACATTTATGTCACGCCCCAAGTAATCCCCAAGATGCGGACATGAAACCAAAGAGCACAAGTGATCCCAAGCTAACCCTGCCGGCATGATCATGAGCATACTAAAGATAATAAAATGATGCGAAAGCTAAGTCATAATTTATAATGAAGATATGGGGAATACCCATATGCTAAATCTTATATAATATGAAGATTGATGAGTTTAATACAATGAAGTTACTAACTCAACTCTAAGTTGAAACTAATTATATCTGAAATAAGCCTCTAAAATGGAGTAGAAGTACTGGGACAAGCCCTAGCTAGATCTAGAAAAGAGTGAAACTAAATGACTGAAGACTGAAATGACACTCATGACTGTTGTCGTCGGATAATGATGACTCACCATTGAATCTGCTGAACTAGAGATCGGAAGTCGATCTATGCATGATCTCGATACTGAGAACCTGAACCTACATCACCAGAAGATGTAGAGCACTTATGCATCAGTACTTGAAGGTACTGATAATGTAGGATAGAGTAAAGTTTAAATAAAATATAACTGAACAAGAATAAAAGCAAGTACAATAAACTGAACATAATATACTGAATTTCTGAGCTAACTGAATGCAATGACAAATTTATAACATGCTGAAACTGAATACTGAATATACTTATAAATGGTCAATGCAGAGAGTCTAAATGATATGTGGGAGCTACTTATAACCAATAATAAAACTACATGAGCTAAATGTGGAGTCCAACGTATACGCTCATAAAGAGGATCCAATATACCCTACAAAAGGTATAAAGGCATGATGGCGTGATCACTAAACTGATTTCCCACAGAAGGGACTTCAAGCCTACTTGGCTAGTAGTTCTGGGACTATTGGGTATGCTAAACCCTAGTCCTGGATGAATATATAAATTAACTGATTATGTCTGAGTTTCTGTAAATACTGGATAACTATTGCTACATTTAATCTGATGATGCATTAAAAACTGAAGTATGTATATCTGCATAACTCAAATATCTTACCTAGAATGTATAATTCAATAACTAAAGAAATACAAAGTTGGGATTCAGAAATTAATGCGATAATCTGAGTAATAACATGATAATTTGATTTGAAACATATATTTAACTAGATCATGAAGTTCTATCAATGTTGTAGAAACCTTAGGTGTAAGCATAATAAGAGAATCAATAAGTGACTGAAAGCTAGGGAACCAATGGGTGAAAGAACCCACTAGTGAAATCTCACATACCTGGTGATGAAATCCAAAGAAAAAATTCAGATTTTGAGGCTCGAACTAAGGAAATCTTGCTGCGCTCTTCAACAAGGATTTTTGAGTTTTTTCTCCTTTCTTGCTTGTATTTTTCTAACTTTTGATTTATGATTTTGACTTAGGTAAGTTCTTGTTATGTTTCTAGGCTTAAACTGACTAAAATCTGATAATTTAGGGTCAAAACGACGTATCTTAAGGTTTAATCGAAGAAGGAAAATACCAAAGGACCCCTAGGTAAGTTGCTGCTGGACCAAACGATGGCTAGGACAGATGGTCCATCGTTTGATCCACGCCCCGTCATTTGGTCCGTCCGTTGGGCCTGTTCGACAGACCTTTACTAAAATGGGCATAACTTATTACTCGGAAGTCTGATTTTAGAAAGGTTGGTGACCAGGGAAAGATAATTTAATTATCTATCTGTGTCTAGGTCATGAGACACCTAATTACTTCTGTGCCAAGTGAAATGACCATTTGAAATTGACCTAACGGCACTCCCACTTTAACAGTCTACTTAATCTAACCTACCGTCAGACCTACGAACTGTATGTCTATCTACGAACCGTGCTATTCACCTGTCAGAGAGTGTATCAAGGGATTCTTGATCTATGGTATGGACTATGGACCGTAGTCTGGCCTACGAACTTTAAGTCCATTCGTCGACCAACACTTATCAATTTTCCTAGGCTGAGATTTTTGGGAATTTTTTGATCTGATCGACGGTTGTGCAGGACGGACCGTGGGTCAGGATACGGTCCATCGATGGTAACTTCAGTTGCACGGGGTTTTAGGATGAAGATATTTTATGAAATCATAATTAAATCTTCAACATTTGGTCATTAGGATTTATCATCTCTTATTTTCTTCATTTAACTTTATTCTTTCTTTAGCTTCTTATTTGATAAATTCAAAATAAATTTACTACATATACATAGCATAATTAAAGGTATCAGTAATTATAAAACCTTTTTTCTGTCAATCATATATATATATATATATATATATATATATATATATATATATATATATATATATATATATATATATTTATATGTAAGACTCTAAGTGCATTGGACCAGGTTTTCAACAGTTATATCAGTGTATTGTTCAACATGTTCTCTTCATTATTAGTACTTGGTAACTTCATTCATCTTAACTATTTTAAAATGTTTCGGTATTTATATTCTGGCTCAGATTATGTAATTGCTCAGTTACAACTTGTTCTGCTCATATATATTTTTCATCTTAGTACCTATATCCGGCATGCTCAATACATTCAAAGTACTTTCTCATCCTTTGTGCTTCATCCTTTTATGATATAAGTTTAGGTACTCAACATCCAGATCACTCTCAAAATTGATTCTCCGTACACATTCATCAACTTCAAAGGTGATGTGTCATATTTTGAATACATTAACATGCTTTCATTTTTTTCATTATTTTTTGTTTCAGTTTTATTAGAATTAGTTGGAGGTATGTCTCATCAACTCAACTCATTTAGAGGGTTTTCAGACATAGTAATAGATTTAGTTTGAGTTGTTAAGTGGTTGTTGCAGTTATCACAAACCCTAATTTATTTCACTTATATTTAGTGTGTTTAGGTTTTCCCCATTTTCAGGTATCCTTAATTGTAGTTTCTTAACAATTCATGTTTTACTTAACTATTTTAGTATTTTCATGATATGCCAGATTCAGCGTTAGCTTTGGGTCACTCATGACCCTAGGTCTCGTGTTATGTCTAGGGGGTAGCCTTGAGGTGTGACAATTTGTGTCCACTTTTTTGAATTGTATTTTTTCAAAGTAGATAGCTTTGTACTCGTGACATCATCGCTTTGGAAGGGTTTCTATTGTATGTTTTTTTTTTTTGTACTCCGCTTCTGTCGGTTTCTTTTATTACAATTATTTAACTTTAGTTGTACCCTTGTACTCACTACATTACCTTATCGGTACGGGTTGTCTTACATACTAGATATTATAGTAGGTACCATCAGACTCAAGAAGTAAGGTCGTGGCAGGACATTTGTTTAGGTAAGTGGAGAAGGTGTTGACAAAAAGGGAGTTCTACGATTGCTCCAAGGGTTACTTTTTTAGAAACTAAGGTTAAGGAATTGTTGAAAGGATAATGTTTCTTTTCTATATCATCATATATTATTATAAGTGGAAGCTCCTAACCTCAAAGTTGAATTACCATTTTCCTATTATTTTATCTCTAAAATAAATTAATATTAATATCTATTTAATTTATTAAATATTAAGTAAAAGTTATATTTAAATTCCTGCATCAAATAAGATCTTAATGCATTATATATTCATGTACTAATTAAATGTAGATAATGAAGAGTCTAATAACTTTTCAATTTTAATTTGTAAGATAAGTGGGGGTAATGAAGAGTCTATCAAACACACTCACACCACATTATTTATATTCCTTGTCTTATTCAAGCTTGTTATCATCTTGCATTCTGCATTTGGTTAGTCTACATCCCTTGTAAAATTTTCATTACCAGTTTGTAATTATAAGAATTCTTACTATTTTATTTATTTGTATTATTTAAAATTTCATGCATATTCATCTTCTTTTTGTTTAGAAATATGTAAATTATGATAGTTACAAGATGAAATACTCCAATATGAAGTTGTAAGTAAATATTTATTTTTCATATCTCCATTGGTTTGAGTTTTTAAATATAACTTCGTAGTTGATTACTGTATTTTTTTTATTCATTCTTTCTTCTATCTTTCAGATATATATAAAGTAAAGCTAATCACATTTTGTATTTATCATTAATTATTTTGAGGGTAAACATGTTAAATCTCATAGAATAATAATTATGTTTTTTCATCGTTTGATGATCATTTATCTTTTTAAACCAACATATTTGTACTTTTTCCTTTTTATATGTAATTTCAAATGTTTAAAAAATTCATGTACTTAACTGTTATAGAGAGGTACAAAATAAGTGCAAAAGTAAAAATAAAATAAAAAATAAAGTACACTAAAAAAATAACTAAATGATACATTAAATATTATTATTATAGAATTCATTATATATATATATGTATATATATATATGTATATATATATATATATATGTAGATATATATATATATATGTAGATATATATATATATATATATATGTATGTATTACATATATATATATGTATGTATTACATATATATATATGTATGTATTACATATATATATATATGTATGTATTACATATATATATATATGTATGTATTACATATATATATATGTATGTATTACATATATATATATGTATGTATTACATATATATATATGTATGTATTACATATATATATATGTATGTATTACATATATATCTATGTATGTATATATGTATATATATATATATATGTATATATATATATATATGTATATATATATATATATATATATATATATATATATATATATATATATATATATATATATATATATATATATATATATATATATATATATATATATATATATGTATATATATATATATATAGTTTATCTTTATTCTTAACATATTCATGCCTTCTTTTTTATTTGTCTTATTTATTATTATTATATGATTAGAGTTTTTTATACATATGATACATTTCGTCTAGAGTAAGTTATGTTTTGTCTAGAGTAAGTCGACTTTTAACAAAATGTAATTCTATTAGTATGAAAATATTTTTGGCTATATATTTTAATGTGATGTCTTTTATTATGGATGTCATGTCTTTATTTATTTCTTTTTTTTTTCATTTGAAAAAGTGTAATTTTTTCTATAAATTTGATGGTATACCGTCCAAACATTTTGTAATATTTTTCTTTATACGTATCTTTTTTTATAGACAATTTCTTTTTTGATTATCAAAACTTATGTAATTAGTTATTAAAATAATATTAATTCCTCTGATAAAATAAAATATTTATTTTTCATGAAGTATTTAATATATCAAACCTCCAACATCTAACACAAGATTTTCATGTTATATTTTGTGCAGAGTTATATTCTTATATTAAACTTACATATGAAAGGACTTAGATTTGAACTTAGCTATATAAATTAAATTTCTCTAATATCAATTAGGGGATAAACGTGCGATGGACCTTCCGAGAACTAGATTATAATATGAGCCAATTTTGATAAAATTAAAAAATATCGGCCAATTTTAATAGCACTGGTGTTTTAATTAATTTTCTGAATAATCAGTTCAAGAATTCATCTTATGTTGTGTCAAATCAATAGAGTAACATAAAATAACTTACTAAAGAGCATATAAAAGTGAGAATATATGTTATATATAAAATATTGTTCAAGAATATCTGGTGCAAACTATATGTATAGAAATCGGTTTATTATGAACTTATGAATTTCAAAATGTTAAATATTTATTGGCAAATATAGTTTTAAAATATTGATTCATTTTATACCCTTAAAATCTAAATTATTTTTTAAAAATATAAAACATATTGTATAAAAAATTATATTGAGCTTTACTTAATAATTTGAATCCAACAAAACTTATCCTACTAAATTAAATTCTAGATCTATCAATTATGAATTGGATACTAATTTAATTTATTCACATGGTGAGATTTCTATTAGAAATTTCTATTATAAAATTGTCATGACGTTGATATAAATTTAGAAAAAGAATGCATATTCCTTTTAATTTATTCATTGTTATAGCTACTATTCGGTTTAATAAATTTTAGAAACACATTTTATAAGTTTTTCCATTGTATTCATATTGTTACTATTATTAGTTTGAAACGGAAATAAAAATGAAGTGTAGGTGTTAGAGATCTTTATTGTTTTCATTGAATATGATATTTTTGATCATGGTCATGTATATTATTTAAAGTTAAAGTGAATTTTACATATAATCAACTCTTTTGTAGGTTGGTATAATCAAAGGCATTAGAACAAAGGAACAGTGAAGTGGTTTAGCGACCAAAAAGGGTTCAATTTTCTCCGTATTATGGTGGTGATGAGCTTTTTGTTCATTAATCTAGTATATGATCTAAAGGCTTTTGTAGTTTAACTGACGGTGAAGCGGTTGAACCGATGTGGATTCTTGGAATGATGGCCATACGAAGGCTACTAATGTTGTTGGCCCAGATGGTGCTCTTACGAAAAGAGGATCCCGTAATCGCAGAGGTGGTGGAAGTTATTCCTTTAGTGGTGGTGGTTTATATACAGTTTTAGGTGGGAAATATTTTGGTGGAGAAGGTTGTCCGGCAGGCCGTATAGAGGTGATGGTTTATATGACGGTGGTGATTGGAGGTATGGTGTAGGTGGCAATGGGTATAGTGGTAGTTGTAGAGGAGGAGTGGGTGTTACAAGTGTTTAGAAGATTTTCATTTCATAAGGGAATAGAGCAAAATTTGTGGATATGGCAGGGTTCTGATGGTGGGAGATATGGTTGCACGACAATGGAGAAAGAGGTGGTGGGAATGGTATTTATATAAAGGGTGTCAATGTTACCAACCCTTTTTCCGCTAACTTGTAATAACCACCACCACCACCACCTCCTCCACCTCCTCCGTCGTTCAACCATATTAACCACCACCATTGCTTCCATATCCATTACCTTGACTATATTTCCTTGAAACTGACCAGCATACTCACACATGCAATACCCACTTCCTCCTCGACCACCTCCACCTCCACCATACCTCCCACAACGATTGTCATATCAACCATCACCGCCATAATGCTTGCTACCTCCCTAACCACCTTCACCACCACCATATATCCTACCTAAAGATCAATATCCACAACCACCAACATATAAATCACCCACAAAACCTCTACAATAACTTGGTCCTCCTTTGAAATAAACACCATCTAGACCGATAACATTAAAAGTCATAGTACGACAATCATACCCATATTCCACATTGAGTTCAACAAAATTAACATCATCTAAACTATGAAAACCTACATATCTATACTAGATTGATTATTATAGAGCTCATTGTCATCATTATCAGAAGTAACGAAACTGAATCCATTTTGTTCACTAAATCAACTCACCGTTCTGTTGATCTGACGTCCCTGGATAGACTAACACTTCAAGGTACATAATACAATTATTATACTTTGGATGCTACAGTAAAGAGATAAGGAAGTTCAAAAATCATTTGGTTAAGCACAAAATGTTTTTTTTTTCATAAAAATACGAAAGTGGTAATGCCTTATAATTTATTTGTTGGTGTTGCACATAACCAAATAAGGAAAAGATTGTACTAATATTCCTACACTTTTATTTAAATAAACACACTTTTTTCTAGTTATCTCTTTCTTTTCTTCTGAATGTTAAATTAATGAACTATACCTAAGAGATGTAATTCTCATATGGTGGACGATCCTAGTTATATGAATATATATTTTAAAGTTATTTCCATATATGATATTATGGAAAAAATTTAAAATATGAATTTAAAAGACTCTATCCTAGTTCTAAACCTATTTTTATAGCTCTGATGCTTTACAGGAGGTTTTGCAAATTTTTTGCGAACATTAGTCGTATAGGATTGAACCCTCTTGTGATCCATTGTGAATTCGATTCACGGTGGCTTGGAGCCTACTTGAGATTTTGTTTATATTTCGCACTTCGCCGGAAAGTACTCATCATTAAAACAAAAAGACCATAAAAGGGCAAAAGAAACATCAACTTAGCCATTTTGCTGCACTATGTGCTTAACTTCATCTATCGAAGATTTATGTGTTTCATCCCACTTAAAGTACATTCAACAACCTTATTATTAGAACACTTCTAACAGAAAGAACACTAGGAGATAGAAAATAAAAATAAGATTTTGATGCTACGAGGTAGCCCCCCAAAAAGTAGATTTCATTTAAATATATATATTTAAGAAACTAAACAGTTTCCTTTGATTCCACAACAAATTCTTTCACATGGATAAGCAACAGAGAGTTAGAACAATGATGAATAAAGTAAGTGAAAATATAGGAGTTACATTACCTTTGTTGACTGACATATCTTCTATGAGAAGAAGAGAGATGAGAACATTTGTATTGGGAGCTTGTACAACCCACAAGAGAATAGGGAGTAGTGTAACATTCAGCCGTGAGCAAGGAAGAAACATAGTAAAAAGAAATGAGGGTAAGCTAGAGGAAGTTTAAGTTAGCATTTATCGATAGGGTTAATGAATGTGGGCTTCACTCTAATCGGATTAGGTTGGACTTGGGCCAAAACTTTAATTTTATTTTTTGATAATAAATGAAATGGCCTATATGACCAAAAAATGATCTTTAAAAAAGGGTTTTAAGGGTAATTTAGAACGTTATATAAATATTAAATATGATAATGAAATGTCAATCATATACTATCTTCAAAACAATTAATGTATGAAATTTCCATGATTTTTTGAGTTCCTCATATAGAAAATACCTTATCCCCCTTCACAACTACTTACATTTTGATGGTGTAGGGATATAAGAAATCAAAATTCCATCTATTGTAAATAAGGATATGAGATTAATTGATCACCAAAGATGAAGTAATCCTGAAAAGTTTTTGAGCTCCTCCAAATTTTAAGGACAATATGAATCAATTTTGTTGATTCTCCCAATGAACTCCCAATATGCACAATGGCCAAGGATGATTAAATATTAAACTAGCAAAGTCTATATACACCGTTATCAAAAAAATCTAAAGAAATTATGTCCCCCCCTAACTAATAGACTTATATCGTAGAGGAATCTGGTAAATATTGAAACACTGCTCATGTTCAACTACCTATGACAAAGACTTAAAGGTGGAAAATCCTACCTTCGGTTTGAATCGTCTTGCATGAAGAATGTGCAACTAAGTAAAAGTAGATGAGGATGATAGATCGATACCAGGTCTCTGACTTTTTGACTATACCTTCAACCTTATTTTAGATACAAAAAGGAATTCCATGCATAAAATTAGGAGGGCAAAAAATAATCATCTTGCAAAATATGGTCCACATTCTCATTCATCATTAGCTAAAGGGAATATGAAGAATTGTTACCTTAAGTAAACTTCCCTCTTCAATATTGGCGTATCTTACTCTCTAAAAGCAAAACTATTTAAGTAATAAAATATTGCAAGTTAAGGACAATGAGTCTTTAATGGAGATGCAGTACATTTCAAATAATTTAGTATTTTGTATGGTTATAGTTATTTCACAATAGCATTATAACAAGAGGTGAACCTTGGATTTTGAAACTTTGGGTGTACCAATATAAAAATAACTAAAATATAAGGTCTAAGATAAACTTAAAATAAAAAGAGGCTTAAGTGGGATTCGAACACTTCTCTATAGGGTGGTATATCTACTTTCTACAGATTGCACAAGAACAAACCTATGTTTTTATGGGTGCACTTTTAACTATATCATAATTTCTACCAATTTTTTAAAATATATATACATATGTTCTTTTTTAAGTTACTGGGTGTACGTGCACCCCCACGGTATAGTTTGGGTCCGTCGCTTGTTAAAACAATAAAAATTGAGAAGTGCAAAGAAATATAGCTTAGATACTTTATCATAAATGTACAAACAATGTATTGGGATAACTAGAAAAATAGAAACATTTCAATTGATACAAAGAATTGGAGCAAAAAGGAAGACTTCCTAGATTTGCATATGAAATATAGGAATGGTTATTAGAGTTCTTTCAGTTACAACCTTACTAGTAAGGTCAAAAAAGAGAAATATTAACTAACTTTCAAAGGAATTTAAGAATATATTAGTGGATAAACTAGCATTCCAAATTACTATTGTAGTGTCCTTCACGACTTCCTTTCTCATAGCTACAACTTATACTTGTTCATCACTCGTTATCCCATAATTGGTTAATTCATCAAAAAGTTTTTAGCTAAAATGCTAAACTTCACCTTGTTTAACCCTCTCAAAACGAGAGATTTCAACCCATAGAATCAAGCTATTAATGAATAGTAAAGAAAAAACATTCCATTGAAATGGGGTGGAAAAGTTCCACACACACATAATATGTAGTTGAGCTTTCAAGAGCATAGTTTTAGTGTATTATAAAGAGAATGATGAAATTGCAATGTATCAGTGGATAGAGCTAAAATGTACTATTAAGGAGTGTATCAATTCCAGTTCCTTCAGAACTATCCCAAATATATCAAGAGATAAATTAAATAATATGATATTGTCGTTAATGCTGAATATATTATGTTGATTCATCCAGGTTTGAGAACAAATTTTTGACGATCACCATGAGTTTTTGTAAGGAAATATGTCAAGATTTGTGATCAATTTTTTTAACATCTCCATAACTTGATGTAAATGAAATCCTTCCCAATATAAAATTTTAGTAGTGAAAAACATATTCATCCTACAGTTCAATCTAGGAGGTAGGATGTACACATATCTTATCCCTATTTTTGCGGGATAAATAATTTTTTTAATTGATCTAAAATCCAAAATATGTGTTTATTCAGACCTCTTGTGTAGTCGATTTTTCTAGTAAAGAACATTTCGTGTAATCACACAAGTGAGTTTGAGGAAAGTATTAATTAAGATGTACACATATTTTAACCATATCTTTGTGCAATAAAAATATTATTTTTAATATACCTAGGATTCAAAATAAAAGTTCATCACATGGTTGTAAGGAAAAAAAATATGCCAATAAAACAGGAATAGAGAAAACAAACTTAGGTTTATGCATAGATATTCTTCAACTTATTAGATAGTATAGTTTCTGCAACAAAATATATTAAAAAAATTACAGGATGATGATATGTATTTATATGGAGAAGTCAAGTGGTTTTTATTGGTGAAATTACAAAATTACAATTGAAAATAAATTTTCCGGTTGAGACATGAATAGATATTGTAACAATCTGTTTAGTCGGTTCGAGCAGTAGAATTATTTTTGATTAAAACTGACTGGGTCGACGGATCACGCGACGGACCGTCATGGTCACGACGGACCGTGATGGACTCCGTCGTCCCATACTTGTGTAATTTTTTCTGCTGCTCTCCTCATTACCCTCGACGACAGGTAGAACGAACCGTTATAGGCACGACGGTCCGTCGAGGGTCTTCGTTCCAAAACACTTCAACTCTGAAATCTGGGTACTGGGATCGACTCTCTGAACTTCACGATGGAACTGCAGCACGGAACGTCGTAGATACGACGGACCGTCACAAGCTGCATAACTCCACCCTGGGTCGGATTTCCGCAAAAATTTAAATGGGTGTTTTGGACTATTCATGATTATAATTATGAAATTAGTGGGGTAAGTTTAATAATTTATTTACTTGGGGGTTAAAGAAGATAATAGGGAATAAATAGTGGGTTACTTTTATCATAATGAATTATATGATAATTAGGATAAAAGAAAAAGAATCTGGAGAAGAAAATAAAAAGAACAGAAAGGGAGAACGAGCAAGAGAGAGGGAAGAAAGAAGAAAGCAAGTGACTTAGACATCAGATTGAAAAGGTTCATAGGCATTGAGGAAAGCAAAGGCATTGGGGAGGTATCGTGCTTGATCACGATTCTTCGGTGGAGGAAGGTTATGGTTTATTTCTATGTGATAGATAAACTCTAAATAACAATTGATATGTATTGAATGATATTGTAAAGTCTCCTATGTACTTGATTGTGTGGTTGTGTGTTTCTGATTGTGTGGTTTGTGGTTGGCCTAAAGTTAGGAGAATTTTGAATTTCTAATCTTGAATCCTCTCTATGAAAGATGACGCCTTGAATAAGGAAGGCTTGATGAAATAAAAAAATGATGAGATAATTGGATCGGAGTGTCACGTTGCGACACAGTATTATTGGATCGGAGTGTCACATTCCGACACGGTATTATGGGATTGGAGTGTCACGTTCCGACACGATATATGGGATCGGAGTGTCACGTTCCGACACAATAACATTAAAGGAAAGGAATCTAGAATTAACTTAATATGCTCAAACTCAAGGAACCTATTTCCTAAATGAGTATGGTGTGGAGGCATGAGTCCTCATAGGTGTGCTTGATGTTGTGATTGATGGTGTACCTAATATGGTGTTGTTGTCAATGCTTCATGTGTTTGTTGCTTGTCACCTGTTAAGTATTGTAGTTGGTTTTATACTATTGTTTAATATATACTGATTTCTATTTTGAGTTGGCCGATGATACCTACTCAGTACGTGTTCCTTGTACTGACCCCTACTTGTATTTTTTTCTTGTTGTTTTGTGGAGTGCAGCAAGTGCACCATCGACTTCGACTCGCCCTCAACTCTAGCAAGTCTCCAGCACATCAAATTTGAGGGTGAGCTATTATTCCTAGCTCGGACTGGATTCTCTCCCTCACGTCTTGATGTCTTTGAAGTTCGGACATGGACCATCTTTTTACTTATTTTAGCTTCTTAAATACTCTTAGATTTAGAAATTTGAGGATAGATGTTCTTGATGTGATGACTTCCAGATTTTGGGAATAAGAAGTATTAAACTTTAGAAGTTTATTTAATTGATTTCGTTAATAAGTTTTGGATCTTCCGCATTATTTTTACTATTCATAATTGATATACTGGTAAATGTTGGGGTTTAAATTTGTTGGTTCGCTCACCTAGGAGGATAAGTGTGGGTGCCACTCGCGACTCGTTTTGGGTCGTGACAGATATTTTGCCCTTTTAAAGGAGATTTAAGCCTACAACAAGTTTTTTCACCAGTCTAGCAATAGATTGTTAACTTGTTTTTTCCAGAAAGACATACCTCAATTTCAAAGTACAAGTCAAAAAATATGAGACAAGTATTGAATCCAAAGCTTCATAAAACGAACATATTCCGTCAACTAATAAGAACTTTTATTTACTCATTTTTATTCGCTATATATTTTCTTATACATCAAAAAACATAAGATCATCATTATATGTAGTGGAAACATTCTTTCTTTCCATGAATAGAAACATTATGGAATAATAACTTTGATAGACAAATGACATAGTGGTTACATGATTTTCAACACATAAGAAGATACAATATTGAGTAAAATAATAAAGTTCAAGGAAAAGTTATGGCCAATATGGATGACAATGTTTAGTCCCAAATAAATCGCAATTACTCCAACATTGTGATAACAAAGTAAGACCGTCACTATTTATATAGGAGACATTCTTCCTTGAAATGAATAAAGAGAATATGGGGTAGTAAATTTGGTGTATCAATGATATCTAGGTTACATGAGTTAGAAGACATAGAAATATAGAATTATGAGTGAAATAATGTGTTACGATCCACACCTTCGTTATTGACCTCCATACTAACCCTCTAGTGGGAGAACCATCACTACAAACCAGTAAAAACTTTTATGAAAAATAAGACATTTAAAGATACGGAAGAAGGTTTAATGACAATGAAAAATGGATTCCGCGTAAACTCCAAGGTTTTAACAAACTAACCAAAATAATGCAAATGAACAATCACTAGAACTTGAATTCAATGTACCTAAATAACTAAGCGAGGAATCAAAATCTAAACAAGAAGGGATAAAACCCCAAATTAATGAAACATTAACTAACTAGAAGAGTCTAAGTCCTAAATGTGGATATAGACGAAAAGAGAACTCATTGAAGGCCGTAATAATTGGTTTACCCTTTAATTCGAATGACATCACCAATCTTAACGACAAGGTCTTTCAATAGACGAATATTCCCTATACTAAACAAAAATAAGAGCAAATTCGGTATTAGTACACAACCACAATGTACTGATGAGACCACGCGTATATCCCACTAAGTGTAACATAAGCAAGTCAATACAACATCATAAACATGTAATTTATTGAACATATACAATATTTTCAATATCTATGAACAACATATAATTTCACAATTCTCAAGATAGAAAATTATGTCAAGTAGTTGGTCCTCTCATGCAACCCAAACTCAACCTGTTAGCATAACATAACGTGGCACCCGATCCAATAGTTATGTCAAAATGTGACTATCAATTCCATCTTTATGCAAAAACGTGACAATTTATCCCTATTAGCTATGCCAAAACATGGAACACGATCCTTTTGACACATCGCAGTAACAAGCACAAGTATATTCTCAATATCATATAGTCAAGAAATGATTCATGGAATACAGGTATTCCTTCATATTAATTTACAGAAAGTTTGATCAATAATGCAATGTTCGCATACATACATGTATCACAATGAAGCACAAACTGACATATCATAGAATCACAATCATCACCTGTCTCAAAACAAGCTTGAAAACATAAATCTTTTCCTTTATGGATTCGTTCTTCTTGGTCTTGGTTTACAAACAATAATATGATATGGGACTCAATAAAGAATCATTTATTACCCAGATTACTAACGATGCTAAAAACCCTAGATCATACTCATGATCCCAAGTACCAAATCTGATGTTTTTTCCACCATGGTTTCCTATGCAAAACCGTCCCCCATCTATAATTAGCCATTCTATTACGTTCAACGGATCGAAAAATGGATCCGGGAAGTAAAAAGCTTCCCTTTAATTTGAAGAATGGTAGAAAACTGTGGAAACTCGCATGGGGTTCGTTCCTTAGCCCTAAGAATCAATAAGATATATTTAAAGAGATTGAAATTTTCCAAGTTCAAAATATTTATATTGCTCCAACATATTTTGAATAATGTATAAATCCATATGTTGCTTAATTTTTTTAGTATGATATAATCTTCTCAAAGACAATATAAATATTCGCACTTATAACGAATATGCAATCTATGAATTATGATCCTTATACTGTAAATATAACCTCACAATAATGATTTCAAATAGAAAGAACAAAGGTTTTTTTGAATTAAATGTCAGATACTCCTTACTGTCAGATTTTATGTAACACCATTTTGATATCAATCTATGAAAAAATATGACATCCGTCTATATTTCAAAATAATCTGAGAAGTATTATAGTAAAAAAATATTACAACATATTTAAGACAACAAGTTTTATAATTTTGTGTTCCATGTAGAGTCAAAGTAAACATGTCTTTGAAATATTAAATATATGAAGTTCAAACTTCATAATGCTCCAATTAAGAAAAAAATATTTTTAATAATAGATTAAAGAGGAAAGAACGTCACTTGAAATATAAGAAACAAAGCATTCTTTTTAATTATCTAAGTTTTAGTTGATAATTATTGTACAAATATAAGTATAAGAAATCTCAACATATATATAGATTCGCAATGTATAGACCTTTTTGAGAAGTTGATATTCAAAAAGACAATAATGATTGTAAGATCTCACCACATCAAGAATTTTTATGAAATTTTCTTCACCATTTGGTCATTAGGATTTATCATCTCTTTTTTTATTCATTGAAGTTTATTCTTTCTTTGGATTCTTATTTGATAATATTCAATAAAAAAATTCTACATAGACATAGCATAATTAAAGATATCAATAATTAAATAACATTTTTGCTGTCATTTTATAATAAAACAATATGGACATATAATTTCACTCTCATATCGCTATTAATGAAAATTATAAACTATGCATTCGAAGAGAGTTTAAAAAATAATCTTACAGATTCATTAAGAAATAAAGATTCTAACATACAAGAATTGCTAGTTTGAGATTGATAGTAGCCATGTTGGTTGACTACTTGAATTTTAAATTTATTGGTGAGGGTTTGACCTACCTTGTTATCCACTCCTCCGTTTTCTCTTTCTCTAAATCGAATTTACTATTTTAAAATAAAGAAGAATTTGTAATGTGGAATGTCACCAACAACAAGAAAAAAGTTTTTTTCTCTTAGGAGAATCAAGTAATTTGACTTATCAATTTTATTTTTTTAGTTTTAGGTTTTTTGAGTTTACCAAAAAAAAAAAAGATTACAACATAAATTTTGACAATAGCCAAAATTAATGAATAATTATTTGTGGCCAATTATCAAAGTTAACAATAAATTAGTGCTTATATAAGAAAAACATGAATTATATAGGATATTTGTTATCAAAAAATATATTTGGAAAAATAGTAGGAATATGCAAGAATAAACAATTTTTATCGGAAACATTCCTCTGATGAATTCCCTGGGAACTTGTATAGTAAATGGAATATATAGTTAAAGTATTGTTGTAACAATTTTTCGCTAAATATTTTTACAAGTAAGTTTTGTTATATAGTGATACTGGTTTTTTTTTTCTGATAATAGTAAAATGGAATATAGAACATTTATTTGAAAAACTAAAATAAAAATTAGTGCATATTGTACCAATTAGTGATACCTATTTGTGTTCCAACACCTAATTACTTTAGAAAATACAATATATCTTTGGATATATTTTGTACCTACAACATTCTGTTTTTATAAAAACCATCATATAAATTTAGATCAAAGAAAACATTAGTAAAAAGTAATAATTCTATAAACATCATAAGTAAAGAAGTATTAAATAGTAAGAAAAGAGGGATTTATGAAAAAGATGGAGTATCCCTTAGTTTGACTCGCTATGTCTAATAATCTCTATACGTCTTTGTAAGATTAAATGTCATCATCTTCTTCATCAGTAAAATTTGATTGATATAGACACTTAAAACACATTTTAAATTTTGATACTTAACCTGACATTTTGCATATGAAAATTGAAGAATACATCGACGTAAATCATAAATTGAATCTGAGAATTCGGCAGCCATCTAAACCATGACGTCGCACTACACCTTACAATACCATATCTTCTTCAACTTTGTCCATTTTTTAAAGAAAAGTTTTGAGTGGTTTTTAGAGGAAGTAAATTAATTGGTAAATTTTCATCCAATTTTTTTCTTATTTATGTATGCATATCTTGCATTAATGAATAGTTATTAGATTTGTAAATATCCTATTTTGATTGAATATGAATTGAATGAATCAAGATCAACTAATGCGAATGCGGTAAAAAGAAATAAGTGTTTTTTGTTCATTGTCATTTTCTTATAAAAGTCATGGTAATTGTATTCACTTTCTTAAAATAGCATTTTTTACGATATTAGTGTTTTGTTATGAAATTTTTAATTTTTTTACAAGTTGAATTTTTAAAATTTACTCACATTTTACAAAAAGAACTTTCAATTTATTTTTTTATATATAAAACATAAATGAAGCAACAAATTTAGTAACACTATTGATGTTAGCTTCCGTCTCTAAGTCGGGAGAAAACAATATTGATGCAACGTTATTAAGGAAACATTTACTTGCACTATGGATTCTATAGAAACTGAAATCACAACAAATTCCAAAGATTTATTCAAACCCTAGGTCTATAAAATCTATGTAGAACCAAGGAACTGACATAATTGTAGGGACCTAATAGATGAAACCACTAGTTAAATCCTACATCCTTTGTGAAGAAATCTAATAAGAAGTCCTTTAAATTTTGGGGCTAAAACGTAAAGAACACTATTGCTTGTTCTTGAAAGAAACCGGCGCCTCGTTCTCTTTCGATTAGTAAAATGATGTAGCTTAGGCATCAAAGGATGTAGCTTATTTTCCCACATGAATAAGGAAACGACAAACATAAACCTGACATAAAAGCTGAAAGTCTATTAACTACGGTACTCACGGGCCATCGTTTTAACTGTCGGCTGTCAGACGAGGTCATGGTTTTAGATCACATGGTTTATGTATCGGTTAAGAGTATCCGCAAAGTCAAACTCTTAGTGCATTGGACACGGTTTTCAGCATTTATATCAGTGTATTGTTCATCATGTTCTTTTCATGATTAGTATTTGCTCATTTCATTCAGCTTAACTATTTTAATCTGTTTCTGTATTTATATTCTTGCTCAGATTATGTAATTGCTCAGTTACACTTGATCTGCTCATGTTTATTTTTCATCTTAGTATCTATATCCTGCATGCTCAATATGTTCAAAGTACTTTCTCATACTTTGTACTACATCCTTTTATGATATAATTTTAGGTACTCATTATCCAGATCATGCTTAAAATCGATTCTCCGTGCATATTCAGCAACTTCAAAGATGAGTCATCATATTTCGAGGACAATAGACATTTTTTCATTTTTATCATTTTTTTAGTTTCAGTTATATAAGAGTTAGTTGGGGACATGTCCCATAACCTCAAGTCGTTTAGAGGCTTTTCTGACATAGCAGTAGATTTAGTTTGAGTTGTTAAGTGGTTGTGCAGTTAGCACAAACCCTATTTTGGTTCACTTATATTTAGGCGTTTAGGATTCCCCATTTTCAGGCATCCTTCATTGTAGTTTCCGCACAGTATATGTTTAATTTAACTATTTCACTATTTTCATGATATGCCAAATTCAACGTTAGCTTTGGGTATCTCATGATCCTAGGTTCTGTGTTATGTCTAGGGGGTAGCCTCGGGGTATGACATTTGGTGGCCACTTTTGGGAATTGAATTTTTTCATAGTAGATAGGTTTGTACTCGTGACTTCAATGTTTTGGAAGGGTTTCAATTGTACATAGTTTTTTTTTACTTCACTTCTGCCTGTTTCTTTTATTACTATTATTTAATTTTTTTCTACCCTTGCACTCACTACATTACCTTCTCGCTACGGGTTGTCTTACATACTAGCTATTATAGTAGGTTCCGTCAGACTCAAGAAGCGAGGTCGTGGCAGGACATTTGTTGAGGTAACTGGAGAACGGGTTGAAAAAAAAGGAGATCTGTGATGGCTCCAATGGATAATTTTTTACAAACAAGGGTTAAGGAATTGTTGAAAGGATAACGTAACTTTTCTATATTAAAAAATATCGATCAATTTTAATAGCACTGGTGTTTCAATTTGTTTTTCTAAATAATCAGTTGTAACGACCTGTTTAGTCATTTTGAGCAGCAGATTTTATTTTTGGATAAACTGGCTGAGACGACGGACACCACGACGGACCGTCGAGGGTGTCTCGTCCCAAAACACTTAGGAATTCTGAAATTCGAGTGCTGAAATCGACTCTCTGAACTCTGTGACGGACCTGCAGGACGGACCGTCACAGGTATGACGAACCGTCGTGAGCCCCCGTTTCAAAAAACTTCAACTCTTGAGAAATTGGTACAGGGAACGATTCTCTGAACGTCGTGACGGAAGTGCAGGACGGACCGTCACAGACTCTTTAGTGAAAATTGAGTCTCTGATCTTTGCGACGACCTGCAGGACGGACCGTCGCAGGCACGACGGGCCGTCACAGGTTGCGTAATCCCAGTCGGAGTCGGATTTCTGGTTAAGTTTTAAAGGGGCGTTTTGGACTATTCCTGCTATAATTACAAATTTCGTGGGTTAACATTAATAACTCAGTTTCTTGGGGGATAAAAGAGGTAACTTTGAGTTAATTAGTGGGTTACTATTGCCATCTTTTATACTTAATTATATGTTAATTAGGGTAAAAGAAAGAGGATTTGAATAAGAAAAATAGGAAGAACAAAAAGGGAGAGAGAGGATCGAACGAGAGAGGAACGAAGGGGATATCAAAACATTGGGAAATTTGCTTGCTTGATCACTAATCTTCGGTGGAGGTAGGTTATGGTTTTGTTTTACGTTATTCGTAGTAAACTCTTAATAGCGAATGATATGTATTGGTAGTATTGTAAACCTGTCTATATGCTTAATTGTATGCTTGCATGAATATGATTATGTGATTGTGATAAAATAAGCATGATGAAGCTATTGAATCCCAAATCTTGAAAGAAACCCTAATTTACTTTGTTAATGGGATTGATGATGCCTTAATATAAAAGAAGGCTTGATGAACTAAAGTAATGAGATTGATGATGCCTTGGTATAAGAGAATGCTTGATGAATTGATATAATGATGTTAGTGGATCGGAGTGTCACGTTCCGACACATAGCATTAGTGGATCGGAGTGTCACGTTCCGACACATAGTATTAAGGGATCGGGTGTCACGAACTGACACGTAGAATTAGGGGATCGGAGTGTCACGTACCGACACATAGTATTAGGGGATCGGGTGTCACGAACGGACAGTCGAATTAGGGGATCGGCGTAGTGTCACGTATCAACAATCAGTATTATGGGACTCGGGTGTCACGAACCGACACTAGAATTAGTGGATCGGAGTGTCACGTACCGACCCATAGTAGTAGGGGATCGGAGTGTCACGAACCGACACAAGAGGAAGAAAGATAATGAATCTTGAAAGATGTTAATATACTCAACATAATGAACCTAATTCCCAAATGAGTATGGCATGGAGGCTTGAGTCCTCATGGATGAACTTGGTGGTACTTATTGATGATTATAGTACTTGTTGTTGCTACATGTTGAGTATTATAGTCGATTTATGATATTAACTGATATATACTGTTTTCTATTTTGAGTTGGCCGATGATACTTACTCAGTACCCGTGTTTTGTACTGACCCCTACTTGTTTGTTTCTTTTTTTGTTATTTGTGGAGTGCAGCAAACGCGCCGTCGTCTTCAACACAACCGTAATTCTAGCCAGTCTTCAATACACCGGACTTCAGGTTGAGCTAATGCTTCTAGCTTGGACCGGATCTTCTTCTTCAAGTCTTGATGCCTTGAATTTCCGGCATAGACTAGCTTTTTATGTATTTTAGTTTCTTAGAATACTCTTAGTTTAGTAATTTGATCATAGATGTTCTTGTGATGATGACTTCCAGATTTTGGGGATAATGAGTTATAAATTTTAGAAGTTGTTTAATTGATTTTGTTAATGAGTTTAAGTCTTCCGCATTGTATTTTATTCAATATGTTTGGGTTTAGATTGGTTGGTTCGCTCACATAGTAGGCTAAGTTTGGGTGCCAGTCGCGACTCGGTTTTGGGTCGTGACATCAGTTCAAGAATTTAAATGGTCAAGGATTCATCTAGTGTTGTGTCAAGTCAATAGAGTAACATAACATAACATATTAAAGAGCATTTAAAAGTGAGAATATATGTTATATAAAATCTTGTTCAAGAATATCTGGTGCAAGTTATGTGTACAAAAATCAGGTTATTATGAACTCATGAATTTGAAAATGTTAAATGTTTATTCAAATATATAGTTTTGAAATGTTGATTGAATTTATACCCTTAAAAGCTAAATTATTTTTTGAAACAGATTAAACATATTGTATAAAAAATTATATTGAGCTTTACTTAATAATTTGAATCCAACAAAAAGTTTTCGTCCTAAATTAAATTCTTGATCTATCAATTAAGAATTGGATACTAATTTTATTTGTTCATATGGTGAGATTTCTATTAGAAACTTTTATAAAAAAATTGTCATGACGTTGATATATGTATTTTGAAAAAGCATGCATATGCCTTTCAATTTATTCATTGTTATAGATACTATTCGGCTAATAAATTCTAGAAACATATTTTATTAGTTTTTCCCTTGTACTCATATTGTTCACTATTATTAGTTTGAAATGGAAATAAAAATGAAGTGTAGGTGTTAGAGCTCTTTATTGTTTTCGTTGAACATGAGATTTTTGATCATGGTCGTGTATATGTTTTAAAGATAAAGTAAATTTTACATATAATCAACTCTTTGTAAGTTGGTATAATTAGAGGCGTAAGAAAAAAGGAAAACTGAAGTGGTTTAGTGACCAAAAAGGCTTCAGTTTTCTCCGGATAATTGTGGTGGTGAGCTTTTTGTTCATCAATCTCGTATAGGATCTAAATACTTTTATAGTTCAACTGACGGTGAAGCGGTTAAACCAATGTGGAATCTGGGAATGATGGCCATACGAATGCTACCAATGTTGCCGGTCCAGA
>CM064974.1:57172463-57203463 GCA_032847665.1 Solanum chilense
ACCGGAGTGGAAGTGTAGTCACCCTCCCACACTAGCGGATCTGTCCTAGGCTTGGCTAACGTCACAGTTTTAGCATTACAATCCAAGATCGCAAAATTTGGAGAAAGCCAAGTCATACCCAGAATTACATCAAAATCAACCATTTCCAAGATAACCAAGTCTACATAAGTATTGCTCCCCACAAAAGTCACAAAACAAGACCTATATACTTTCTCAACTATCACAGACTCACCCACCGGAGTAGACACACGAATAGGTATGTTAAGCAATTCACAATGTAAATTAAGACCATTAGCAAATGAGGAAGATACATATGAAAACGTGGAGCCAGGGTCAACTAATACAGAAGCCATGCAATCACAAACCAAAATATTACCTGTGATAACAGCATCAGACGCCTTCGCTTCAGATCTCCCAGGGAAAGCGTAACAATGGGCCCTATCACCAGTCTGTCTGTTGCCCCTACCATGTTGTGCCGTAGTGGCTCCAGTTTGCCCGTCACCTCGGCCGTTTTGGTGACCACCATTACCTCGACCACCACGTCCTCCAGAAAAACGGCCTCTACCATGACCACCTCTTCCTCTGACTATGGGGGGTCTGTAACTCTGTTTTGGACAATACCTCTTAATGTGCCCAGTCTCTCCACATCCATAAAACTCTCTGGATTCAAGCATCGGTCTCTCAGAGAAGTGTTGACCGGTCTGAGGTGGACCCCCAACTACAGTCTGTAGTGAAGACTGAATTGGTCGCACTGAGTAACCTCCAGAACTCTGTCCTCTAGTATACGAACCATTGAACTCACCTCCCTTTCGAAACCTTTTTGATGTTGATGTCATGGTGAAGTTATCTGGCTTCACTCCTTCCACCTCTATCACAAAGTCTACCACCTCTTGGAAGGATTTTGCCGTAGCCGCTACCTGTAAGGCTGAAATCCGCAATTCTGACCTCAACCCCTTCACAAAACGGCGAATCCGTTCTTGTGGACTGAAACAAAGTTGGGTGGCATACCTGGATAATGCACGGAATTTGGCCTCATATGCATTAACCGTCATCCTACCTAGATCTAGACTCAAGAACTCATCCCTTTTTCTATCCCTCAAAGTCCTTGGGATATACTTCTCCATAAACAAGCTTGAGAATGATGCCCAAGTCATAGGCGGTGCCTCTGTTGGTTGACACTTAACGTGTGACCGCCACCACATTTTGGCGTTCCCTTGAAGCTGATAGCTCACGAACTCGATGCCAAACCGTTCTACTATACCCATCTTGTGTAGTAGCTCATGACAATCAATTAGAAAATCGTAAGCATCCTCAGATTCTGCACCCTTGAAGACTGGAGGTTTCAATTTCAAGAACTTACTGAAAAGTTCATGCTGATCATCTGTCATTATAGGCCCAGTAGTCAGACGAGGAAATGTGCCTATTTCCAATGAGGCATCCATACGAGGAGCCATAGTGGCTGCATGTTGTACTTCTGAAACCGGAGGTGTTGGTGCAGAAAACACTGGAGGTGCCTGACCCTGATCAGATAACCCGCTAAGATAGGCCAGAACCTGACTAATCATCTCTGGGTAGGTTGGGGTGGCAATTCCTCATTCTGTACTTGTTCGTTCTCCCCTTCCTCACCCTCTCTTGCTACTTCCTCAGTCGGTGGAGGAGTCACCGCCCTAGTACCAGATGGGTTAGGGGCTCGTCCTCTTCCTCTAGAGGGCGTCCTCCCAGGACCTCTACCACGGCCTCTTACCACTGATCCTCCTCGAGCTACAGCCCCAGTGGCTGGCTCAGACGCTTCTTGTCTTTCCGGTGTCGCTGCTGGTGCGGTCGTTGCTCTAGTTCTAACCATCTGCGAAATAGAGTGAAGATGGTCAGATACCAATTTGTATCACCTAGATACCAATTGGACTCAAGTAACAGCACGAAAGAAAGAATGAAAGAAATGGAATTTTTCCTAAAGTCTTATAGCCTCTCAAAGAAAAGTAAAGGCGTCCCCCTACCATTCCTTAAGACTCTACTAGACTCGTTCTTGTGTGATGAGACCAACGAACCTAATGCTCTGATACCACGTTTGTCACGACCCAAAACCGAGCCGCGACTGGCACCCACACTTATCCTACTATGTGGGCGAACCAACCAATCTAAACCCCAATATTTCAATATAATATCTACAGAAAGTAATGCGGAAGACTTAAACTCATTATTAAAAATCAAATCAATAACTACTATTATTTTCCCAAAAATCTGGAAGTCATCATCACAAGAACATCTATGATCAAATTACTAAACTAAGAGTATTCTAAGAAAGCTAAAACAATTAAAAGCTAGTCCATGCCGGAAATTCAAGGCATCAAGACTTGAAGAAGAAGATCCAGTCCAAGCTAGAAACATTAGCTCACCATGAAGTCCGGTGTATTGAAGACTGGCTAGAATTACTGTTGAGTTGAAGATGACGGCGCGTTTGCTGCACTCCACAATTAACAAAGAAAGAAACAAACAAGTAGGGGTCAGTACAAAACACGGGTACTGAGTAATTATCATCGGCCAACTCAAAATAGAAAACAGTATATATCAGTTAATATCATAAATCAACTATAAAACTCAACATGTAGCAACAACAAGTACTATAATCATCAATAAGTACCATCAAGTTCATCCATGAGGACTCAAGCCTCAATACCATACTCATTTGGGAATTAGGTTCATTACATTGAGTATATTAACATTTTTCAAGATTCATTATCTTTCTTCCTCTTGTGTCGGTACGTGACACTCCGATCCATATTCTATCCTGGTGCCGGAATGTGGCACTCCGATCCTCATTCTATCCTGGTACCGGAACGTGGCACCCGATCCATATACTATCCTGGTGTCGGAACGTGACACTCTGATCCTCATTCTATCCTGCTACCGGAACGTGGCACCCGATCCATATACTATCCTGGTGTCGGAACGTGACACTCCGATCCTCATTCTATCCTGGTACCGAAACGTGGTACCCGATCCATATACTATCCTGGTGTCGGAACGTGACACTCCGATCCTCATTCTATCCTGGTACCGGAACGTGGCACCCGATCCATATACTATCCTGGTGTCGGAACGTGACACTCCGATCCTCATTCTATCCTGGTACCGGAACGTGGCACCCGATCCCCTAATTCATCAAGCCATCTTTTATACCAAGGCATCATCAATCTCATTATATAATTTATCAAGCCTTCTTTTATACCAAGGCATCATCATTCTCATTATATAATTTATCAAGCCTTCTTTTATACCAAGGCATCATCATTAACAAGGTGAATTAGGGTTTCTTTCAAGATTTGGGATTCAATAGCTTCATCATGCTTATTTTCTCACAATCACATAATCATATTCACGCAAGCATACAATTAAGCATATAGAATGGTTTACAATACTACCAACACATATCATTCGCTATTAAGAGTTTATTATAAGATAGCATAAACCATAACCTACCTCCACCGAAGAATTGAATTCAAACAAGCAAATTCCCAAGCTTTGTGTTTTTCCTCTTCGATCGACTCCTCTCTCTCTCTCTTTGTTCTTTCTATTTTCTTTATTCAAACCCTCTTTCTTTTACCCTAATTAACATATAATTAAGTGTAAAAGATGACAATAATACCCCACTAATTAACTCAAAGTTACCTCTTCTATCCCCCAAGAAATTGAGTTATTAATATAAACCCACGCAATATATAATTATAGCAGAAATAGTCCAAAACGCCCCTTTAAAACTTAACCAGAAATCTGACTCCGACTGGGATTACGCAACCTGTGACGGCCCGTCGTGCCTGCGATGGTCCGTCATGCAGGTCGTCGCAAAGATCAGAAACTCCATTTTTCACTAAAGAGTCTGTGACGGTCCGTCATGCCTGTGACGGTCCGTCCTGCACTTTCGTCACGACGTTCAGAGAATCGTTTCCTGTACCAAATTCTCAAGAGTTGAAGTGTTTTGAAACAGGGCCTCACGATGGTTCGTCGTAGCTGTGACGGTCCGTCCTGCAGGTCCGTCACAGATTACAGAGAGTCGATTTTAGTACCCACTAAACCACTTTATTATGAACTTTTTGATTCTTAGAGCTAATGATCGAACCCCATGCGAGTTTCCGCAGTTTTCTACCATTCTTTAGATTAAAGGGAAGCTTTTTACTCCCGGTGTCCATTTTTTGATCAGTTGAACGTAATAGAATGGCTAATTATCAATGACTGAGGGTTTTGAAAAGGAAAACATGGTGGTAAAAACATTAGATTTGATACTTGGGATCATGAGTATGATATAGAGTTTTTAGAATCGTTAGTTATCTGGGTAATTAGTGATTGTTTATTGAGTCCTGTATTATATTATTTTTTGTTAACCACGAACAAGAATAATGAATCCATAAAGGGAAGGATTTAAGGTTTTAAGCTTATTTCGAGGTAGGTGATGATTGTGATTCTATGATATGTCAATTTGTGCTTCATTGCGATGCATGTATGTATGCGAACGTTGCATTATTAATCACACTTTTTGTAAATTAATATGAAGGAATACCTATATTCCATGAATCACTTCTTGACTATATGATATTTAGAATTTACTTGTTCTTGTAATTGCAATGTATGGAAAAAATCAGGTTCCACGTTTTGGCATAACTAATTGGGATCAGGTGTCACGTTTCTGCATATATATAGTATTGACTGTCTCATTTTGACATAACTATTAGATCAGGTGCCACGTTCTACTATGCTAAAAGTTTGAGTTTGGGTTCCATGATAGGTTCAACTACTTGACATGATTTTCTATCTTGAGAATTGTGAAATTGTACGTTGTTCATATATATTGATAATAATGTATATGTTCGATACTTTGCAAATTTATGATGTTGTATTGACTTGGTTATGTTACAATAGTGTGATAGACACGTGGTCCCATCAGTACATTGTGGTTTTTTACTGATATTGAACTTGCTCTTATTTTCTTTTAGAATAGGGTATATTCGGCTATTGAAAGACCTTGTCGTGAAGATCGGTGATGTCGTTCGAATTCAAGGGTGAACCAATTCTTCCAGGCTTCCATGAGTTCTCCTTTTCGTGTATGTCAACATTTTGGACTTAGACTCTTCTAGTTAGTTAATATTTCTTTAATTTGGTATCTGTTCTTGTTTAGACTTTGATTACTCGTTTAGTTATGTAGGTACATTGAATTCAAGTTCTAGGGACTGTTCTTTCGCATTAGTTTGGTTAGTTGTTTATTTAAGCCTTGGAGTTTATGGGGACTACATTTATATTGTCATTAAACCCAAAGGAGGGTTAGTGTGGGGGTCAATAACAAGGGTGTGGGTCGTAACACATTATTTCAATGGTTATTATATCTTTCTATGTCTTTGAACTCATGTAACCTAGATATCATTGATCTACAAAATTTACTACAACATATTCTTCTTATTCATTGCAAGGAAGAATGTCTCCCATATAAGTAGTGATGGTTTTACTTTGTTATCACAATTTTGGAGTAATTGTGATTTATTCCTATTCGTGGAAAGAAAGAATGTCTCCACTACATATAATGATGATCTTATGTTTTTCGATGTAAAAGAAAATATATAGCGCATTAAAATGAGTAAATAAAAGTTCATATTAGTTGAAGGAAGATGTTCTTTTTATGAATCTTTGGATTTAATTCTTGTCTCATATTTTTTTACTTGTACTTAGAGATTGAGGTATGTTTTTTGGAGAAGACAAGTTAAGAATCTATTGCTAGCCGTGGGATTAAATCTCCTTGAAAAGAGCAAGATATCTATTCATGTCTCAACCAAAAAATTTATTTATAATTGTAATTTTGTAATTAGTCCAATAAAAACCACTTGACTTTTCCATATAAATCTATATAATCCCGTAATATTTTTATTTATTTTTTTGAAAGAAACTATAGTATCTAATAAGTTGAACAATATCTATTCATAAACCTAAGTTTGTTTTCTCTATTCCTGTTTATTGGCATATTTTTTTGCTTACAACCTTGTTATGAACTTTCTTTTGAATCGTACGTCTATTAAAAATAGTATTCTTATGACACAAAGATATGGGTAAAATATGTGTTGATCTTAATTATTACTTTAATCAAACTCAGTTGTGTGATTACTCGAAATCTTCTTTACTAGAAAAATCGACTTCAAAACAGGTCTGAATAAACCCATCTTTTGGATTACGGATCAGTTAGAAAAAAGTTCTTTATCCCGCAAATATAGGGATACGATATGTGTACATCCTACCTCCTAGATTCAAGTGTAAGATTAATATGTTTTTCACTACTAAAATTTGATATTGGGCAAGACTTCATTTACATCAAGTTATGATAATGTTAAAAAAATTGATCACAAATCTTGACAAATTGCCTTACAAAAAGTCATGGTTATCGTCAAAAATTTGTTCTCAATTCTGGATGAATCACCATAATATATACATCATTAATGACAATATCATATTTTTTAATTTAACTCTTGATATATTTGGGATAGTTCTGGAAGAATTGGAACTGATACATTCCCTACTAGTACATTTCAGCTTTGGCCATTTATATTTTGTAATTTCATCATTCTCTTTCTATTAAACTAAAACTATGCTCTTGAAAACTCAACAATATATTTATGTGTGTGTAGAACTTTTCCAACCCATTTCAATGGAATTTTTTTTCTTTACTAATCATGAATAGCTTGTTTCTATAGGTTTAAATATCATGTTTTGAGAGGGTTAAACACGGTGAAGTTTGGCATTTTATCTAAGCAACTTTTGGATGAGTTAATAAATTATGGAATAACAAGAGATAAACATGTATAAGTTGTAGCTATGAGAAATGATGTTGTGAATGACACTACAATAGTAATTTGGGATGCTAGTTTATCCATTAATATATTCTTAAATTCATTTGAAGGTTAGTTAATATTTCTCTTTTTTGACCTTTCAGGTAAGGTTGTAACTTAAAGAACTCTTCGTTATCATTCCTACATTCCATTGTGTTAATCTAGGAATTCTTCCTTTTTGCTCCCATTCTTTCTCCTCAATCAATTGAAATGTTCCTATTTTTTGAGTTATCCCAATACATTGTTCGTACATTTATGAGAAAGCCTCTCAGCCATATTTCTTTGCACTTCTCAATTTCTATTGTTTTACCCACTGGCGGATCAACACTATACTGTGGGGGTGCACGTGCACCCAGTTACTTCAAAAAGATCTACGTATATATGCATATCT
Source organism: Solanum chilense (assembly GCA_032847665.1). NCBI lineage: Eukaryota > Viridiplantae > Streptophyta > Magnoliopsida > Solanales > Solanaceae > Solanum > Solanum chilense. The sequence continues at coordinate 57,179,715 of CM064974.1, forward strand.
ATTTTAAAATTTTTATAGAAATTAAGATATAGTTAACAGTGCACCCATAAAAACATAGAAGTGCCCTTGTGCAATCTGGAGAAAGTAGATATACCACCCTCTAGACAAGTGTTGGAGTCCAACTTAAGCCTCTTTTTATTTTATGATTAGCTTAGACCTTATATTTTAGTTATGTTTATTGGTGCACCCAAAGTTTCCAAATCCACGGTTTAGCTATGGTTACAACGCTATTGTGAATAACAATAAACATACAAAATAGTAAATTATTTGAAATGTACTTCATGTCCGTTAAAGACTCATTGTCCTTCACTTGCAATATAATTTTGTTGCTTAAATAGTCTTGCTTATAGAGAGTAAGATACACCAATATTGAAGAGGGAAGTTTAAGTAAGGTATGAATTTAGCTAATGATGAATGAGAATGTCGACCATTTTTCTCGAGATTATAATTTTGTGCCCTCCTAATTTGATGCACAGAATTCCTTTTTGTAGCTAAAAAATGTTTGAAGGTATAGTCAATAAGATGGAGACCTGGCATCGATCTATCATCCTAATCTACTTTTACTTTGTTACACATACTTCAAGCAAGGTGATTCAAACGAAAGGTAGGTTTGTCTACCTTTAAAGTCTGTCGTAAGTACTTGAAAATGAGCAGTGTTTCAATGTTTACAAGATTCCTATACTATATAAGTCTATTATTGAGGGGGACATCATTTCTTTAGATTTTCTTGATAACAGTGTATATACTTTGATAGTTTAAGAGTTAATCATCCTTGGTCATTGTGCATATTGGGAGTACAGTGAGAGAATTAACCATTTCGATTCGTATTGTCCTCAAAAATTTGGAGGAGCTAAAAAACTCTTCAGGATTACTTCATCTTTGGTGATGAATTAATTTCTTATCAATATCTACAATATATGGAATTTTGATTTCTTATATCCTACGCAATAAGAATGTAAGTAATTGTGAAGGGGGATGAAGGTATTTCTTATATGAGAAACTCACGAAAGTCATGGAAATTTAATACTTTAACTGTTTTGAAAATATTACATGATTGACATTTCTTTATCATATTTAATATTTCTATAACTTCTTAAATTACCCCTAAAATCTTTTTTCTAAAGATCAATTATTTGGTCATATAGGCCATTTTATTTATTGTCAAAAAATAAAAATAGCCCAAGCCCAACCTAATCCAATTAATCCCACATTCACTAACCCTATCTATACAAGTTAACTTCAACTTCCTCTTCAGCTCACCTTCATTTCTTGTATATATTTTGCCTCCATGCTCATGGCTGAATGTTACACTACTCCTTATTATCTTGTGGGTTGTACAAGCACCCTATTCCAACGTTCTCATTTCTCTTCTTCTCGTACAAGATGTGTCAGTCAACCAAGGTAACGTAACTCCTATATTTTCACTTCATTTATTCATCACTGTTCTAACTCATTGTTGCTTATCCATGTGAAAGAATTTGTTGTTTAATAAAAGGAAACTATTGAGTTTCTTAAATATATATTATTTAGGTGAAATCTAATTTTTTTGGGCTACCCCATGGCGTGAAAAATCTTTTTTTTACTTTATATTTGCTAGTATTCATTCTTTTAGAAGTGTTCTAATAATAAGGTTTTTAAATGTACATCAAATGGGATAAACAAATAAAATCTTTGATAGGATGCTAAGCACATATTCCAGCCAAATGACTAAGTTGAAGTTTCTTTTCCCCTTTTGTGGTCTTTCTGTTGTGATGACGAGTACTTTCTGATGGAGTACCAAATATAAACAGAATCTCAAGTAGGCTCTATGCCATCAAGAATCGAATTCACAATGGATCACAAGAGTGTTCAATCCTATACGATCAATGTTCACAAAAAATTGCAAAACCTCTTGTAAAGTATCAAAGATGTAGAAATAGGGGGAGAACTAAGATAGGGTCGTTGAAATTCATATTTTAAATTTTTTCCAAAATATCATATATGGAAATAACTTTAAAATACGGATTCATATATAACTATGATAGTCCACCATATGAGAATTACATCTCTTAGGTGCTTTAATTTAAATAAGAGTGTAGGAACATTAATACAATCTTTTCCTATTTTTGTTGTGCAACACCAACAAATAAATTATAAGGCAGTAGCACGGTCATAGCTTTTTTTGTGAAAAACGACATTTTGTTTTTAACCAAATGATTTTTGAACCTCCTTATCTCTTTCATCTAGCATCAAAGATATAATAATTGTATTCTGTACCTTGAAGTGTTAGTATATTCAGGGACGTCTGAACAATAGAACGGTGAATTGATTTAGTGAGCAAAATGGATTTAGTTTCTTACTTCTGATAATGATGGCAATGAGCTGTCTGATAATCAATCTAGTATGGATGTAAAGTTTTTTATAGTTTAGATGATGTTGAAGTTGTTGACTCAATGTGGAATCTGGCTATGATTGTCGTACTATATCTTTTAATGTTATCGGTCTAGATGTTGCTTATTTCAAAGGAGGACCACGTTATTGTGTAGGTGGTTTGGGTGGTTTTTATGGTTGTGGTTGTGGATATTAAACTTGAGGTTGGATATATGGTTGTGGTGAAGTTTTTTAAGGCGGTAGCAAGCATTATGGAGGTGATGGTTGATATGGCGATCGTGGTGGGAGGTATGGTGGAGGTGGATGTGGTAGTGGAGGAAGTGGGTATTACAAGTATGAGTATGCTGGTCCTTTTCAAGGAAATATAGTCAAGGTTATGGATATGGAAGCGGTGGTGGTGGTTAATATGGTTGAACGACAGAGGAGGTGGAGGTGGCGGTGTTGGTGGTTGTTACAAGTTAGGGGAAGAAGGATTGGTAACATTGACATCCTTTATATAAATATCATTCCCAACACTTCCGCCTCCATTGTCGTGCCACCATATCTCCCACCACCAAACCCTTCCATATGCACAATCTTGGCTACATCCCTTGTGAAATGAGAATCTTTTCCACACTTGTAACACAAACTTCCTCATCTACCACCACCACTATTCCCATCACCACCACCACCTCCATACCTCCAACCACCACCGTCATATCAATCATCACCTCTATACTGCCTGCTGCCACCCTAACAATCTTCTCCACTAAAATATTTCCCACTTAAAAATTTAAATAAAGTACCGCCACAAGAGGAATCACTTCCACCACCTCGGCGATCACGGGATTCTCTTTTCATAAGAGCACCATCTGGACCGGCAACATTGGTAGCATTCATATGGCCATCATTCCCAGATTCCACATTGGTTTAACCGCTTCACCGTCAGTTGAACTATAAAAGTATTTAGATCCTATACGAGATTGATGAACAAAAAGCTCACCACCACAATTATCCGGAGAAAACTGAAGCCTTTTTGGTCACTAAACCACTTCAGTTTTCCTTTTTTCTTACGCCTCTAATTATACCAACTTACAAAGAGTTGATTATATGTAAAATTTACTTTATCTTTAAAACATATACACGACCATGATCAAAAATCTCATGTTCAACGAAAACAATAAAGAGCTCTAACACCTACACTTCATTTTTATTTCCATTTCAAACTAATAATAGTGAACAATATGAGTACAAGGGAAAAACTAATAAAATATGTTTCTAGAATTTATTAGCCAAATAGTATCTATAACAATGAATAAATTGAAAGGCATATGCATGCTTTTTCAAAATACATATATCAACGTCATGACAATTTTTTTATAAAAGTTTCTAATAGAAATCTCACCATATGAACAAATAAAATTAGTATCCAATTCTTAATTGATAGATCAAGAATTTAATTTAGGACGAAAACTTTTTGTTGGATTCAAATTATTAAGTAAAGCTCAATATAATTTTTTATACAATATGTTTAATCTGTTTCAAAAAATAATTTAGCTTTTAAGGGTATAAATTCAATCAACATTTCAAAACTATATATTTGAATAAACATTTAACATTTTCAAATTCATGAGTTCATAATAACCTGATTTTTGTACACATAACTTGCACCAGATATTCTTGAACAAGATTTTATATAACATATATTCTCACTTTTAAATGCTCTTTAATATGTTATGTTATGTTACTCTATTGACTTGACACAACACTAGATGAATCCTTGACCATTTGAATTCTTGAACTGATGTCACGACCCAAAACCGAGTCGCGACTGGCACCCACACTTAGCCTACTATGTGAGCGAACCAACCAATCTAAACCCAAACATATTGAATAAAATACAATGCGGAAGACTTAAACTCATTAACAAAATCAATTAAACAACTTCTAAAATTTATAACTCATTATCCCCAAAATCTGGAAGTCATCATCACAAGAACATCTATGATCAAATTACTAAACTAAGAGTATTCTAAGAAACTAAAATACATAAAAAGCTAGTCTATGCCGGAAATTCAAGGCATCAAGACTTAAAGAAGAAGATCCAGTCCAAGTTAGAAGCATTAGCTCAACCTGAAGTCCGGTGTATTGAAGACTGGCTAGAATTACGGTTGTGTTGAAGACGATGGCGCGTTTGCTGCACTCCACAAATAACAAAAAAAGAAACAAACAAGTAGGGGTCAGTACAAAACACGGGTACTAAGTAAGTATCATCGGCCAACTCAAAATAGAAAACAGTATATATCAGTTAATATCATAAATCGACTATAATACTCAACATGTAGCAACAACAAGTACTATAATCATCAATAAGTACCACCAAGTTCATCCATGAGGACTCAAGCCTCCATGCCATACTCATTTGGGAATTAGGTTCATTATGTTGAGTATATTAACATCTTTCAAGATTCATTATCTTTCTTCCTCTTGTGTCGGTTCGTGACACTCCGATCCCCTACTACTATGTGTCGGTACGTGACACTCCGATCCCCTAATTCTACGTGTCGGTTCGTGACACCCGATCCCCTAATACTATGTGTCGATACGTGACACTCCGATCCCCTAATTCTACGTGTCGGTTCGTGACACCCGATCCCCTAATACTATGTGTCGGTACGTGACACTCCGATCCCCTAATTCTACGTGTCAGTTCGTGACACCCGATCCCTTAATACTATGTGTCGGAACGTGACACTCCGATCCACTAATGCTATGTGTCGGAACGTGACACTCCGATCCACTAACATCATTATATCAATTCATCAAGCATTCTCTTATACCAAGGCATCATCAATCTCATTACTTTAGTTCATCAAGCCTTCTTTTATATTAAGGCATCATCAATCCCATTAACAAAGTAAATTAGGGTTTCTTTCAAGATTTGGGATTCAATAGCTTCATCATGCTTATTTTATCACAATCACATAATCATATTCATGCAAGCATACAATTAAGCATATAGACAGGTTTACAATACTACCAATACATATCATTCGCTATTAAGAGTTTACTACGAATAACGTAAAACAAAACCATAACCTACCTCCACCGAAGATTAGTGATCAAGCAAGCAAATTTCCCAATGCTTTGATATCCCCTTCGTTCCTCTCTCGTTCGATCCTCTCTCTCCCTTTTTGTTCTTCCTATTTTTCTTATTCAAATCCTCTTTCTTTTACCCTAATTAACATATAATTAAGTATAAAAGATGGCAATAGTAACCCACTAATTAACTCAAAGTTACCTCTTTTATCCCCCAAGAAACTGAGTTATTAATGTTAACCCACGAAATTTGTAATTATAGCAGGAATAGTCCAAAACGCCCCTTTAAAACTTAACCAGAAATCCGACTCCGACTGGGATTACGCAACCTGTGACGGCCCGTCGTGCCTGCGACGGTCCGTCCTGCAGGTCGTCGCAAAGATCAGAGACTCAATTTTCACTAAAGAGTCTGTGACGGTCCGTCCTGCACTTCCGTCACGACGTTCAGAGAATCGTTCCCTATACCAATTTCTCAAGAGTTGAAGTGTTTTGAAACGGGGGCTCACGACGGTTCGTCATACCTGTGACGGTCCGTCCTGCAGGTCCGTCACAGAGTTTAGAGAGTCGATTTCAGCACTCGAATTTCAGAATTCCTAAGTGTTTTGGGACGAGACACCCTCGACGGTCCGTCGTGGTGTCCGTCGTCTCAGCCAGTTTATCCAGAAATAAAATCTGCTGCTCAAAACGACTAAACAGGTCGTTACAACTGATTATTTAGAAAAACAAATTGAAACACCAGTGCTATTAAAATTGATCGATATTTTTTAATATTATCAAAAGTGGCTCATATTATAAATGATATAGAAAAGTTACGTTATCCTTTCAACAATTCCTTAACCCTTGTTTGTAAAAAATTATCCATTGGAGCCATCACAGATCTCCTTTTTTTTCAACCCGTTCTCCAGTTACCTCAACAAATGTCCTGCCACGACCTCGCTTCTTGAGTCTGACGGCACCTACTATAATAGCTAGTATGTAAGACAACCCGTAGCGAGAAGGTAATGTAGTGAGTGCAAGGGTAGAAAAAAATTAAATAATAGTAATAAAAGAAACAGGCAGAAGTGAAGTAAAAAAAACTATGTACAATTGAAACCCTTCCAAAACATTGAAGTCACGAGTACAAACCTATCTACTATGAAAAAATTCAATTCCCAAAAGTGGCCACCAAATGTCATACCCCGAGGCTACCCCCTAGACATAACACAGAACCTAGGATCATGAGATACCCAAAGCTAACGTTGAAATTGGCATATCATGAAAATAGTGAAATAGTTAAATTAAACATATACTGTGCGGAAACTACAATGAAGGATGCCTGAAAATGGGGAATCCTAAACGCCTAAATATAAGTGAACCAAAATAGGGTTTGTGCTAACTGCACAACCACTTAACAACTCAAACTAAATCTACTGCTATGTCAGAAAAGCCTCTAAACGACTTGAGGTTATGGGACATGTCCCCAACTAACTCTTATATAACTGAAACTAAAAAAATGATAAAAATGAAAAAATGTCTATTGTCCTCGAAATATGATGACTCATCTTTGAAGTTGCTGAATATGCACAGAGAATCGATTTTAAGCATGATCTGGATAATAAGTACCTAAAATTATATCATAAAAGGATGTAGTACAAAGTATGAGAAAGTACTTTGAACGTATTGAGCATGCAGGATATAGATACTAAGATGAAAAATTAACATGAGCAGAACAAAGTGTAACTGAGCAATTACATAATCTGAGCAAGAATATAAATACAGAAACAGATTAAAATAGTTAAGCTAAATGAAATGAGCAAATACTAATCATGAAAAGAACATGATTAACAATACACTGATATAACTGCTGAAAACCGTGTCCAATGCACTAAGAGTTTGACTTTGCAGATACTCTTAACCGATACATAAACCATGTGATCTAAAACCATGACCTCGTCTGACAGCCGACAGTTAAAACGATGGCCCGTGAGTACCGTAGTTAATAGACTTTCAGCTTTTATGTCAGGTTTATGTTTGTCGTTTCCTTATTCATGTGGGAAAATAAGCTACATCCTTTGATGCCTAAGCTACATCATTTTACTAATCGAAAGAGAACGAGGCGCCGGTTTCTTTCAAGAACAAGCAATAGTGTTCTTTAGGTTTTAGCCCCAAAATTGAAAGGACTTCTTATTAGATTTCTTCACAAAGGATGTAGGATTTAACTAGTGGGTTCCTTTCATCTATTAGGTCCCTACAATTATGTCAGTTCCTTGGTTCTACATAGATTTTATAGACCTAGGGTTTGAATAAATCTTTGGAATTTGTTGTGATTTCAGTTTCTATAGAATCCATAGTGCAAGTAAATGTTTCCTTAATAACGTTGCATCAATATTGTTTTCTCCTGACTTAGAGACGGAGGCTAACATCAATAGTGTTACTAAATTTGTTGCTTCATTTATGTTTTTATATATAAAAAAATTAATTGAATTTTTTAAAAGGTGAGTAAATTTTAAAAATTAAACTTGTGAAAAAATTAAAAAATTCATAACAAAACACTAATATCGTAAAAAAATGTTATTTTAAGAAAGTGAATACAATTTATATACCATGACTTTTATAAGAAAATGACAATGAACAAAAAACACTTATTTCTTTTTACCGCACTTGCATTAGTTGATCTTGATTCATTCAATTCATATTCAATTAAAATAAGATTTTTACCAATCTAACAACTATTCATTAATGCAAGATATGCATACATAAATAAGAAAAAAATTGGATGAAAATTTACCAATTAATTTACTTCCGCTAAAAACCACTCAAAACTTTTCTTTAAAAAATGGACAAAGTTGAAGAAGATATGGTATTGTAAGGTGTAGTGCGACGTCATGGTTTAGATGGCTGCCGAATTCTCAGATTCAATTTATGATTTACGTCGATGTATTCTTCAATTTTCATATGCAAAATGTCAGGTTAAGTATCAAAATTTAAAATGTGTTTTAAGTGTCTATATCAATCAAATTTTACTGATGAAGAAGATGATGACATTTAATCTTACAAAGACGTATAGAGATTATTAGACATAGCGAGTCAAACTAAGGGATACTCCATCTTTTTCATAAATCCCTCTTTTCTTACTATTTAATACTTCTTTACTTATGATGTTTATAGAATTATTACTTTTTACTAATGTTTTCTTTGATCTAAATTTATGTGATGGTTTTTATAAAAACAGAATGTTGTAGGTACAAAATATATCCAAAGATATATTGTATTTTCTAAAGTAATTAGGTGTTGGAACACAAATAGGTATCACTAATTGGTACAATATGCACGAATTTTTATTTTAGTTTTTCAAATAAATGTTCTATATTCCATTTTACTATTATCAGGAAAAAAAAAACCAGTATCACTATATAACAAAACTTACTTGTAAAAATATTTAGCGAAAAATTGTTACAACAATACTTTAACTATATATTCCATTTACTATACAAGTTCCCAGGGAATTCATCAGAGGAATGTTTCCGATAAAAATTGTTTATTCTTGCATATTCCTACTATTTTTCCAAATATATTTTTTGATAACAAATATCCTATATAATTCATGTTTTTCTTATATAAGCACTAATTTATTGTTAACTTTGATAATTGGCCACAAATAATTATTCATTAATTTTGGCTATTGTCAAAATTTATGTTGTAATCTTTTTTTTTTTTTGGTAAACTCAAAAAACCTAAAACTAAAAAAATAAAATTGATAAGTCAAATTACTTGATTCTCCTAAGAGAAAAAAACTTTTTTCTTGTTGTTGGTGACTTTCCACATTACAAATTCTTCTTTATTTTAAAATAGTAAATTCGATTTAGAGAAAGAGAAAACGGAGGAGTGGATAACAAGGTAGGTCAAACCCTCACCAATAAATTTAAAATTCAAGTAGTCAACCAACATGGCTACTATCAATCTCAAACTAGCAATTCTTGTATGTTACAATCTTTATTTCTTAATGAATCTGTAAGATTATTTTTTAAACTCTCTTCGAATGCATAGTTTATAATTTTCATTAATAGCGATATGAGAGTGAAATTATATGTCCATATTGTTTTATTATAAAATGACAGCAAAAATGTTATTTAATTATTGATATCTTTAATTATGCTATGTCTATGTAGAATTTTTTTATTGAATATTATCAAATAAAAATCCAAAGAAAGAATAAACTTCAATGAATAAAAAAAGAGATGATAAATCCTAATGACCAAATGGTGAAGAAAATTTCATAAAAATTCTTGATGTGGTGAGATCTTACAATCATTATTGTCTTTTTGAATATCAACTTCTCAAAAAGGTCTATACATTGCGAATCTATATATATGTTGAGATTTCTTATACTTATATTTGTACAATAATTATCAACTAAAACTTAGACAATTAAAAAGAATGCTTTGTTTCTTATATTTCAAGTGACGTTCTTTCCTCTTTAATCTATTATTAAAAATATTTTTTTCTTAATTGGAGCATTATGAAGTTTGAACTTCATATATTTAATATTTCAAAGACATGTTTACTTTGACTCTACATGGAACACAAAATTATAAAACTTGTTGTCTTAAATATGTTGTAATATTTCTTTACTATAATACTTCTCAGATTATTTTGAAATATAGACGGATGTCATATTTTTTCATAGATTGATATCAAAATGGTGTTACATAAAATCTGACAGTAAGGAGTATCTGACATGTAATTCAAAAAAACCTTTGTTCTTTCTATTTGAAATCATTATTGTGAGGTTATATTTACAGTATAAGGATCATAATTCATAGATTGCATATTCGTTATAAGTGCGAATATTTATATTGTCTTTGAGAAGATTATATCATACTAAAAAAATTAAGCAACATATGGATTTATACATTATTCAAAATATGTTGGAGCAATATAAATATTTTGAACTTGGAAAATTTCAATCTCTTTAAATATATCTTATTGATTCTTAGGGCTAAGGAACGAACCCCATGCGAGTTTCCACAGTTTTCTACCATTCTTCAAATTAAAGGGAAGCTTTTTACTTCCCGGATCCATTTTTCGATCCGTTGAACGTAATAGAATGGCTAATTATAGATGGGGGACGGTTTTGCATAGGAAACCATGGTGGAAAAAACATCAGATTTGGTACTTGGGATCATGAGTATGATCTAGGGTTTTTAGCATCGTTAGTAATCTGGGTAATAAATGATTCTTTATTGAGTCCCATATCATATTATTGTTTGTAAACCAAGACCAAGAAGAACGAATCCATAAAGGAAAAGATTTATGTTTTCAAGCTTGTTTTGAGACAGGTGATGATTGTGATTCTATGATATGTCAGTTTGTGCTTCATTGTGATACATGTATGTATGCGAACATTGCATTATTGATCAAACTTTCTGTAAATTAATATGAAGGAATACCTGTATTCCATGAATCATTTCTTGACTATATGATATTGAGAATATACTTGTGCTTGTTACTGCGATGTGTCAAAAGGATCGTGTTCCATGTTTTGGCATAGCTAATTGGGATAAATTGTCACGTTTTTGCATAAAGATGGAATTGATAGTCACATTTTGACATAACTATTGGATCGGGTGCCACATTATGTTATGCTAACAGGTTGAGTTTGGGTTGCATGAGAGGACCAACTACTTGACATAATTTTCTATCTTGAGAATTGTGAAATTATATGTTGTTCATAGATATTTAAAATATTGTATATGTTCAATAAATTACATGTTTATGATGTTGTATTGACTTGCTTATGTTACACTTAGTGGGATATACGCGTGGTCTCATCAGTACATTGTGGTTGTGTACTAATACCGAATTTGCTCTTATTTTTGTTTAGTATAGGGAATATTCGTCTATTGAAAGACCTTGTCGTTAAGATTGGTGATGTCATTCGAATTAAAGGGTAAACCAATTATTACGGCCTTCAATGAGTTCTCTTTTCGTCTATATCCACATTTAGGACTTAGACTCTTCTAGTTAGTTAATGTTTCATTAATTTGGGGTTTTATCCCTTCTTGTTTAGATTTTGATTCCTCGCTTAGTTATTTAGGTACATTGAATTCAAGTTCTAGTGATTGTTCATTTGCATTATTTTGGTTAGTTTGTGAAAACCTTGAAGTTTACGCGGAATCCATTTTTCATTGTCATTAAACCTTCTTCCGTATCTTTAAATGTCTTATTTTTCATAAAAGTTTTTACTGGTTTGTAGTGATGGTTCTCCCACTAGAGGGTTAGTATGGAGGTCAATAACGAAGGTGTGGATCGTAACACATTATTTCACTCATAATTCTATATTTCTATGTCTTCTAACTCATGTAACCTAGATATCATTGATATACCAAATTTACTACCCCATATTCTCTTTATTCATTTCAAGGAAGAATGTCTCCTATATAAATAGTGACGGTCTTACTTTGTTATCACAATGTTGGAGTAATTGCGATTTATTTGGGACTAAACATTGTCATCCATATTGGCCATAACTTTTCCTTGAACTTTATTATTTTACTCAATATTGTATCTTCTTATGTGTTGAAAATCATGTAACCACTATGTCATTTGTCTATCAAAGTTATTATTCCATAACGTTTCTATTCATGGAAAGAAAGAATGTTTCCACTACATATAATGATGATCTTATGTTTTTTGATGTATAAGAAAATATATAGCGAATAAAAATGAGTAAATAAAAGTTCTTATTAGTTGACGGAATATGTTCGTTTTATGAAGCTTTGGATTCAATACTTGTCTCATATTTTTTGACTTGTACTTTGAAATTGAGGTATGTCTTTCTGGAAAAAACAAGTTAACAATCTATTGCTAGACTGGTGAAAAAACTTGTTGTAGGCTTAAATCTCCTTTAAAAGGGCAAAATATCTGTCACGACCCAAAACGAGTCGCGAGTGGCACCCACACTTATCCTCCTAGGTGAGCGAACCAACAAATTTAAACCCCAACATTTACCAGTATATCAATTATGAATAGTAAAAATAATGCGGAAGATCCAAAACTTATTAACGAAATCAATTAAATAAACTTCTAAAGTTTAATACTTCTTATTCCCAAAATCTGGAAGTCATCACATCAAGAACATCTATCCTCAAATTTCTAAATCTAAGAGTATTTAAGAAGCTAAAATAAGTAAAAAGATGGTCCATGTCCGAACTTCAAAGACATCAAGACGTGAGGGAGAGAATCCAGTCCGAGCTAGGAATAATAGCTCACCCTCAAATTTGATGTGCTGGAGACTTGCTAGAGTTGAGGGCGAGTCGAAGTCGATGGTGCACTTGCTGCACTCCACAAAACAACAAGAAAAAAAATACAAGTAGGGGTCAGTACAAGGAACACGTACTGAGTAGGTATCATCGGCCAACTCAAAATAGAAATCAGTATATATTAAACAATAGTATAAAACCAACTACAATACTTAACAGGTGACAAGCAACAAACACATGAAGCATTGACAACAACACCATATTAGGTACACCATCAATCACAACATCAAGCACACCTATGAGGACTCATGCCTCCACACCATACTCATTTAGGAAATAGGTTCCTTGAGTTTGAGCATATTAAGTTAATTCCAGATTCCTTTCCTTTAATGTTATTTTGTCGGAACGTGACACTCCGATCCCATATATCGTGTCGGAACGTGACACTCCAATCCCATAATACCGTGTCGGAACGTGACACTTCGATCCAATAATACTGTGTCGCAACGTGACACTCCAATCCAATTATCTCATCATTTTTTTATTTCATCAAGCCTTCCTTATTCAAGGCGTCATCTTTCATAGAGAGGATTCAAGATTAGAAATTCAAAATTCTCCTAACTTTAGGCCAACCACAAACCACACAATCAGAAACACACAACCACACAATCAAGTACATAGGAGACTTTACAATATCATTCAATACATATCAATTGTTATTTAGAGTTTATCTATCACATAGAAATAAACCATAACCTACCTCCACCGAAGAATCGTGATCAAGCAAGATACCTCCCCAATGCCTTTGCTTTCCTCAATGCCTATGAACCTTTTCAATCTGATGTCTAAGTCACTTGCTTTCTTCTTTCTTCCCTCTCTCTTGCTCGTTCTCCCTTTCTGTTCTTTTTATTTTCTTCTCCAGATTCTTTTTCTTTTACCCTAATTATCATATAATTCATTATGATAAAAGTAACCCACTATTTATTCCCTATTATCTTCTTTAACCCCCAAGTAAATAAATTATTAAACTTACCCCACTAATTTCATAATTATAATCATGAATAGTCCAAAACACCCATTTAAATTTTTGCGGAAATCCGACCCAGGGTGGAGTTATGCAGCTTGTGACGGTCCGTCGTATCTACGACGGTCCGTGCTGCAGTTCCATCGTGAAGTTCAGAGAGTCGATCCCAGTACCCAGATTTCAGAGTTGAAGTGTTTTGGAACGAAGACCCTCGACGGACCGTCGTGCCTATGACGGTTCGTTCTACCTGTCGTCGAGGGTAATGAGGAGAGCAGCAGAAAAAATTACACAAGTATGGGACGACGGAGTCCATCACGGTCCGTCGTGACCATGACGGTCCGTCGCGTGATCCGTCGACCCAGTCAGTTTTAATCAAAAATAATTCTACTGCTCGAACCGACTAAACAGATTGTTACAATATCTATTCATGTCTCAACCGGAAAATTTATTTTCAATTGTAATTTTGTAATTTCACCAATAAAAACCACTTGACTTCTCCATATAAATACATATCATCATCCTTTAATTTTTTTAATATATTTTGTTGACAGAAACTATACTATCTAATAAGTTGAAGAATATCTATGCATAAACCTAAGTTTGTTTTCTCTATTCCTGTTTTATTGGCATATTTTTTTTCCTTACAACCATGTGATGAACTTTTATTTTGAATCCTAGGTATATTAAAAATAATATTTTTATTGCACAAAGATATGGTTAAAATATGTGTACATCTTAATTAATACTTTCCTCAAACTCACTTGTGTGATTACACGAAATGTTCTTTACTAGAAAAATCGACTACACAAGAGGTCTGAATAAACCCATATTTTGGATTTTAGATCAATTAAAAAAATTATTTATCCCGCAAAAATAGGGATAAGATATGTGTACATCCTACCTCCTAGATTGAACTGTAGGATGAATATGTTTTTCACTACTAAAATTTTATATTGGGAAGGATTTCATTTACATCAAGTTATGGAGATGTTAAAAAAATTGATCACAAATCTTGACATATTTCCTTACAAAAAGTCATGGTGATCGTCAAAAATTTGTTCTCAAACCTGGATGAATCAACATAATATATTCAGCATTAACGACAATATCATATTATTTAATTTATCTCTTGATATATTTGGGATAGTTCTGAAGGAACTGGAATTGATACACTCCCTAATAGTACATTTTAGCTCTATCCACTGATACATTGCAATTTCATCATTCTCTTTATAATACACTAAAACTATGCTCTTGAAAGCTCAACTACATATTATGTGTGTGTGGAACTTTTCCACCCCATTTCAATGGAATGTTTTTTCTTTACTATTCATTAATAGCTTGATTCTATGGGTTGAAATCTCTCGTTTTGAGAGGGTTAAACAAGGTGAAGTTTAGCATTTTAGCTAAAAACTTTTTGATGAATTAACCAATTATGGGATAACGAGTGATGAACAAGTATAAGTTGTAGCTATGAGAAAGGAAGTCGTGAAGGACACTACAATAGTAATTTGGAATGCTAGTTTATCCACTAATATATTCTTAAATTCCTTTGAAAGTTAGTTAATATTTCTCTTTTTTGACCTTACTAGTAAGGTTGTAACTTAAAGAACTCTAATAACCATTCCTATATTTCATATGCAAATCTAGGAAGTCTTCCTTTTTGCTCCAATTCTTTGTATCAATTGAACTGTTTCTATTTTTCTAGTTATCCCAATACATTGTTTGTACATTTATGATAAAGTATCTAAGCTATATTTCTTTGCACTTCTCAATTTTTATTGTTTTAACAAGCGACGGACCCAAACTATACCGTGGGGGTGCACGTACACCCAGTAACTTAAAAAAGAACATATGTATATATATTTTAAAAAATTGGTAGAAATTATGATATAGTTAAAAGTGCACCCATAAAAACATAGGTTTGTTCTTGTGCAATCTGTAGAAAGTAGATATACCACCCTATAGAGAAGTGTTCGAATCCCACTTAAGCCTCTTTTTATTTTAAGTTTATCTTAGACCTTATATTTTAGTTATTTTTATATTGGTACACCCAAAGTTTCAAAATCCAAGGTTCACCTCTTGTTATAATGCTATTGTGAAATAACTATAACCATACAAAATACTAAATTATTTGAAATGTACTGCATCTCCATTAAAGACTCATTGTCCTTAACTTGCAATATTTTATTACTTAAATAGTTTTGCTTTTAGAGAGTAAGATACGCCAATATTGAAGAGGGAAGTTTACTTAAGGTAACAATTCTTCATATTCCCTTTAGCTAATGATGAATGAGAATGTGGACCATATTTCGCAAGATGATTATTTTTTGCCCTCCTAATTTTATGCATGGAATTCCTTTTTGTATCTAAAATAAGGTTGAAGGTATAGTCAAAAAGTCAGAGACCTGGTATCGATCTATCATCCTCATCTACTTTTACTTAGTTGCACATTCTTCATGCAAGACGATTCAAACCGAAGGTAGGATTTTCCACCTTTAAGTCTTTGTCATAAAAAGTCTCACAATGTTGGAGAAAATGTATTTGATAAAAAACTTATTTGAAGAGTCCAAACGATATTTAGTAATTAATATTGTTTACTTTCCAATTTATTTAGTGTACTTTTACTTTTATTTAGTTTAATATAGAATATTTTTTTCTTTGGGCGGGGCACATCTTTAAGACCACAAAGTGAAATGAACTTTTAATATATACAACATATGATCCTTAAATTGAAATTCTTCTTTATTTTGTAAAATTTCATATCAAATTAAAATTAGAATTATCTATATATAAATTTTTTTATTTGTCTATACTACCTAACTTAAAAACACCAAATGTAGTATATCCTCTATATTTTATACCGTATTTTATTTATTTGTCCATATTATAGTATATTACATTAAAGACAAACACATTTTCACAATTGAAGGGTTGCGACATTTTCAAAGAGTTGTAACTTTTCAGATGAGTTGTGATCTTTGAGAAGGGTTGTGACTTTTTTAAAGGGTTTCCACTTTTAAGAGATCTAACTTTTCCGAAGAGTTGTGACATTTTCGAAGAGTTATGACTTTTCTTATGAGTTGCGACTTTTCTGAATGGTTTTAAGTTTTCTAATGGGTGATGTCTTTTTTATAAGGCACACTACCCATTGTTGTCTATAAAAAGAGGGATTTCCTCAAATTTTTAAACTACATTAAAAAAATATATAATCATAATTATTATTCTTCTTAAAAGATCTTATTTCGAATATCATCTATATATTTATGATTGAACAATATGCACTTACTATTACTACACATTTTAACAATAAATGATGGGGTTTCTCACATTTTTAAACTTCATTTTATAAGTGTTTTTAGTTCTTCTTTGCTTAAAACATCAGGATTGATTTTATAGACTTGAACAATTTCAAATGTTAGTGAAATTAGAATACTCCCTAACATGAATGTTAAATTAATCTAATATTCCCAATTTAAACATAAAAAATAGGACACCTTCTATATTTTATAATAATATTTATAATATATCATACTATATTAAAAATAAGAACACCAACAATAAAATAATAACATACTACCACACTAAAGAGAAAGGAGGAGAAATTATATTGAAGAAGTGTAACTAAGAGATTTTAAGAGTGACTTTTTTCTTTTAATAATGTTTACTTTATATTTAAAAATAGTGTGCTACCTGGTTTGACATTCACGTGCAATGCACGTGGGTCAAAACTAGTAATCAATAAATATGTGTACTAACTAATCATAAAATTACTAATCAATAGATGTCATTTGCCCAATTTGTGCACTCATCACTTGTCTTCAAGTGTGTGTGCACACTCTCTATGTCAGGTTAGCGTATATAACATATTGATTCAATTTTAAATTAGTTTGGGGGGGAGGGGGTAGTAATACGACCTAGTTAAATTTCGGTGTTTCTTTGAGATTTTGGTCATAGTCCACAGGGTGCTTGCGCCTTATCCGTATTGTAATTTATGTAACCTATAGGTCATTTATCTATCCAATTTATTTTACCCATAATGTTTCTATTTATTGCATGGAAGAATTTCTCCCCTATAGATAGTGATCGTCTTAGTCTATAATTAGCATAACATTGAGAATAATTGTCTTTTCCTTAATAACTAAATGTGGTCAGCCATGGCCATAACTTCTCATTGGAACTCCATTATTTATCTTTTTTATGTTTTGTGATTTATGTAACCTCTAGGTAATTTATCTACCAAATTTAGTATCACATAATCTTCCTATTTATTGCAAGGTAAATTTATCCCCTATAAATAGTGATGGTATTACTTTTTTAGCAGTACTTCGGAAGTAATTGCCTTTTGTCTAGGGACTGAATGTGGTCAGTCATATTGGCCATAACTTCTCATTGAAACTCCATAATTTAACGACCGGGTTCCATCGTTATAGAAAAGACAATGAGAGAAATATTGAGGCCGGAAAACTTATTCGTAGTATTTGAAATTTTCCCGACCTATTCTACAATTAGACGAAATTGTAGTCATTAAGGAGTAGGGATAACTTGTATCAATAGAGTGATTTATTTTTAATTTTTATTAAATGAGAGGGGTAGATAACTGATTAAGGAATTTGTACGAATTTATACAATTGATTTTGGGTAAGTAGAACTCACGAAATTGATGTTAGCACGAAAGAGGTTTTCTGAGTGTCGTCTGTAGATGTGTGTTGTGGAATGGGGATCGAATTACTAGGATAGCTCACTATTTCATGCAAGCCACATTGATGTTGTATTTTGTCGATATGGATGGCCCGCTTTAGTGGGCACGACGTGACTTAAAGTCGTAAATAAACTTCTAAACAAATTGATTCTGCACTTTTTGATTCTTAGAGCAAAGGAACGAACCCCATGTGAGTTTTCGAAAGTTTTCTACAATTATTCATGCTAAAGGGAAGCTTTTTACACCCCAAATTCATAATTTGATCTATTGAATGTAATAGAATGGGTAATTATCAATGGGGGAGGATTTTGAATAGAAAACCGTGGTGAAAAAAGCCTTAGTTTGGATACTTGGCATCATGATTATTTTCTAGGGTTTTTATAATTGTTATTACTTCGGGTAATGACTGATTGTTTATTGAGTCTCATATTATATTTATTGTTTGTAAACCAAGAACAAGCAGAATGAATCCATAAAGGGGAGGATTCAGGTTTCAAGCTTGTTTCGAGGTAGGTGATGATTGTGACTCTATGATATGTTTATTTGTACTTCATTGTGATGCATGTATGTATGCAGAAATTGCATCATTTTGATCACACTTTTTTCATTAATATGAAGGAATACCTATATATTATGAATCACTTCTTGATTTTATGATATTGAGAATATACTTGTGTTTCTGATTGCGGTGTGTGGAAAGGATTGGATTCCTCATTTCGACATAACTAATTGGGATCAATTGTCACATTCTTGCATAAAGATCAGATTTATAGTCACATTTCGACATAACTATTGGATCAGGTGACATGTTTTTGTATGCTAAGAGTTTGAGTTTAGGTTCCATGAGAGGACAAACTACTTGACATAGTTTTCTATCTTGGGAATTTTGAAATTGTACGTTGTTCATAGATATTGATAATATTGTATATGTTTGATACTTTGCATGTTTATGATGTTGTATCGACTTGGTTATGTTACACTTAGTGGGATAGTTGTGTGGTTTCATCAGTACATTGTCGTTTGAGAGAGAAACGATGGGACTGATCGGTCAGAGTAACCGATGACTGACACGTGGCATTTTCAACGGTCAAATTTTTCAGTTTAAATTTAATGTATAAATGCTAACCTGGACAGGTACCAGGTACCATGGTAGAGTTTAACTTCATTCCTTAATTGTTCTAGTTTCTTCTTTTGCTGAGCAGGTCCCTACTGAGAGTATACCTACAAAAGATATAAAAAGGGATCTTTGTTCAGATATTTAAAATTCACACAAAGGATACCTGCACTGCAATTTTAGTTATCAAGGGAGTTCCACAGTTGGAAGCTAAAAGCATCACTTGGAGATCAACATCCCCAACTTTAACCGATTCCTCTCAAATTGATCCTTGCTGAGAACGTTGGTGAAGATGTCTGCAATTTGTTCCTCCGTTGGACAATATGTGAGCACAATATTTCCCTTCTCAACATTATCTCTCAAAAAATGATGTCTAACATCAATATACTTTGTTGTCTTATGGTGGACTGGGTTCTTTCCCATACTAACAGCACTAGTATTGTCACATATAAGAGGAATTGCTTTGATGTGAATTCCAAAATCTTCCAAGTGTTGCCTGATCCACAGCAATTGAGAACAACAGGCTGCAGCAACTACATATTCAGCTTCAGCAGTTGAAAGAGCCACAGAGTTCTCCTTCTTGGTACCCCAAGAGATAAGTGATGATCCAAGGAAATGAGCCATTCCAGAGGTGCTCTTCTTGTCAACTTGATAACCTGCAAAATCAGCATCTGCAAAACTAACTAGATCAAAATTATCACCTGCAGGATAAAAGAGAACCAGGTCCCCTGTTTTCTTCAAGTATCTAAGAATACGTTTTGCAGCCTTCAGGTGTGAATCGCGAGGACATGCTTGAAACCTGGCACACATTCCAACACTATACACAATATAAGGCCTGCTAGCAGTCAGATATAACAAGGAGCCAATGATTCCTCTGTACATTGTTTGATTCACAAGGGGATCAGATTCTTCTACTATCATCTTGGAATTTGTTCTCATAGGAGTATCAATAGGTTTAGAATCAAACATATTGAATTTCTTCAGCAGCTCTTTGATGTACTTCTCCTGGCATATTGAAATCCCATTTGATGATTGCTTGATTTGCAGCCCCAGGAAGAATGTCAACTCACCCATCATGCTCATTTCAAACTCCCTTCCCATTAGTGATGAGAATTATTCACAGAGATGTTCTGAAGTAGCTCCAAAAATTATGTCATCCACATAGACTTGGATGATAAGCAATTCTTGTTCTCTTTTTAATAAGAACAAAGTATTGTCTATCTTGCCTCTTTTGAACCCATTCTTCAGCAGAAACTTTGACAACCTTTCATACCATGCTCTTGGAGCTTGCTTCAGACCATATAGTGCCTTATTCAATCTGAACACATGATTTGGTAGCTTTGCATCTTCAAAACAAGGAGGTTGCTTGACAAACACTTCCTCTTTGAGATCTCCATTCAGAAATGCACTCTTCACATCCATTTGATACAGCTTGAACCCCATAAAAGCAGCAAAAGCTATTAAGATTCTAATAGCTTCCATTCTGGCAACAGGTACAAAAGTCTCATCATAGTCAATTCCTTCTACTTGATTGTATCGTTGCACTACCAGCCTAGATTTATTTCTAGTGATCACTCCATTTTCATCAAGTTTGTTTCTGAATACCCACATAGTTCCTATTATTGTTCTGCCTTCAGGTCGAGGAACCAGGTACCATACCTTACTTCTTTCAAACTGATGGAGTTCTTCTTGCATATAATTGATCCAGTCTGCATCACCTAATGCTTCTTTGACATTCTTGGGCTCAACAGATGATATGAATGCTGAGAAAGCAACTAGATTTCTTGTTTTTGATCTAGTTTGAATTCCAGAATTCAAGGGAGAAATGAGATTATCAAGAGGATGTGATGAGCTATGCTTCCATCCTGACTTTGCAGCAGACTGATTTGGCAGATCAGCATGTTCTTCTTCATCAAGAGTGACATCCTCTTCTGGGGAGTCTGATGTACTTAGGCTGGAGTTTTGGGTAGTACCAGGTACCATATCATCCTGTTCAACTTCAGCATCCTCTTCAGATAGACTATGATTCTGATCATCACAGTCATTTTTCATTTGTTGATCTGCATCAGCTTCAGCTCCTTCAATCTTCTTTGATTTGAGCATTTTCAGCACATCATCATCATCATTTGATCCATCATTCTTTAAGCTTCCATCTTCATCAAAGACAACATGAATGCTTTCTTCAATGCATTGTGTTCGTTTGTTGAATATTATGTAGGCTTTGCTGGATGAAGAATATCCAACAAATAGTCCTTCATCACTTCTGGGATAAAATTTTCCCAGATCATCCTTCCCATTATTCAGCACAAAACATCTGCATCCAAATGCTCTAAGATAGCTCAGCATTGGCTTTCTGTTGTTGAGCAGTTCGTATGGAGTCTAGTCTTATTCAACATGGCTCTTATTAGACACCTGTTGGTAACATGACATGCTGTGTTAACAGCTTCAGCCCAGAAACTTTGAGAAAGATTTGATTCAATAATCATAGTTCTGGTAATGTTCACCAAGGTTCTGTTCTTTCTTTCCACAACTCCATTTTGTTGAGGAGTTCTTGGAGCAGAGAAGTTGTGGCTCGTACCATTTTCCATACAGAATCTATCCAGTGTTGAGTTTTCAAACTCTGTGCCATGATCAGATCGAATACTGCAAATAACTTGATTCAATTTGGTTTGAATCATTTTGAAAAATACCACCAGCTCTTCAGCTGTATCTGCCTTTGATCTCAAAAATCTCGTCCAGGTGTATCTTGAATAATCATCAACAATCACCAAAATGTACTTCTTGCCATTTCTGCTTTGAACCTTCAAGGGTCCACACAAGTCCATATGAAGCAGCTCTAAGGTTCTTCATGATGTTACCTGATTTTTGGGCTTAAAGGATGACCTGATTTGCTTTCCTTTAACACAAGTTTCACATATTTTATTTTCAGCAAACTTCAGCTTGGGCAGACCTCGGACCACAGGTCCTTAGAAATCAATTTTTTCAATAAAGATGAACTCACATGCCCCAGCCTACGATGCCAGAGATCAGCATTTTCATTTTGAGCACTAAGACATGTTAGATCATCTCCATGAGATATTTCTAAGTTTGCCACATACATATTTTTACTTCTGTGTGCAGTGAGAATTACTTTGTTTGTAGTTAGACTCACCACAGTGCATTTCTCAGAAGTAAACTTGACCTCATTTCCTTTATCACAGATTTGTGACACACTCAGCAAGCTGTACTTCAACCCATCCACATGGTAAACATTGTCAATTGAATCTTCAAGAGATCTTCCTACTTTGCCAACTCCAAAAATGTACCCCTTCTTGCCATCACCAAATGATACACCTCCTCCTTGGAGGGTCTTGAGTGAGAGGAAGTTCTTTATATCACCAGTCATATGCTTAGAGCAACCACTATCCATATACCAACATTGACTGCTGCTCCTCTTACTCACCTGCACCAAAAATCACTTGTTAAGCTTGGGAACCCATTTCAGCTTGAGTTCCCAGTAGGCAAACAAAGGAGTGATTAGATTGTATTTGGTCCAATATGGTAGATTTTGAAGCTTTCTAACAAAAGACATAGGAGCAGGGACATATTTTTTCTTTGAAAATTTGTGAGTTGAGACAAGCTCTGAAGGACCAGGTCTCTCTTTTGGTACATTTTGCCTTTCAGCATAATTAGAGAACCTTTCACATGAGTTTCTCCAGCTAGCACACTCATCCTTCAATTGTCCATTCATACCACAATGAAGACACAACAGATTGTCAGACACAAACACATACTTACTGTGAGGATTATAAGGAGGACTTATGTTTAGACTTCCTAGTCCTTTCTTATTGAAATTACTCTGATTTGTTGCATTTGACAGTAACTTTGAGGATTTGGTCCACTTAAGGGATTTTTCAAGTTCTTCCTTAAGTTTCACAATATCCTGTTCTAATTTGTTACTCTTTTCAAGTGACAGACTGAGATTTGTCTCAGAGTTTTTCAATTTTTCTTGAATTTCAGCTTGCAAACTATTTGACCTTCCATTTAGCTTTTCAGCTTCTTCAGTAATCTGATTCAACTAGTTCTTAAGTTCAGAGTTATTTGACTCTAGAGACACCATTCTTGACATTTTCTCTTCAAGTTTAACTTTGTTTTCTGTTAAACTTTCAAGTTCAGCATTTATGGTGTCTCTTTCAGATGTTAACTCTATCACAAAATCAAGCATGACTTTTGCCAAAGTT
>CM064974.1:57203563-57429563 GCA_032847665.1 Solanum chilense
TGATAACCGGATCTCAAGTCAATTTTTGAGAAAACACAAGCACCTTGTAACTGATCGAACAAGTCATCAATGCGAGGAAGAGGATACTTGTTCTTAATAGTTACCTTGTTCAGTTGTCTATAGTCTATGCACATCCGAAAACTCCCATCCTTCTTCTTCACAAATAACACCGGAGCACCCCACGGAGATGCACTTGGTCTAATGAAGCCTTTGCTCAACAACTCTTGAAGTTGGGCCTTTAACTCTCTCAACTCCGCGGGAGCCATTCTATAAGGGGGTATAGAAATGGGGAGAGTACCCGGTTCAAGATCAATACAGAAGTCAATATCCCTATCCGGTGGCATACCAGGAAGATCTGCAGGGAACACAACCAAAAACTCGCGGACTACCGAAACCGACTCAATTGGAGGTACTTGAGTAGTGTCATCCTTGAGATGTGCCAAGAAAGCTAAACACCCCTTACTAATCATTCTCTTAGCACGAAGAAAGGAGATGATACGAACCGGAGTGGAAGTGTAGTCGCCCTCCCACACTAGCGGATCTGTCCCAGGCTTGGCTAACGTCACAGTTTTAGCATTACAATCCAAGATCGCAAAATTCGGAGAAAGCCAAGTCATACCCAAAATTACATCGAAATCGACCATTTCTAAGATAACCAAGTCTACATAAGTATTGTTCCCCGCAAAAGTTACCGAACAAGACCTATATACTTTTTCAACTATCACAGACTCACCCACCGGAGTAGACACACGAATAGGTATGTCAAGCAATTCACAATGTAAATTAAGACCATTAGCAAATGAGGAAGATACATATGAAAACGTGGATCCGGGATCAAACAATACAGAAGCCATGCAATCACAAACCAAAAGATTACCTGTGATAACAGCATCAGATGCCTCCGCTTCAGATCTCCCAGGGAAAGCGTAACAATGGGCCCTATCAGCAGTCTGTCCGTTGCCCCTACCATGTTGTGCCGTAGTGGCTCCAGTTTGCCCATCACCTCGGCCGTTTTGGTGACCACCATTACCTCGACCACCACGTCCTCCAGAAAAACGGCCTCTACCATGACCACCTCTACCTCTAGCTATTGGGGGTCTGTAACTCTGTTTTGGACAATTTCTCCTAATGTGTCCAGTCTCCCCACATCTATAACACTCTCTGGAGTCAGGCATAGGTCTCTCGGAGAAGTGTTGACCGATCTGAGGTGGACCCCCTACTACAGTCTGTAGTGAAGACTGAATTGGTCGAACTGAGTAGCCTCCAGAACTCTGCCCTCTAGTATAAGAACCATTAAACTCACCTCCCTTTCGAAACCTTTTTGATGTCGATGTCATGGTGAAGTCATCTGGCTTCACTCCCTCCACCTCTATCACAAAGTCTACCACCTCTTGGAAGGATTTTGCCGTAGCCGCTACTTGTAAGGTTGAAATCCGCAATTCTGACCTCAACCCCTTCACAAAACGGCGAATCCGTTCTTGTGGACTAAAACAAAGTTGGGTGGCATACCTAGATAATGCACAGAATTTAGCCTCGTATGCATTAACCGTCATCCTACCTTGCTCTAGACTCAAGAACTCATCCCTTTTTCTATCCCTCAAAGTCCTTGGGATATACTTCTCCATAAACAAGCTAGAGAATGATGCCCAAGTCATAGGCGGTGCCTCTGTTGGTTGACACTCAACATGTGACCGCCACCACATTTTGGCGTTCCCTTCAAACTGATAACTCACGAACTCAACGCCAAACCGTTCTACTATACCCATCTTGTGTAGTAGCTAATGACAGTCGACCAGGAAATCGTAAGCATCCTCAGATTCTGCACCCTCGAAGACTGGAGGTTTCAATTTCAAAAACTTACTGAAAAGTTCATGCTGATCATTTGTCATTATAGGCCCAGTAGTCAGACGAGGAAATGTGCCTATTTCCAATGAGGCATCTATACGAGGAGCCATAGTGGCTGCATGTTGTACCTCTGAAACCGGAGGTGTTGGTGCAGAAAACACTGGAGGTGCCTGACCCTGATCAGATAACCAGCTAAGATAAACCAGAACATGATTGATCATCTCTGGGGTAGGTTGGGGTGGCAATTCCTCATTATGTACTTGTTCATTCTCCCCTTCCTCACCCTCTCTTGCTACTTCCTCAGTCGGTGGAGGAGTCACCGCCCTAGTACCATATGGGTTAGGGGCTCGTCCTCTTTCTCTAGAGAACGTCCTCCCACGACCTCTACCATGGCCTCTTGCCACTGATCCTCCTCGAGCTACAGCCCCAGTGGCTGGCTAAGACGCATCTTTTCTTGCCGGTGTCGCTGCTGGTGCGGTCGTTTCTCTAGTTCTAACCATCTGCGAAATAGATTGAAGATGGTCAGATACCAATTTGTATCACCTAGATACCAATTGGACTGAAGTAGTAGCACGAAAGAAAGAATGAAAGAATAGAATTTTCCTAAAGTCTTATAGCCTCTCAAAGAAAAGTAAAGGCGTCCCCCTACCGTTCCTTAAGACTCTACTAGACTCGTTCTTGTGTGATGAGACCAACGAACCTAATGCTCTGATACCAAGTTTGTCACGACCCAAATCGGGGCCGCGACTGGCACCCACACTTACCCTCCTATGTGAGCGAACCAACCAATACAAATCCCAACATCTTAAATAAAATACAATGCGGAAGACTTAAACTCATTAATAAAAACCAATTCCATAACTACTAAAATTCAACATCTATTACTTCCCAAAATCTGGAAGTCATCATCACAAGAACATCTATCCTAAAATTACTAAACTAAAAATGTCTAAGAAGCTAAAACAAATAAAAGCTAGTCCATGCCGGAAGTTTCAAGGCATCAAGACTTGAAGAAGAAGATCCAGTCCAAGCTAGACGCATAAGCTCACCCTGAATTTCCGATGTGACGAAGACTGGCTAGATTCACTGTTGAGTTGAAGACGACTGCGCGTTTGCTGCACTCCACAAATAACAAAGAAGAAAACATAAAAGTAGGGGTCAGTACAAACCACGGGTACTGAGTAGATATCATCGGCCAACTCAAAATAGAAAATAGTATATATCAGTTAATAACATAAATCAACTATAAACTCAACATGTAGCAACAACAAGTACTATAATCATCAATAAGTATCATCAAGTTCATCCATGAGTGCTCAAGCCTCAATACCATACTCATTTGGGAATTAAGTTCATTATGTTGAGTATATTAACATCTTTCAAGATTCATTATCTTTCTTCCTCTTGTGTCGGTACGTGACACTCTGATCCCCTACTACTATGTGTCGGTACGTGACACTCCGATCCCCTAATTCTACGTGTCGGTTCGTGACACCCTATC
This sequence comes from Solanum chilense, assembly GCA_032847665.1. Lineage (NCBI taxonomy): Eukaryota > Viridiplantae > Streptophyta > Magnoliopsida > Solanales > Solanaceae > Solanum > Solanum chilense. The sequence goes on from CM064974.1 coordinate 57,206,910, forward strand.
CCCTAATACCATGTGTCGGTACGTGACACTCCGATCCCCTAATTCTACGTGTCGGTTCGTGACACCCGATCCCCTAATAATATGTGTCGGTACGTGACACTCCGATCCCCTAATTCTACGTGTCGGTTCGTGACACACGACCCACTAATACTGTGTGTCGGAACGTGACTCTCCGATCCACTAATACTATGTGTCGGAACGTGACACTCCGATCCACTAATACTATGTGTCGGAATGTGACACTCCGATCCACTAATCTCATTCTGTCAATTCATCAAGCCTTCTCTATAACAAGGCATCATCAATCCCATTACTTTAAATCATCAAGCCTTCTTTTATACCAAGGCATCATCATTAATAACGTAGATTAAAGTTTCTTTCAAGATTTGGGATTCAATAACTTCATCATGCTTATTTTATCACAATCACATAATCATATTCATGCAAGCATATAATTAAGCATATAGAAGATTTTATAATACTACCAACACATATCATTCGCTATTAAGAGTTTACTATAAGATAGCATAAAAACCATAACCTACCTCCACCGAAGATTTGTGATCAACAAGCAATTTCCCAAGCTTTGATTTCTCTCTTCCTGTTCGATCGATTCCTCTCTCTCTCTTGTTCTTTCTATTTTTCTTATTCAAAACCCTCTTTCTTTTACCCTAATTAGCATATAATTAAGAATAAAAGATGGCAATAATAACCCACTAATTAACTTAAGGTTACCTGTTTTAACCCCCAAGTAATTAGACTTATTAACATTAACCCTCTAACTTTATAATAAAAGCAGGAATAGTTCAAAACGTCCCTTAAAACGTGTAAAGAAATCCGACCCAACCTGGGATTTGCGCAACTTGTGACGGCCCGTCGTGCCTGCGACGGTCCGTCATGCAGGTCGTCGCAACAATCAGAACTCCATTTTTCACTAAGGAGTCTGTGACGGTCCGTCACGCCTGTGACGGTCCGTCCTGCACTTTCGTCACGACGTTCAGAGAATCGTTCCCTGTACCAAATTCTCAAGAGTTAAAGTGTTTTGAAACGAGCCCTCACGACGGTTCATCGTATCTGTGACGGTCCGTCCTGCAGGTCCGTCACAGATTACAGAGAGTCGATTTTAGTACTCAAATTTCAGAATTCTAAGTATTCTGGAACGAGACACCCTCGACGGTCCGTCGTGCCCATGACGGTTCGTCGTGGTATCCGTCGTCTCAGCCAATTTTTTCCAGAAATAAAATCTGCTGCTCAAAACGACTAAACAGGTCGTTACAATATCTGTTAAAACCTATAAAATCTACTAAAGATACTTTAAAATGACTCGAAAAACATTTGAATATTATAAAGTGAACTATTTCCACTTGTTTGGAATTGAAGAAACTTGTGCATTAGTTCTTATTGAGGAGAGTTAAAATTGGGTGTCAACAGTGCAAATGTATCAAAGTAATCAATATTTTTTTTGACAAAATTCTTTTGCTACTAACCAAGCTTTATATTTATCTATAGATCCATTAGGATTAAATTTCCTTTTGAAAATTCATTTACAACCAATGAGTTTTGCTCCAGGAGGTAAGTCAGTCAAAATCCATCTTTTATTTTTCATAATTCAAATAATTTCCAGTTTTTTTGTCTGTTTCCAAAATTTAGCATCAGAACAAGATATAGCTTTAAAATAATTTAATGGTTCATTATCAACAAGAAAAGTTTGAAAATCATATTCATAAGAAAAAGATTCTTTTCTTGGCCTTTTTCTCTTCCGCAATTCCTCAATATTATAGGAATTATCATTATTTCTTTCAACAGGTGCATAAAAGTTTTATCACACAATGGAAAAATATATTTAAAAAATTCAGCATTCTTAGTCTCAATAATAGTATTTCAATCAATCACATCACTTTTTAACACATGAAATCTATGTGCAGCACTATGTTCAGCATATTCAAAAAGCATACAGTCAGCAGTTTTGGAATCTATTTTTTTCTCTTTTTAGGTTCAGGCAAAAGACTTTTTCAGGAAATCCCCACACTTTTAAATATTTCAAGCTAGGTTTATAACATTTCCACAATTCATAAGGGGGTTCTACCAGTTCTTTTATGAGGAATTCTATTTTGTAAGTGAAATGCAGATAAAATTGTTTCATCCCATAAATTATTAGGAGTATTAGAACTAGCGAACATTGAATTCATCACTTCTTTTAAAGTTCTATTCAACTACTCCATTAGACTCAGGTGAATAAGGTGGGGTTATTTCATGAATAATTCCTTCTTTTTCACATAAAGAATTTAAAGATATATATTCTCCACCTCTATCAGATCTTATTATCTTTATTTTCCTACAAAGTTGATCTTCAACCTCAGATTTGTAAGCAATAAAAGCATCAAATGCATCATCTTTATTTCTAAGTAAATACAACTTAGTAAATCTTGAAAAATAATCAATAAAAGTCATATAATATATTTTAGCACCTCTAGTCATAGTCTGTTTCAAATCACCCAAATAAGTGCAAATCAAAAACAATAATTCAATTTTTCTATTTACTGACAAATATGATTTTTTAGTAATTTTAGCTTCAGAACATATTTCACATTCATCAAAATTATTCGAATCTAAATCAGGTATTAAACAAAGAGACTGCATCTTCTTAATATATGCAACATTAACATGTCCTAATTTAGCATGCCATAAGAAAATAGACTCAACCATGTAAGCAAAAGTAGATGCATTGTTATTAAAAACATTAAGTACAAAGAGTCCCTGATTGTAGTAGTCTTTTCCTACAAACACATTATTTTTGTTAATATGAACTTGTCAGATTCAAATATCACTTTGATTTCGGATTTATTTAGAAAAGCTACAGAAACCAGATTTGCTCGTATTATAGGAATATGTAGCACATCCATAAGGGCTAAATTTTTTCCCGAAGTGAGCTTCAGAAGCACTTTACCCTTACCCAAGACTTTAGCAGTTCTTGAGTCTCAAAGATAGACTACTTCACTTTCATCTCCTATTGGTATATAGGAGGCATATGCTTCTTGATTTGCATTAGGTGTGCCAATTAGCCCAGAGTCTTCTGCCCATTCTTTTACAAAGTGCCACAAGATTCACTTGAGAGAAAGAATGGTGTCTTACTTTATCAAAATAGGTTATGTGTCCCAAATGATGACAACTTGAGGAGAGAAATATTGAAACAATCACATACGTCACCATATGCAATGCATCCTGGAGGTACAAAGATGTACCATACTATCAAAGAAAATTATTGGTGGAATGGTATGAAGAGAGACATTGTGGAGTTCATTTCGAAATATCTAGTTTGTCAGCAAGTAAAGGCAGAACATCAAGTCTCGGTTGGTTTACTACAACCCTTGTCGATGCCAGAATGGAAATGGGAGAGAATAACTATGGACTTTATTTCTGGACATCCTCGCACTCAAAGAAAATATGATGAAATATGGGTGATTGTAGATACGGTAACAAAGAGTGCTCACTTCTTAGCAATTAGAATTGATTACTCACTTGAGCGTTTAGGCGAGTCGTACATTAATAAGATTGTAACACTACACGGGATCCATGTGTCTATTGTATCTGACCGAGACCCAAGATTGACATCTAGATTTTGGGGCAGCTTGCAGGAAGCTTTGGGTACCAAGTTGAAATTTAGCACTTCGTCCATCCTCAAATAGACGGCCAGTCGGAAAGAGTGATACAAAATTTGGACGATATGTTTCGAACTTGCATTATGGAGTTTGAGGGTAGTTGGGACAAACACTTGGCCTTAATAGAATTTATTTACAATAATAGCTACCAATCAAGTATTGTAATGCCTCCATATGAAGCCTTATATGGAAGAAAATGTCGAACCCCTATTTGTTGGAGTGAAATTGGTGAAAGAAAGCTTATAGGTCCTGAAATGGTGAAGCAAACACAAGGTGAAAATTATCAAGGATCATTTAAAGATTTCTTCGGAGTCGTACGCTGATCTAAAAAGGCGTGACATTGATTATCAAGTTGGGGATAAAGTATTCTTAAAGGTGTCTCCACGGAAAAAGATTATGAGATTTGGCCAATAGAAAAACATAGTCCCCGATTTATTGGGCCTTACGAGATACTAGAAAAGGTCAAACTGGTTGCATATAAATTGGCTTTACCACCTAAGTTCGACAAGATCCATAATGTCTTCCATGTTTCTATGCGTAGAAGATACCGTTTTGATCCATCTCATGTTCTTCCAGTTGAATCTATTGAGGTGAATCCTGACTTGACATATAATGAATAAGATATCCTAATTCAATCCCGGGAAGTAAAGAAACTTAGGAACAAGAGAATTTCCTTAGTAAAGATACTTTGGATGAACCATTCTGCAAAAGAAGCTACCTAGGAGAGAGAAGAAGACACGAGGACTCAATATCCGCATTTGTTTCGGGACTAGCATAAGGTAATTTCGAGACAACATTTCTTTAAGGGGGAGAGAGTTGTAACACCCCTAAGATACCAGAACATGATTTACATATCCATACATTACTATGATATGATTTATTCTCATTTTGGGAACTTGAAATTTTACGATAATTGTAAACGTGCCTAACATAAGTGTTATCGTTATTTAAGGTATTGTATGGAGGTATTTATGTAAATTGACTAATTAAAATTTCATTTAAGTGAAATTTTTTTGTATCAAGTATATATAGGATTATATGTATGGAATTTGGGCAGCAAAGAATTTTTTGGGCAACACCTTTTGGTGACATCTGTCTATGTAATGAGGATAATTTGTATAGCTATATATTTCATACCTCCTCTTGTGAATTTCGTACGAATTCAATCATAGGAACCTTAGGATATTAGCTAAAGAGTTATTCTTCAAAATCAAAAGAAAAACTAGCTCCTTTTGGCTGGAATTCATCACACACACTTCATCTTGGTAAGTGACGAAGAATTTCTTTTAATACTGGGTAGTATTTCGTAGTTTAATCATATATGATTCAATATAAATTTGTTTACAATGAATAAATATGATTTGGAAAAATATTTAGTAGTTCTACAACTCTTATGTTTATTGGAAACTCTAAATATGCTGTTATGGATTAGCAATATGGGACGCAACACAGTCCAGCTACTGGAATTATAAATACTATCTGTTCAACTGTTAGTATTTTGATTATATCTTTTTATACAAAATGTAATTTGAGATAATTATTGATTATTTGAAAGATTAATAGATGTACCTACATCTTTTATGAATGATATAAAGTCCAGTTTTGCCGTTTCCTGTTTCAAAACTATGTTGCGACGTGTAGTACTATTGTTGGACGACAGAATCACTGTTTTGGGAGCTTAGTCATATTTGTACATGCTAGGTTTACTTGTGATGATTATCCTGTTTTACTTTGGCATTATTGAGATACTAGGAATTAAATAAGTTATTTAATTATATTTTTAAGGTTATATATACTCGTGAACAAGTTGAGGACCTTCATACATTAGTTGGTCTACGGTTGGAACTCTTGAAGTTGTGTTGGACTATTTCTTTGCTAAAGCGTTGAGGTTTGCGTTTAAACTTGTACTTGTTCTATTTTTACCTGCTGGTATATATGAAATTTTATATTTATACTTTGATTACCTCTTGTCACTTTGCATTATTGTGTTGTTGTTTGTTTAAGACATTAAAGACTCTTGTATAACTCGCCCACTTGTACGGATTGTTTGATCACTTATCATTCTTGTGGGGACTCTTCCTTCTTCTGGCTGATACTTTGTCACTATTGACATGCCTCTTGATTTGGATCATTTTCCATCTTGACTCTGGATTGTAAGTTCGTCTTATGTATGGGAGTTGTCCATTCTAAGTACGAACTAGAAAGCTACTTTTAATATGGTTCTTGATTCTCTTGTTTATTGGGCTTTGACCCTTCTTGATATAGGTTGTTGGCCCTGCTTGATACTGCTCGTGCTTGGTGTGAAGACATGATGTACATATAGGGTGATTGTTGTTATTGAACCTCTTGAAAAATTATGCTATGAACGCTATTGACGTTTGGAGCTTTAATTATCCAACTTGATACTTTTTGTATACTGTTTACTTAGTTTACTGATTGTATTTCAATTATGCTACCTTTGACTTGAGAATGATGACTTGGTGAATTTAAGAACACCGGATCTGTTGTTTTTACACCACTAACCTTTATGCTTAGCGATAGTTGTTTCTATCTTAGGAAACATTCGAGAGGACAGTTGAAGTTGGTAATTGAAGATGGAGGTTTTGAAAGCCTTAAAAGGAATATCACAGTTGCATATATATATATATATATATATATATATATATATATATATATATATATATATATATATATATATATATATATATATATATATATATATATATATATATATATATATATATATATATATATTTTGTATGTATTGTATATTTGCATGAAATTTTGAGGTCTTATTAGTCATGTCATCATGGATTGTAATATAGGTACGTTTATACTTTTTTGTCTTTTTGGGTTGTGTGAACCTATGCTGGTAAAATACTTATTTGTTTTATGTTTTCTATGTTTGTGTGAAGCATGAACCGGCTGATTTCAGTACTCGGAATTGGTAATATTATTGTTGTTTCGTCCTTAAGTGTGAAGTTATACATGCACGAAAAGCTTGTCTATTTTTCTTAACATTTTTTCGTCATTAGTTAAAATTTCATGCTTAAAATTTTTTGACCTGAATTGAATATTTAAAATGACTCAGATGCACATCTTAGCTAAATTATGTGTTATGAAATTATCCCTCAATTATATTAGATACCGATATGCCTTCGTTTATGTCCTTTAAATCGCAAGTATTAAAATTAAGTTTCTTATCAAGTTGTAGTATCTTTAGAAAAGGGACGCTACAAAAAATCCCATTGTCAATATGGTAAAAGGTTCACAAGATCTAGAAAAAGACCTGCACCACTTGTGAACCCCAAATAATGCCATTGTTATTTGTCTCTAATATATAATATCAATGTCTTCTCATAAGTTCTCTAGTAAGGGGAACCTACATGACAACCCGCATTTATAAGATCCAACATTCTTTAGGTATGTTCCTGAACTTCAGATGCTAAAATTTTATCAGGATGCAATATTTTATTCCTTACCTCTTGTCTCTTTGATAAGAAATATTTGCAATATTACTGATTATTTGGTCCAGCTAAACCTGAGAAATGAGAGATCGAATTTATTGTTGGAATCTTACCATGAAATCTCTGGGGGGGAGGGGGGGATTTCAAAATGAAAATGTAAAATAAAAGAAACTTTATATGTGAAAATTCAACAAAACAAATTTAAAAGAGTAAAGAGTACAGAGAATAAACAAAAGAAGTAGGCGAAACTCACAAAATACCTGCGTATATATATGTATATATCGCAGAAGAGGTAACAAAAATAAACATGAAATTAGTGGTATCACAGATGTTCAAAAAAAAACTTAAGAATTTGAAAAAGTAAAGAACAAAGAGAAGAAACTCAAATTATTAATGACAATTTTAAAAGTAATGGACAATTCTATTTTCATTAGCTTCGTGTTGAACTGATTTCCAAATTCCAAATGACATGCACACAATTAACCACCCTTGTGTAAGGACAAATAGTATTGTTGTACTTGAATCAAAATTCTGAAAGTGTTATTAGTTGTACTACATTTATGCAACTTGTGCACCTTAGGAAAACAGTTTTGTGAAAAGACACCTAGAAGATCAGCACCCAAATCAATGTTAATCGATAAGAATTGTCGATTCTCATGTCAACTAATTATATATGATTGTTCAAATTATTTTTACTATTTCCAATTCTAGTGGATTTCAGTAATTTCATGTTGTTGTTTTTAGTTAGTAGTTCTAATCGTAGAACAAATTTTCATGGGGTTCGTCGCTACTCTTGGTGTGTGATATCAACCTCATCATCAAAACATTATATTAGTAGAAGGTAATTTAAATTTATATTTCTTATATTTAGGTGTACATTGTATTTGTCATGTATTGTACATGTTATAGTTTGATTTTAAAGTGTTTTGTTTTGTAGACTTCACTTCCTCGAAATGGGTCTAAGGATGTTCACTACATTTGTCTAATTGAACGTTTATATCTACAAGGCATTGCCTACTATAGTTCTAAAGTGTAATATGTGAAAATGTGCTTGCTTCATTAGAGGCATGGAATATTCAGATTAGACCAGAAGGACAAAGATAAGACCAGTTGGAATGTATGCGTCCACTTACTTAGATAGGACCAGGTCCTCACCACACTGATATGTAGTAAATAAAGAACAATATACAGAAAGTAAAGATGACAATCGCTGTACGTGGAAACCTCCTTGCTCAAGGGAGTAAAACCACGACTTGTTTTCAATAGGACTTTTCAAAACCACTTTCACTATTCTTCAACAGGCAAAAGTAAAAGTCTGTTACAAAACAAGAGATTAACGTACTAATATCCCCACTAAGTAATACACCCTATCACTTAGCTGAGCATGAGAAGATACAACATTGTTCTCTATACTAATCCTACCTGATTAATATAAACTAGAAGTAAAAGGCTAAGTTACCCGTAACCCAAACCCTTACAATGATTCACTCAAGAATGAAACGTTTCTATCACAGTTGAAACGAATCCTACAATCTAAAAATGATTACAAGCAAGTAAAATACAGAAAATGCAAAAGGCAATAAATCACTTTGAACTGTTTATTTGCTGTTCTTGAAGCTTGAAATTTTTTACCCCGTTTTGTGAATCAATGATATTATTTTTTGATACTTGATAAATATAAAATAAAAGGTTATTATCCATTAAATAAACAACCTAGTCGTTCTTGATTGCTGAAGTACTCTGCGCTTCACCAACTTTACGGACGCAGACAACTTTTACAGTTGTCTAGCACTTCTGATGACTTGGACTAGTTCTATACTCTGTAGAGGACTAGGTCCCTGCACTTGAGAGGAGATCATCAAAACATCATGAAGCATAGAGCTTTTATGAAGACCTCTATGATATATGAAATAGCTCAAAGTCTGAGTAATAGTAAAATATGAAATGATAACATACCTCAACAGTATAGTTCTCGTCGTTTACAAAGTGTAGCTGAATTGTACTATTATGTAACAATTCTCCAAATGAGTAGACTCTATTACGAATAACAAAGTCTGTTTCCTTTAGCATAAAAAAATTTCAAGTAGTATTGATTTCCATAGTGCTATAGAATAGCCAACATAGACATTTATTCTTCTTGGATAAAAGTAGTTCTTCATAGCCATTAATTAAGCATATAGTAAGAAAAGAAAGATAAGCTTATTTAGCTCCCCCTCTTTCTTTCTTTCCTGCGGTTGAATATTAAACTATGAACAAACACTAAGCTTACACTTTTCTAGGAGAAAGCCGCACATAATCATAGTCGTATTGATAGAAAAACCTCATCCCCACATCGACTAAGGAGAGAAGTTAAAATATCAAATTGACCTTCTCGATTCACATATCCAATAAAAATTAGTAGTTTCCAGCAAAACTATCGGGTTCAAAACTCCCGAATACTATGGAAGACAAAACATCCACTTGTTTTATTGCATACCAAAAGCATGAAGACCTATTTCAAGAATCGTTGAATTGAGAAAGAGATGGCCAAAAAAGAGGCTTCCAACAGATCCACGCGCACAAATAGCGAAGGAGAAAGAGAAACAACATGTAATTTATCTCCAAAAAAAATATAGGCAGTAAACAATATTTTTCTCTGAGAAATCTGTGGGGAATAAATTCGTAATAGAAATAACATTTGCGGTAATAAAGGCAATAAATGAGGAACACAACAATACGGTTAATCAACAAGAATAAAAGTGAAATAATGACACCAAGATTTTACGTTGAAACCCTCCTAAAAAAGGGAAAAACCACGACTTGAGAGGAGCAACGAATATCACTATAGTAAGGATTTTACACTTGTATGTTTGAGCAAAACTCCAAAGACCACTACACATTCAAAAGAAATAACACTCTTTTGATTTTTCCACCTCACTGCAATATCGCTGACATTCTCTATTTTTCCTCACAGATTACTTTCCTCTGTGATGCCTCACTCTCCTTTTCTCTCCTTTGTAATTTTTTTTGGTGCAGCTTTGAAATGAGCAAGATCTCTGTATTTATAGGAAAATCTACTCCTAATGATGTCAGCAGTGACATCACAAAAACACAAGGTTTCAACCTTTTCACCTATGAAGATTTCATGGTAAGATTTTAGTTGAGAAAAGAAATGGTGAGCTTTGGTTTGTTGCAGCATTTGTTGACTTTAACAATAAGCAACAAACAAAATTCAACCGTTCCTGCATTTTAACTTTCCTTATCTACAATGGGTATGGACCCCACAAATCTCCCCCTCCATACCCATTCACCTGAAGAAGGCAGCTCTAGGTTTCTAGCTTGAGTGCATGCCGACAAGTTCTTTGCATATCTCAAACTTGTCTCTTGATACCACCTTGGTCAGCATATCTGAATGGTTTTCACTAGTAGGGATATTCATGACATGCATAGATCCGTCCTATATCTTTTTATGAATCCAGTGATATCTCACGTCGATATGCTTCGTCCTTGCATGATACATGGTGTTCTTGCCCAAGTCTATTGCACTCTGAATGTCACAATCGGTGAGATACTCATTCAGATGAAATCCAAGTTCTTGAAGAAATCGTTTTATCCATACCATCTATTTGCCAGTTTCAGTGGCTGCAATACATTCTGCCTCAGTTGTAGAGAGTGCGACACACTTCTACAACTTTGACTGCCATGATATAGCTCCCCCTGAAAATGTAAACAAATATCAAGTAGTGGATTTTCTATTATAGAGGTCACCTGCCATATCAGCATGAGTATAGCCCTTCAAGATTGACAAGCAATCTCTTGTGGTACGTCTTAGGTACCTGAGTATCCACTTAACTGCCTCCTAGTGTTCTTTTCCAAGATTTTGAAGGAATCTGATAACAACACCAACTGCATGACCAATATCAGGTCTTGTACACACCATCGCATACATCAAACTCCTCACTGCTGAAGAATATGAAACTTTAGCCATTCCCTCTTTCTCCTCTTTTGTTGTAGGACACATCTGTTTGCTCAACATAAAATGACTCGCAAGAGGCGTGCTAACAGGTTTATCACTCTTCATGTTGAAACTTTCTAGTACACTTTCAATGTACTTCTCTTGAGATAGCCATAACTTTATTTTTGTTCGTTCTCAAACAATTTTCATCCCCAGAATTTGTTGTGTTGGGCCCAAGTCTTTCATGTCAAATGACTTGGACAAATCTTTCTTCAACTTTGCAATCAGCTCTTTATCTTGTCGTAAAATTAACATGTCATCCACATAAAACAACAAAATAATAAAATAATTATCAGAAAATCTTTTGAAGTATGCACATGGATCAGAATAGGTCTTTGTGTATTTTTGACTTTTCATGAAAGAGTTAAACTTTTTGTACCATTACTTTGGGGCCTTTCTCAACCCATAAAGACTCTTATTCAATTTGCACACCATTTGTTTCATTACAGATACTTCAAATCCCTCTGGTTGCTCCATATAAATCTCTTCTTCCAAATCTCCGTGAATAAATGCAGTTTTCACGTCCAATTGCTCCACTTCAAGATCTAGACTAGTTGTTATGCTCAAAATAGCTCGAATAGAAGTCATTTTGACAGCGGGTGAAAAAAATTCATCAAAATCAATACCTTTCTTTTATTCGAAGCCTTTTACAACCAATCGAGCTTTGTACTTGACCAACTTGCCATTTCCATCTTTCTTGAGTTTAAAGACCCATTTGCACTTAAGTGGTCTTTTTCCTTTTTGAAGTTCAACTATCTTGTATGTGCCATTTTTTTGTAGAGATCCCATCTCTTTGTGCATGGCTTTCATCCATTGGCTCTTTTCTGGATGAGACAACACCTCCTTAAGACTTTCTAGCTCACCTTCATCATTGATAAGGACATACTCTGAGGAAGGGTATTTGGTTGATTCTACGCTTGTCTTTCTGATCTCCTCAGAGGTTGAGATTGTTCTTCTTCTTCTGGGTACTCCATTTGCTCGGTATTATCACAAAGTTTCTCCACCTGCTCAACAATCTCATCAGGTTGCTCTTCATGATCAGCAACTTCATCAATCTTACTTTGTGCACTTAAGAGATGGTTAGAAGAAGAAGGAACGGTAACAATATTAGGGACTATACCATTCTTTTTCTTGGCCTTCTCGGATAGATCATTAGCAGTTCCAACTTCCCTTTCCCGAAAGAGTACATCTCTGCTTCTGATGACCTTATTCTTTACAAGACTCCCATAGTCTGTACCTGAACTCTTCATCTCCATATCCGATGAATATCCAGGGAACCGATTTATCATCTAGCTTGGGATTTTTCTCCTTCGGTGTATGTGCGAAAGCTTTGCAATCGAACATATTTAGGTGTGAGTAAGATATATCTTTGTTGGTGCAAACTCTCTCAGGAATGTCAAACTCTAACAGAACTGATGGACTATGATTGATACGATAACAAGCTGTCCGAACTACTTCACCCCAAAATGTCTTGGGTAATTTAGCCATTCTGAGCAGTCTTCTCACCTTCTCAACAATGGTGCAGTTCATTCTCTCAGCTACACCATTATGTTGTGGGGTTTAAGGAACGGTATTTTCATGTCTGATTCCATGGTTTGAACAGTACTCTTCAAATTCTCTTGAAGTGTACTCACCTCCATTATCGGTTTGAAGACGTTTTAGATTTCGACCTGTCTCTCTTTCTATCAGAGCATGAAACTTTTGAAATACTTGAACCACCTGATATTTGGTTCTAAGATATAAATCCACAATTTTCGAGAAGCGTCATCAATAAAGGTAACAAAGTATTTATTACCTCCAATCGATTCTATCCCCATAGGACCACAAACATCAGAATATACCAAATCAAGTATATCGACTTTCTTTTAGATGATGTCTGAAATGAGACTCTATGTTGTTTATCAAATAAGCAGTAGTTACATGATTTTATCGTTGAACCTTTCGCAAAAGAGATGAGTGACTTTTTGGAAAGAATTTGCAATCCTTTCTTGCTCATATGACCCATTCTTGTATGTCATAAATCTGCAGAATTCTCTTCGTGAGCCGCATTTAATTCACCTTGGCATATTTCTGCATTTGTCCTGTATAACGTGCACGAGCAACTCCTTTTGCAGTCACCAATGCCCCTTTGGTGAGTGTCCATTTTTTTTATTTTCAATGTAGTTATCATATCCATCTCGGTCCAAAGCAACTCCCAGATCAAGTTCATCCGCAAATCAGGTACGTGGCGCACATCCTCAACACCAATGTGCATCCAACATTTGTTTTTAAGCAAATGTCTCCAATCCCCGCAATCTTTGAGTAACTTGTGTTACCCATTTTCACATTGCCATAATCACTGGCTACATATCTACAAAAAAGATCTCTTACTGGTGTGGCATGATAAGGTGCTGCTATGTCGACCACCCATTCCGACTCTATACCTGCCAAGTGCCTGCATTCTTCTTCCTCATTTATGAGAACAACATTGTCATTATATTGTACCATGACAGTTGTGTTGTCATCATTCTTCTGGTCGCTGCTTTCCCCTTTGCCCCTTTTTAGATTTGGACAATCATTTTTGAAGTGTCTTGGTTAATCGTAATTTTAGCAATTTCAAGCCTTCGATTTTTGATTGGACCTTGGACTTTCCAAGAGCTCCGAATCTAACATAGTTACTTGAGCTCCTTTGATAACTTTTGCCTCTACTTTCCGTGATGAGATTTTGTCTGTGAGTTTCAGGCCTTTTTCTCATCTTCTCATCTTCTCATTAAGCAAAAGGGCTGATGTGACATCCTTCAACTCAATAGTGTCCTTACCATGTAAAATGGTTGTTGCTAAAGTATTGTAGGAAGATGGCATCGAGTTTAGGATAATTATGAATTTGTTTTCATGCTCAATATTTACTAAGAGGTTTGCTACCTGCGTGATTAGTCCATTATGTACATTTAAATGAGACAAAAAATTTGTACCTTCACCCATATGTAGCACACATAACTGCTTCTTTAAGTACAATTTATTTGTCAGCGTTTTGGACATGTATAGATTTTCTAACTTTGTCCAAATACCACATGCACTCTCTTCATTGATGATGGCATCATCTGTTAAGTGCAATCTAATTGTACTAGCAACCTTCATCCATTTCTTCCAAATCCCCAAGTTTCATAGATTGGGGCTTTTTGGATTTGCCGCCTAGTGCCTTGTGCAAAAATTGTGAGATGAGCAAGTCTTTAATCCTTCACTGCCACGTTGAGAAATTTCTATCACCGTTGAGTCCAGGCTTTTTTTAATTTAGTATAGTACAATAAGCTACAAAAAATATTTCTGTAAATGAGCAGAACATGTGCTCTAATACAAATTGTTGGTAATAAATCTGTAACAGAAATAATATTTGCGGTAATAAAGTCAATAAATGAGGAACACAACAATATGATTAATCAACGAGAATAAAAGATAAATAATGACACCAAGATTTTATGTGGAAACCCTCCTAAATAAGGGAAAAACCACGACCGAGAGGAGCAACGAATATCACTATAGTAAGGATTTTTACACTTGTATGTCTGAGCAAAACTCCAAAGACCACTACACATTCATAAGAAATAACACTCTTTTGATTTTTCCACCTCACTACAATATTGCTTACACTCTCTATTTTTCCTCACAGATTATTTTCCTCTATGATGCCTCACTCTTCTTTTCTCTCCTATTTAATTTTTTTTGGGTGCATCTTTGAAATGAGCAAGAGCTCTGTATTTATAGGAAAATCTACTCTTAATGATATCACTAGTGACATCACAAAAAACACAAGATTTCAACTTTTTCACCTATACAGATTTCTTGGTAAGATTTAAGTTGAAAAAAATGGTGATCTTTGATTTCTTGCAGCATTTGTTGACTTTAATAATAAGCAACAAACAAAATTCAACCGTTCTTGCATTTTAATTTTCCTTATCTACAATGGGTATGGACCCCACAAAATCAATAACAGAAAATGTAACGACCTGTTAAGTCGTTTTGAGCTGTAGAATTAATTTTGATAAAAACTGTCTGGGTCGACAGATCACGCGACGGACCATCATGGTCACGACGAACCGTGACATACTCCGTCGTCCCACACTTGTGTAATTCTCCTACTGCTCTCCTCATTACCCTCGACGACAGGTAGGATGAACCGTCATAAGCACGACGGTCCGTCGATAGTTTACGTGCCAAAACACTTAAACTCTGAAACTTGGATACGGGGATCAACTCTCTGAACTTTGCGACGGAACTGCAGCACGGACCGTCGTAGACACGACGGACCGTCACAAACCTTTCTACTGAAATTGAGTCTCTGAACTCTGTGACGACCCTGCAGGACGGACCGTCGTAGGCACGACAGACCATCACGAGTGGCGTAACCTTGACTCGGTCGGATTTCTGCTAAAAGTTTTTAAGGGGCGTTTTGGACTATTCATGATTATAATTATAAAGTAAGTGGGGTAAGATTAATAATTTAATTACTTGGGGGTTAAAAGAGATAACCTTGAAATAAATAGTGGGTTACTTTTATCATCTTTTATACTTAATTACATGATAATTAGGGTAAAAGAAAAAGAGTTTGAAGAAGAGAAAATTAAAAAGAAAAGAAGAGAGAACGAGCGAGAGAGAGAAGAACGAAGAGACAACAAGGACATTGGAGAAGTAGATTGCTTGATCACGATTCTTCGGTGGAGGTAGGTTATGGTTTACGCTATCTCATAGTAAACTCTAAATAGCGATTGATATGTATTGGGTAGTATTGTAAAGTCTTCTATATGCTTAATTGTGTGGTTGCATGATGTGATTATATAATTGTGATGGATTAGAATGATGAGGCTGTTGAATCTTAAACCTTAAAATCTCTCTATTAATGATGATGCCTTGACATAAAGGAAGTCTTGATGAACTAAAGTAATGAGATTAGGGGATCAGGTGTCACGAACCGACACGTAGTATTAGGGGATCAGGTGTCACGAACCGACACGTAGTATTAGGGGATTGGGTGTCACGAACCGACATGTAGAATTAGAGGATCGGGTGCCACGACCCGACACGTAGAATTAGGGGATCGGGTGTCACGAACCTACACGTAGAATTAAGGGATCGGGTGTCACGAACCAACACGTAGTATTAGGGGATCAGAGTGTTACGTTCCGACACGTAATAGTAGGGGATCGGAGTGTCACGTTCCGACACAAGAAAAATAAAGAGAATGAATCTTGAATTATGTTAATATACTCAAATTTAAAGAACCTATTTTCCAAATGAGTATGGTGTGGAGGCTTGAGTCCTCATAGATGTGCTGGGTGTTGTGGCCAATGGTTGTGGTACTTGTTGTTGTCACTTATTGAGTATGGTATTCGAGTTTACATTATTATTTGATATATATTGCTTTATATTTTGAGTTGGCCGATGATACCTACTCAGTACGTGTTCCTTGTACTGACCCCTAGTTGTATTTTTCTCTTTGTTATTTATGGAATGCAGCAAACGTGCCATCGACTTCGTCTCGCCCGCAACTCTAGCCAGTCTTCAGCATATCAGATTTCAGGGTGAGCTATTGTTCCTAGCTCGGACTGGATTCTCTCATTCGTGTCTTTATGTCCTTGAAGTTCGGACATGGACCATTTGTTTACTTATTTTAGTTTTAAATACTCTTAGATTTAGTAATTTGAGGATAGATGTTATTGTGGTGATGACTTCCATATTTTGGGAATAATAAGTATTAAATTTTAGAAGTTATTTATTGGTTATATTGATGAGTTTTAAGTCTTCCGCATTATATTTTGTTCATTATGGTTGAAATATTGGTAAATGATTGGGGTTTAGATTGGTTGGTTCGCTCACATAGGAGGATAAATGTGGGTGCCACTCGCGGCTCGTTTTGGTTCGTGACAAACTTGATATCAGAGCATTAGGTTCGTTGGTCTCATCAGACAAGAACGAGTCTGTTAGAGTCTTGACGAACAGTAGGGGGACGCCTTTACTTTTCTTTGAGAGGCTATAGGACTTTAGGAAAATTCCATTCTTTCTTTCTTTTGTGCTATTACTTGGATCCAATTGGTATCTAGGTGATACAAATTGGTGTCTGACATCCTCACTCTATTTCGCAGATGGTTAGAACAAGAGCAACAACTGTGCCGACACCAACACCGATAAGACAGGATGCGTCTGAGCCAGTCACTGGGCTGTAGCTCGAGGGGAGCAGTGGAAAGAGGCCGTGGTAGAGGTCGCGGGAGGACGTCCTCTAGAGGTAGAGGACAAACACCTGGTCCAGCTAGTACTAGGGCGGTGACTCCTCCACTGACTGATGAGGTAGTAAGAGAGGGTGAGGAAGGGGAAAATGAGCAAGTGCAAGATGAGGAATTACCACCCCAACCTACCCAGAGATGATTAACCAGGTTTTTACCTATCTTAGCGGGTTATCTGATCAGGGCCAGACACCTCCAGTGTTTTCTGCACCAGCACCTCAGGTTTCGAGAGTACAACATGCAGTTGCTGTGGCTCCCCGCATGGATGCCTCATTGGAAGTAGGCACGTTTCCTCGATTGACTACAGGACCTATAATGACGAGTGATCAGCATGAACTTTTCACTAAGTTCTTGAAATTAAAACCTCCAATCTTCAAGGGTGCTGAATCTGAGGATGCCTATGATTTCCTAGTTGATTGTCATGAGCTGCTACATAAGATGGGCATAGTAGAACAATTTGGCGTTGAGTTTGTGACCTATCAATTTCAGGGGAACGCCAAAATGTGGTGGCGGTCATATGTTGAGTGTCAACCAGCACAGGCACCACCTATGACTTGGGCATCATTCTCTAGCTTATTTTATGAAGAATTATATACCCCGGACTTTGAGGAATAGGAGGAGAGATGAGTTCCTGATCCTGGAGCAAGGCAGGATGTCGGTTACTGCTTATCAGGCTAAGTTTCGTGCACTATCGAGGTATGCCACCCAGCTTTGCTTCAGTCCACAAAAGTGGATTTGCCGTTTTGTGAAGGGATTGAGGTCAGATTTGTAGATTCCAGCCTTACAGGTAGCTGCTGCAGTAAAATCCTTTCAAGAAGTGGTTGATTTTGTGATAGAGGTGGAGGGGGTAAAGCCAGACGATTTCACCATGGCCTCGACATCTAAGAAGTTTCGTAAGGAAGGTGAGTTTAGTGGTTCTTACTCCAGAGGGCAGAGTTCACGAGGTTACCCAGCCCGACCTATTCAGTCTTCACTGCAGGCTGTAGCTGGGGGTCCATCGCAGACCAGCCAACATTACTCTGAGTTTGGAGGTTATCCCCAAACTTCGTCGTTCTCACAGAGACCTATGCTTGATCCCAGAGAGTGTTATGGATATGGGGAGACTGGACATATTAGGAGATATTGTCCAAAACAAAGTTACAGACCCCCAATAGTCAGAGGTAGAGGTGGTCATGGAAGAGGCCGCTATTCTGGAGGACGTGGTGGCCAAGGTAATGGAGGTCACCAAATCAACCGGGGGGGCGGGCAAACTGGAGCTACTGCCGCACAACATGGTAGGGGCAACGGGCAGACAGGTGATAGGGCCCATTGTTATGCTTTACCCGGGAGCTCTGAAGCGGAGACATCTGATGCTGTTATCACAGGTAATCTTTTGGTTTGTGATTGCATGGCTTCTGTATTATTTGATCTTGGATCCACATTTGTATATGTATCTTCCTCATTTGCTATTGGTCTTGATTTGCATTTTGATTTTCTTGACATGCCTATTCGTGTCTCTACTCCTGTGGGTGAGTCTGTGATAGTTGGGAAGGTGTATAGGTCTTGTCTTGTGACTTTTGTGGAGAACAATACTCATGTAGACTTGATTATTCTAGAGATGGTTGATTTCGATGTAATTCTGGGTATGACTTGGCTTTCTCCAAATTTTCCAATCTTAGATTGTAATGCTAAAGCTGTGACATTGGCCAAGCCTGGGACAGATCCGCTAGTGTGGGAGGGTAACTATACTTCCACCCCAGTTCGTATCATCTCCTTTCTTCGTGCTAAGAGAATGGTTAGTAAGGGTTGTTTAGCTTTCTTGTCACATCTTAGGGATGATACCTCCCAAGTACCTTCGATTGAGTCTGTTTCGATAGTCAGTGAGTTTCTGGATGTGTTTCCTGCAGACCTTCCTGGTATGCCACCGGATAGGGATATTGATTTTTCTATTGATCGGGAGCCGGGTAATCGCCCCATTTCCATACCCCCTTATAGAATGGCTCCAGCAGAGTTAAGGGAGTTAAAGGCCCAACTTCATGAATTATTAGGTAAAGGTTTTATTAGGCCAAGTGCATCCCCTTGGGGTGCTCCTGTTTTATTTGTGAAGAAGAAGGATGGGAGTTTTCGGATGTGCATAGACTACAGGCAACTGAATAAGATAACTGTTAAGAACAAGTATCCTCTTCCTCGCATTGATGATTTGTTCGATCAGTTACAAGGTGCTTGTACCTTCTCAAAAATCGACTTGAGATCTGGTTATCATCAACTGAAAATACGGGCAGCAGATGTGCCAAAGACTGCTTTTCGAACCAGGTATGGGCATTATGAATTCTTAGTAATGTCTTTTGGACTAACGAATGCCCCTAGTGCGTTCATGAGCCTGATGAACGGGATTTTTAAGCCATATCTGGATCTCTTTGTTATTGTATTTATTAACGACATACTGATATACTAAAAGAGCTAGGAAAGAACATGAGGAGCATTTGAGAATTGTATTGGAAGTGTTGAGGGAGAAAAGGCTTTATGCCAAATTCTCCAAGTGTGAGTTTTGGTTAGATTTAGTGTCCTTCTTGAGGCACGTAGTTTCTAAGGATGGGGTGATGGTGGATCCTTCTAAAATTGAAGTAGTGAAGAGTTGGGTAAGACCTACTAATGTTACGGAGGTAAGGAGCTTTGTTGGTTTAGATAGCTATTACCGTCGATTTGTCAAGGGATTTTCTTCTGTTGACTCCCAACTGACAAATTTGACTAAGCAAAACGGATGAATGTGAAGAAACTTCTAGAACCTCAAGACCTTGTTGACTACTTCACCAATTCTTACCTTGCCAGTGGAAGGAAAGAATTTCATTGTTTATTGTGATGCATCTTATTCTGGGTTGGGTGCAGTGCTAATGCAAGAGAGAAATGTGATTGCTTATGCTTCAAGGCAATTAAAAGTGCATGAACGTAACTATCCGACCCATGATTTGGAGTTGGACGCAGTCGTGTTTGCATTAAAGCAATGGATACATTATCTATATGGGGTTAAGTGTGAAGTCTATATAGATAATCGTAGTTTACAGTATGTCTTTACTCAGAAAGATTTGAGTTTGAGACAGAGGAGATGGATGGAAATACTGAAGGACTATGATGTTACTATATTGTATCACCCTAAAAAAGCTAATGTGGTGGCAGATGCTTTAAGTACAAAAACAGGGAGCATGGGAAGTCTAGCCCACTTACAAATTTCTAGACGCCCATTGGCTAGAGAGGTTCACACTCTGGCTAATGACTTTATGAGGTTGGAAGTACTAGAGAAAGGAGGATTTTTGGCCTGTGTGGAGGCAAGATCTTCTTTTCTTGACAAGATTAAGGGAAAGCAGTTTACTGATGAGAAGCTGAGCCGAATTCGAGATATGGTATTGCAAGGAGAGGCTAAAAAGGCAATAATTGATCAGGAAGGCGTTTTGAGAATTAATGGAAGGGTATGTGTGCCCCGTGTTGATGATTTGATCCACACTATTCTTACAGAGGCTCATAGTTCAGGATATTCTATTCATCCTAGTGCAACCAAGATGTATCGTGACCTAAAGCAACATTTTTGGTGGAGTAGGATGAAGCGTGACATTGCTAATTTTGTTGCCTAATGCCCGAATTGTAAGCAGGTAAAGTATGAACACTAGAGGCCCGGAGGAACACTTCAGAGAATGCCCATTCCTGAATGGAAATGGGAAAGAATTTCAATAGATTTTGTGGTTGGTCTTCCTAAGACATTGGGTAAGTTTGATTCTATTTGGGTAATTGTTGATAGATTAACTAAATCCGCTCACTTCATTCCGGTCAAGGTGACTTACAATTTAGAGAAGTTCGCCAAACTCTACATCTCAGAAATTGTTCGATTGCATGGAGTTCCACTTTCCATCATATCAGATAGGGGTACGTAATTTACTTCTAAGTTTTGGAGAACATTGCATGCTGAATTAGGTACTAGGTTAGATTTTAGTACTGCATTTCACCCTCAGACAGATGGACAGTCTGAGCGAACAATTCAGGTGTTGGAGGATATGCTTCGTGCATGTGTGATAGAATTTGGTGGTCATTGGGATTACTTCTTAACTTTAGCAGAGTTTTCATACAATAATAGCTATCACTCAAGTATTGATATGGCCCCATTGAGGAACTTTATGGGAGGAGATGTAGGTCTCCCATTGGTTGGTTTGATGCATTTGAGGTGAGACCATGGGGTACCGATCTCTTGAGGGAATCATTAGAGAAAGTAAAATTCATTCAAGAAAAGCTTTTAGCGGCTCAAAGTAGGCAGAAGGAATATGCAGATCGAAAGGTTAGGGACTTAGATTTCATGGAGGGTGAACAAGTCTTGCTGAAGGTTTCACCCATGAAAGGGGTGATGCAGTTTGGTAAGCGAGGTAAGCTTAGTCTGAGGTATATTGGTCCATTTGAAGTGCTGAAGCGCGTGGGGGAGGTGGCTTATGAATTGGCATTACCTCCAGGACTCTCAAGAGTGCACTCGGTATTTCAGGTGTCTATGCTGAAAAGATATCATGGGGATGGAAACTACATAATTCGTTGGGATTCAGTTCTTGTTGATGAGAATTTGTCTTATGAGGAAGAGCCGGTTGCTATTCTAGATAGAGAAATCCGCAAGTTGAGATCAAGGGAGATTGCATCCATCAAGGTTTTCAATAGAAGAATCGGCCAGTTGAAGAGTCCACTTGGGAGAAGGAGGCTGATATGCAAGAAAGATACCCACACCTTTTTACAGATTCAGGTACTCTTTCTCACCCTTGTTTTTCTTCTTGTGATCGTTCGAGGACGAACGGTGGGTAAATTGGTATCTATTGTAACGGCCTGTTTAGTCGTTTCGAGCAGTAGAATTAATTTTGTTAAAAACTGACTGGGTCGACAGATCACGCGACGGACCGTCATGGTCACGACGGACCGTGACGGACTCCGTCGTCCCACACTTGTGTAATTCTCCGACTGCTCTCCTCATTACCCTCGATGACAGGTACGATGAACCGTCATAGGCACGACAGTCCGTCGAGAGTCTATGTGCCAAAACACTTAAACTCTTAAATTTGGATACGGGGATCAAATCTCTGAACTTCGCGACGGAACTGCAGCATGGACCGTCGTAGACACGACGGACCATCACAGACCTTTCTACTGAAATTGAGTCTCTGAACTCTGTGACGACCCTGCAGGATGGACCGTCGTAGGCACGACGGGCCGTCACGAGTGGCTTAACCTTGACTGGGTCAGATTTCCGCTGAAAGTTTTTAAGGGGCGTTTTGGACTATTCATGATTATAATTATAAAGTTAGTGGGGTAAGATTAATAATTTAATTACTTGGGGGTTAAAGGAGATAACCTTTAAATAAATAGTGGGTTACTTTTATCATCTTTTATACTTAATTACATGATAATTAGGGTAAAAGAAAAAGAGTTTGAAGAAGAGAAAATTAAAAAGAAAAGAAGAGAGAACGAGCGAGAGAGAGAAGAACGAAGAGACAACAAGGACATTGGAGAAGTAGATTGCTTGATCACGATTCTTCGGTGGTGGTAGGTTATAGTTTATGCTATCTCATAGTAAACTCTAAATAGCGATTGATATGTATTGGGTAGTATTGTAAAGTCTTCTATATGCTTAATTTTATGGTTGCATGATGTGATTATATAATTGTGATGGATTAGAATGATGAGGCTGTTGAATCTTAAACCTTAAATCTCTATTAATGATGATGCCTTGACATAAAGGAAGTCTTGATGAACTAAAGTAATGAGATTAGGGGATCGGGTGTCACGATCCTAAAAGTAATATTAGGGGATCGGGTGTCACGAACCGACACGTAGTATTAGGGGATCGGGTGTCACGAACCGACACGTAGAATTAGGGGATCGGGTGTCACAAACCGACATGTCAAATTAGGGGATCGGGTTTCACGAACCGACACGTAGAATTAGGGGATCGGATGTCACGAACCAACACGTAGTATTAGGGGATCAGAGTGTCACGTTCCGACACGTAGTAGTAGGGGATTGGAGTGTCACGTTCCGACACAAGAAGAATAAAGAGGATGAATCTTTAATTATGTTAATATACTCAAATTTAAAGAACCTATTTTCCAAATAAGTATGGTGTGGAGGCTTGAGTCCTCATAGATGTGCTGGGTGTTGTGGCCAATGGTTGTGGTACTTGTTGTTGTCACCTGTTGAGTATGGTAGTCGACTTTACATCATTATTTGATATATATTGCTTACTATTTTGAGTTGTCCGATGATACCTACTCAGTACGTGTACCTTGTACTGACCCCTACTTGTATTTTTCTCATTGTTATTTATGGAATGCAGCAAACGTGCCATCGACTTCGTCTCGCCCGCAACTCTAGCCAGTCTTCAGCATATCATATTTAAGGGTGAGCTATTGTTCCTAGCTCAGACTGGATTCTCTCATTCGTGTCTTGATGTCCTTGAAGTTCGGACATGGACCATTCATTTACTTATTTTAGTTCTTAAATACTCTTAGATTTAGTAATTTGAGGATAGATGCTCTTGTGGTGATGACTTCCAGATTTTGGGAATAATAAGTATTAAATTTTAGAAGTTATTTATTGGTTATATTAATGAGTTTTAAGTCTTCCGCATTATATTTTGTTCATTATGGTTGAAATATTGGTAAATGATTGGGGTTTAGATTGGTTGGTTCGCTCACATAGGAGGATAAATATGGGTGCCACTCGCGGCTCGTTTTGGGTCGTGACAGAAAATAAGAAGAACAAAGATACAGTAGAAAGAATAAAGAGGAATTACCATGTGGGGGTACTTGTCCTCATCAACAACCCTCCTGTTTTCAAGCTTAATGTTTAAAAACTGATCAACTGAATGTAGCGTTCCTTGAATAGCCAAATTGCTCTTTAATTCCATAGTCACTTTCTCTGCCCACCAGATCCTTGAAATATGAAAAAGAACTTACTGGAAAAAATACAGTGGGCCAGGAGTAAAACCAAGTTGGAATATAGACCAAATAAACTCATGAAAAAAAATGAAATATGAATTGATTGAAATAAGATAAATAATTATACTCTACAAAAATCGAAGATAACAACGCAGACATCAATTGTATACAAATTAGGCATGAATTACGAAGAACATACAACAATAAGAAAGAGGATCAACGAATAATACTCCCTCCATTTCAAAAAAAAATGACCTCCTTTCCTTTTTAATTTGTTTAAAAAAGAATCATCTCTTTCTTTTTTTTAAAACACCTTTCCACGTGGCATGTTAAAGGCCAGAAAATTAAAAGATAATTTTGTAGATTTGACATAACATTAATTTAGACCACATGGTCAAAAGTATTATTTATTTTCTTAAACTCCTTGTCAAGTAAAACTAGACTATTCTTTGTGAAACGGATGAAGTATAATTTTTATCTCCCAGGGAGTAACACACTATATTGTACGTATACTCGGCAGCTATCTGCTTTAAAAACTAACAATTTTCAGCCTTTCTTATACCACAATACAACAAGAACGACACACCTAGTTAGTAATATTATAAAGGCTCATAATACTGTGAGGGATTTGAAGGTGAGATATGCAAGTATTAAATCATGATAAGTTACCCTCGACTTTTGGAGAATCTTCAAGAGCTATATGGACTTCCTCATCAATATTCTTAGGCCCTATGTTCAGGGATCCAACTCTCCGCCCATCATCTCCCTTAACACCCGTACCACCCCTCACCTTCACCCCCAACTTATAAACTAAAACTCAAAATTGCACACTATTATTAACACACCATAGAATCCCTTTTGTTTAGACTAAATTGCATATAAAGGGGATGTTATTCAAATAGTTTCAGTTGATTAGGAAATGAAATTAACAGTATATTTTGACACCCAATAATCTCATACTCTCGAAAATAACAACAAAAACAGAAACTAGGAGTATCAAATGGGCGGGTTGAGTTGAAATTGGAAATATTAAAATGGGTTCAATAGAAATCGGGTTGGGTCTTGACCCACCCAAGTTTACTTTGGGCTCAAATGGACTAAAAAACAAGTTGGGTCTTGACTCGCCCAATTTGACCCGATTAATCTCAATAATATAACATATTGATATCTAACTTTTATAAGCACAATTTGAATTTCCCGCTTAGAATTTTTTTGTTAAAAGAGTAACAAATGGATAGATAAATCCTAAAATATGTTAAATAGATAATAATTCATACCTTCAATATAGGAAAATATCTTAGTAAAAAGTTTTAAAACGCGTTAAAATTGGAGATTGAATTGGGTTCAATTGAGAATTCTCTTCAAATGGGTTAAACTTGAATGGGATGAGAATGAACCCAATTCACATTATCTTGAGCCCAACCTTCAAATTCTGGGCGGGTTACCTCTGTTTGGTTTCACTTTTGACACCCCTAACAGAAACTACAGAAAAATAGAAAAACGAAAAAGATTTATCGGAAGAAGAGGAAGGATTTTTAAATGGAGGGAGTAGTATTTTACAATTTTAAAACGAAATAAAATAAGAGAGTTTATAAAACTTTTTAAGAAAATCGGTTTTAAAAAAATGCCACTTAATTTTTTTTTAAAAAAAAAAAGACTCTCAATTTTCAAAAGACTCAAACAAAAGAAATCACTATAAAATATCAAAGAAGGTTCTGGGTTCAATTCACACTTCCATAAGAGTTTAAGCATTTGAAGTCTTTACTAACGTGCAGTTGACCTGCTATTTGTCTAAAGGTTTTACAAACTTTGAAAATGCTATCAAGTAAAAAAAGAAAATCCTATATTTTGATATTGAAAGGAAATAGACTAAAAATGGGGTGGGGGATTTTTTAAAAGAAAATAACTCCAATATTGATAAAAAAAATAAGTAATAAATAAAGCATACATTTTTCAATTTAAACACAGAAAAAAACAACAACTATATTTTTGAAATTTTAATTAAAATTAACCAAATTAAAACAAAAGTTAGTTGGTACAATAAAAACTCATAAAAAATAAGAAGAAAAAAGGAAGAAAAATTTAAACTTCGGCTTTTGGTCCACCTGTCCTTAGTCTAAAGTAGCTTCTTCTGAAATAAATGGGTTCTAGCCCATTCTGCCTTAAAAACTGCTTGCTGCAAAAGAAGAAAAAATTACTTGGATAATTTTTTTTTAAAAAATAATTATTGATTTTAATGATTTTATTTATATATTATCATTTATAATAATACTATATTAAATCTGAAATATATTAAGAGTGAATTAAGTATGTAATATATATGTATTATAACTATTGTTAAAATATATTATCTTTGTTTGGTAAGAAGTCGACACATTGTATTATAAAAATATTAAAATGTGTGATAAATGTATTGTCTATCAATAAAACTTGTATTATATGTGAACAATAAATTATTGTTGTAATATGAATTAAAAATATATTATGAACGTATTAAGAGTTATAAAGTGAAAAAAAATGTTATTGCTAATAATGGTAAATATTTTTTTATTTATAGTATGTTTATGTAAGTTACCCGAATATGTTTGTGTTTAGGCCCATTTTCTTGGTATATCATATATAAAGAAAAATGTAGATCTGCGTATATCAAGCTGTGTATCAGCCAAATTTTCTTTAAAATCCTGTATATCGCTTCTTTTTTACCTGTAATCATGCCTTTCAACCTGTATATCCACACTTTTGTCCGTATATCAGCATATACGTTATATACATTATCTATACAACCATTTTTTGGATTTTTGGAGGCTTATATTTGGACTTCCAACCTATGTATAAATCGTCATCATCGATTGATAGAAATTGACAAGCTAATCAGAGTAACCAGTGAGTGTTCATATAAAAAAATATTATCAATGCTTTGGCACGCTTAGCTTTGAAAAAATCTGCAACAAATATCAAATCCAAGTGTGAAGCATCTAAGCAATAGCGTACAGAAACAGATATGGTGCTCTGAACTTGTACGACGTTTTTCTACAAATCAAAATCTTTGAATTGATGTTTCTATTTTTGTAACACCACAAGATTTTGAAATGCATTATTTCAATTGTCAAGCCACAGAGAAAATCAACAAGATATTTGATAACCTTAACTTGAATCACTCACAATTACTGGGAAGGTATAAGAAGTATGATAAGAATTACAAAATCCGTTATGACGTGCCAGAGCTTAGAAAGGAGGATGTGAAGATTATGGTTGAGGATAGAATTTTGACAATAAATAGTGTCACAAGACTTGCTTTGCTTTATTGTTTCCATTATATTTTCAGTCATTTGAATTCATTCAAAAATTGGCCAGAATAGTTTCACAATAAAATTAACTTTTTGGTATTTTCTAAATTGTATGAACATTTATTATAGTACTGTATTTTTGTCATTTTACTTCTGCTTCTTTATTTTTTTGTCTCTCTTTTTATAATAAAATAATATGGTGCACATTCAAATTGGTCAAATTCATCTTGTAAAATGACACTTCAAAAATATTGACTTCATGTATCTAATGCAGTTTCATCAATATAAAACACCATGTGAATTACTCTGTGCTTCACGCAATCATTAAAAATATAAATAATTTGCTAATATTATTTGAAATAAATAAAAGTACCTCTCTTTACTATATATATATATATATATATATATATATATATATATATATATATATATATATATATATATATATATATATATATATATATATATATATATAATGTATTTTTATGCATATTTAATAATTTTAGTTGAATAATTTTTAGGAGTTTCTTCTTACATAAAAATGTAACGGTTTGATTCCGTCATTATGGAAAAGCCAATGGGAAAAGAATTGGGGCTAGAACTTTTTGGACATTATGAGTAGATAGCTAAAATGTTAAGGAAATCTAATTATGCTTTGGACCATATGAGTAGATAGCTTAGACGTTAAGGAACTCATACGAATTTACAAAATCGAATTTGGGCTAGTAAAACTCTCAAAAATAATCTTAGCGTGAACATGTAACATTCTGTCTCCCTGTAAGCCACCAGAGCGGGATAGATGTAGCTGGATTGGGTCCCGCTGTAGCGAGAAAGACGCGACTTAAGTCGGAAATAAAATCTCAAAAACGTTATTTTCTGTAAAAGTTCAATCTTAAGAGCTAAGAAATGATACGAAACTATTTCTCGAAGGTTTTCCACCTCTTTTAGAACTAAAGGTACGGAGTTTACTCCCCTAATCCATTTTTTGATCCGTGAAACATATTGTTTTGAGTTATTATTGATAAGCGAAAGTTTTGATATAGAATTCATGGTAGAAACAACTGTAATTGAGAGCATGGGTTAATAAAATTGTTACCGATCTAGGTAATTGATGTTTGTTTATCAATTCTCGTATTATAATTGTTGTTTGTAGATCAAGAACAAGCGGAACGAATTCAAAAAGGGAAGAATCAAGTTTCTTAGTGGATTGACGCTTTATTCGAGGTAGGTGATGGTTGTGATTTCATGTTCGTGTGATGTATACAAATGTTGCACTATTGATCACCCTTATAGTAAATGTCGATAAATTAATAATTGTATGCCATGAAAAACCTCTTGTTGTATGACTGTGAAAATATACATCCTGATTGTGATTGTGGCTTCTTGAATGGGCGGGTGTCACGATCTGACACACTAATAGGGATCGGTTGCGACGTTCTAACATAAATATAGGATCGGTTTCCACGTCCCAGTATAAATAAAGAATAAATTTCCATGTTCTGACATAACATTGGATCGGGTACCACATTCTGGTATGTTAATTGCTTGGGTGTGGGTTCCATGAGAGAACTATTGAAGAGGACCACTGAATTGTGTTGTGTATATACTTGTGATGATATCACTAATATCTACTGATGATTGATATTGGAAGATGCTATAATGCTCAAAATTGAAAACCAATTTGAATTATTGAGAATGTGTGATGCTACATTAATCTTGAAAAGATGACTAATATTGTATATATTCGGTATATGCCTATTTTATAATGTTGTGGTTAATTTCACGTGTTTCACTTATTTTGATAGACGTGTGATCCTTCCACTACATTGTGGTTGTGTAGTGATACTATACTTGCTCTTTCTTTGTTGAGTACAAGGAATTTTCAGGTGTCTATTGATAGACTTCACCTAAGTGACTATTGAGTGTTGCCAGATTCAAGGGTGAGAAATCTCTTTCAGGGTGCCATGAATCTTTCCTTTTTAAGTCCCCTCATTTTGGACTCAGATTATTTGTGAAGGTGTTGTTTAGTTTTGGAGTTGTACCCCTCGTTCTTAGACATGTCATTCGTAGAGTTTTGGTTAAATTTTCATATTAGTTTGATTAGTTATGTGTTCAAACCTTCGGAATTTATGGGAACTTTGTTGTCATTTAAAATTGTTTCCTTATCTTTAAATGTTTAGTTTATGATTAAGTAGTCTAGCTTGGGTTCTAGTTATTGTTCTCACAGCAAAGATTTAGTGTGGGTGCCAATCACGATGGTCTAGTTCGTGACAAAGTTGGTATCAGAGCCCTAGGTTCGTTTATTTTATTGTACTAAAACGAGTCTAGTAGTGTCGTACAGAACAATACGATGACGGCCATACTTTTCTTCGAGAGGCTATAGGACATTAGGAAAATCTAACTTCTTTCTAGTCTTCATTTTATGACTTAAATCCAACTGATATCTAGGTAATACATATTCGTATCTTTCCCCTTCATTCTATGGTCCTAACTTGAGTTTCAAAAGTGTTAACACCATCACTAGAAAGATGGGATATGTATAGACTAGCGCCAATTGAATAGGTTCACCATTTAGAACAAGTATCCACTGCCTCAGAGAGATGATCTTTTGATCAGTTTCAAGGTGCATCCATTTTCTCTAAGATTTATTTAAGGTCTGGTAACCATCAGTTAAAGATTAAGGTGGTTAAGTATTGGGTTTGACAAAGTTCTATGATTGAAGTTAGCACTTTTGTGGGGCTCCCAAGCTACTATTTTTGCTTGTGGTATGAGTTTATCCAATTAGTATCTCAACAATGTGAACTAGACGCCGTAGTCCCAAGTGATGTGACATAAGCAAGTTCATTGGAACTGAAAAGTTTCCAATTGGTATCTTACCTTGGGGAGAGTATAAGGCATGGTTGATGGTCATTTATGGAACAAAATAATTAAAGAAATTCTATTAGGTTGCGAGTTGTAACTTGGAACGGTGAATGTGTGCTTCTAGATTTCTGAAATTAACTAAGAATGTGAAGGGTGTATTACTTGAATGCTTTGATATGATTATGTGCCCTGTATTGAATGTTCATGTGCAATGAGTTGACATAAATGTTGAAATTATGCTAGTTGTAACCGCTTGAATGTCGTGGAACTTGTTGTGAAAAGAAATACATCACGATATTAGGTTCAAGGGTTTAGATATATTACGATGTGGTTTGTAAGAGAGAAATATAGATGTGCATTGCAACCAACTGATAACCATGTGAGAATCTGGGTATATCTTGGGGATATATGTGTGGTATTTTTGAAACTGTGTAAAAAGATTCTAAAGTGCGTACTTCGTGTGATCGATTGGGGTGTAGACAAGGACTATCCTAGTTATGAGGGTTATTCTAAAACTGCTAAGTAGAATGGGAACCTTTGGGAAATTACAAAAGAGAAAACCCTTAGAAAATCAGTTCGCCTGGGTTATGTTTCTGTATGGCCACCAACAAGAGGCCGCAGTGGTGAGTTTCCCCACCAGAGTGGGATGAGGCAAGGCAGAACCTCAACTTGTCTCCCCTGTATTCCGTTAGTCACAACAATTGACCCGAAATTGTATCCAAACAAACCCCCATGATCTAATTTAGTGTTCAAAATTGAATGTAAATTATAAGTGTGTTCAATTATCGATAACCTGAGTATATGAGGAGGAATTTAGTGAGACAGTGGAGGACTGGAAAATGGTAATCCAGGTAGAGGATTACTGCAGCCAGGCAAAAAGGTTGACTGTAAAGAGGATAGATCTTAGTTTTATATTTTTCTAGGTACGACCGAGTTTAAGGGTGTGATGCAGTGGTCACAAGAGCTACTCTTGTTTGTGCCCGGACGACTATTGTTTTATTTGATCCGAGTTCTACTTATCCATATGTTTTTAAATTTCCATAAAAGTTGATGTGTTTTGTGATATTGATGCCCCTATCCATGTTTCTACCCAAGTAGAATAGTCAGGCGTAGTCACCCATGTATATCGTGTTGTCCTATTGTGTTTATGAATATTCATATTTGGGTTTATTTGGTTATGTTGGATATAAGTGACTTGATATAATCTTAGACATGACTAATATTATGTTTGTAACTCTAGAGATTGATTCGAGTGGGAAGGGTACAAGCCTAAGTTAGCTACGATCATATCCTACATTTGGGCAAGGAAACTGGTAGGACGGGGTTTTTTGTAATATTTGAATCATGTTTGGGATGTTTAGGTTGAGAATATCCCTATATTTAGCAGGTTCCCATGGTGTCTGAGTTTAAGGAAGTGTTTCCTACATATTTTCCTCGTATGCCTCCCCATATAGATATACATTTTTGCATTGACTTAGAAATTGAAACTCATCCCATTTCCATCCCTCCATATTGGATGTCTCCAAAATAATTCAGGTAGCTTAGAGCTCAAATCTAAGGGCTTCTTTATAAAAGTTTCATTCGTCCTAGTGCTTCTTTGTGGGGTGCTCCTATCTTGTTTATGAAGAAGAAGGAGGTCGTATGAGGTCTAGTGATTTTATCTTAAGCCATAAAGAAGTTAATTGATACCGGAATGAAAAAATTATGGATAAAGAAGTTTCTAATGATTACACTTGGTCGAAAGAAATTGAAAATTTTAATAAGAAAATACATGCCAAAATTGGGTCGGTTATTTAAATTTGACGAGTGTACCTGAGTTTGAGGTATCATGTTTATGAAAATGTTGACTCGTAGTGATAGTCAGGGTTGGCTATTCATAATGGTAATAAGATTTTGTGGTGGATTGTGATGGGATGCAATTATATTATAAGATTGTTCGTTAATAGAATTGTGTATAGTAATTTTGACTTGCAAGTATCTAAGGTTTTGGTTCCCTAATATATGGTGAGTAACATAGTAGTATGGTAAGTTTTAAGAAATGGTATGCCACTCAAGTAAAATATAAAGAGCTAGACAAATAATGAAGGAATATATATTGAGATGCAGTACAACCTTTAGAGATAGGCAAGGGAAAAATATTTTATTTGATTGCAGAGGCTAAAAAGATATCTTCACAGGGGTAGATATTTGGGTTTAGAGACTCATGATTTCATTCATTTTGTTGTGGCTATGGTAATAATGTTACAAGTCTGTCAAATCGATTAAAAACAATCGGAAAGGACTTTTGAAAGGAGATTTACAAACATTAGCTCGAGTAATATGATAAGTATTTGGTTTTGTTTTTGAGTTAAGTGATGAGTACGATGGAACTTCTAGCGAAAGGTATTGTAAGATCGATCGAGAGGCGATTAATGATAAGCGAAGATCCATAAGTTCATAAAAAAATTCAAGGTATAATCTAACGTTTATAGGTAAGGGGATTGTGATATATAATTTTGTTTATAATTCATGTTTTTCATTATATTTCTACATTTGTGGTGATATATTTTTTCAAGGTATAAATTGGAAAGTGAGAAATGATCAATTGTATCCGGTATTGCGCGTATGAAAGGAGTTACGCTTGGGTTGAGTCATAAAATTATTACTATTTATTGCTAAGTAGCTAAGAACGTTTTTTCTTATAGAGTATTGGTTTGTAATAAGGTAAATGGTCAGAGTGTTTATGATTATTGTTAGTATTGTGAGTATGCACTAGCTATGGTCTCGTGTGATTTCACTTTTGTGGAGTGAATTCCTAGTGGTTGATCAGGGGTACCAAATTATGCGATGTTTTGTTGATTGAGTAAGCAATATGGGAAGATCTGGTTATTTTGAATGACATAATTTGAGTTTTTTTGGCATATTTAAATTATTTTAGCGACTCTACATGTACAACCTTGCTTATGAAAATCTATAGATGAGCTACCATGTGATTTATGGTTGTCAGACAATATGATATTTCATCTTGTTGTTGAGGTCATGTACTGATTATGTATGGTTGAATATAAGGATCATTGAATCCAATAATACTATTTTGAAGAGGTAATCTACAATTACTAATTCTATTTTACTAGTGTTGTTGGATGGTTTGTATGTTTGGACATATCCTCCCACAAGGAGTACTCTGATGTCTAAGGATTGAAATTATTTTAACTTAAGCCCATGGAAATTTATGTTGTGGGATGGAGATGTTGATAAGAACTATCATTGTTTGAGTATTATGAGCATGTGTTGATTGGATTATGTTCACCTTTAATTATGTAGAGTTTTGATTTGGGATTTTATCATGGTTATTCGAGAAAGGATTCTTCTTGATGTTTGTGTGAAGTCTTTGACAACATGTTGCAGACATGAGTGTGATCAACTTTAGTGGTTATTGAGAATCACTTTTGTTGTTAGTTGATGATACATACAACAACATTTATCACTGGAGTATTGAGATGTCTTCATTAAGACATGTATGGGAGGATGTGTAACTATTCAATTAGTTTGTTTGGAGACGAAGATTATATCATAAAGTGAGACTCAATTTGTTAACCAAGACCTTTTGTATGAGGAAAAACCAGTTGAAATTCATGATTATGTTGTCTATAAGCTAATGACATGCGAGTCAAGTATCCCCGGTTGTTACTCTACCCTTAATTTAGCAAGTTTTTTTTCAAGTTGATCACTCGGGAATGAATGACGGGTAAAGTGGTATCTGTTGTAACGACCTATTGAAAGTCCAATTGAGAAAGAATTGGCGCTAGAAAAAAAAATCATAGTATTTTGATGAACCCCAACCTAGTCTGGATTTGGACGAAATCGCAGTCAATAAGGTGTAGGGAAATTTGGTACTGAATGAGAGATCTACTTATGACTGGAATATGTGAGTATATATCTAATATGTTAAGGAACCCGTACGAGTGTACGATATTAATTTTGGGAGAGTAGAACTCCCAAAAATGATATTAGCATGAATGGGTAACATTCTATCTTCGTGCAGAGGTGTCGCCAGAGCGGGGCTGCTGTACAGGGTTGGGTCCCATTGTAGCGGGATAAATGCGACCTATGTCATAAATAAAACCACCAAAACATTATTTTCGATAGAAGTTAGTTCTTAAGAGCTAAGAAACGACCCAAGGGTATTTCTTGAAGGTTTTCCACCTCTTTTAGCACTAAGGGTAAGGATTTTACTCCCCTAATCCATTTTCTTATCTGTGGAACTTATTTTCTTGGGTTATTATTGACGGGGGAGGCTTTTGATATAGAATTCATGGTGGAAACAACCCTAATTGCAATAATTGATTAATTTAAGGTTTATAGAATTTTTAGTAATTTGGGTAATTAGTGTTCGTTTATTGATTCTTGTATTATAATTTTGTAGACCAAGAGTAAGTGAAAAGAATCCGAAAAGGGAAGATTCAAGTTTCTTAGGGGATTTATGTTTTTTTCGAGGTATGGTTGTGAATTCATGTTGGTGAAATATATTCTTGTAATTGCTTCATGATAACATATGTATCCATACAAATGTATCATTATTGATCGCTATAATCATAAATAACAATAATTGAATAATTGTATGCCATGAATCACTTTTTGTTGTATGATTGTGAGATTAAACACTGTGAATGCTATTGTAGTTTGTTAAATGGACGAGTGTCATGATTCGACACACTAACTAGGATCGATTGCTACTTTATGGCATAAATATGGTATCAGTTTCCACATTTTGACATAAATATGGGATCAGTTTCTATATTTTGACTAAATATGGGTTCGGTTTGAATGTTCTGACATAAACATTGGATCTAGTACCACGCTTCTATATGCTGACAGTTTGGGTGTGGATTCCATGACAGGACCATTGAATTAGGTTTCATGAGAAAACTATTAAACCGTGTTGTGTATCTACTTGTGATGATTAGGTCCATATATAATGGTGGTTGATATTGGAAGATTGTATGTTTCTCTAAATTGATAACCAATGTGTATTATTGAGAACGTAGGATGCTACATTGATGTTAAAAAGAGGATTGACATTGTATAAAGAATTAAGTTTCATCACAAGCCATCTTAGACACATCTTATTCTCATAGGGTCATAGCCCTTACATAGAAAGAAAGCTACAAGTCTTATGTAAAGTCTTTAATCAAAGAAAACTAGAAATGACATCAACATCCTCAAACATATTAGGACATACCAAGAGTCTTGAGAGAAAAATCTAATTATTAAGATTCAACTATAATATCCTCACTTTCCACCACCTACACTTGTAGAAATAGAGAAGAATATGGAGTTAGTACAATTAAGCACTAAGTATGACAATCACAGAAAAAGCTTTAAAGAGTACATTTTAGTTGAAATATGGATTCATGCTATTTTGATAAAACTTCATGAACCAAGTGTAACATACATAATACAAGTCAATCATTAACATACAAGATTATACTCCCATAGTTCTCAACATATAACTATACTTATTAAGTAACCCATTAACCATTTAGACTATATATCCAAAGTTATCCTAAGACCCACCTAGGTAAGACATGAAGAGACCATCCACAAAGCCTCTTCAGTACACACCGAAGTGTTCCTTAAGACTACCAAAGATAAGGATATCCCTTTCCATCACAACTCAATAAGTCAACATTCATTACTATAGTTACTACACGAAACATTCATTTTTAATAACTTCACATAAAGACCATTGTAACATCCCTGGAACTGATATATCTAGGAAGAAGCATAGATGTTGAAAATGTCACTTTAGGAAAGAATTAAAATCTGGAAATTTTCTCAAGTTGGGGAAAAATGAGTGTTTGGTCGACTTCAAACGGTCATAACTCCTAGCTTAGGGTATGTTATAGGTAGTTCTTGATATGGTTGGAAAGACCTTGGAGAGATCTTTCCAGCGCCTACAATTTTGCACGATTTGAATATCGTTTGAGTGAGTTATGCCTTTTGGAAATGGAGTTGTTGGATTAGGGATAGTCCAATCCATATTTGGGAAAGGCAAAGTTGTCTTTTCCTTACCCAATTATTTTATTTCATTTTTTGAGTAATAAATTGAGGTCTTAACTGAGCCTATTCAGTTCACGCTTTTAGAAAACAAGTTACGCTTTTGAGAGAAGAGAAAAGAAGGGGAGAAAAGAGGAGAAAGGAGAAGAGGAAGCAAGAACATTTAAGATTGTCGAAGTTCGGCTTGTGGAATTCATAAAGGGGTGATCCGTATAAAGGTATGTGAGATCTTTATGTGTTAGTTTCATTCACCCAACACACAATATGTTTAATTCAATGAGTTTTAAATAAATTGAATGATGAATTTTGAAGTTCTTGATGAACAATTGTTGAATTCTTGTTGGTTGAGTTGTAGCATGCCTTTAGTTGATTTGATTCATTTTTCCGATTTGTTTTTAAAGTAGAATCTATTGGGCATTGAGGTTATTAGTAATACTAATTGATTGATGTGAGATCCATGGTTTAGAAGGCTTAGAGATGAAAAACGGAGAAGAAAAGTCAAACTTCCCATTTGGCAGACCCTGGGGTGCTGCGCCTGCTTAAGTCCCTTGGGCAGGCTCTGTCTGATAAGCCCTGGTGCACCACGCCAGCCAGAGTGCCTCAGACCAGAGTTTGTCCGTCAGGCTCTGACACTCCACGCCTCTTAGAGCGCCAAGTTTACTTGGACACTCCATTTTTTTCCCTATCTTTTTGTACTAGTTCCTAAGTGATGTAAGCACGTTTCTTAGTTAATTCCAACACTCTAAAGTACATCTAAACAACATGAAATCATCCATAAACATTATATCATGATCCTTGAATCCATAATCCAATTCAAGGAAAGTTAAGATCAAAGTCAAATGAGTTAAAAGTCACGTCTAAAAGTTAAAAAGCAAGTCAAAGTGAGTTCCCAGAGTTTCTGAGAGTCTTAACAAACATTTTCAACTTTGTTTTAAGGATCAAGTTACAAGTTAAGCAAGAGTAAAGAGTTAAGTTCATTCTTAGAAGTTATAAAGGGACCAAGTAATTCCTAAGAGTTACAAATGTTTTCACATTTAAACAAGTAAAGAGCCTTCGGGCTAATTTATAGAAAGAAGTAATAGATTCATGAAATGAAGCAAGAAGGGAAACTATGATATCCTAGAGATCTTTTAAAGATAAGTTTGAGCACTATTATCAAACCATAGAATCAGTATGTTTTAAAAACACAAATGTCAGTATTTTTATGGGAGTAGTATTGAGCACCAATGTGGAGATGTGAGTCCATATTAACTCAATTTCCATGAAAATGATGTAGCCATCACGAGTAGAATAGGGTCATACTTTTTAGATGAACCCTTTTCATAGTATACTAGTGGATCCATTAGGCAATTCAGGTCCTATACTCTGGCAAGGTTAGGATTGGCGGGCAGTGTAGGCCGAGTAACGCTATATAATCACTATAGCTATTAGTGATGACTGTTGGTTAGAGAATTCCTACAGAAGTCATTGTATTTTCATATAAATCAAATATTTATATTTTTAAATACATCTCAGAGATTATTTGTACCCTTGTGTACATTCAGAATTTTCAGCGTCTTTTTCAGTTAGTTTCTTTTATATTGCACATTAATTTTAAATTGCATTATATTGAAATGAGTAGTTATTCATTAGTTGAACAGAGCCAAGCTAAGTATCAAGAACCAAATCGAGTCGTGAGTGGCACCCACACTTAACCTCCTAGGTGGGATAACCAAATCGAAAGCTCAATATCTTACTAAATATTATTTTCCAAAACCTAAAAGTCATCACATCAAGAATATATAATATTCAAACACTAAGTTTAAGAGTATCAAATACACCAAAATAAAAGAATACAATAGTATATGTTCGAAAACATAATATATCATGTCATGACTAAAAGAATTCAATACGATTTTGAATGAATATATCACCCTGGAACCTGTAACACTCCGTATTCAAAACATACCAAAAATCAGCTTTTCATAAATCTGTAGGTCAAAAAAATGGTCACTATCGATGGACCGTAGTCTGATCTACGGCCGGTGCTGTGCATTTGTCATTTCCCACTGAAACTCTCCCAAGAACTATGCCCAGAAAATTGATTAACAGTCGATCCACAAGCAGATCTACGGTCCGTAAGTCAGATTACAGTCTGTGGTCTGTGTCCGTGGGTTGAGGTTCAAGTTACCCAGCCTCTTACATGAACAATGGACGACTAGCACGGACCGTCATTCGATCTTTAGTCTGTAGATCTGACCGTAGGTGAAAGTTAGCAGTCAATAATGTTATTGTGTCAACTTCAAATGGTCATAACTCTTGGCACAAAATTTATTAGGTGTCTCATGACCTATAAAATGATATATAACTGAATTATATTTCCATATTCACCGAGTTTGCTAATATCCGACCTTTGAGTTAAAAGTTATGTCCGTTTTAGTAAAGGCGTATCGAGGAGACCCAAACTATTGACCCAAACGACGGGAGTCACGATCGTTGTTTGGTCGACAATAAAATTTCCAGGGGTCTTGTGGTCTTTTCCTTGTTTAAACCCTAAGACATGTCGTTTAAGCCCTAAATCGTGAGATTTTAGCCAGTTTAAGCCTATAAACATAACAAGAACTTATCTAAGTCAAAATCATAAATCAAAACTTAGAAAATTAGAAGAAAAAAAAGGAGAAAAAGGTCAAGAATCCTCGTTCAAGAACACAACTAGATTCCATCAGTTTCAGCCCCGAAATCTAAATATTTCTCCGTGAATTTAATCACCAGGCATGTGAGATTTCACTAGCGGGTTCCTTTCACCCATTAGATCCCGAGTTTTCAGTTAGTTCTTGATTCTCTTATCATTATTAAACCTAAGGTTTCTAGAATTACAGCAGATCATTACAAATTAATTAAATATATGTTCCAAATTAGACTTTAAAGTTATTATTCACTTTATCGCATGAATTCTAGAACCCTAGCTATGTATTTCTTTGGTTCTTGAATTACACATGATAGGTCAGATATTGTAGTTACTTCATATATACATGTCTTAGTTATTAATGCATAATTATTAGATTAATTATTGCATTCTCAATTTACATGTTCAGTTTTAAGCTATCTAGTATTTATAGAAATTCAGTTATAATGTGTTAATCACTTAATTCATTTGGAGTAGCATAATATCGAGTTGGACTAGAGTTTAGCATACCTAATAGTTTTAGAACCACTAGCAAAGTAGGTTGCAATTACCCTCTGTAGGCATTAGTCTAGTGATCACGCCAGCATGCCTTTATAGCTCTAGCAAGGTATATTTGGTCCTCTCGGTGGGGAGTATACATCAGACTCCACATTTAGCTCATATGGTTTTATTATCGGTTATTAGTAGTTCCCACAGTACAGTCAGACTCTATTGCATTGATCATATTTACAGTTCAGTTAGTATTCAGTCTCAGCATGTTATAAATTTGTTCATTGCATCTAGTTAGCTCAGAATTCAATACATCATGTTCATAATACTGTACTTGCTTTTGTGCTTGTTGAGTTATGTTTTATTTAAGCTTTACTCTATCCTACATGCTTAGTACCTTTCAAGTACTGACGCATACGTGTGCTACATCTTCTCGTGATGTAAGTTCAGGTTTTTAGCATCCAGATCAAGCTTAGATCTATTCTTGATCTCCAGCGCAACGGAATTAGTGGTAAGTCCTCATTCTCCGATTACAATAGTCATGAGTTTCTTTTAGTATTTTGGTCTTTTAGTTTTAATTTTTCTAGACTTATATGGGGCCTATCCTAGTATTTCTAGTTAGTTAGAGGCTTTTTTTTAGACATAGTTACTTTCATCTTAATATTTAGTTAATATTTTATTTGTGCTAAACTCAACCATTCCAAATATATCAGTTATAGAATATGGGTATTCCCCATCTTTTCATTTTAAATTATGATTTATCTTCTTCATTAAGTTTATTATATTTAGCATGCTCATGATCATGCCAGCAGGGTTAGCTTGGGATCGCTTGTGGTTCTAGGTCCCGTGTGTCTCCGGGGTAGCTCGAGGCGTGACAGAACCTGATATGAT
This sequence comes from Solanum chilense, assembly GCA_032847665.1. Lineage (NCBI taxonomy): Eukaryota > Viridiplantae > Streptophyta > Magnoliopsida > Solanales > Solanaceae > Solanum > Solanum chilense. The sequence continues at coordinate 57,247,452 of CM064974.1, forward strand.
GGAGACTGACTAGAGATGAGGCAATTTTAAGTCATTGCTACGCTCGTTACACTTCATAAAATGAAAACAAACAAAAACAAAAATAGGGCTCAGTACGGGCAACATGCTCAATAGGTATCATCGTCCAACACAAACTAGAAACCAATATACAATGAATAATAGTATGAACACAACTATGACACTTAACAGGTGCTAAGCGACAAACAACATGAACAAGTGACTACATAATTAATCACAATATGAAGCATACCCATGAGAACTCATGCCTCCATGCTACGCTCATCTAGGAAAAAAGTTCTTTGAGATTGAGTACATTAAGTTAATTCAATAGTTTTTTTTTCTTTAATCTTACTGCGTCACAGCACTCCAATCTAATTTTACCGTGTCAGAACGTGACACTCTGATTCAAGACTACCGTGTCAGAACATGCACTCGATCAAATTATACTGTGTCAGAACGTGACACTCCAATTCAAATTAAATTGTGTCAGAACGTGACACTCCGATCCAATAATACCATTAATTTATGAATTATTATCACAACTTTTCAATTCATTGATACTATTCCATCAAGCTTTCTTTATTCAAAGACATCATTTCGATAAAGAGGGTTCAATATTATAAATTCCATGGTCTCAGAATTTCAAACCAATCACAAACCATACAACAAAACCACATAATCACACAATCAAGTACATAGAAGACTTCACAATATCATTTAATGCATGCATATCAATCGCTATTAAGAGTCTATGAATAAACCATAACCTACCTCCACCGAAGAATCGAAGTCAAACAAGCTGCTTCTCCAATACTTTTTCTTTTCTGAATGCTTTCGAACCTTTCCAATCTATCAAGTATATATGCATAATTTGCAAGTTAACGAGTCCATAGACACCCACGTTATTATATGTCTATCCTAGACCTAAAAATTCACCCAATTTTATAATTAATTTCCTAAAGTTCGAGCCTAAAGATAAATATCAATTCCTCCAATTATCATAACTTTAAAAATATTCAAATATTTCATTATATCCAAACTTGAATCAGAATATCATAACATCAAATAAAACTTGCAACTCAAAGATACGTGAATCGTATAACCAATAGTCATCAACCCTTAGAATATTTAATTATCATTACGTCATTATTACCAAGAAAATTGTATCCTCATGTCCGTAAAGGATCACGCATCACTGCACTTATGGAAATACAGAATTTAATTAAAGAAACCATTTTTCTGCAACTCACATTTAATAATATGTTATTATATGGCTTAGAAACTAAAATTTTGACATATATGATTTATAAATGCAGTGATATATCGATCTACCAACATTAATCACTCTAACTATTAAACAATTGATTCAAATTTCAAGAAGACATTTAAGTGCATTCAATTTTAAGCCAAATTCCCTTTTCTTAGAAACCAAAATCATTACCTGGATCGTCCATTCGCTATTGCCACTTCTGCCTAGCCTTCGAGCCCTCTTTTCTTTTAATTAATCCCTTAATTATTAGTGAATGCTAACTATTTAAGTATCAATTATAAAATGATAAAAGTGACCCACTATTAATTTTATTGTTATCTTCTTTAACCATAGACTATATTTAATTATTAGAATTACCCATCATTTATATAATTATAATTTTGAATAATTCAAAATACCCCTTTAGAATCTATCGAACAATATTTTATGAAAAAAAAGTTCTACTACTCAAAATAATCAGAATCCCTCAATTAATAGTATTTGAATTTGGTGTGCTGTTGTTCCATTGAGCAACTCAAAGTCAGTGGTGAGACTCCTTGCATCCGGAGGACTCTTTTATTGTTTTCGGTCATTTTCAAATATGAAATGTTATGGGGGTTTTCCCCAACATTCATGTTAGTATTTTTAGAGATTTCATAGACAGATAATATTAGTTTTGGCACTTTTCATTTCAATTGTAAACGATGATATTAAGTACCAATTTGGCTAGACTATAACAATTTAAGTATTTCCCTAGAAAACGTTATTTACTATTTTTATTGAGTTAAATTAACTCTTCCGGTGAGTTGAGTAAGCCAGGCCAAGGTTCGTCTCAAGGCCAACAATGGTCATTGGGTGCCGTCCACGTCTAGGGTATAGGCTCGAGGAATAACAACCATTCCCTAGGATAACTCTAAGTTACACTAGTTCAATGTGAAAGTACCATCCCATTCTACAATTCCCACTTAATGCTCATCTGCAACCACCCTAGACTAGGAACATCACATTCACAAGTCACATTACCTTCATTAACTTTAGACAAAGACCAACATGCTTCATTAACATTACACATACAACCCATATGCTTCATTAACATTAGACATAAAGTCAACTTACTTCATCAACATTATATAGAGACCCATTCATTCATTTACAATAAAAGGACACACCATGACTCCCTTCAATTGCCTACTTGTGGAATGCATAGATGGCATCCCATTCCACCACCTACCCTAAGTAGTACACCCTTCAAAAAACCTAGTTCGTTATATTCTTTTGTAGGGGAAAGCTTTAAATAACATAGACCATGGGAGCTTAACATGGAATATGTAGATTAACCCCTACCGGATGAGGGATCCCCACTTGTCTAAGGTACGGTCCTTCTTTCAGCCTTTTTGTGGAACACCACTAGTTAGTCCTATGTGGATGCATAGTTAAGGGATAGGCAGATTGCTTATAAGTACTACATCTCAACTCACAAAGAGTACCCATATCAAGAGGTTGCCTTTGGATACTAAACCTCTACTCACTGAGAGTATCCATCCCTTTTTAAATTTTATTGGTGCTAAGCATTAATCTCCACAGAGTTTTACACTTCCATTACATTCATTATATGTAGGTTAAGAGATTGCTACTAATTAATACATCTCAATCACGAAGAGTACGCATCCTAACCTATCATTTATTCATTGAAAAACTCTTAGGAATATTGAGGTTGTTACTAGATACTACATCTCTACTCACGAAGAGTGTCCACCTAAAAGTCCCCCATTCATTCATTAGAATTCTATTGAGAAAACCTTTCAATGGACTCATATTCATTACATTTTCATTAGTTTCATTCATTCATTGAGTGTATATATGAGAAAGGCTTTCACATAACCCCCATCATTCATGGCATTGTCTTCTAAACATGATCATACTACATTCATCATATCTACACACAATCATACTTCACATTCACAGTATACTTCAATAATCATAGTATCTTTGAGAATCACTTACATAACTTCATAATACATCTTTATTTGTATACATCATAACATCACTTCAGTTATCATTCAAGGATATAATCACCATACACATACATATTCATATACATTAGTTAAACACCGCCACCATAAATGGATCATACCACACAAGAGCAATTCAATAAGAACTAGAACAATTTAGGCCAACTTACCCTTCATCTAAGCCAGGATCACCCTTTCTTAATTCTCCAATAATTCATCATAATTAGGAATTAATAGGAATATATAAAAATAATAAAACATAGTATAAACACAATTCTAACAATATCTAATCACATTCATCAAACCCACTTTGTAAGTCAATTTAGAAGATTTGGACAAAACATACGTTCTTCAAGGAATTCCATAAAATCATATTAAAACCTTAATTAAATATTAATACATAAATATCATGACTTATAAAATATTTTAACAATGAACCCATGCATAGAATAGAAATTGGGGAAATTAATCATTTGTTCACTTTTGAAAATCTATTGAATTGGACTTCTTGAATGAGAGGTTATTCCAGAATGAAGGATCACCATACCTTATTAGTAGAAAGCCCACAATAATTAATGAATAAATCACTCCCTTCTCCTAGATTGAATTTGACCTAGACCTTCAATGGTGTTCTTAAGAGAATGTATTTGAGAGGGAAGAGTTTGATTTGGATGATAGAGTCTAAGTGAGGGTTTAATTGTTTTAATATACTTAAAGTGACTAAAAACACTAACAATAATCATCCATGACTTAATTGGAATGTGGGGTGAATTCAATTCACCCCTCACTTGGCCGAGACAAGGACATAATTGCAGGTCTAGACCAACGGCCACCACCTACGGATCGTAGGTGGTGTGACGGGTCGTCCTATAGGTCATCGTTTGGTTTCAGAGACTTGACCATGGTAGATAAGGCTCCCTAGTCTAAGTATTCACCTACGGAGGGGGTTGATGCTCCGTCAAATAACCTACTGGCCGTAGGTTACCCCATTTTTGTAGCTTTAGGGATCGAGCTTAGGGTCCTCCTCAAGGACCCCTAGGTTGGTTCTTGGGGAGTCGTACCCGAAAGTATAACCCTAAGCATGAACTTGTATTTACTAGTGTCACCCTTCATCATTTTAGACTCCAAACGACACACCAAAACACATACAACATGAAGAGCACAATATCACACACAAGACTAGTTTCCGAACGTATTGGTCGTTCCTTGATATTTGACTTCAAAACAAATCAAACCTGCCCTTGAATACTTTTTCTCATCAATTTAACAAGTTATTAACTCAAGAAATTCATGTGAAGCTCTATTTTATCCTAGTTCATTTTGAGGGTATATTTGTAATGGAGTTACAAGTCTGTCAAATTGGTTAAAAACTATTGGAAAGGACTTGAGAAAGAGTGTGCAGACATTAGCTCGAGTCTGATGATAAGTACTTTTTTTTTATTTTTGAGTTTAGAAATGAGTACGATGGAACTATTAGGGAAAGTTATTCTAAGATCGATGGAGAGACGATTAATGCTAAGTGAAGATCCATGAATTTATAAAATCATTCAAGGTATAAGCTAATATTGATAGATAAGGGTATTGATTTATACAGTTGAATTTACAATTAATTTTTTTCATTGTAAGTCTAAATTTGTGGTTATAGGTGAGAAATGATCAATTGTATCCGATATTGAGCACCTGAAAGGACTTACACTTGGGTTAAGTCATAAAGTTATTAATATTCATTGTTAAGTACCAAATAAAGGTTTCATTTAAAGAGTGTTCATTTGTAATAAGGTAAATAGTAGGAATGTTTATGATGGTTGTTAGAGCTCGTTTAGATATGCTTAAAAAAGCAACTTTTCAAAAGTACTTTTGAAAGTGATGAAACATTTTTTAAAATAAGTAGCTATGTGTTTGGATAAAAGTGTTTCAGTTGCAAAAAAGTAGTTGATGTGTTTGGCAAATAAGTATTGGTAAACACTTTTTTTTAATCAAATTGTCTCAAATACCCTTAAAACTGTTAATATGATATTAATTTAAGGTTTTTATACTTAAAAAGTAATTAACAAAAATTATATTTTACATCGATAAGTAATGTTGTTTTCTATCATTCACATATTTCTTTATCATCACAAATTTCTTATAATTATAATTATAATTATAATTATAGAAATAATAATCATATTAATAATAATAATAATAATAATAATAATAATAATAATAATAATAATAATAATAATAATAATAATAACAATAAAAGAATTAAGGGCAAAAGGTAATATACTTGATCAACATAAAATGACTTTTAAGTTGAAAAAAAAAGCACCCCTCACCTAGCTTTTAGCTTTTGGCTTAAAATAAGTCATTCTCACTTAAAATAAGTCACTTTGATAATTGTCAAACACTCTAATAAGTCAAAAACAGACTTTTAAGTCAGTTTGACCAACTTTTAAGTCCATCCATACAGGCTCTTAGTATTGTGACTATGATTTACTAGTTATGCTCTTGTGTGTTTTCACTTTTGTGGGTGAATCCCTGGTGGTGGATCAGGGGTACCAAATCATGTGACGTTCTCTTGATTGAGTGGGAAGGTTGGGAAGATTCGGCTATTTCAAATAACATATTTTGAGTTGTCTTGGCGTTGTTAAATTATTTTAGTGGCTCTACATGTACCACCTTGCTTATGAGAATTTATAAAAGAGCAACCATGCGTATGTACGGTTGTCTGACAATTTAATATTTCATCATTTCGTCGAGGTCATATTTAGATTATGTGTTGTTGAATGTGAGGATCGTGGAACCTGATTCTACTGTTCTTAAGAGATAATCTACTATTACGAAATCTAGCATTTTTGTAGTGTTGTTGGATGGTTTGTATGTTTGGACATATCCTCCCTCCAGGAGTATCTAATGTCTAAAGATTGAAATTTTTGTAACTTAAACTCAGGGGAATTTATGTTTTTGGATGGAGATGTTGTTAAGAACTATGATTGTTTTAGTATCATGAGCATGTGTTGGTTGATTTTAATTGTGGCGAGTTTTGTTTTTGAATTTTATCATAGTTATACGAGAAAGGAATCGTCCGATGTTTGTGTTTAGTCCTTGAAAGCATGTTGTAAACATGTGTGCAATCAATATTGGTGGTTATTGAGAATTACTTTTGTTGTTAGTTAAGTTTACATACGACATTATTCATCACTCAAGTATTGAGATGACTTCATTGAGACATTGTGTGGTATATATTGTAACGACCTGATTCGTCGTTATGGAAAAGTCAATTGGGAAAGAATTTGGTCTAGAAATTTTTTTCGTAGTATTTGGATTTTCTCAACGTAGTTCAGATTTGAACGAAATCTTAGTTATTATGGTTTAGGGAAACATAGTAAAGAATAATTTATCTAATTATGATTTGGACCATATGAGTAGATAACTAAGATGTTAAGAAACTTGTACGACTTAACGAAATTAAATTTGGACAAGTAGAACTCACAAAAACGATCTTAGCATGAACGTGTAATATTTGTCTTTATGTTGGCTGCCAAAGCAGGATTGTATCCCGTTGTAACGGGACATAAGCGACTTAAATCGAAAATAAAATACCAAAAACGTTATTTTTTGTAATAGTTTGTTCTTAAGAACTAAGAAATGACTCAAGGGTATTTCTTGAAGATTTTCCACTCTTTTTGCCCTAATGGTAAAGGATTTTACTCCCGTAATGCATTTTTTTATCCGTGAAATTTATTTTCTTGGGTTATAATCGGTGGGAGAGAGTTTTAATTTAGAATTCATGATGGAAAGTGGAAACAACCCCAATTGAGATAATTAGTTAATCTAGGATTGATAGAATCGTTAGTAATTTAGGCAATTAATGTTCTTTTATTGATTCTCATATTATAGTTATTGTTTGTACATCAAGAACAAGCGAAACGAATCCCGAAAGGGAAGAATCAAGTTTCATAGACGATTCAAGCTTTATTTGAGGTAGGTGATGGTTTTAATTTCACGTTGATGTGATATGTGTTTGTAATGTTTCATTATAATGCATGTATGCATGTAAATGTTGCATAATTGATCATTCTAATAGTAAATGAGGATAATTGAAAAAAATATATCTCGTGAGTCACCTCTTGTTGTCTGATTGTGAGAATATACATTGTGATTGTCATTGTGATTTATTGAATGAATGAGTCTCACGATCCAACACAATTACTGGGATCGGTTACCTCGTTCTGGCATAAATATGGGATGGATTGTTATGTTCTGACATAAGTATTAGATCGGATACCACGTTGTGGTATGATAACAGTTTGAAATCGGGTTCTATGAGAGGACCATTAAAAGGGTGTTGTGAGAGGAATTGTGTTGTGTATCTACTTGTGATGATTACATTCATATCTAATGATGATTGATACTGGAAGATTGCATATTTCTCTAAATTGATAACCAATGTATACTATTGAGAACGTGTGATGTTACATTGATCCTGAAAAAATGACTAATATTGTATATGTTTTGTATATGCTTGCTTTATAGTGCTGTGGTTACTTGCATGTGTTTCACTTATTGCGAAAGCTGCGTGATTCTACCGGTACACTACGGTTATGTATTAATAGTGCACTTGATCTTTCTTTGTTGAGTACCGAGCATCTTCAGGTGACTATTGATAAACCTCAACTAGGTGACTATTGAGCGTGACCGGATTCAAGGGTGAGACAATTCTTTCATGCTTCCATGAGTCTTTCTTTTTTAAGTCCATTCTTTTCGGACATAGACTATTTGTTAAGATGTTGTTTAGTTTCGGGGTTGTACCCGTGTTCCTAGATGTATTGTTAGTAGATATTTGGTACAATAACTCTCAGGTTATAGGGGTTGAATTTTTGCATTATTTTTGTTAGTAATATGTTTAAACCTTTGGAGTTTATGGGACTCCATTGTTATTGTTATTTAAAATTGTTTCCTTATCTTTAAATGGATAGTCTTTTATTAAGTTACCTACCTTGGGTTGTAGTAATTGTTCTCCCACCGGAGGTTTATGTTGGTGCCGATCATGACAGTATAGATCGTGACCAAAAAATAAATAATTATGTCATACCTTCCTATAAATGTATAGATGTATATTTTGGTACCATAGGAAAAACCATAAGTTTGTACATTTAATCATCTTATTTAGAAGTAAAAGAACTTCTTGTAGTTCATAATGATTTAAAAATAAATAACATAAATACACTATTTTTCAATATAAAAAATGATGATAGAAGAAGAAGTAAATAAACATATTTTTAAAGAATAGATTATTTGTATTAGGTAATATACTTTTAATGTAAACAAGTAATGATTACAATTAAATAGAGAGTAATGTTTATAAAAAAAATTTGTACCAATTAACTTAACTAAGAATAATGATTTTTTGTAACGTAAAAAATATATATGCAACGTTCTTGTTCTTAGAAAGTCAATTAATTAATTATTATTATAATTTCAAAACATTATGAGCATATACGAAAAAACGAAGTCAAACATAGGTGATCCAAAATGCCCTCTTGTCATATTTATTTTATATTTAGGCTATTGATCTAGATACAATATACTTTCTCCGTTTAAAAAAGAATGTTTTTATTTCCTTTTTAGTTTGTTTAAAAAAGAACGACCCCTTTTCTTTTTTGACAACACTTTAACTTTAACGTTCCACGTGGCATGTTTAAAATCACAAGATTAAAGGGCATTTTGGTACATTTAACAAAACTTTAATTTAAAACCATAAGATTAAAAAGTGTTCTTTCTTTTCTTAAACTTCATTCCAAGTCAAACTAGATCAATCTTTTTGAAACGGAGGGAATATATTTGACTAGTACTAATTTATATTCCTCCAGTACAAATCAAATTTATACTTAGTTCATACTTTATATTATTCATTTTTATTGTTAAATTTGACTTTATTCATTTGTATCTTTTCTGCGCTCCTTTAACGGAATATGAAATGTAATTATGTTTAATTAATTGAATTTTGTAAAAAAAAAATACAACTTGATCTTACGATGAAAACATAAGTTATACCCTTGTTTATAATATCAATAACAATGATTGTGTCTCAATTATTTCAAATGATATAGATGCTTCTTCTTTGAGTCCGCATCATCTCTCCATCCATGTTATTCATTATCTTTTAATTTTTTTACACAGGAATATTTCTCGATAGCTTTAAGAATTTTCATTATAAATAACAAATAAAAAAATAGTTTATCAAAATTTATTTCTTTTAAGCAATTAATTATAAATTTTGAAATTTTATTAGTATCAACTTTTAACATAATTAAGTTACTAATTTGAACCAAGAGACAAGTTTATAAATTTTAAACTTGATTTGTATATATAGAAGAATTTCAACCATAATTAGGATAAATCCATGAGGAAGTAATATCTCATTAGGATCTATAGTATTTTATAATACTGATATGAACTAAAAGAAAATATACATTTACAACAATAAGAAGTTCGTATAAAAATTAAACTTAAGAAACATCATAAAAATACACAAGAAAAAAAGAAATGATACAATATTCAATTGTCTAAAATCTTATCATATCCACTTCAAAAACTTATCAATATTCAAGATTTTTTTTCAAGTCAAACAAAGCAAAGAAGCATCATTGTGGTTAATATTCACTTCACAAATCTATCACTATTACAAAAAATCAGAGATACATAAGAAAAAAAGAGAGAGAAAAGAAAGAACGAGTTAAAGAAAAATTAGAAATAGTACAAGCTTATCACTTCACAAGCTTATCACTATTCAAAAGCTTTCTTATTCTTTTGTCAAGCAAAATAAAAAAATAAAAATAATACTATTGTGAAAATGAAGAGTAACTTTGGATAGAATAACACAAAAAATGTGAATTTATGTAGAAAATGGAGGAATATCGTAAGGTATCTTAACAGTCAAATTTAATATATAATGATTATGAATATATAAAATTAAAAATTATGACAGTTATAATTGTATGCATATTATATTTAAGGCCTAAGTCATCTGCAGCTACTCAAAGTTATCCGCATAATTCATTTAGACATATCAACTTATCCTTGTGCCAATTGAACACTTAATTTTTTTCAAAAGTCATTCATATTAGACACAAAATGCTGACATAGCAAAAAAATGTGTAATTCACTTTCCTTGAGCGCGTTAATTTATTAAAAATAATATTTTTCCTTTTTTTTCTTAATTTATACCCCTAAGTTAATTTTAAAAAAATTAATTAACAAAAAAAAGGACAGTTCTTCTTCTTCCCTATTTCTATCAACCCCTCCCCACCCTCACCCCCATACCACATGCACCAGTGGTTATCTTCTTTCCCCACCATTCTAATGATTCAAAATTCTTAGCATTTTGTTTCGTTCTTTTTTTTTTTTCATTTTTTGTAAAAAAAAAATCTGCTAATTTAATATGTGAGAAGAAGAAAAATTCGAACATTAGAGTTAAAAATTTATCGATATTCGTCCATCTCTATTTCGATCACTCCGATTGAACAAACATCGCCACTCATTAATTTATTAAAGATGATCTTAAAAAATTCAACATGCTTTCAATTTTTCTTGGTCATGAATCTTAAAAATAATTTATTGACGTTTATTTATTTTCACAAAAATCTCAAAACGAATGGAGAATAACAGATGATAGGAGAATAAATTTGATCGGGAAATTTTTATTTTTGTTATCTCCATTATCAATGGTGAAATTGATGGTGGCTGCTGGGGTTCACATGGTAGAGGAAGAAGAAAGGTCAAAGGGTTAGGTGGGGGTGGGGGAGATTTTCTTTTTAAATATTTTTGTGATTAATAAATAAAGGCTGGAAATTATTTTTCATTTTTTTAAATTGAAAAATTATATCTTATTGCTAGACTGGGTCCTTGTGCCAAGTGTCATAATTTTATTATACGCAAATATTTTTTTTTTTAAAGAATGTTTTATGTTCAATAGATACATATTCTTTAATATTAAAGTGTCTAATAGGTAATAGTCCTAGTTGAGGTGTCTAAGTGAATTATGCGAACAACTTTAAGGGGTTGTCGATGACTTAAGTCTATATTTAATAAATAAGATATATTATAGTGGAGCACATTATATCTAATAAAGAAGATATATTATAGTGATAGGTGAAAAGTTGAGTAATTGAATATAAAATCTTTATGAGATATTAAAAATAAAATGAATAATTAAAGATTAAATGAAGATGCTAAAAAAAAGGAGAAAAGAAAAGAAAAATGTTATGGAGGCCATAAAGTGGTGTCACATCATCATCGCTATGTTCCTCCTTTATATATAGATTCTTAAAATCATAAAAAAATTATCATTTAGTTGATTTAATGTCAAATTCTCTATATAGAAATAATATTATTTTTAATATTACTCAATTTAGATACACCCTCTACATTTTAAACTCAAATATTTACACTCTACGCTTAATGCAATTATATTGCATGTTCCAATTAAGTTTATCTATGAATGAATATTAAAATTATAAAAATATTTCTTGAAGTTATTCTTACAAAATTAATTAAAATTGATACTTATATTTGTATAAATTTTATGATTTCTATAACATTTATCATATATAAATTATATAAAATTTTATGTAACGCTGTTGAAATGTAAATTATACTTATAAGATTTATTTAAATATGTAATCACAATTTATTTAAAAATACAAATTAATTCTATTCTACTATATCATAAAAGGGAGTTTATGCCCAAGCAGACAACAGGTCAACATGCCTGCTTGGGCATTTTAAGGGCACTTTAGTAATTTGATAATATTGGAGTAATTCTACTGACTTAATATAATGTGGTTTTACTTGCATTTAAAAACAATTTTATTGCTCGGACAATTGGACCCTTCATAGTAGTTAACACAATGTTGTATGTCATAAATGGACCCTCTGTCTTATTTTTTTATGGCAACCCTATTGTCGTAAAAAATTATCGTGGTTATTTTTAAGCTGATAACAGTTTTTGTAAATTTTCAATTTAATTCTATTTAATATTTTAAAGCACAATAATTAAAATTTTTAAAAAATTTAAAATATATATTGAAAATTGAGTTGGTTTTTGAAACTTTATTTATATTATTATATTATATAAAATAGGACAAAGGAAGAAGCATATATCATTGATAAATGACTAAAAATGTACTAAAAATTATAATAATTTGAAATAAAATAAGTTGACTCTCGAAATTCTATCAGGGTAACATATATTTAGACATAAACAATAACATATATCACTTTAAAATTATTAAAAAAAAAGCATCATAAATTATAGTAATTAACAACTTAAAATATTGAAAGACATTATAAAAGGATTAATTTTGTAAGATTATCCATATCACATAAATTAGGATAAAGTGACCAGTAATGTATCTTATTTGAAAGTTACATAAAAATGTTATAAATGACAATAATTAATAGCTTAAACAATTTTTTTTTAAAATATGAAAATTTAGATGACTCTCCAAATTTCATTTGTGTCACATAAATGGAAACAACAAAAATAACATGTTCAATAATTATTTTTCTTATTTTTTAGGTTTTTATATATAAAAATTACTTTAAAATACCATAAATCCTGACAAATGACAACAAAAAATATTCTTTTAAAAAACATACAAAAATATTCCACAGAATGTTCAAATTAATCTATCATTAATTTTTTGTATAAAAATACTATAAATCATAATAATTGACCATATAAAATATTTCAAAAATGAATATATATATTGAATATTTAACTTAAATAACAGATATTAGGCTCGTGCTAATACAAACTACCATACCTAATATTAATGTCACGACCCAAAACGAGCCGCGAGTGGCACCCACACTCATCCTACTATGTGAGCGAACCAACCAATCTAACCCCAACATTTCAAACATAATGAACAAAATACAACGCGGAAGACTTAAAACTTATTAACGAAATCAATTAAATAACTTCTAAAATTTATCAATCATTATCCCCAAAATCTGGAAGTCATCACCACAAGAACATCTATCCTCAAATTACTAAATCTAAGAGTATCTAAGAAGCTAAAATAAATACAAAGCTAGTCCATGCCGGAATTTCAAGGCATTAAGACATGAAGAGAAAGATCCAGTCCAAGCTAGAAGCAATAGCTCACCCTGAAATCTGGCTTGATGAAGACTGGCTAGAGTTGCGGTTGAGTTGAAGACGATGGCACGTTTGCTGCACTCCACAATTAACAAAGAAAACAAATTCAAGTAGGGGTCAGTACAAGGCACAAGTACTGAGTAGGTATCATCGGCCAACTCAAAATAGAAAGTAATATAGGTCAGATAATAACATAAAATCAACTAATATTCTTAACAGGTGACAACAACAATTACCATACTCCTTGGCCACAACACCAAGCACATCTATGAGGACTCAAGCCTCCACACCATACTCATTTGGTAAACAGGTTCTTTAGATTGAGTATATTAACATATTTCAAGATTCATTCTCTTTACTATCCAGGTGTCGGAACGTGACACTCCGATCCATCTACTATCCTGGTGTCAGAACGTGACACTCCGATCCATATACTATCCTGGTGTCGGAACGTAACACTCCAATCCATATACTATCTTGGTGTCGGAATGTGACACTCCGATCCATATACTATCCTGGTGTCGGACCGTGACACTCCGATCCAAATACTATCCTGGTGTCGGAACGTGACACTTTGATCCATATACTATCCTGGTGTCGGAACGTGACACTCCGATCCATATACTATCCTGGTGTCGGAACGTGACACTAGATCCTCTAATCTCATTACTTTAGTTCATCAAGACTTCTTTTACACCAAGGCATCATCATTAACAAGTAAATTTAGGATTTAAGATTCAATAGCCTCATCATGCTAATTCATAACAATTATATAATCACATCATGCAAGCACACAATTAATCATATAGCAGAGTTTATAATACTACCCAATACATATCATTCGCTATTTAGAGTTTACTATAAGATAGTATAAACCATAACCTACCTCCACCGAAGAATCGCGATCAAACAAGCTATCTTCCCAAAACCTTTGCTTTCCTTGCGTTCTTCTCTTCCTCTCGATCGTTTCTCTCTTTTCTCTTTGTTCTTTCTGTTTTTCTTATTCAAACCCTTTTTCTTTTATCCTAATTGCCATATAATTAAGTATAAAAGATGATAAAAATAACCCACTAATTATTTCAAGGTTATCTCCTTTAACCCCCAGGTAATTGAATTATTAACATTAAGCCACTAACTTTATAATTATAAGCATGAATAGTCCAAAATGCCCCTTAAAAACTTTTAACAGAAATCCGACCCAGCTAGGGTTACGCAACCCGTGACGGTTCGTCATGGCTGTGACGGTCCGTCCTGCAGGTCCGTCATAAAGTTCAGAGGGTTAATTCTGTGGAAAGATTTGTGACGGTCCGTCGTGCCAATGACGGTCCGTCCTGCCATTCCGTCACGAAGTTCAGAGAGTCGATTTCAGTACCTAAATTTCAGAATTCTAAGTGTCTTGGAACGAGACCCCCTCGACGGTCCGTCGTGCCCATGACGGTCAGTCGTGGGATCCGTCAACCCAGACGGTGATTTCCATAAATAAACTCTGCTGCTCAAAATGACTAAAAAGGTCGTTACAATAGATACCAATTTACCCATCTTTCGTCCCCGAACGATCACAAGAAGAATAACAAGGCCGAAAAGGAGTACTTGAATCTGTAAACAGCTGTGGGTATCTTTCTTGCATATCAGCCTCCTTCTCCCAAGTGGACTCTTCAACTAGTCGATTCTTCCATTGAACTTTGATGGATGCAATCTCCCTTGATCTCAACTTGCAGATTTCTCTATCTAAAATGGCAACAGGCTTCTCCTCATAAGTCAAATTCTCATCCAGCAGAACTGAATCCCAACGAATGATGTAGTTTCCATCCCCATGGTATCTTTTCAACATAGACACATGAAATACCGGATACACTCCTGACAGCCCTGGATGCATGGCTAATTCATAAGCCACCTCCCCTACTCACTTAAATACTTCAAATGGTCCAATATACCTTGGGCTTAGCTTACCCCTTTTACCAAACCGCATCACCCCTTTCATGGGTGAAACCTTCAGCAAGACTTGTTCACCCTCCATGAACTCCAAGTCTCTAACCTTTCGATCTGCATATTCCGTTTGCCTACTTTGAGCCGCTGAAAGCTTTTATTGAATAAATTTCACCTTCTCTAATGAATCCCTCAAAAGATCAGTACCCCAAGGTCTAACCTCAAATGCATCAAACCAACCAATGGGAGACCTACATCTCCTCCCATACAATGCTTCGAATGGGGCCATGTCAATACTGGAGTGATAGCTATTATTGTATGAGAACTCTGCTAAGGGTAAGAAGTTATCCCAATGACCACCAAATTCTATCACACATGCACGAAGCATATCCTCCAATACATGAATCATTCGCTTAGAATGACCATCGGTCTAAGGGTGAAATGCTACCTAATTCCGCATGCAATGTTCTCCAAAACTTAGAAGTAAACTGCGTACCTCTATCTGATATGATGGAAAGTGGAACTCCATGCAATCGAACAATTTCTGAGATATAGAGTTTGGCTAACTTCTCCGCATTATAAGTCACCTTGACCGAGATGAACTGAGCAGACTTAGTTAATTTGTCCACAATTACCCAAATAGAATCAAACTTACCCAATGTCTTTGGAAGACCAACCACGAAGTCCATTGCAATTGTCTCCCACTTCCATTCAGGAATGGGCATTCTCTGAAGTGTTCCTCCGGGCCTATGGTGTTCATACTTTACTGGCTGACAATTTGGACATTTGGCAACAAAATCAACAATGTCACGCTTTATTCTACTCCACCAAAAGTGTTGCTTTAGGTCACAGTACATCTTGGTTTCACCAGGATGTATAGAATATCCGGAACTATGAGCCTCTGTGAGGATGGTGTTGATCAAGTCATCAACACGGGGCACACATACCCTTCCCTTAATCCTCAAAACACCTTCCTCATCAATTATTGCCTCTTTAGCCTCTCCTCGCAACACCATATACCGAATTCGGCTTAGTTTCTCATCATCAAACTGTTTTCCCTTGATCTTGTCAAGAAAAGAAGATCTTGCCTCCACAGAGGCCAAAAATCCTCCTTCCTCTAGTATTTCCAGTCTCATAAAGTCGTTAGCCAAGTTTTGGATTTCTCTAGCCAATGGACGTCTAGAAACTTGTAAGTGGGCTAAACTACCCATGCTCCCTGCTTTTCTACTTAAAGCATCAGCCACCACATTTGCTTTTCCTGGGTGATACAGAATAGTAATATCATAGTCCTTCAACAGTTCCATCCACCTCCTCTGCCTCAAATTCAAGTCTTTTTGGGTAAAGACAAACTGTAGACTACGATGATCTGTGAAGACTTCACACTTGACCCCATATAGATAATGTCTCCATTGCTTTAATGCAAACACAACTGCAGCCAATTCCAAATCATGGGTCAGATATTTACGTTCGTGCACCTTTAGTTGCCTTGAAGCATAAGCGATTACATTCCTCTCTTGCATTAGCACCGCACCCAAACCCGAATAAATAATGAAATTCTTACCCTCTACTGGCAAGGTAAGGATAGGTGCCGTAGTCAGCACGGTCTTGAGTTTCTGAAAGCTTTTGTCACATTCATCCGACCATACAAATGGAACATTCTGCTTAGTCAAGTTCGTCAATTGGGAAGCAATAGAAGAGAATCCCTTCAAAAATCGAGGGTAGTAGCTGGCTAAACCAAGAAAGCTCCTTACTTTTGACACATTAGTAGGTCTTACCCAATTCTTCATTGTTTCAATCTTAGAAGGATCCACCATCACTCTATCCTTAGAAACCACGTGCCCCAAAAAGGACACTGAATCTAGCCAAAACTCACACTTGGAGAATTTGGCATAAAGCCTTTTCTCCCTTAATACTTCCAACACAATTCTCAAATGCTCCTCATGTTCCTTCTTACTCTTGGAGTATATCAGTATATCATCAATAAATACGATGACAAAGAGATCAAGATATGGGTTAAAAATCCCATTCATCAAGCTCATGAAAGCAGCAGGGGCATTTGTAAGACCCAAAGACATTACTACGAATTCGTAATGCCCATACCTGGTTCGAAAAGCAGTCTTTGGCACATCCGTTGCCCGTATTTTCAATTGATGATAACCGGATCTCAAGTAAATCTTAGAGAAGACACAAGCACCTTGTAACTGATCGAACAAGTCATCAATGCGAGGAATGGGGTACTTGTTCTTAATAGTTACCTTGTTCAACTACTGGTAGTCTATGCACATCCAAAAACTCCAATCCTTCTTCTTCACAAATAACACCGGAGCACCCCAAGGGGATGTACTTGGTCTAATGAAGCCTTTTCTTAACAACTCTTGAAGTTGGGCCTTTAAATCCCTTAACTCTGCTGGAGCCATTCTATAAGGGGGTATGGAAATGGGGCGAGTATCCGGCTCCAGATCAATGCAAAAGTCAATATCCCTATCCGGTGGCATACCAGGAAGGTCTGCAGGGAACACATCCAGAAACTCACGCACTATCGGAACTGACTCAATTGAAGGTACTTGGGTAGTATCATCCCTGAGGTGTGCCAAGAACGCTAAACACCCTTTACTAACCATTCTCTTAGCACGAAGAAAGGAGACGATACGAACTGGAGTGGAAGTGTAGTCACCCTCCCACACTAACGGATCTGTCCCAGGCTTGGCCAACGTTACAGTTTTAGCATTACAATCTAAGATTGCAAAATTTGGAGAAAGCCAAGTCATACCCAGAATTACATCGAAATCAACCATTTCTAAAATAACCAAGTCTACATGAGTATTGCTCCCCACAAAAGTCACCAGACAAGACCTATATACCTTTTCAACTATCACAGACTCACACACTGGAGTAGAAACACGAATAGGCATGTCAAGCAATTCACAATGTAAATTAAGACCAGTAGAAAATGAGGAAGATACATATGAAAATGTGGAGCCAGGATCAAATAATACAGAAGCCATGCAATCACAGACCAAAAGATTACCTGTGATAACAGCATCAGATGTCTCCGCTTCAGACCGCCCGGGGAAAGCGTAACAATGGGCCCTATCACCTGTCTGCCCGTTGCCCCTACCATGTTGTGCTGTAGTAGCTCCAATTTGCCCGTCACCTCGGCCGTTTTGGTGACCACCATTACCTCGGCCACCACTTCCTCCAGAATGACGGCCTCTTCCATGACCACATCTACCTCTAACTATTTGAGGTTTGTAACTCTGTTTTGGACAATACCTCTTAATGTGTCCAGTCTCCCCACATCCATAACACTCTCTGGATTCAAGCATAGGTCTCTGTGAGAATGACGAAGTCTGGGGATAACCTCCAAACTCGGAGAAGTGTTGACCGGTCTGCGGTGGACCCCCAACTACAGTCTGCAGTGAAGACTGAATAGGTCGGGCTGGATAACCTCCTGAACCCTGCCCTCTGGAGTAAGAACCATTAAATTCACCTCCCTTACGAAACCTTTTAGATGTCGATGCCATGGTGAAGTCATCTGGATTCACTCCCTCCACCTCTATCACGAAGTCTACCACTTCCTGAAAGGATTTTGCTGTAGCCGCTACCTGTAAGGCTGAAATCCGCAAATCTGAACTCAATCCCTTCACAAAACGGCGAATCCGCTCTTGTGGACTGAAACAAAGCTGGGTGGCATACCTGGATAATGCACGAAACTTAGCCTCATACGCAGTAACCGACATCCTGCCTTGCTCTAGGCTCAAGAACTCATCTCTCCTCCTATCCCTCAAGGTCCGGGGGATATACTTCTCCATAAATAAGCTAGAGAATGACGCCCAAGTCATAGGTGGTGCCTGTGCGGGTTGACACTCAACATGTGACCGCCACCACATTTTGGCATTTCCCTGAAACTGATAGGTTACAAACTCAACGCCAAATCGTTCCACTATGCCCATTTTATGTAGTAACTCATGACAATCAACCAGAAAATCTTAGGCATCCTCAGATTAAGCACCCTTGAAGACTGGAGGTTTCAATTTCAAGAACTTACTGAAAAGTTCATGCTGATCACTTGTCTTTATGGGACCTGTGGTCAAACGAGGAAACGTGCCTATTTCCAATGAGGCATCCATGCGGGGAGCCTCAGCAGCGGCCTGTCGTACTTCCAGAACCTGAGGTACTGGTGCAGAAAACACTGGAGGTGTCTGGCCTTGATCAGATAACCCGCTAAGATAAGCAAGAACCTGATTAATCATCTCTGGGTAGGTTGGGGTGGTAATTCCTCATTCTTCACTTGCTCGTTTTCCACTTCCTCATCCTCTCTTACTACTTCCTCAGTCGGTGGAGGAGTCACCGCCCTAGTACTAGATGGGCCAAGTGCTTGTCCTCTTCCTCTAGAGGACGTTCTCCTGTGACCTCTACCACGGCCTCTTGCCACTATTCCTCTTCGAGCTACAGCCCCAGTGGCTGGCTCATACGCATCTTGTCTTGCCGGTGTTGGTGTTGGCGCGGTTGTTGCTCTAGTTCTAACCATCTGTGAAATAGAGTGAAGATGGTCAGATACCAATTTGTATCACCTAGATACCAATTGAATCCAAGTAATAGCACGAAAGAAAGAAAGAAAGAATGGAATTTTCCTAAAGTCTTATAGCCTCTCAAAGAAAAGTAAAGGCGTCCCCCTACCGTTCCTTAAGACTCTACTAGACTCTTTCTTGTGTGATGAGACCAACAAACCTAATGCTCTGATACCAAGTTTGTCACGACCCAAAACGAGCCGCGAGTGGCACCCACACTCATCATACTATGTAAGCGAACCAACCAATCTAACCCCAGCATTTCAAACATAATGAACAAAATACAACACGGAAGACTTAAAACTCATTAACGAAATCAATTAAATAACTTCTAAAATTTATCAATCATTATCCCCAAAATCTGGAAGTCATCACCACAAGAACATCTATCCTCAAATTACTAAATCTAAGAGTATCTAAGAAGCTAAAATAAATACAAAGCTAGTCCATCCCAGAATTTCAAGGCATCAAGACAAGAAGAGAAAGATCCAGTCCAAGCTAGAAGCAATAGCTCACCCTGAAATCTGGCTTGATGAAGACTGGCTAGAGTTGCGGTTGAGTTGAAGACGATGGCACGTTTGCTGCACTCCACAATTAACAAAGAAAACAAATACAAGTAGGGGTCAGTACAAGGCACAAGTACTGAGTAGGTATCATCGGCCAACTCAAAATAGAAAGCAATATATGTCAGATAATAAAATAAAATCAACTAATATTCTTAACAGGTGACAACAACAATTACCATACTCCTTGGTCACAACACCAACTACATCTATGAGGACTCAAGTCTCCACACCATACTCATTTGGGAAATAGGTTCTTTAGATTGAGTATATTAACATATTTCAAGATTCATTCTCTTTGCTATCCTGGTGTCGGAACGTGACACTCCGATCCATCTACTATCCTGGTGTCGGAACGTGACACTCCGACCATATACTATCCTGGTGTCGGAACGTGACACTTCGATCCATTTACTATCCTAGTGTCGGAACGTGACACTCTGATCCATATACTATCCTGGTGTCGGAACGTGACACTCTGATCCATATACTATCCTGGTGTCGGAATGTGACACTCCGATCCATATACTATCCTAGTGTCGGAATGTGACACTCCGATCCATATACTATACTGGTGTCGGAACGTGACACTCCGATCCATATACTATCCTGGTGTCGGAACGTGACACCCGATCCTCTAATCTCATTACTTTAGTTCATCAAGCCTTCTTTTATACCAAGGCATCATCATTAACAAGTAAATTTAGGATTTAAGATTCAATAGCCTCATCATGCTAATTCATCACAATTATATAATCACATCATGCAAGCAAACAATTAAGCATATAGAAGACTTTATAATACTACCAAATACATACCATTCTCTATATAGAGTTTACTATAAGATAGTATAAACCATAACCTACCTCCACCGAAGAATCGCGATCAAACAAGCTATCTTCCCAAAACCTTTGCTTTCCTTGCGTTCTTCTCTACCTCTCGATTTTTTTCTCTCTTTTCTCTCTGTTCTTTCTGTTTTTCTTATTCAAACCCTTTTTCTTTTACCCTAATTGCCATATAATTAAGTATAAAAGATGATAAAAATAACCCACTAAATATTTCAAGGTTATCTCCTTTAACCCCCAAGTAATTGAATTATTAACATTAAGCCACTAACTTTATAATTATAAGCATAAATAGTCCAAAACGCCCCTTAAAAACTTTTAAAAGAAATCCGACCCAGCCAAGGTTACGCAACCCGTGACGGTTCGTCATGGCTGTGACGGTCCGTCCTGCAGTTCCGTCACAAAGTTCAAAGAGTTAATTCTGTGGAAAGATTTGTGACGGTCCGTCGTGCCAACGACGGTCCGTCCTGCCATTCCGTCACGAAGTTCAGAGAGTCGATTTCAGTACCCAAATTTCAGAATTCTAAGTGTTTTGGAACGAGACCCCCTCGACGGTCCGTCGTGCCCATGACGGTCCGTCGTGGGATCCGTCGACCCAGACAGTGATTTCCAGAAATAAACTCTGCTGCTCAAAACGACTAAACAGATCGTTACAATTAATAATAAAAAGTAATAGTTCACGTATTATCAAAGAAGGTTGCAAGACTATAGCATCGGTGTGTGAACATTTTCTTGAGTAGTTGTAACTAGAATCTTCGCTTAATTATTTAAATTTATATAGGTTAATTTTTTAATGATACAAAATCTAAATTTACATAAAAATTTTAAATAATAATACTAACTAATAAATATGCAAAACTACAATATGCAACTCTCTTGGTTTTTTGTGCAATACTATATTTTTAATGTGTGAACACTTTTTTGAGGGGTTGTTAAATAGGCTCCTTGCTTAATTATTTAAAATTATATAATTTAATTTTTTTGAATAGTACGAACTAACAAATATGTGAATCTACAATATTATTGTGTAAATATCTTGGAATGTTATTAAATAAGATTGACACTTATAAACTATATCATTTTTATGATTTTATAAATATGTTGAAGTCTATTAATTCTAAAGTATTTTAAAATTTTAATATTATTGTTGAACAAGTTTCAAATTATATTTAAAATTTTATTTATCCATAATTTCATTTAATTTAGATACATCAATTAATATTATACTCAATAATAATGAAAAATATAAGAATGATTACTTAATAATGCACAAATTATCAAATCGGTATAACATTGGGGTACAAAACTACAATTAATCCTATTTAGAATTGGGACTAATTAAAATTTTAAAATTACTACAAAACTTAATTTCAGTTGAAATATTTGTCAAGTTGCTTTCCATAACTGTGGACGAGTTAGAGTTAATAAAATAAATAATTTAATAATGACAATCTGAGATACAAAATTAGAAAATTCAGATACTCTCTAAAAATTACAAAATAAATCAGCAATCGAATTGTAATCATTTATTACATAGTGTTGTTTTACTACCAAGTTTTTTGAGGGACGAGACGATATAAATTGAAATACATAAAATAACCATATGACCGGTGGAATTCAGTGGTTTGATTACGCCCCGTAAATTCAACCTGTTATATATAGAATTTTCAAGTTTTGAAACACTTCCAGTATTTTGTTTTCAATTTGTAACAAAAAGCTCAATAAGGCCCTAAAGGTGAGATTTTTCAATCCATATCAATTGTAGTTTATGATTATTCAATTCTTGTGTTTTTTTAACTATCTAAAGTTTATGATTCTCTAATTTGCTTCACGATTGAGCATCAACTTAAATATTCTTATTGTGAGATTTCCTATAGCCACAATTTACTACAACAAAAAATAATTATTAGCGGGTATTGACACTCTTTGTATAGGTGTCACGACCCAAATCGGGGCCGCGACTGGCACCCACATTTACCCTCCTATGTGAGCGAACCAACCAATCTAAACCTTAATATTTCAATGTATATCAACAGAAAGTAATGCGGAAGACTTAACTCATTAATAAAAACACCTTCAATAACTACTAAATTCAACAATCTATTATTCCCCAAAATCTGGAAGTCATCACCACAAGAACATCTATGATCAAATTTCTAAACTAAGAATATTCTATGAAGCTAAAACAAGTAAAAAGCTAGTCCATGCCGGAAGTTCAAGGCATCAAGACTTGAAGAAGGAGACCCAGTCCAAGCTAGAAGCATTAGCTCACCCTGAAGATCCGGTGTGACGGAGACTGGCTAGATTCACTGTTGAGTTGAAGACGCCGGAAAGTTTGCTGCACTCCACAAATAACAAAGAGAAAACATAAAAGTAGGGGTCAGTACAAAACACGGGTACTGAGTAGATATCATTGGCCAATTCAAAATAGAAAACAACATATATCACTTAATATCATAAATCAACTATAAACTCAACATGTAGTAACAACAAGTATTATAATCATCAATAAGTACAATCAAGTTCATCCATGAGGGCTCAAGCCTCAATACCATACTCATTTGGGAATTAAGTTCATTATGTTGAGAATATTATCATCTTTCAAGATTCATTATCTTTCTTCCTCTTGTGTCGGTACGTGACACTCCGATCCCCTACTACTATGTGTCGGTACGTGACACTCCGATCCCCTAATTCTACGTGTCGGTTCGTGACACCCGTCCCACTAATACTATGTGTCGGTACGTGACACTCCGATCCCCTAATTCTACGTGTCGGTTCGTGACACCCGATCCCCTAATAATATGTGTCGGTACGTGACACTCCGATCCCCTAATTCTACGTGTCGGTTCGTGACACCCGTCCCACTAATACTATGTGTCGGAACGTGACACTCCGATCCACTAATACTATGTGTCGGAACGTGACACTCCGATCCACTAATCTCATTCTATCAATTCCTCAAGCCTTCTCTATACCAAGGCATCATCAATCCCATTACTTTAATTCATCAAGCCTTCTTTTATACCAAGGCATCATCGTTAATAACGTAGATTAAAGTTTCTTTCAAGATTTGGGATTCAATAGTTTCATCATGCTTGTTTTATCACAATCACATAATCATATTCATGCAAGCATAAAATTAAGCATGTAGAAGGGTTTACAATACTACCAATACATATCATTCACTATTAAGAGTTTACTACGAATAACGTAAAAACCATAACCTACCTCCACCGAAGATTGGTGATCAACAAGAAATTTCCCAAGCTTTGCTTTCTCCTCTTGATCGACTGCTCTCTATCTCTCTCTCTCTCTATTCTTTCTCTTTTTCTTATTCAAACCCCTCTTTCTTTTACACTAATTAGCATATAATTAAGAATAAAAGATGGCAATAATACCCCACTAATTAACTCAAAGTTACCTCTTTTATCCCCCAATAATTTGAGTTATTAATATGAACCCTCTAACTTTATAATTAAAGCAGGAACAGTCCAAAACGTCCCTTAAAACGTGTATAGAAATCCGACCCAGCCTGGGATTTGCGCAACCTGTGACGGCCCGTCGTGCCTGCGACGGTCCGTCATGCAGGTCGTCGCAACAATTAGAACTCCATTTTTCACTAAGGAGTCTGTGACGGTCCGTCACGCCTGTGACGGTCCGTCCTGCACTTCCGTCACGACGTTCAGAGAATCGTTCCCTGTACCAAATTCTCAAGAGTTAAAGTGTTTTGAAACGGTGCCTCACGATGGTTCGTCGTAGCTGTGACGGTCCGTCCTGCAGGTCCGTCACAGATTACAGAGTGTCGATTTTAGTACCCAAATTTCAGAATTCTAAGTGTTCTGGGACGAGACACCCTCGACGGTCCCTCGTGCCCATGACGGTCCGTCGTGGGATCCGTCGACTCAGACAGTTTTTCCAGAAATAAAATCTGCTGCTCAAAACGACTAAACAGGTCGTTACAACATTATTGCATCATCATTACTTAATCACTGCCAATTGCTAAGTTTTACACAATTTGACGTCAATTATTTATACTCTTTTATGTAATTCACTGTAAGGCATAATATTATAACAAGGTAGGCATAGGATGATACTTTAAATAACAATTAAAGAAGTTGGGGCATTGATTGGTTACCTGAGTCGTCATCCTCCTCCTCTTTGAAGTTTATACATTTTTCCAACTTAAGAATATTAAACCTTACTCATTATATGACCAATTATAAATATGACAAAAGGGACCCCATACTAATTTTAATGTTATTTCCTTTAACCACCAACTAAATAAATTATTTAAACTACCCTCTTAAACTAATAATTTTAGTTACGAAAAGTCCAAAATATCCTTTTAATATCTATCGGAAGAGTCATTTTTTAAATAAAAAGTTTTAGTACTCAAAACGATCAAATGGGTCGTTTCACTAACCCATGATGTTGCACTACATATGACAGCACCATATCTTCTTCAACTTTGTCCTTTTTTTTAAAGAAAAAATTTGAGTGTTTTTTTACAGGAACTAAATTAATTGGACAATTGTCATCAAAATTTTTTTTGTCTAAAAATAGGCATATCTTGCATTAATGAATAGTTGTTAGATTGGAAAAATCTTAATTTAATTGAATATGAATTGAATATATCAATATCAGCTAGTGTGAATATGGTAAAAAGAAATGAGAGTCTCTTGTTCAGTGTCATTTTCTCATAAATTCAATGGTATATAAATTGTATTCACTTTCTTAAAATAACATATTTTTTTCGTTATTAGTGTTTTGTTATGAAAATTTTCATTTTTTACCAAGTAGAATTTGGAAATTTTACTCATAATTTTAAAAAAGAATTTCAATCTATTTTTTTATATACAAAAATATAAAATGAAGCAACAAATTTAGTAAACACTATAGATGTTGGCCTCCTGCTCTATGTTTGGAGAAAATACTATTGATAGGACGTTTCTAAAGAAACATGTTACTTACACTATGGATTCTGTAGCAGCTGAAATCACATCAAATTCCTAAGATTTATTCAACCGTAGGTCTATATAGTTTATGTATAATCAAGGAACTGATATAATTCTAGGGACCTAATGGATGAAAGGAACCCACTAGTGAAATATCACATCCATGGTGAAGAAATCTAAAGAGAAATCCTTTGCATTTGGGAGCTAAAACATGAAGAACACTATTTCTTGTTCTTGAAAAAAACTAGCTTCTCTTTCTCTTTTTATCAAAAAAAAGATGTATCTTAGGCATCAAAGGACGTAGCTTAAGTGCCTCAATGAATAAAGAAATGGCAAGAATGATCCTGAAATAATATTTGATGAAGGCCATTAACTACGGTACACCATGGGTCATCATTTCAACTATCGACTAGAAAACAGGGTCATGATTTTGGATCACGTAGTTTATGTATCGGTTAATATTATCTCCAAAAGTCAGACTCTTAGTGCATTGGAACAGATTTATAGCAGTTATATCTGTGTACCGTTCACCATGATATCTTTATAATTAGTACTTAGTCACTTCATTCAACTTAACATTTTTGTTATGTTTCGCTATTTCTATTCTTGCTCAAATTTTGTAATTGCTTAGTTACACGTTGTTCTGCTCATATATATTTTTCAGCTTAGTATCTATATTATGCATGCTCATTACATTCAAAGTACTTTCTCATACTCTGTGCTACATCCTTTTATGATGAAGAATTAGGTACTCAACATCCAGATCACGCTTAAAATCGATTCTCCGTGCACATTAAGCAACTTGAAAGGCGAGTCATCATATTTTGAGGACAATAGACATGCTTTCATTTTAGTCATTATTTTAGTTTCAGTTTTATTAGAGTTAGCTGGGGGCGCGTCACATCAACTAAACTAATTTAGAGGGTTTTCACCAATAGTAGTACGTCCAACTTGAGTTGTTAATAGGTTGTCATTGTTATTACAAACCCCAGTTTATTTCACTTACGTTCAGTACGATTAGGTTTTTCCTCATTTTAAGGTATCCTTCATTGTACTTTTTGCACAGAACATGTTTTAACTATTTTGGTAATTTTATGATATTTTAGATTCGAAGTTAGCTTTGGGTCACTCATGATCCTAGGTCGCGTGTTATGTCTAAGGGGTAATGTCGAGGTGCGATAGTTGGGGTCAGATTTTTGGAATCTTATTTTTTTACATTCGATAGCTTTGTACACGTGACTTCAAGGTTTTGGTAGGGTTTCTATTGTATATAGATTTTTTATTTTACTTCGCATATGTCTCTTTCTTTGATTAGTATTATCTATATTAAGTCCTACCCTTGCACTCTCTATATTAACTTCTTGGTATAGTTTCTCTTACATACTAGCTATTCTAGTCGGTGCTATGAAGACTCATGAAGTCAGGTTATGACAAGACTTCTGTTTAGGCAAACGAAGAAAGGGATGACAAAAAGAGAGATCCAGTTAGATCCAAGGGTTACTTTTTTAGAAACTAGTGTTAAGGAATCGTTCAATGGTTAATGTAATTCTTCTATATCAATTATAATATGAGCCAATTTTGATAAAATTAAAAATATCGGATAATTTTTAAAGCAACGGTGTTTCAATTGATTTTCTCAATAATAAGTTTAAGAATTCATTTGGTGTTGTGTCAAATAAATAGAGTAACATAAAATAAAATATTAAAGAGTAGTTAAAGAGGAGAATATATATTATATATTAAATCTTGTTTAAGAATAATTGGTGCAAACTATATGGATAAAAATCAGTTTATTATGAACTCATGAATTTTCAAAATGTGAAATGTTTATCAGAAAATATAGTTTTAAAATGTTGATTGATTTTTATACCCTTAAAAGCTAAATTATTTTTTACTACAGATAAAACACATTGGATAAAAATTATATTGAGCTTTACTTAATAGTTTTAATCCAACAAAAACATTTCCTACTAAATTAAATTCTTGATCTATCAATTATGAATTGGATACTAATTTAATTTGTTCATATGGTGAGATTTCTATTAGAAACTTCTATCAGAAAATTGTCATGACTTTGTTATAAATCGAGAAAAAGCATGCATATGCCTTTGAATTTATTCATTTTAATAGATACTATTCAGTTTAATCAATTATTTCAACAAATTTATTAGTTTTTCCCATATATTCATATTGTTCACTATTAATAGTTTGAAATGGAAATAAAAATCAAGTGTAAGTGTTACAGCTCTTTATTGTTTTCATTGAACACGAGCTGTTTGATCACGGTCGTGTATCTGTTTTAAAGTAAAAGTGAATTTTAGATATAATCAACTCTTTTGTAAGTTGGTATAATCATTGGTGTAAGAAAAAGGAACAGTGAAGTGGTTCAGTGACCAAAAGGGATTTAGTTGTCTCCAGATTATGGTAGTGATGATCTTTTTGTTCATCAATCTAGTATAAGATCTAAAGACTTTCATAGTTTAACTGTCGATGAACGGTTGAACTTTATGTGGAATATGGGAATGATGGTCATATGAAGGCTATCAATGTTGCCGTCCCAGATGGTGCTCTTATCGAAACAGGATCACGTGATCGCAGAGGTGGTGGAAGTGATTCCTATGGTGGTGGTGGTTTATATACATTTTTAGGTGGAACTATTATGGTGGTGAAGGTTGTTAGGGTGGCACCAGGTGGTATGGAGGTGATGGTTGATATAGCAGTGGTGGTGGGAGGTATGGTGGAGGTGGCGATGGGTATAGTGGTGGAGGTAGAGGCACAAGTGTGTGTTAAAAGTGTCAAGAGGATTGTCATTCCAACAATCTCAAAATTTTAGGCCAACCACAAACCACAAAATCAAGATATACAACAACACAATAAAAGTATATAGTAAACTTCACAATATCACTCAATAAATATCAATCGCTATTGAGAGTTTATCTATCAAATAGAAATAATCCATAACCTACCTTCCCCGAAAAATCGATGCCAAGTAAACAACTTCTCCGATGTCTTTCCCTTCCTCAATGAATCATAACTTTTCCAATATATCAAGTATATATGCACAATTTGTAAGCTAACGAGTCTATAAAATCTCAATTTATTCAATATTTAGCCTAAACCAAAAAAACTCACCTAATTTTATAATCAATTTTCTAAAGTTCAAACTGAAGGATATGTCTAGATTCCTCCAATTATCAGAACTTAAATGAAATTTTAATAATTTGATACATCTAATACTTAATTACCTATTTCAGTATATAAAAACTTAAACTATAATGTGATAACTAAATATTTTACCTAAGGACGAACATTAGTAAAATACTGTGAATAGTTGACAACTATCATATTCAAATATTTCACTGTATAGTCTAAATCACTGTCCAATGATAGGGTAATCATTGTCCAATGATTGACATGCGAGTCATTCTATATTTTATCTAATTCTCAAAATTCAAGTCTAAGGTTAAGTAATATTTTTTTCAAACACTACACCCTTAATAATTTTTATATAACATAATCCGCTCAATATTTAATTAACTATGTGAATATAACATACTTGGGTCTTAATATGATAATTATAAGAAAAGTCTATGAATAAGTCGAATGTTTAAAAACAGTAAGCCTAATTTATAAGTGAATATAATTGAAAAAATAAATAAATCTAACACTCATTCTGTATGACTATATAAAATTGTTCAATGAATTTTCATAATTATTTTATTATAATGACCAACCTACAGTAATATCTAACCCAAAAACTC
The DNA here is from genome assembly GCA_032847665.1 of Solanum chilense. NCBI lineage: Eukaryota > Viridiplantae > Streptophyta > Magnoliopsida > Solanales > Solanaceae > Solanum > Solanum chilense. Next base: position 57,277,484 of record CM064974.1, read on the forward strand.
TTCCTAATTATCAAATATAAGTCAAACTAATTGTTATATCTATATTTTTTTCTTGTACCAATACAAGAAGTAAACAATATGAATGACTACTAATTTATACTACTGCACAACCACATATCTTCACAAACTTAGAGTTCTAATCTAGATCATACAAGAGAAGTCAAAGACACCTCTGATTGCCGCACGCGTAAGTTTTCTCCCCTGAAACCCTTAATCTTTCTACACAATATTCACTCCATAATTATTATTTAAGACTAATTATAAAAGTGGTAAAGGTGACCCATCATTATTTTTAAAGTTATCTTTTTTAACTATAAACTAACTCAATCATAAAAACTACCCGACTATTTTCATAATTAAATTTACGAATGTTCAAAAATATCCCCCAAATCTATCGAAAACCATTTCATGAAACAAAAAGCTTTCGCATTCGAAACGACCAAACAAAAAGTTGTTACACTAGATACCAATTTTACCCATAGTTCGTCCTCGAACGATCAAAGGAAGGCAAGGGAAGAAAGGGTACATAAAGAGATAAAAAGGTGTAGATATGTTTCATGCATATCTGTCTCACTCTCCCAAGTGGACTCTTCAACTGAGCGATTCTTCCATTGACCCTTGATAGATGCAATATCTTTTGACCTCAATTTGCTGACCTCCTTATTTAGAATAACAACAGGCTCCTCCTCATAAGATAGATTCATATCAAGCAGAACTGAATCCCCTGAATAATGTAGTTTCCATCACGATGAGATTTTTCAGCATGCACACATGAAATATTGAATTCACTCCTGACAAACCTGGAGGTAAGGCAAATTCATAGGCCACCTCCCCGACGAGCTTTAGAACTTCAAATGGAGCAATTTATCTCGGACTAAGCTTACCTCTATTACCAAACAACAATACACCCTTCATGGATTATACTTTCAATAAGACTTGTTCACCCTCCATAAACTCCACGTCCCTATCCTTCAAACCTGCATACTCGTTATGCATGCTGTGAGCGTCTAAGAGCTACTGCTGAATGGATTTCACTTTCTTTAACGATTCTCTTTATAGATCTGTACCCCAAGGTCTCACCTCAAATACATCAAACCAACAAACAGGAGACCTACATTTCCTTCCATACAATGACTCAAATAATGCTATATCAATACTCGAGTGATCATAGCTATTGTTTTACGAAAACTCTGCTAAGGGTAAGAATTGATCCTACTGACCACCAAAATCTATCATGCACGCACGAAGTCTATCCTCTATCACTTGAATCGTCTGCTCAGACTGAACATCAATCTGTGGGTGAAATGTAGTACTAAGATCTAGTCTAGTACCTAATTCAGCAGGTAACGTCCTCAAAAACATAGAAGTAAATTGCATACCTCTATATGATATAACGGAAAGTGGAACTCTATGCAATTGAACAATCTCATAGATATTGAGTTTTGCTAACTGCTCTACGCTATAAGTTATCCTGACTGGAATAATGTGAGCAGACTTAGTTAACTTGTCAATAATTACCCAAATAGAATCAACCTTACCCAATATCTTTGGAAGACCAACTACGAAACCCATTGCAATTCTTTCCCACTTCCATTCAGGAGTGGGCATTCTCTGTAGTGTCCTCTGATGTTCATACTTTACCTGCTAACAATTCAGACATTGTGTAACAAAATCAGAAAGTCACGCTTCATTCTACTCCACCAGTAATGTTTTCTCAGATCACGATACATCTTGGTTACACCAGGATATATAGAATACCTCGAACTATGTGCCTTTACACGAATAATATGTAGCAAATCATCAAAGCACAGAACACATACTCTCCCCTTTATTCTCAATAAGCCTTCCTCATCAATAAGAATCTCTTTAGCCTCTCCTCACAATACCATATCTCGAATTCATCTTAGTTTTTCATCAACAAACTGCTTTCCCTTAATCTTGTCAAGAGAAGAAGATCTTGCCTCCATACATGCCAAAAATCCTCTTTTCTCAAGTACTTCCAGCCTCATAAAATTATTAGCTAGAGTCTGAACCTTTCTAGACAATGTGCTTCTAGAAACCTGTAAGTGGGCTAAACTACCTATGCTCCCTATTTTTCTACTTAAGGAATCTGCCACAACATTAGCTTTTCCAGGGTAATATAAAATAGTAATATCATAGTCTTTAAATAACTGCATCCACCTTCTCTGCTTCAAATTCAAATCTTTTTGAGTAAAAACGTATTGTAAACTACGATGATCTTTATAAACTTCACACTTGAATCCATAGAGATAATGCCTCCACTGCTTCAATGCAAATACAACTACAACCAACTCCAATCATGGTTTGGATAGTAACGTTCATGAACTTTCAATTTCCTCGAAGCATAAGCAATTACATTCCTGTCCTGCATTTGCACTGCACCATAGCCAGAATAAGATGCATCACAATAAAAAATAAAATTCTTACCTTCCACTTGCAAGTCAAGAATCAGTGCAGTAGTAAACAAGGTCTTGAGTATCATAATGACGGCCTCTACCATGACCACCTGTACCTCTAACTACTGAGGATCTGTAACTATGGCTTGGACAATATTTCCTAATATGTCCAGCCTCTCCACATTCATAACGAGTCTTTGAGTCTAGTGTAGGTCTCTATGAAGAGGAAGAAATATAGAGATAACCTCCAAACTCAAAAAAAGGCTGACTGTCTGCGACGGACCTTCAGCGGAATCCTTCAATGAAGACTGAATAGGATGGGTTGGATAACCCCCTCAACTATGTCCTCTGGATTAAGAACCACTAAAATCACCTCCCTTATGAAACTTCTTCAATGTCGACGCCTTGGTAAAGTCGTCCGGCTTCACCCCTTCTACCTCTATCACAAAATCAACAACTTTGTGAAACGATTTTGCTGCACCAGCTACCTGTAAGGCTGGAATCTGCAAATCTGACCTCAATCCGTTCACAAAGCGGCGTATCCGCTCTTGAGGACTGAAGAAAAACTGAGTTGGATACCTGGATAGTGCAAGAAATTTACCCTCATAAGCAGAAACAAACATGCTTTCTTGCTCTAGACTTAGGAACTCATATCTTCTCCTATTCCTCAAAGTCCACGGTATATACTTCTCCATATATAAGCTAGAAAATGATGCTCAAGTCATAGGTGCTGCCTTCGCTGGTCGACACTCAACATAGATCTCCACCACATTTTGGCATCCCCCTAAAACTGGTAGGTCACAAACTCAACATCGAATCGTTCTAGTATGTCCATCTTATGTAGATGTTCATGACAACAACCGGGAAATCATAGGCATCTTCAAATTCAGCACCCTTGAAGATTGGAGGTTTCAACTTTAAGAACTTAATGAAAAGGTCATGACGGTCACTTGTCATGTAGACCCTGTAGTCAATCGAGGAAACATGCCTATTTCAAAGGATGCATCGATGCGGGGAGACACAACAGCTGTATGTTATAACCCTGAACCTGAGTTGTTGGTGCAGAAAACATTGGGGGTGTCTAGCCCTTATAACATAACCCGCTAAGATAGGTGAGAACCTCATTAATCATTCGTGGAGTACGCTGGGATGATACTTCCTTCTCTTGAATCTTCTCATCTTCCCCTTCTTCACCCTCTCTCACTACCTCATCAGTTTGTTTGAGGAGTAACCTCTCTAGCCCTAGCTGGATTAGGTGTTTTTCCTCTGCCTCTAGTGGGACTCCTCCCGCAACCTCTACCATGACATCTTGCCACTGCTCCTCCTCGAGTTACAGCCCTAATTGGTTGCTCAGAAGTGCCATGTCTTGCCGGTGGTAGTGATGGCACAATTTTTGCCCCAGGCCTAACCATCTGCGAAATTGAATGAGAAGGTCAGAACCAACTTGTATCACCTAGATATCAATTGGATACAAGCTATAGCACGAAAAAAATAAGTTTTCCTAAAGTCATATAGCCTGTCGAAAAAAGTAAAGGCGTCCCCGTACCATTCTGCAAGTCGTGAGTGGCACCCAAACTTAACATCCTAGGTGGGTGAACCAAGGAATTCACACCCAACATCTACCAACAATTCAACTATGAAAAACTTATTAATGTATTATTTCCCAAAACTTGAAAGTCATCACATCAAGGAAATCAAATATCCAAATATTAAGTCTAAGAATATTGGAAATACCGAAATAAGTAAATCAAATGATCCATTTCCAAAATTTAAGGACATCATAACATAAATGAGAGAATCCAGCACGAGCTAGAATTAATAGCTCACCCTGAACTCTGACGTGTTGGAGACTGTCTAGAGCTGAGGGCGATTCGAAGTTGATGGTACACATGTTGCACTCCACAAAACAACATTAAAGAAAATAGAAGTAAGGGGTCAGTACAAGGAACACATACTGAGTAGGTATCATCGTCCAACCTAAAATAGATACCAATATATATTGAATAATAATATAAAATCAACTACAATACTTGGCAGGTGGCAAGCAACAAACAACACAAACTAGTGACAACAACACCATAGAAGGTACACAATCAATAACAATATCAAGCACACCTACGAAGAATCATGCCTCCACACCATACTAATTTGGAAAATGGGTTCTTTGAGATGGAGTATATTAATTTAATTCAAGATTTCCTTTCCTTGAATGTTATCATGTCGGAACGTGAAACTCTGATCTCTTACACCATGTTAGAATGTGACACTCCGATCCCATAATATTGTGTCGGAATGTGACACTCCAATCAAATAATACCGTGTCCGAACGTGACACTTCGATCCAATTATCTCATTAATTTATTTCATCATGCTTTCTTTATTTTTTTTCAAGGCATCATTTTCATAGAGAGGGTTCTATATTTGTAACGACCTGTTTAGTCGTTTTGAGCAGGAGATTTTATTTCTGGAAAAACTGTCTGGCTCGACGGATCCCACGACGGACCGCCATGGTCACGACGGATCGTCGAGGGGGTATCGTTCCAAAACACTTAGAATTCTGAAATTTGGGTACTGAAATCGACTCTCTGAACTTCGTGACGGAATGGCAGGACGGACCGTCGTTGGCACGATGGACCGTCACAAATCTTTCCACAGAATTAACTCTCTGAACATTGTGACGGACCTGCAGGACGGACCGTCACAGCCATGACGGACCGTCACAGGTTGCGTAACCCTGACTGGGTCGAATTTCTATTAAAAATTTAAGGGGCGTTTTGGACTATTCATGCTTATAATTATAAAGTTAGTGGATTAATGTTAATAATTCAAATACTTGGGGGTTAAAGGAGATAACCTTGAAATAATTAGTGGGTTATTTTTATCATCTTTTATACTTAATTATATGACAATTAGGGTAAAAGAAAAAGGGTTTGAATAAGAAAAATAGAAAGAACAGAGAGAAAAGAGAGAAACGATCGAGGGAGAAGAGAAGAAACGCAAGGAAAGCAAAGGTTTTGGGAAGATAACTTGTTTGATCGCGATTCTTTGGTGGAGGTAGGTTATGGTTTTATGCTATTTCATAGTAAACTCTTAATAGCGAATGATATGTATTGGGTAGTATTATAAAGTCTTCTATATGCTTAATTGTGTGCTTGCATGATATAATTATCTAATTGTGATGAATTAGCATGATGAGGCTGTTGAATCTTAAACCCTAAATTTACTTTGTTAATGATGATGCCTTGGTATAAAAGAAGGCTTGATGAACTAAAGTAATGAGATTAGAGGATCGGGTGTCACGTTCCGACACCAGGATAGTATATGGATCGGAGTGTCACGTTCCGACAACAGGAAAGTATATGGATCGGAGTGTAACGTTCGACACCAGGATAGTATATGGATCAGAGTGTCACGTTCCGACACCAGGATAGTATATGGATCGGAGTGTCACGTTCCGACACCAGGATAGTATATGGATCGGATCCGACACCAGGATAGTATATGGATCGGAGTGTCACGTTCCGACACCAGGATAGTATATGGATTGGAGTGTCACGTTCCGACACCAGGATAGTATATGGATCGGAGTGTCACGTTCCGACACCAGGATAGTATATGGATCAGAGTGTCACGTTCCGACACCAGGATAGTATATGGATCGGAGTGTCACATTCCGACACCAGGATAGTATATGGATCGGAGTGTCACGTTCCGACACAAGGATAGTAAAGAGAATGAATCTTGAAATATGTTAATATGCTCAATCTAAAAAACCTGTTTCCCAAATGAGTAGGGTGTGGAGGCTTGAGTCCTCATAGATGTGCTTGGTGTTGTGACCAAGGGTTATGGTAACTGTTGTTGTCACCTGTTAAGAATGTTAGATGATTTTATGTTATTATCTGATATATACTGTTTTCTATTTTGAGTTGGCCTTTGATACCTACTCAGTACTTGTGCCTTGTACTGACCCCTACTTGTATTTGTTTTTCTTTGTTAATTATGGAGTGCAGCAAACGTGCAATCGTCTTTAACTCAACCGTAACTATAGCCAGTCTTCATCACGCCAGATTTCAGGGTGAGCTATTGCTTCTAGCTTGGACTGGATCTTCCTCTTCATGTCTTGATGCCTTGAAATACCGGCATGGACTAGCTTTTTACTTATTTTATCTTTTTAGATACTCTTAGATTTAGTAATTTGAGGATAGATGTTCTTGTTGTGATGACTTCCAGATTTTGGGGATAATGATTGATAAATTTTAGAAGTTATTTAATTTATTTCGTTAATGAGTTTTAAGTCTTCCACATTATATTCTGTTATTATGGTTGAAATGTTGGGGTTTAGATTGGTTGGTTCGCTCACATAGTAGGATAAGTGTGGGTGCCACTCGCGGCTCGTTTTGGGTCGTGACAAACTTGGTATCAGAGCATTAGGTTCGTTGGTCTCATCACACAAGAACGAGTCTAGTAGAGTCTTTAGGAACGGTAGGGGGACGCCTTTACTTTTCTTTGAGAGGCTACAAGACTTTAGGAAAATTCCATTCTTTCTTTCTTTCTTTCGTGCTATTACTTGGATCCAATTGGTATCTAGGTGATACAAATTGGTATCTGACCATCTTCACTCTATTTCGCAGATGGTTAGAACTAGAGCAACAACTGCACCAACACCAACATCGACAAGACAAGATGCAACTGAGCCAGCCACTGGGGCTGCTGCTCGAGGAGGATTAGTGGCAAGAGGACGTGGTAGAGGTCGCGGGAGGACGTCCTCTAGAGGAAGAGGACAAGCACCTGGCCCATCTAGTACTAGGGCGGTGACTCCTCTACCGACTGAGAAAGTAGTAAGAGAGGGGGAGGAAGGGGAAAGTGAGCAAGTGCATAATGAGGAATTACCACCCCAACCTACCCCATAGATGATTAATCAGGTTCTTGCTTATCTTAGCGGGTTATCTGATCAAGGCCAGACACCTCCAGTGTTTTCTGCACCAGCACCTCTGGTTCCGGAAGTACGACAGGCCGCTGCTGAGGCTCCACGCATGGATGCCTCATTGGAAATAGGCACGTTTCCTCGTTTGACTACAGGGCCCATAATGACAAGTGATCGGCATGAAAATTTTTGTAAGTTCTTGAAATTGAAACCTCCAGTCGTCAAGGGTGCTGAATCTGAGGATGCTTACGATTTTCTGGTTGATTGTCATGAGTTACTACATAAAATGGGCATAGTGGAACGATTTGGCGTTGAGTTTGTAACCTATCAGTTTCAAGGAAATGCCAAAATGTGGTGGCGGTTACATGTTGAGTGTCAACCTGCACAGGCACCACCTATGACTTGGGCGTCATTCTCTAGCTTATTTATGGAGAAGTATATCCCCCGGACCTTGAGGGATAGGAGGAGAGATGAGTTCTTGAGCCTAGAGCAAGGCAGGATGTCAGTTACTGCGTATGAGGCTAAGTTTCGTGCATTATACAGGTATGCCACCCAGCTTTGTTTCAGTCCATAAGAGCGGATTCACCGTTTTGTGAAGGGATTGAGGTCAGATTTGCGGATTTCAGCCTTACAGGTAGCGGCTACAGCAAAATCCTTTCAGGAAGTGGTAGACTTCGTGATAGAGGTGGAGGGAGTAAAGCCAGATGACTTCACCATGACATCGACATCTAAAAGGTTTCGTAAGGGAGGTGAGTTTAATGGTTCTTACTCCAGAGGGCAGGGTTCAGGGGGTTACCCAGTCCAACCTATTCAGTCTTCACTACAGGCTGTGGTTGGGTGTCCGCCGCAGACCGGTCAACACTTCTCCAAGTTTGGAGGTTATCCCCAGACTTCGTCATTCTCGCAGAGACCTATGCTTGAATCCATAGAGTGTTATGGATGTGGGGAGACTTGACACATTAAGAGGTATTGTCCAAAACAGAGTTACAGACCCCCAATAGTCAAAGGTAGAGGTGGTCATGGAAGAGGCCGTCATTCTGGAGGACGTGGTGGCCGAGGAAATGGTGGTCACCAAAACGGCCGGGGTGACGGGAAAATTGGAGCCACTACAGCACAACATGGTAGGGGCAACGGACAGACAGGTGATAGGGCCCATTGTTACGCTTTCCCCGGGCGGTCTGAAGTGGAGACATCTGATGCTGTTATCACAGGTAATCTTTTGGTTTGTGATTGCATAGCTTCTGTATTATTTGATCCTGGCTCCACATTCTCATATGTATCTTCCTCATTTGCTACTGGTCTTAATTTACATTGTGAATTGCTTGACATGCCTATTTGTGTTTCTACTCCGGTAGGTGAGTCTGTGATAGTTGAAAAGGTATATAGGTCTTTTCTGGTGACTTTTGTGGGGAGCAATACTCATGTAGACTTGGTTATCTTAGAAATAGTTGATTTTGATGTAATTCTGGGTATGACTTGGCTTTCTCCAAATTTTGCAATCTTAGATTGTAATGCCAAAACTGTAACGTTGGCCAAGCCTGGGACAGATCCGTTAGTGTGGGAGGGTGACTACACTTCCACTCCATTTCACATCATCTCCTTTCTTCGTGCTAGGAGAATGGTTAGTAAAGGGTGTTTAGCTTTCTTGGCACACCTCAGGGATGATACTACCCAAGTACCTTCAATCGAGTCGGTTTCGATAGTCCGTGAGTTTGTGGATGTGTTCCCTGCAGACCTTCCTGGTATGCCACCGGATAGGGATATTGACTTTTGCATTGATCTGGAGCCGGGTACTCGCCCCATTTCCATACCCCCTTATAGGATGGCCCCAGCGGAGTTAAGGGAACTAAAGGCCCAACTTCAAGAGTTGTTAGGTAAAGGCTTCATTAGACCAAGCGCTTCCCCTTGGGGTGCTCCGGTGTTATTTGTGAAGAAGAAGGATGGGAGTTTCCGGATGTGCATAGACTACCGGCAGTTGAACAAGGTAACTATTAAGAACAAGTACCCCATTCCTCGCATTGATGACTTGTTCGATCAGTTACAAGGCGCTTGTGTCTTCTCTAAGATTGACTTGAGATCCGGTTATCATCAATTGAAAATACGGGCAACAGATGTGCCAAAGACTGCTTTTCGAACCAGGTATGGGCATTACGAATTCTTAGTAATGTCTTTTGGTCTTACGAATACCCCTACTGCTTTCATGAGCTTGATGAACGGGATTTTTAAGCTATATCTAGATCTCTCTGTGATCGTATTTATTGATGATATACTGATATACTCCAAGAGTAAGAAGGAACATGAGGAGCATTTGAGAATTGTGTTGGAAGTATTAAGGGAGAAAAGGCTTTATGTCAAATTCTCCAAGTGTGAGTTTTGGCTAGATTCAGTGTCCTTCTTGGGGCACGTGGTTTCTAAGGATGGAGTGATGGTGGATCCTTCTAATATTGAAACAGTGAAGAATTGGGTAAGACCTACTAATGTGTCAGAAGTAAGGAGCTTTGTTGGTTTTGCCAGCTACTACCGTCGATTTGTCAAGGGATTCTCTTCTATTGCTTCCTAATTGACAAACTTGACTAAGCAGAATGTTCCATTTGTATGGTCGGATGAATGTGAGGAAAGCTTTCATAAACTCAAGACCTTGCTGACTACGGCACCTATCCTTACCTTTCCAGTAGAGGGTAAGAATTTCATTGTTTATTGTGATGCATCCTATTCTGGGTTGGGTGCAGTGCTAATGCAAGAGAGGAATGTAATTGCTTATGCTTCAAGGCAACTAAAGGTGTACGAACGTAACTATCCGACCCATGATTTGGAATTGGCTGCAGTGGTGTTTGCATTAAAGCAATGGAGACACTATCTATATGGGGTCAAGTGTGAAGTCTACACAGATCATCGTAGTCTACAATATGTCTTTACCTAGAAAGACTTGAATTTGAGACAGAGGAGGTGGATGGAACTGTTGAAGGACTATGATATCACTATTCTGTATCACCCAGGAAAAGCAAATGTGGTGGCTGATGCTTTAAGTAGAAAGGCAGGAAGCATGGGAAGCCTAGCTCACTTACAGGTTTCCAGACGCCCATTGTCTAGGGAAGTCTAAAACTTGGCTAACGACTTTATGAGACTGGAAATACTAGAGGAAGGAGGATTTTTGGCTCGTATGGAGGCAAGATCTTCTTTTCTTGACAAGATAAAGGGAAAACAGTTTGATGATGAGAAACTAAGCCAAATTCGGGATATGGTGTTGCGAGGAGAGGCTAAAGACGCAATAATTGATGAGGAAGGTGTTTTGAGGATTAAGGGAAGGGTATCTGTGCCCCGTGTTGACGATTTGATCCATACTATTCTTACAGAGGCTCATAGTTCCGGATATTCTATACATCCTGGTGCAACCAAGATGTACCGTGATCTAAAGCAACACTTTTGGTGGAGTAGAATGAAATGCGACATTGTTGATTTTGTTGCCAAGTGTCCAAATTGTCAGCAAGTAAAGTACGAACACCAGAGGACCGGAGGAACACTTCAGAGAATGCCCATTCCTGAATAGAAGTGGGAGAGAATTGCAATTGACTTCGTGGTTGGTCTTCTAAAGACATTGGGAAAGTTTGATTGTATTTGGGTAATTGTGGACAGATTAACTAAGTCTGCTCACTTCATTCCGGTCAAGGTGACCTACAATGCAGAGAAGTTAGCCAAACTTTATATCTCAGAAATTGTTCGATTGCATGGAGTTCCACTTTCCATCATATCAGATAGAGGTACGCAGTTTACTTCTAAGTTTTGGAGAACATTGCATGCTGAATTAGGTACTAAGTTGGATCTTAGTACTGCATTTCACCCTCAGACCGATGGTCAGTCTGAGCGAACGATTCAAGTGTTGGAGGATATGCTTCATGCATGTGTGATAGAATTTGGTTGCCATTGGGATAACTTCTTACACTTAGCGGAGTTTTCATACAATAATAGCTATCACTCAAGTATTGATATGGCTCCATTTGAGGCACTGTATGGGAGGAGATGTAGGTCCCCCATTGGTTGGTTTGATGCATTTGAGGTTAGACCTTGGGGTACTGACCTTTTGAGGGATTCATTAGAGAAAGTGAAATCTATTCAAGAAAAGCTTTTAGTGGCGCAAAGTAGGCAAAAGGAATATGTAGATCGAAAGGTTAGAGACTTGGAGTTTATGGAGGGTGAGCAAGTCTTGCTTAAGGTTTTGCCCATGAAAGGGGTGATGCGGTTTGGTAAAAGAGGTAAGCTAAGCCCAAAGTATATAGGACCATTTGAAGTACTTAAGCGAGTAGGGAAAGTGGCTTATGAATTAGCCTTGCCTCCAGGACTGTCAGGAGTGCATCCGATATTTCATGTGTCTATGTTGAAAAGATACCATGGGGATGGAAACTACACATTTGTTGGGATTCAGTTCTGCTTGATGAGAATTTGACTTATGAGGAGGAGCCTGTTGCCATTCTAGATAAAGAAATCCGCAAGTTGAGATCAAGGGAGATTGCATCCATCAAAGTTCAATGGAAGAATCGACCAGTTGAAGAGTCCACTTGGGAGAAGGAGGCCGATATGCAAGAAAAATACCCACACCTGTTTACAGATTCAGGTACTCCTTTTTGCCCTTGTTTTTCTTCTTGTGATCGTTCGAGGACGAATGACGGGTAAATTGGTATCTATTGTAACGACCTGTTTAGTCGTTTTGAGCAGCAGATTTTATTTCTAGAAAAACTGTCTGGGTCGAAGGATCCCACGACGGACCGTCATGGGCACGACGGACCGTCGAGGGGGTCTCATTCTAAAACACTTAGAATTCTGAAATTTGGGTACTGAAATCGACTCACTGAACTTTGTAACGGAATGGCAGGACGGACCATCGTTGGCCCGACGGACCGTCACAAATCTTTCCATAGAATTAACTCTATGAACTTTGTGACGGACCTGCAGGACGGACCGTCACAGGTTGCGTAACCCTTACTGGGTCGGATTTCTATTAAAAGTTTTAAGGGGCGTTTTGTACTATTCATGCTTATAATTATAAAGTTAGTGGATTAATGTTAATAATTCAATTACTTTGGGGTTCAAGGAGATAACCTTAAAATAATTAGTGGGTTATTTTTATCATCTTTCATACTTAATTATATGACAATTAGGGTAAAAGAAAAAGGGTTTGAATAAGAAAAATAGAAAGAACAGAGAGAAAAGAGAGAAACGATCGAGAGAGAAGAGAAGAAACGCAAGGAAAGCAAAGGTTTTGGGAAGATAGCTTGTTTGATCGCGATTCTTCAGTGGGGGTAGGTTATGGTTTATGCTATTTCATAGTAAACTCTTAATAGCGAATGATATGTATTGGGTAGTATTATAAAGTCTTCTATATGCTTAATTGTGTGCTTGCATGATATGATTATCTAATTGTGATGAATTAGCATGATGAGGCTATTGAATCTTAAACCCTAAATTTACTTTGTTAATGATGATGCCTTGGTATAAAAGAAGTCTTGATGAACTAAAGTAATGAGATTAGAGGATCGGGTGTCACGTTCCGACACCAGGATAGTATATGGATCGGAGTGTCACATTCTGACACAAGGATAGTATATGGATCGGAGTGTCACGTTCCGAGACCAGGATAGTATATGGATCGGAGTGTCACGTTCCGACACCAGGATAGTATATGGATCGGAGTGTCACGTTCCGACACAAGGATAGTATATGGATCGGAGTGTCACGTTTCGACACCAGGATAGTATATGGATCGGAGTGTCACGTTCCGACACCAGGATAGTATATGGATCGGAGTGTCACGTTCCGACACCAGGATAGTATATGGATCGGAGTGTCACGTTCCGACACCAGGATAGTAAAGAGAATGAATCTTGAAATATGTTAATATGCTCAATCTAAAGAACCTGTTTCCCAAATGAGTAGGGTGTGGAGGCTTGAGTCCTCATAGATGTGCTTGGTGTTGTGACCAGGGGTTATGGTAATTGTTGTTGTCACCTGTTAAGAATATTAGCTGATTTTATGTTATTATCTAATATATACTGTTTTCTATTTTGAGTTGGCCGATGATACCTACTTAGTACTTGTGCCTTGTACTGACCCCTACTTGTATTTGCTTTTCTTTGTTAAATGTGGAGTGCAGCAAACGTGCCATCGTCTTCAAGTTAACCGCAACTCTAGCCAGTCTTCATCACACCAGATTTCAGGGTGAGCTATTGCTTCTAGCTTGGACTGGATCTTCCTCTTCATGTCTTGATGCCTTGAAATTCCGGCATGGACTAGCTTTTACTTATTTTAGCTTCTTAGATAATCTTAGATTTAGTAATTTGAGGATAGATGTTCTTGTGGTGATGACTTCCAGATTTTGGGGATAATGATTGATAAATTTTAGAAGTTATTTAATTGATTTCGTTAATGAGTTTTAAGTCTTCCGCATTATATTCTGTTATTATGGTTGAAATGTTGGGGTTTAGATTGGTTGGTTTGCTGACATAGTAGGATAAGTGTGGGTGCCACTCGCGGCTCGTTTTGGGTCGTGACAATATTACAAATTCAACAGTCTCAGGATTTTAGGTCAACCACAAACCACAAAATCAAGATATACAACCATAAAATCAAGTACAAAGTAATCTTCAGAATATCACTCAATAAATATCAATCACAATTGAGAGTTTATCTATCCAATAGAAATAAAACATAACCTACCTCCACCGAAAATCGAAGCCAAGAACACTACTTCTCCATCATTTTTCCCTTCCTCGATGACTCCGTACCTTTCAAATCTATCAAGTATATATGCACAATTTGCAAGATAAGGCATCTATAAACACTCAATTTTTTCTCTATTCAGCCTAAACCAAAAAAACTCGCCTAATTCTATAATCAATTTTCTAAAGTTCAAACTGAAGGATAAGTCTAGATTCCTCCAATTAGCATAACTTAAATGGAATTTTAATAATTAGATACATCTAATACTTAATTACCTATTTCAGAAAATAAAAACTTAAACTATAATATGATTAACTAAATAATCTACATAAGGACGAAGATTAGTGAAATGTTGTGAATTATTGACAGCTAACATATTCCAATATTTCACTGTATTGTCTAAATCATTGTCCAATGATAGGGTAATCATTGTCCAATGATTGACATGAGGGTCATTCTATATTTTATCTAATTATCAAAATTCAAGTCTAAGGTTAAGTGATATTTTTTCCAAAAACTACACCCTTAATAGCTTTCATATAATATAATCCACTCAATATTAAATTACCTATCCCAATATATCAAACTTGGGTCTTAATATGATAATTGTAAGAAAAAACTATGAATAAGTCAAATGTTTAAAAACAATACATCTAATTTATAAATGAACAAAATTGAAAAAAAAAATCTAAGACTCATTCTATATGTCCATATAAAATTGTTCAATGAATTTTCATCATTGTTTTATTATAAGTGACCATCCTACAGTAATATCTCACCCAAAAACATTTCCTAAGTATCAAATATAAGTCAAACCAACTGTTATACCTACATTTTTTGTCATGTACCAATACAAGAAGTCAACAATATGAGTGGCTACTATATTATACTACTGCACAACCACATATCTTCAAAAACATTAAAGTCTAACTAAGATCGTACGTAATAGGTCATAGATGCCTCAGTTTGCCGCACGCGTAAGTTTTCTCCCCTCAAACTCTTAATCTTTCTAAAGATTATTCACTCCCTAATTATTATATAATACTAATTAGGGAAAAGGGTCTGATATACCCCTCAACTTTGTCATTTGGAGCTAATATACCTCCCGTTATAAAAGTGGCTCATATATGCCCTTACCGTTATACAAACGGCTCACATATACCCCTACCGTTACAAAATGGCTCATATATACCCTTCATGTAACGGAAGCCTTCATGTAACGGAAGTTAAAAAATTAGTTTTAAATTGATATTTATTACTTGTAATTTTTTAAAAAAAAATTATTTAGGGATATATATGATTCTTCTATCAAAGTTCAAGGTATATTTTATTTTTTTTCATATATAAATTATTTTTTGACTTTTTTTATTATAATTATTTGAGTTTCTTATTCTTATGTTTTTTCTTTCATTCCTTAGTTTAAAGAAAAAAAATTTAAACTATTTTTTTTTGTGTGTATTGTAATTTAATTTCGTATTCGAAGAAAAAATTTGGTCATCTTCAATAAGTTTTACAACAATATTAGTGAAACATAAATAAATTTGATTATCAAAATAATAATTATAAATTAGTCATTGAAACAAAAAAGGTCAAAAAAAATATGTTTGACGAGGATTAAATTTACTCATATGGGATTATATCTTTTAGAAAAAATAATAAAAATTTAGATTAAAATTATTATTTTTTCCATTTCCGTTAGAGGAAAAGGTATATGTGAGCCATTTGTTTGCAAATAGGGGTATATATGAGCCACTTTCATAACAAGGGGTATATCAGCTCTAAATGACAAAGTTGAGGGGTATATCAGACCCTTTTCCCTACTAATTATAAAAGTTGTAGAAGTTACCCATTATAATTTTAAAGTTATCTTTTTAACAACCAACTAATTCAATTATAAAAACTACCCCACTATTTTCATAATTATAGTTACGAATATTCCAAAATATCCCCTAAATCTGTCGAAAACTATTTTATGGAACAAAAAGTTTTAGAATTCAAAACTACCAAAAAAGAGTTGTTACATTTCTTCAAAACACAATATCGTGAGAAAAAAAGGCACATGATAAGGTTAATAGACTAATTTAGTCTTCAATCTTCATTGACAATAAACTATGAGTTACCCAAAATACAAAACAAAAGAAATTTAGTATAGCTAAAAAACATCTATAAATTTGACCACCTTCTAGTAAGCTTCACTGATTACTTCCAAAATATTCTTATTTTTTCTTTGTCATTCTTCAGTTTCCCTTTGCAATCATTATCCAGATCGTTCTTGAATTTGCAAGACTTATTTCTCACTCTCATACTCCACCTTACCAACGACTTACCTTCTTGAGCTTTGTTATGTACAGAGTATGCCATGTTCTCCGATTGCTGCTAATCCACACACAATTTTACGACGAAATTAGGGTTTCTTAACATAAAGGTGTTGACTTCAGGAGAGACAAAATATTGAACAGTTTCATTAGGGTAATAAACAAAGATTTTGCTGAAAATTAATCTGATATCTTTAAATAAATTGACATTATTCAAGTTCGAAAAACCTTTCTTGTTCTAACATATTTTGAATACTGTATAAATCAATATGTTGCTTAATTTTTTTGGTATAATGTAATCTTATCGAAAAAAATATACATAAATATTCTCACTTATAAAGAATATGAAATCCATGTACTATGATCCTTATACTGTAAATTTAACCTCACAATAATCAGTTTAAAAAGAAAGAAAAAGGACTTTTAATATTACATGTCAGATACTCCTTTCTGTCCGACATCTATCTTACTTGAAAATAATCAAGCTATAAAAATATTATTTTATCATTAGTGAGAAGTATTATAATAACACAAATATTACAACGTATTTAAGAAAACTAGTTTTAGAAATATGTCTTCCATGTAGAGTCAAAGTAAACATGTCTTTGAAAGATAAAACATATGAGGTTCAACTTCATCATGTTTCAATTAAGAAAATGTTGTTTTCTAATAATAGATGAAAGTTGAAAGAATGTCACTTGAAATAGAAGAAACAAAATTGTCTAAGTTTTAGTTGATAATTAAAGTAGAAATATAAGCATAAGAAACCACAACATATATATATAGATTAGCAATGTATAGAACTTTTTGAGAAGCTAATATTCGAAAAGACAATAATGACTGTCAGTTTTCACCACATTTATGTCACGCCCCAAGCAATCCCCAAGATGCGGACATGAAACCAAAGACAACAAGTGATCCCAAGCTAACCCTGCTGGCATGATCATGAGCATACTAAAGATAATAAAATGATGCGAAAGCTAAATCATAATTTATAATGAAGATATGGGGAGTACCCATATGCTAAAACTTATATAATATGAAGATTGATGAGTTTAATACAATGAAGTTACTAACTCAACAGTAAGTTGAAACTAACTATATCTAAAATAAGCCTCTAAAATGGACTAGAAGTACTGGGACAATCCCTAGATAAATCTAGAAAAGACTTAAACTAAATGACTGAAGACTGAAATGAGACTCATGATTGTTGTCGTCGGAGAATGATGACTCACCATTGAATCTGCTGAACAAGAGATCGGAATTCGATCTATGCATGATCTCGATACTGAGAACCTGAACCTACATCACCAGAAGATATAGCGCACATATGCGTCAGTACTTTAAGGTACTGATAATGTAGGATAGAGTAAAACTGAAATAAAACATAATTTAACAAGAACAAAAGCAAGTATAATAAACTGAACATGATATACTGAATTTCTGAGCTAACTGAATGCAATGGCAAATTTATAACATGCTGAAACGGAATACTGAATATACTGATAAATGGCCAATGCTGAGAGTCTAAATGATCTGTGGGAGCTACTAATAACCAATAATAAAACCACATGAGCTAAATGTGGAGTCCAATGTATAAGCTAATAAAAAGGATCCAATATACCTTACAAAAGGTATAAAGGCAAGCTGGCGTGATCACTAAACTGTTTGCCCCCGGAGGGGTCTTCCAGCCTACTTGGCTAGTAGTTCTGGGACTATTGGGTAGGCTAAGCCCTAGTCCAGGATGAATATGTAAATTAAATTATTATGTCTGAGTTTCTATAAATACAGGATAACTATTGCAACATTTTATCTGATGATGCATTAAAAACTGAAGCATGTAACTCTGCATAACTCAAATATCTGATCCTGAATGTATAATTCAAGAACTAAAGAAATACAAAGCTGGGGTTCTGAAATTCATGCAATAATCTGAGTAATAACATTATAATCTGATTTGAAATATATATTTAACTATATCATGAAGTTCTATCAATGTTTTAGAAACCCTAGGTTTAAGCATGATAAGAGAATCAATAAGTGGATGAAAACTGGGACCCTAAAGAACCCACTTGTGAAATCTCACATACCTGGTGATGAAATCCAAAGAAAATATTCAGATTTCGAGGCTGGAACTAAGGAAATCTTGTTGCGCTCTTCAACTAGGATTTTTGAGATTTTTTTCCTTTCTTGCTTGCATTTTTATAACTTTTGATTTATGATTTTGACTTAGGTAAGTTCTTGTTATGTTTCTAGGCTTAAACTGACTAAAATCTGATAATTTAGGGTCAAAACAACGTATCTTAAGGATTAATCGGAGTAGGAAAACACCAAAGGACCCCTAGATAAGTTGCTGCTGGACCAAACGATGGCTAGGACAGATGGTCCATCGTTTGATCCACGCCCCGTCGTTTGGTCCGTCGGTTGGGCCTGTTCGACAGGCCTTTACTAAAATGGGCATAACTTATTACTCGGAACTCTGATTTTAGGAAGGTCGGTGACTAGGGAAAGCTAATTTAATTATATATCTGTGTCTAGGTCATGAGACACCTAATTAATTTTTTGCCAAGAGAAATGACCATTTGAAATTGACCTAACGGCACTCCTACCTTAACAGTCTGCTAAATCTAACCTACCGTCAGACCTACGAACTCTATATCTATCTACGAACCGTGCTTTTCATCCGTAGCTATTGTCAGAGAGTGTATTAAGGGATTCTTGATCGATGGTCATGGACTACGGACCGTAGTCTGGCCTACGAACCGTAAATCCATTCGTCGACTAACACTTATAAATTTTCCTAGGCTGAGATTTTTGGGAATTTTTTGATCTGATGGATGGTTGTGCAGGGCGGACCGTGGGTTAGGCTACAGTCCATCAATGGTCACTTCAGTTGCACCTGCATATTTTTCTGAAAAAACTTATTTTTGATCTATTTTGACTACGGGGTGTTAGGAAGAAGATATTTTATGAAATCATAATTAAATCTTCAACATTTGGTCATTCGGATTTATCATCTCCTTTTTTCTTCATTTAACTCTATTCTTTCTTTATCTTCTTATTTGATAAATTCAAAATAAATTTACTACATATACATAGCATAGTTAAAGATATCAGTAATTATAAAACGTTTTTGCTGTCAATCATATCTATATCTATCTATTTATCTCTCTCTCTCTCTCTCTCTCTCTCTCTCTATATATATATATATATATATATATATATATATATATATATATATATATATATATATATATATATATATATATATATATATGTGTGTGTGTGTGTGTGTGTGTGTGTGTGTGTGAGAACCCTAGGCCCGCCTATGTAGCACAACCGCAAGCAAGGATTCTCTTTAAATTCATTTTATTTCCAAAATTATCCTTCCTCTTTAATGAAAAGTTCCAACTTTTATGAAAAGTTGTGACTTTTGTGAAGAATTGTGACTTTTACGAAATGTTGTGCCTTTTCCAAGGGTGTAACTTTTCAAAAGAGTTGATACCTTTCCGATAAGACACACTAGTTATTTTTTTACAGTACCCTTTTTTTGTCTCTAAATAGGGAACTACATTGTGCAATCTGTGGGCTCAATCTTTTTCATAATGTTTAATTCTAATGTTGGATATCCTGGTATGTTTTTTACAATCATTAGTTTGTGCTTATTTTTTGTCACGACCCAAATCGGGGACGCGACTGGCACCCACACTACCCTCCTGTGTGAGCGAACCAACCAATCTAAACCCAAATAAATTAAACCAAATACAACGCGGAAGACTTAACTCAATACGAAAAATAAATACGATACATATCCCCAAAATCCGGAAGTCATCATCACAAGAACATCTATCCTCAAATTACTAAACTAAGAGTATTTTAAGAAGTTAAACAAATGAAAGCTAGTCCATGCCGGAACTTCATGGCATCAAGACGAGAAGAAGAAGATCCAGTCCAAGCTAGAAGCATAGCTCACCCTGAGATCCGGTACAGTGAAGACTGGCTAGAATCGCAGTCGAGTTGAAGACGACGGCACGGTTGCTGCACTCCACAAATACAAGAAAGAAACAAACAAGTAGGAGTCAGTACAACCACACGTACTGAGTAGGTATCATCGGCCAACTCAGAATAGAAAACAGTATATATCAGTTAATCTCACAAATTACTATAATACTCAACATGTAGTAACAACAAATACTACAATCATCAATAATATCACCAAGTTCATCCAGGAGGACTCAAGCCTCAACATCATACTTATTAAGGAAAAACAGGTTCATTAGATGTAACAAAATAACATCTTTCAAGATTCAGAACTTATTCCTCTCGTGTCGGTACGTGACACTCCGATCCATATTCTATCCCGGTGCCGGAACGTGGCACTCCGATCCATATTCTATCCTGGTGCCGGAACGTGGCACTCCGATCCATATTCTATCCTGGTGCCGGAACGTGGCACTCCGATCCTCATTTCTATCCTGGTGCCGGAACGTGGCACTCCGATCCTCATTTCTATCCTGGTGCCGGAACGTGGCACTCCGATCCTCATATCTATCCTGGTGCCGGAACGTGGCACTCCGATCCTCATTTCTATCCTGGTGCCGGAACGTGGCACTCCGATCCTCATATTCATCGAGGCTTCTTTTATACTAAGGCATCACAATTCTCATAACAAGTAAAACTAGGGTTTCATCAATATTTAGGGTTCAAAAGCTTCATCATGCTTATTTCATCACAAACATATAATCATACTCATACAATCATACCATTAAGCATATAGAAGGATTTACAAGATTACCCAATACATATCTTTTGCTATTGAGAGTTTACTACAAATAGCATAAACGATAACCTACCTTCACCAAGGATTTGTGTTCAAGCAAGAATCTTCAAGAAACCTAGCTCCTTCTCTCTCAAGCGCCTCTTTTCTCTTCTCTTTCTCTTTCTCTTCTTCCTCCAACCTTCCTCTCTTCTTACCCTAAATCACAAGATTTCAAGTCTCAAAAGTGATGAAACCAACCCACCAAGATACTCAAAGTTAGTCTTTCAACCCCCAAGGAATTGAACTAATAAAATTAACCCACTAACTTTATAAATTAAAGCCGGATTAGTCCAAAACACCCCTTTAAAATTAGCCAGAATTCTGACCCCGACTGGGATTACGGAACCTGTGACGGTCCGTCGTGCCTGCGACGGTCCGTCACGCAGGTTCGTCAAGGACTCAAATTTCTTCAAGGAGTCTGTGACGGTCCGTCGTGCATACGACGGTCCATCCTGCACTTCCGTCACGACGGACAGAGAGTTGCTCCCAGCACCAAATTCTCAAGAGTTTAAGTGTTTTGAAACGGGGCTCACGACGGTCCGTCGTGACTGTGACGGTCCATCCTGCAGGTCCGTCACAGAGTTCAGAGACTCAGTTTCAACAGTCACATTCATAATTCCAAGTGTTTTGGAACGGGACACCCTCGACGGTCCGTCGTGCCCACGACGGTCCGTCGTGGTGTCCGTCGTATTCAACCAGTTTCCCCAAATAAAAATCTGTTACTCAAAACGACTAAACAGGTCGTTACATTTTTTAATTGTTGTTTTTGCATATATGCTTTAAACTTAGTTATTTATGTCTATGCAAAGTTATTGTTATAAGTTTTTGTTAGTACAAATTAAATATCAAATACTAATTGGTTATTTAAGAAAGTTTTCTCTATTGAAATTGTTGAAAGTACATTAAAAAAAGCCCTTTCAAATCTTAGATATCTTCATCAACAACTTTATTCCTTCACATAAATGGATGAGATTTTGTGTTCTTTAGAAAACCCTCTGAGAGTTAATTACTTTGCATGTCCATATGTTTTGTTTTTATGTTGTTATCTATTATTACGAAATTTTATCACTTCATATTATGACTACTTTAAGGATCAAAATTTTATTGAAGTGAGTCAATTTATTTGAGGTATCTTAAATCAAAACATAGGAACTTTTCTGGTTAGATTGTTTTCTTATCATTATTGAATATCCCATAGTTTTATCCCTTCAAGGTATATTTTTCTTCGCTGTTTTGTTGTGTTCTTACAATTGTATTGATTTTTTTTGTTTGACATGTATAATATGACTATGATAAAGACTTTCGTCCTTTTAGTGTTTTCCTTTTTTTTTTCTTTTTATTCGGATTTTCTAAATATTTTTGTTGTAAGTTAGGATTTTTTTTGTCAAGATTAATTAGAAGAAATGAAACAAAATCTACTCTAAATAAAAGTAATATCTTGATCTACAATAGATATGTCTATTAAAATAGAGTTGTTGTCTTTCATGTCCCAAGTCGTTGGCGAGCATTCGATTTATCTAGGTTAGACTCATTATTAATTTTTTAATGTTTTAGAATGTTTCTTTAAGATGTGTATAGAATACAAAGTTTTGATCTATTTTTATTTTAATAATGCAACAATCATACTTAATATTCTTGAAAAAGTCATAAGTTAAGTTGATGAAGAATCCCGAAGGGCCTTTCACAGTTTAATGAAGAATGAATTTATTTAACCGCCAATAATAAAATTTTGTTGTTGTTCCAAATTTGTTTTTCTTCTTCTATAAGTTTTCGTTAGAGTAACAAATTAATAATAACAAGTTGTGAACATTCGATCTCACACTAGTAGGATGTCTCTAAAACAAATTATTTATGTTGTTGCAGTGTACATTTTTTTACAATCTTAATTTATTTAAAACTAATATTTAGTATGAAAATTTTTAACCTGAATATATTTACACAAGTAGTTATTATAACCATAAAATTATAACATTTTATATTTTTCATATACCAAAAAATATAAAAAGTGATGTTTAATCGCTACATAAAAACATCAATCAATTTTAACAACACAATTATAATATGATAAATTATAAAAATATAAAAATAGTTAGATATGAAGATATTTTTAATCATTACTTATGAATTTAAAATTTTTGAGATATGTCAAAATGTCAAATCATTTAGTTTTTCTAGAAATGTTCTAAAACCTACAATAATTTAATTTTTTTTCCTTATAAAAGCGATTATTGAAAAAGCTTGTTCAAATACTTAGAATGATAACTTACGCTAGCGCGAAGCGCGGATAAATTACCTAGTTTATAATAAAACAATATGGACATATAAGTTCACTCTCATATTGCTATTAATTAAAATTATAAACAATTTATACAAATGAAGAATAAAATATGCATTCGAATAGTGTTTATAAATAATCTTACAGATTCTTTGAGAAATAAAGATTGTAACATACAAAAAATTGCTATTTTGAGATTCATAGTAGCTATGTTGGTTGAATATTTGAATTTTAAATTTATTGGTGAGGGTTTGACCCTACCTTGTAATTCACTCCTCCATATTCTGTTTCTCTAAATCCAATTTTATATTTTAAAATAAAGAAAGAATTTCTAATTTGCAGAGTCACCAACTACAGTATAAAGTTATTTTCTATTTGGGAGAATCAAGTAATTTGACACATCAAAATTTATTTTTTCGTTTTAGTTTTTTCCAGAGTACCAAAATAATATAGATTTACAACATAAATTTGGACAATAACCAAAATTAATGGATAATTATTTGGGGCCAATTATCAAAGCTAAAATAAATTAGTGCTTTTATAAGAAAAAACATGAATTAGCTAGGATATTTGTTATTAAAAATATATATAGTTAATAGTATTGTTGTAACAATTTTTCCCTAAATATCTTTACAATGCAGTTTTGATATATATGATACAGGTTTTTTTCCAGGTACTAGTAAAATGGAATAAAGAACATTTATTTGAAAAACTAAAATAAAAATTAGTGCATATTGTACTAATTAGTGATACTTTGTTTGCGTTCCAACACCTAATTACTTTAAAAAATATAACATATCTTTGGATACATTTTGTATCTACAAAATTATTTTTTTTATGAAAATCATCATATTAATTTAGATAAAACAAAATATTAGTGAAAAAACATAATTACTTAAACATCATAAGTAAAGAAAAAATAAAAATTAAAAAAGATGGGTTTATGAAAAAGATGGAGTATCCCATAGTTTGACTTGCTATGTCTAATAATCTCTGTATGTCTTCGTAACTTTATATGCCATTATCTTCTTCATCAATAAAATTTGTTTGATGTATAAACTTAAAACACCTTTTAAACTATGATACTTAAACTGACGTTCTGCATGTGAAAATTGAAGAATACATTGACGTAAATCAGAAATGGAATTTGAGAATTTCGCAGCCATGTAACCCATGACGTCGCACTACACATGACAACAACATATCTTCTTCAACTTTCTCCATTTTTAAAGAAAAGTTTTAAGTGGTTTTTAGAGGAACTAAATTAATTTGTGAATTGTCATCCAATTTTGTTCTTCTTAAAGTAGGCATATCTTGCATTAATGAATAATTGTTAGATTGGTAAATATCTTAGTTTGACTGAATATGAATTGAATGAATCAAGCTCAGCTAATGCGAGTATGATAAAAATAAATAAGTATTTTTTTTATTTTCATTTTCGTATAAAAGTCATGGTATATAAATTGTATTCACTTTCTTAAAAAAACATTTTTTACAATATTAGTGTTTAGTTATGAAGTTTTAATTTTTTCCCAAGTTGAATTTGGCCTCCTGCTCTACGTCTGAAGAAAACACTATTGAAGCAACCTTTCTGAGGAAACATGTTACTTGCACTATGGATTCTATATCAATTGAAATCACAACAAATTCCTAAGATTTATTCAAACCCTAGGTCTATACAATCTATGTAGAATCAAGGAACTAACATAATTCTATGGATCTAATGGATGAATGGAACCCACTAGTGATTTCCCACAACCCGTGTGAAGAACTCTAATGAGAAGTCCTTTGAATTTTGGCGCTAAAACATAAAGAACACTATTGCTTGTCCTTTAAAGAAACCGACGCCTAATTCTCTTTCTATTAGTAAAACAACGTAGCTTAGGCATCAAAGGATGTAGCTTAATTGAGTTAATGAATAAGGAAACAACGAAAACTACCCCGACATAAAAGTTGATGAAGGCCGTTAACTACGGTACTAACGGGCCATCATATGAACTATCGGCTGTTAGACGAGGTCATGGTTTTAGATCACGTGGTTTATGTCTCGGTTAAGAGTATCCCAAAAGTAAGACTCTAAGTGCATTGGACCAGGTTTTCAACAGTTATATCAGTGTATTGTTCAACATGTTGTCTTCATTATTAGTACTTGATAACTTCATTCAGCTTAACTATTTTAAAATGTTTTGGTATTTATATTCTGGCTCAGATTATGTAATTGCTCGGTTACACTTTGTTCTGCTCATATATATTTTTCATCTTAGTACCTATATTCTTCATGCTCAATACATTCAAAGTACTTTCTCATACTTTATGCTTCATCCTTTTATGATATAAGTTTAGGTACTCAACATCCAGATCACTCTTAAAATCGATTCTCCGTGCACTTTCAGCAACTTCAAAGGTGAGTTATCATATTTCGAAGACAATAACATGCTTTCATTTTTTTCATTATTTTTTGTTTCAGTTTTATTAGAGTTAGTTGGAGGTATGTATCATCAACTCAACTCATTTAGAGGGTTTTCAGACATAGTAGTAGATTTAGTTTGAGTTGTTAAGTGGTCGTTGCAGTTATCACAAACCCAAATTTATTTCATTTATATTTAGTGTGTTTAGGTTTTCCCCATTTTCAGGTATCCTTAATTGTAGTTTCTTAACAGTACATGTTTTACTTAACTATTTTAGTATTTTCATGATATGCCAGATTCAGCGTTAGCTTTGGGTCACTCCTAATTCTAGGTCCCGTGTTATGTCTAGGGGGTAGCCTCGAGGTGTGACAATTTGTGTCCACTTTTTGGAATTGTATTTTTTCAAAGTAGATAGCTTTGTACTCGTGACTTCATGGTTTTGGAAGGGTTTCTATTCTATATTTTTTTTTGTGTACTCCGCTTCTGTCGATTTCTTTTATTACAATTATTTAACTTTAGTTGTACCCTTGCACTCACTACATTACCTTCTCGGTACGGGTTGTCTTACATACTAGATATTATAGTAGGTACAATCAGACTCAAGAAGTAAGGTCGTGGCAAGACAATTGTTTAGGCAAGTGGAGAAGGTGTTGACAAAAAGGGAGATCTACGATTGCTCCAAGGGTTACTTTTTTAGAAACTAGGGTTAAGGAATTGTTGAAAGGATAATGTTTCTTTTCTATATCATTATGTATTATTATAAGTGGGAAGCTCCTAACCTCAAAGTTGAATTACCATTTTACCCTTATTTTATCCCTAAAATAAATTATTATTAATATCTATTTAATTAATTA
Source organism: Solanum chilense (assembly GCA_032847665.1). Classification (NCBI taxonomy): domain Eukaryota; kingdom Viridiplantae; phylum Streptophyta; class Magnoliopsida; order Solanales; family Solanaceae; genus Solanum; species Solanum chilense. Next base: position 57,304,207 of record CM064974.1, read on the forward strand.
AATATTAAGTAAAAGTTATATTTAAATTTATGCATCAAATAAGATCTTAATGCATTATATATTCATGTACTAATTAAATGTAGATAATGAAGAGTCTAATAACCTTTCAATTTTAATTTGTAATATAAGTGGGGGTAATGAAGAGTCTATCAAACACACTCACACAACATTATTTATATTCCTTGTCGTATTCAAGTTTGTTATCATTTTGCATTCTGCAGTAGGTTAGTCTACATCCCTTGTAAAATTTTCATTATCAGTTTGTAATTATAAGAATTCTTACTATTTTATTTATTTGTATTATTTAAAATTTCATGCATATTCATCTTCTTTTTGTTGAGAAATATGTAAATTATGATAGTTACAAGATGAAATACTCCAATATGAAGTTGTAAGTAAATATTTATTTTTCATATCTCCTTTGGTTTGAGTTTTTAAATATAACTTCATAGTTGATTACTGTATTTTTGTATTCATCCTTTGTTCTATCTTTCGGATATATATGAAGTAAAGCTAATCACGTTTTGTATTTATCATTAATTATTTTGAGGGTAAACATGTTAAATCTCATAGAATAATAATTATGTCTTTTTCATTGTTTGATGATCATTTATCTTTTTAAACCAACATATTTGTACGTTTTCCTTTTTATATGTAATTTCAAATGATTAAAAAATTCATGTACTTAACTGTTATAGAGAGGTACAAAATAATTACAAAAGTAAAAATAAAATAAAAAATAATGTATAGTAAAAAAATGACTAAATGATACATTGAATAATATTATTTTAGAATTCATTATATATATATATATATATATATATATATATATATATATATATATATATATATATATATATATATATAGAGAGAGAGAGAGAGAGAGAGAGAGTTTATCTTTATTCTTAACATATTCATGCATTCTTTTCTATTTGTCTTATTTATTATTATTATATGATTAGAGTTTTTTATACATATGGTATGTTTCGTCTAGAGTAAGTTATGTTTTGCCTAGATAAGTCGACTTTTAACAAAATGTAATTCAATTAGTATGAAAATTTTTTTGTCTATATATTTTTATGTGATTTCTTTTATTATGGATGTCATGTCTTTATTTATTTCTTTTTTTTTTTTCATTTGAAAGTGTAATTTTTTCCATAAATTTGATGGTATACCGCCCAAACATTTTGTAATATTTTTCTTTATACGTATCCTTTTTATATACAATTTCTTTTTTGATTATTAAAACTTATGTAATTAGTTATTAAAATAATATTAATTCCTCTGATAAAATAAAATATTTATTTTTCATGGAGTATTTAATATATCAAACCACCAACATCTAACACAAGATTTTCATGTTATATATTGTGCAGAGTTATATTCTTATGTTAAACTTACATATGAAAGGACTTAGATTTGAACTTAGCTATATAAATTAAAGTTTTCTTATATCAATTAGGGAACAAACGTGCGATGGACGTTCCGAGAACTAGATTATAATATGAGCCAATTTTGATAAAATTAAAACATATTGGCCAATTTTAATAACACAGGTGTTTTAATTAATTTTTTGAATAATCAGTTCAAGAATTCATCTAATGTTGTGTCAAATCAATAGAGTAACATAAAATAACTTATTAAAGAGCATGTAAAAGTGAGAATATATGTTATATATAAATTATTGTTCAAGAATATCTGGTGCAAACTATATGTATAGAAATCGGTTTATTATGAACTTATGAATTTCAAAATGTTAAATGTTTATTGGCAAATATAGTTTTTAAATATTGATTCATTTTATACACTTAAAATCTAAATTATCTTTTAAAAAGATAAAACATATTGTATAAAAAGTTATATTGAGCTTTACTTAATAATTTGAATCCAACAAAACTTTTCCTACTAAATTAAATTCTAGATCTATCAATTATGAATTGCATACTAGTTTAATTTATTCATATGGTGAGATTTCTATTAGAAATTTATATTATAAAATTGTCATGACGTTGATATAAATTTAGAAAAAGCATGCATATTCCTTTGACTTTATTCATTGTTATAGCTACTATTCGGTTTAATAAATTTTAGAAATATATTTTATTAGTTTTTCCATTGTATTCATATTGTTACTATTATTAGTTTGAAATGGAAATAAAAATGAAGTGTAGGTGTTAGAGATCTTTATTGTTTTCATTGAATATGATATTTTTTATCATGGTCGTGTATATTATTTAAAGTTAAAGTGAATTTTACATATAATCAACTCTTTTGTAGGTTGGTATAATCAAAGGCATTAGAAAAAAGGAACAGTGAAGTGGTTTAGCGACCAAAAAGGGTTCAATTTTCTCCGTATTATGGTGGTGATGAGCTTTTTGTTCATCAATCTAGTATAGGATCTAAAGTCTTTGTAGTTTAACTGACGGTGAAGCGGTTGAACCGATGTGGATTCTTGTAATGATGGCCATACCAATGCTACTAATGTTGTCGGCCCAGATGGTGCTCTTATGAAAAGAGGATCTCGTAATCGCAGAGGTGGTGGAACTTATTCCTTTAGTGGTGGTGGTTTATATATACAGTTTTAGGTGGGAAATATTTTGGTGGAGAAGGTTGTTAGGAAGGCCGTATAGAGGTGATGGTTTATATGACGGTGGTGATTGGAGGTATGGTGTAGGTGGCGATGGGTATAGTGGTAGTTGTAGGGGAGGAAGTGGGTGTTACAAGTGTTTAGAAGATTTTCATTTCATAAGGGAATGTAGCAAAATTTGTGGATAAGGCAGGGGTCTGATGGTGGGAGATATGGTTGCACGACAATGGAGACAGAGGTGGTGGGAATGGTATTTATATAAAGGGTGTCAATGTTACCAACCCTTCTTCCCCTAACTTGTAATAACCACCACCACCACCACCACCTCCTCCACCTCCTCCATCGTTAAACCATATTAACCACCACCATTGCTTCCATATCCATTACCTTGACTATATTTCCTTGAAAATGACCAGCATACTCACACATGCAATACCCACTTCCTCCTCTACCACCTCCACCTCCACCATACCTCCCACAACGATTGTCATATGAACAATCACCTTCATAATGCTTGCTACCTTCACCACCACTATATATCCACCTCAAGATCAATATCCACAACCACCAACATATAAATCACCCACAAAACCTCTAAATAACTTGGTCTTCCTTTGAAATAAGCACCATCTAGACCGATAACATTAAAAGTCATAGTACGACAATCATACCCATATTCCACATTGAGTTCAACAAAATCAACATCATCTAAACTATGAAAACCTTCACATCTCTACTAGATTGATTATCATAGAGCTCATTGCCATCATTATAAGAAGTAACGAAACTGAATCCATTTTGTTCACTAAATCAACTCACCGTTCTGTTGTTCTGACGTCCCTGAATAGACTAACACTTCAAGGTAGAGAATACAATTATTATACCTTGGATGCTACAGGAAAGAGATAAGGAAGTTCAAAAATCATTTGGTTAAGCACACAATATTTTTTTTCATAAAAATACGAAAGTGGTACTGCCTTATAATTTATTTGTTGGTGTTGCACATAACCAAATAAGGAAAAGATTGTACTAATATTACTACACTTTTATTTAAATAAAAACACTTTTTTCTAGTTATCTCTTTCTTTTCTTCCGCATGTTAAATTAATGAACTATACCTAAGAGATGTAATTCTCATATGGTGGACTATCATAGTTATATGAATATATATTTTAAAGTTATTTCCATATATGATATTATGGAAAAAATTTAAAATATGAATTTAAAAGACTCTATCCTAGTTCTAAACCTATTTTTATAGCTCTGATGCTTTATAGGAGGTTTTGCAAATTTTTTGCGAACATTAGTCGTATAGGATTGAACCCTCTTGTGATCCATTGTGAATTCGATTCACGATGGCTTGGAGCGTACTTGAGATTCTGTTTATATTTTGCACTTCACCAGAAAGTACTCGTCATTACAACAAAAAGACCATAAAAGGGGAAAAGAAACATTAACTTAGCATTTTTGATGCACTATGTGCTTAACTTCATCTATCGAAGATTTATGTGTTTCATCCCACTTAAAGTACATTCAACAACCTTTTATTAGAACACTTCTAACATAAAGAAGACTAGGAGATAAAAAATAAAAATAAGATTTTTGACGCCACGGGGTAGCCCCCCAAAAAGTAGATTACATTTAAATATATATATTTAAGAAACTAAATAGTTTCGTTTGATTAAATAAAAATTCTTTCACATGGATAAGCAACAAAGAGTTAGAACAATGATGAATAAAGGAAGTGAAAATATAGGAGTTACGTTACCTTTGTGGACTGACACATCTTGTATGAGAAGAAGAGAGATGAGAACATTTGTATAGGGAGCTTGTACAACCCACAAGAGAAAAGGGAGTAGTGTGACATTCAGCCGTGAGCAAGGAAGCAACATAGTAAGAAGAAATGAGGGTAAGCTAAAGATGAAGTTGAAGTTAGCTTTTATAGATAGGGTTAATGAATGTGGGCTTTATTCTAATCGGATTAGGTTGGGCTTGGGCCAAAACTTTATTTTTATTTTTTGATAATAAATGAAATGGCCTATATGACCAAAAATTGATCTTTAAAAAAGGGTTTTAGGGGTAATTTAGAAAGTTATAGAAATATTAAATATGATAATGAAATGTCAATCATATACTATCGTCAAAACAGTTAATGTATGAAATTTCCATGATTTTTTGAGTTCCTCATAAAGAAAATACCTTATCCCCCTTCACAAATACTTACATTTTGATGGTGTAGGGATATAAGAAATCAAAATTACATCTATTGTAAATAAGGATATGAGATTAATGATCACCAATGATGAAGTAATCCTGAAGAGTTTTTGAGTTCCTCCAAATTTTAAGGACAATATGAATCAATTTTGTTGATTCTCCCAATGAACTCCCAATATGCACAATGGCCAAGGATGATTAACTCTTAAACTAGCAAAGTCTATATAAACCATTATCAAAAAAATCTAAAGAAATTATGTCCCCATTAACTAATAGACTTATATCGTAGAGGAATCTGGTAAATATTGAAACACTACTCATGTTCAACTACCTATAACAAAGACTTAAAGGTAGAAAATCCTACATTTCGTTTGAATCATCTTGCATGAAGAATATGAAACTAAGTAAAAGTAGATGAGGATGATAGATCGATGTCAGGTCTCCGACTTATTGACTATACCTTCTACCTTTTTTTGGATACAAAAAGGAATTCCATGCATAAAATTAGGAGGGCAAAAAATAATCATCTTGCGAAATATGGTCCACATTCTCATTCATCATTAGCTAAAGGAAATATGAAGAATTGTTACCTTAAGTAAACTTCCCTCTTCAATATTGGCGTATCTTACTCTCTAAAAGTAAAACTATTTAAGTAACAAAATTATATTGCAAGTTAAGGAAAATGAGTCTTTAATGGAGATGCAATACATTTCAAATAATTTACTATTTTGTATGGTTATAGTTATTTCACAATAGCATTATAACAAGAGGTGAACCTTGAAATTGGAAACTATAGGTGCACCAATATAAACAAAACTAAAATATAAGGTCTAAGATAAACTTAAAATAAAAAGAGGCTTAAGTGGGATTCGAACACTTCTCTACATGGTGGTATATCTACTTTCTCCAGATTGCACAAGGGCAAACCTATGTTTTTATGGGTGCTCTGTTAACTATATCATAATTTCTACCAATTTTTAAAAATATATATACATATGTTCTTTTTTAAGTTATTGGGTGTACGTGCACCCCCACAGTATAGTTTGGATCCGTCGCTTGTTAAAACAATAAAAATTGAGAAGTGCAAAGAAATATAGCTTAGATACTGTATCATAAATGTACCATGAATGTATTGGGATAACTCGAAAAATAGAATTATTTCATTGATTGAGGACAAAGAATTGGAGCAAAAAGGAAGACTTCCTAGATTTGCATATGAAATATAGGAATGGTTATTAGAGTTCTTTAAGTTACAACCTTACTAGAAAGGTCAAAAAAGAGAAATATTAACTAACCTTCAAAAGAATTTAAGAATATATTAGTGGATAAACTAGCATTCCAAATTGCTATTGTAGTGTCCTTCACGACTTCCTTTCTCATAGCTATATCTTATACTTGTTCATCACTCGTTATCCCATAATTGGTTAATTCATCAAAAAGTTTCTTAGCTAAAATTCTAAACTTCACCTTGTTTAACCCTCTCGATACGAGAGATTTCAACCCATAGAATCAAGCTATTAATGAATAGTAAAGAAAAAACATTCCACTGAAATGGGGTGGAAAAGTTCTACACACACATAAATATATAGTTGAGCTTTCAAGAGCATAGTTCTAGTGTAATATAAAGAGAATGATGAAATTGCAAAGTATCAGTGGATAGAGCTAAAATGTACTATTAGGGAGTGTATCAATTCCACTTCCTTCAGAACTATCCCAAATATATCAAGAGATAAATTAAATAATATGATATTGTTGTTAATACTGAATATATTATGTTGATTCATCCAGGTTTGAGAACAATTTTTTTGACTATCACCATGACTTTTTGTAAGACAATTTTTCAAGATTTGTGATCAATTTTTTTAACATCTCCATAACTTAATGTAAATGAAATCTTGCCCAATATAAAATTTTAGTAGTGAAAAACATATTCATCCTAAAGTTCAATCTAGGAGGTAGCATGTACACATATCTTATCCCTATTTTTGCGGGATAAATAATTTTTTTTAATTGATCTACAATCCAAAATATGGGTTTATTCAGACCTCTTGTGAAGTTGATTTTTCTAGTAAAGAACATTTCGTGTAATCACACAAGTGAGTTTGAGGAAAGTATTAATTAAGATGTACACATATTTTACCCATATCTTTGTGGCATAAGAATATTATTTTTCATAGACCTAGGATTCAAAATAAAAGTTCATCACATGGTTGTAAGCAAAACAAAATATGCCAATTAAACAGGAATTGAGAAAATAAACTAAGGTTTATGCATAGATATTCTTTAACTTATTAGATAGTATAGTGTCTGTCAACAAAATAAAATAAAAAATTACAGGATGATGATATATATTTATATGGAGAAGTCAAGTGGTTTTTATTGTTGAAATAACAAAATTACAATTAAAAATAAATTTTCCTGTTGAGACATGAATAGATACTTTACCCTTTTTAAGGAGATTTAAGCCCACAACAACAACTTTTTCACCAGTCTAGCAATAGATTCTTAACTTGTTTTTTCCAAAAAGACATACCTTAATCTCAAAGTACAAGTCAAAAAATATGAGACAAGAATTTAATCCAAAGCTTCATAAAATGAACATATTCCGTCAACTAATAAGAACTTTTATTTACTCATTTTTATGCGCTATATATTTTCTTATACATCAAAAAACATAAGATCGTCATTATATGTAGTGGAAACATTCTTTCTTTCCATGAATAGAAGCATTATGGAATAATAACTTTGATAGACAAATGACATAGTGGTTACACGATTTTTAACACATAAGAAGATACAATAATGAGTAAAATAATAAAGTTCAAGGAGAATTTATGGCCAATATGGATGAAACGTTCAGTCCCAAATAAATTGCAATTACTCCAACATTGTGATAACAAAGTAAGACCATCACGATTTATATAGGAGACATTCTTCCTTGCAATGAATAAACAGAATATGGGTGTAACGACCTGTTTAGTCGTTTCGAGCAGTAGAATCATTTGTGATAAAAACTGACAGGGCCGACGGATCACACGACGGACCGTCATGGCCTCGACGGACCGTGATGGACTCCATCGTCCCACACTTGTATAATTCTCCTGCTGCTCTCCTTATTTCCCTCGACGACAGGTACGACGGACCGTCATGGTCACGACAGACCGTCGAACGTCTTCGTGCCAAAACACTTAAACTCTGAAATCTGGGTACGGGGATCAACTCTCTAAACTTCGCGATGGAGTTGCAGCACGAACCGTCGTAGACATGACGGACCGTCACACACCTCTTTACTAAAATTGAGTCTCTGAACTTTGTGACGGACCTGCAGGACGGACCGTCAAGAGTGGCGTAACCTCGACTGGGTTGGATTTCTGCTAAAAGTTTTTTAAGGGGTGTTTTGGACTATTTCTGCTTATAATTATGAAATTAGTGGGGTAAGTTTAATAATGTGATTACTTGGGGGTTAAAGGAGATAACTTTAAAATAAGGAATGGGTTATCTTCATCATAACGAATTATATGATAATTAGGGTAAAAGAAAAAGAATCTGGAAAAGGAAAAATAGAAAGAACAGAGAGAGGGAGAACGAGCGAGAAAAGGGAGAAGCGAAGAGGAAAGCAAAGGCATTGAGAAGTAGCTTGCTTGATCACGATTCTTCGGTGGAGGTAGGTTATGGTTTAAGCTATTTCATAGTAAACTCTAAATAGCGAATGATATGTATTGGGTGGTATTGTAAAGTCTTCTATATGCTTAATTATGTGGTTGCATGATGTGATTATGTAATTGTAATGGATTGGAAAGAGGAGGCTGTGAATCTTAAACCTTAAATCCTTTCTATTAATGATGATGCATTAACATAAAAGAAGGCTTGATGAACTAGAAAATAATGAGATTAGGGGATCGGGTGTCACGAACCGACACGTAATACTAAGGGATCGGGTGTCACGAACCGACACGTAGAATTAGGGGATTGGGTGTCACGAACCGACACGTAGAATTATGGGATCGAGTGTCACGAACCGACATGTAGAATTAGGGGATCTGGTGTCACTAAAGGGATCGGGTGTCACTAACCGACACGTAGAATTAGGGGATTGGGTGTCATGAACCGACACGTAGAATTAGGGGATCGGGTGTCACGAATCGACACATAGAATTAGGGTATCGGGTGTCACGAACCGACACTTAGAATTAGGGGATCGGGTGTCACGAACCGACACGTAGAATTAGGGGATCGGGTGTCACGAACCGACACTTAGAATTAGGGGATCGGGTGTCACGAACCGACATGTAGTATTAGGGGATCGGAGTGTCACGTTTCGACACGTAGTAGTAGGGGATCGGAGTGTCATGTTCCGACTCAAGAAGAATAAAGAGAATGAATCTTGAGGGGATCGGAGTGTCACATTCTGACACAAGAAGAATAAAGAGAATGAATCTTGAATTATGTTAATATACTCAAATTTAAAGAACCTATTTCCCAAATGAGTATAGTGTGGAGGCTTGAGTCCTCATAGGTGTGCTTGGTGTTGTGGTCAATGGTTATTGTACTTGTTGTTGTCACCTGTTGAGTATGGTAGTCGATTTTATATTATTATTCGATATATATTGCTTTCTATTTTGAGTTGGCCGATGATACCTACTAAGTACGTGTTCCTTGTACTGACCCCTACTTGTATTTTTCTCTTTGTTATTTGTGGAGTGCAGCAAACGTGCCATCGACTTCGACTCATCCTCAACTCTAGCTAGTCTTCATCACGTCAAATTTCAGGGTGAGCTATTGTTCCTAGCTCGGACTAGATTCTCTCCTTCACGTCTTGATGTCTTAAATACTCTTAGATTAGAAATTTGAGGATAGATGTTCTTGGTGTGATGACTTCCAGATTTTGGGGATAATAGTTGATAAACTTTTAGAAGCTTATTTATTGGTTATATTAATAAGCTTCCGCATTGTATTTTGTTTATTATGGTTGAAATATTGGTAATTGTTGGGGTTTAGATTTTTTGGTTCGCTCACATAGGAGGATAAGTGTGGGTGCCACTCGCGGCTCGTTTTGGGTCGTGACAAACTTGGTATCAGAGCATTAGGTTCGTTGGTCTCATCACACAAGAACGAGTCTAGTAGAGTATTAAGGAACGGTAGGGGACGCCATTACTTTTCTTTGAGAGGCTATAGGACTTTAGGAAAATTCCATTCTTTCTTTCTTTCGTGCTATTACTTGGATCCAATTGGTATCTAGGTGATACAAATTGGTATCTGACATCCTCACTCTATTTCGCAGATGGTTAAAACTAGAGCAACAACTGTGCCAACACTAACACCGGCAAGAGAGGATGAGTCTGAGCCAGCAACTGGGGCTGTAGCTCGAAGAGGAGCAGTGGCAAGAGGCTGTGGTAAAGGTCGCGGGAGGACGTCCTCTAGAGGTAGAGGACAAACACCTGGTCCATCTAGTACTAGGGCGGTGACTTCTCCACCGACTTATGAGGTAGTAAGAGAGGGTGAGGAAGGGGATAATGAGCAAGTGCAAGATGAGGAATTACCACCCCAACCTACCCCAGAGATGATTAACCAGGTTCTTGCTTATCTTAGCGGGTTATCTGATCAGGGCCAGGCACCTCCAGTGTTTTCTACACCAGCACCTCATGTTCCGGGAGTACAACATGCAGCTGCTGTGGCTCCCCGCATGGATGCCTCATTTGAAGTAGGCAAGTTTCCTCGATTGACTACAGGACCTATAATGACGAGTGATCAGCATGAAATTTTAACTAAATTCTTAAAGTTGAAACCTCCTGTCTTCAAGGGTGCTGAATCTGAGGATGCCTATGATTTTCTGGTTGATTGTCATGAGCTTCTACATAAGATGGGCATAGTAGAACGATTTGGCGTTGAGTTTGTGACCTATCAGTTTCAGGGGAACGCCAAAATGTGGTGGCGGTCATATGTTAAGTATCAACCAGCACAGGCACCACCTATGACTTGGACATCATTCTCTAGCTTATTTATGGAGAAGTATATACCCCGGACTTTGAGGGATAGGAGGAGAGATGAGTTCCTGAGCCTGGAAGAAGGCAGGATGTCGGTTACTACTTATGAGGCTAAGTTTCATGCACTATCCAGGTATGCCACCCAGCTTTGCTTCAGTCCACAAGAGCGGATTCGCCGCTTAGTGAAGGGATTGAGGTCAAACTTGCAGATTCCAGCCTTACAGGTAGCTGCTGCAGAAATATCCTTTCAAGAAGTGGTTGATTTTGTGATAGAGGTGGAGGGGGTGAAGCCAGACGATTTCACCATGGCCTCGACATCTAAGAAGTTTCATATGGGAGGTGAGTTTAGTGGTTCTTACTCCAGAGGGCAGAGTTCAGGAGGTTACCCAGCCCGACCTATTCAATGTTCACTGCAGGCTGTAGCTGGGTGTCCATCACAGACCAACCAACATTCCTATGAGTTTGGAGGTTACCCCCAGACTTCGTCATTCTCACAGAGACCTATGCTTGACCCAGAGAGTGTTATGGATGTGAGGAGACTGGACATATTAGGAGATATTGTCCAAAACAGAGTTACAGACCCCCAATAGTTGGTGGTAGAGGTGGTCATGGAAGAGGCCGCCATTCTGGAGGACGTGGTGGCCAAGGTAATGGTGGTCACCAAATCAACCGGGGTGGTGGGCAAACTGGAGCTACTGTAGCACAACATGGTAGGGGAAACGGACAGACAGGTGATAGGGCCCATTGTTATGCTTTCCCTGGGAGGTCTGAAGCGGAGACATCTGATGTTGTTATTACAGGTAATCTTTTGGTTTGTGATTGCATGGCTTCTGTATTATTTGATCTTGGATCCACATTTTCATATGTATCTTCCTCATTTGCTATTGGTCTTGATTCACATTGTGATTTGCTGGACATGCCCATTCGGGTCTCTACTCCTGTGGGTGAGTCTGTGATAGTTGAGAAGGTGTATAGGTCTTGTCTTGTGACTTTTGTGGGGAACAATACTCATGTAGACTTGATTATTCTAGAGATGGTTGATTTCGATGTAATTCTGGGTATGATTTGGCTTTCTCCAAATTTTGCAATCTTAGATTGTAATGCCAAAACTGTGACATTGGCCAAGCCTGGGACAGATCCGCTAGTGTGGGAGGGTAACTATACTTCCACCCCAGTTCGTATCATTTCCTTCCTTCGTGCTAAGAGAATGGTTAGTAAGGGTTGTTTAGCTTTCTTGGCCCATCTCAGGGATGATACTTCCCAAGTACCTTCGATTGGGTCTGTTTCGATAGTCCGTGAGTTTCTGGATGTGTTTCCTGCAGACCTTCCTGGTATGCCATCGGATAGGGATATTGATTTTTTTATTGATCTGGATCCGGGTACTGGCCCCATTTCCATACCCCCTTATAGAATGGCTCCAGCAGAGTTAAGGGAGTTAAAGGCCCAACTTCAGGAGTTGTTAGGTAAAGGCTTTATTAGACCAAGTGCATCCCCTTGGGGTGCTCCTGTTTTATTTGTGAAGAAGAAGGATGGAAGTTTTCGGATGTGCATAGACTACAGGCAACTGAATAAGGTAAATGTTAAGAACAAGTATCCTCTTCCTCGCATTGATGATTTGTTCGATCAGTTACAAGGTGCTTGTACCTTCTCAAAAATCGATTTGAGATCTGGTTATCATCAATTGAAAATACGGCCAACAGATGTGCCAAAGACTGCTTTTCGAACCAGGTATGGGTATTATGAATTCTTAGTGAGGTCTTTTGGACTTACGAATGCTCTTGCTTCTTTCATGAGCCTGATGAACCGGATTTTTAAGCCATATCTGGATCTCTTTGTCATTGTATTCATTGATGATATACTGATATACTCAAAGAGCAGGAAAGAACATGAGGAGCATTTGAGAATTGTATTGGAAGTGTTGAGGGAGAAAAGGCTTTATGCCAAATTTTCCAAGTGTGAGTTTTGGCTAGATTCAGTGTCCTTCTTGGGGCACGTGGTTTCTAAGGATGGGGTGATGGTAGATCCTTCTAAGATCGAAGCAGTGAAGAGTTGGGTAAGGCCTACCAATGTTACAGAGGTAAGGAGCTTTGTTGGTTTAGCTAGCTACTACCGTCGATTTGTCAAGGGATTTTCTTCTGTTGCCTCCCAGCTGACAAATTTGACTAAGCAGAATGTTCCATTTGTATGGTCGGACGAATGTGAAGAAAGCTTCCAGAACCTCAAGACCTTGTTGACTACTGCACCAATTCTTACCTTGCCAGTGGAAGCCAAGAATTTCATTGTTTATTGTGATGCATCTTATTCTGGGTTGGGTACAGTGCTAATACAAGAGAGAAATGTGATTGCTTATACTTCAAGACAATTGAAAGTGCATGAACGTAACTATCCGACCCATGATTTGGAGTTGGCTGCAGTTGTGTTTGCATTAAAGCAATGGAGACATTATCTATATGGGGTTAAGTGTGAAGTCTATATAGATCATCGTAGTTTACAATATGTTTTTACTCAGAAAGATTTGAATTTGAGGCAGAGGAGGTGGATGGAACTACTGAAGGACTATGATATTACTATCTTGTATCACCCAGAAAAAGCTTATGTGGTGGCAGATGCTTTAAGTAGAAAAACAGGGAGCATGGGAAGTCTAGCCCACTTACAAGTTTCTAGACGCTCATTGGCTAGAGAGGTTCAGACTCTGGCTAATGACTTTATGAGGTTGGAAGTACTAGAGAAAAGAGGATTTTTGGCCTGTGTGGAGGCAAGATCTTCTTTTCTTGACAAGATTAAGGAAAAGCAGTTTACCGATGAGAAGCTGAGCCGAATTCGAGATATGGTATTGCGAGGAGAGGCTAAAAAGGCAATAATTGATGAGGAAGGCGTTTTAAGAATTAATGGAAGGGTATGTGTGCCCCGTGTTGATGATTTGATCCACACCATTCTTACAAAGGCTCATAGTTCAGGATATTCTATACATCCTGGTGCAACCAAGATGTATCGTGACCTAAGACAATATTTTTGGTGGAGTAGAATGAAGCGTGAAATTGCTGATTTTGTTGCCCAATGCCCGAATTGTCAGCAGGTAAAGTATGAACACTAGAGGCCCGGAGGAACACTTGAGAGAATGCCCATTCCTGAATGGAAATGGGAAAGAATTGCAATGGATTTTGTGGTTGGTCTTCCAAATACATTGGGTAAGTTTGACTCTATTTGGGTAATTGTTTATAGATTAACTAAGTCTGCTCACTTCATTCCGGTTAAGGTGACTTACAATGCAGAGAAGTTAGCCAAACTTTACATCTCAGAAATTGTTCGATTGCATGGAGGTCCACTTTCCATCATATCAGATAGAGGTACGCAATTTACTTCTTAGTTTTGGAGAACATTGCATGCTGAATTAGGTTCTAGGTTGGACCTTAGTACTGCATTTCACCACGATGGTCAGTCAGAGCGATTCAGGTTTTGAAGGATATGCTTCGTGCATGTGTGATAGAATTTGGCGGTCATTGGGATAACTTCTTACCCTTAGCAGAGTTCTCATACAATAATAGCTATCACTCAAGTATTGATATGGCCCTATTCGAAGAATTGTATGGGAGGAGATGTAGGTCTCCCATTGGTTGGTTTGATGCATTCGAGGTGAGGCCCTGGGGTACTGATCTTCTGAGGAAATCATTAGAGAAAGTGAAAGCTTTTAGCGGCGCAAAATAGGCAGAAGGAATATGCATATCTAAAGGTTAGAGACTTGGAGTTCATGGAGGGTGAACAAGTCTTGCTGAAGGTTTTACCCATGAAAGGGGTGATGCGGTTTGGTAAGCGAGATAAGCTTAGTCCGAGGTATATTGGTCCATTTGAAGTGCTGAAGCGCGTGGGGGAGGTGGCTTATGAATTGGCATTACCTCCAGGACTCATAGGAGTGCACCCGGTATTTCATGTGTCTATGCTGAAAAGATATCATGGAGATGGAAACTATATTATTCGTTGGTATTCAGTTCTTCTTGATGAGAATTTGTCATATGAGGAAGAGTCGTTTGCTATTCTAGATAGAGAAATCCGCAAGTTGAGATCAATGGAGATTGCATCCATCAAGGTTCAATGGAAGAATCGGCCAGTTGAAGAGTCCACTTGGGAGAAGGAGGCTGATATGCAAGAAAGATACCCACACCTTTTTACAGATTCAGGTACTCCTTCTTGCCCTTGTTTTCCTTCTTGTGATCGTTCGAGGACGAACGATGGGTAAATTGGTATCTATTGTAACGACATGTTTAGTCGTTTTGAGAAGTAGAATCATTTGTGATAAAAATTGACTGGGCCGACGGATCACGCGACGGACCGTCATGGTCTTGACGAACCGTGATGGACTCCGTCGTCCCACACTTGTATAATTCTCCTGCTGCTCTCCTCATTTCCCTCGACGACAGGTACGACGGACCGTCACGGTCACAACGGACCGTCGAGCGTCTTCGTGCCAAAACACTTAAACTCTGAAATCTGGGTACGGGGATCAACTCTCTAAACTTCGCGACAGAATTGCAGCACGGACCGTCGTAGACACGACGGACCGTCACAAACCTCTTTACTAAAATTGAGTCTCGGAACTTTGTGACGGACCTGCAGGATGGACCGTCGCAGGTACGATGGGCCATCACGAGTGGCGTAACCTCGACTGGGTCGGATTTCTGCTCAAAGTTTTTTAAGGGGTGTTTTGGACTATTCCTTCTTATAATTATGAAATTAGTGGGGTAAGTTTAATAATGTGATTACTTGGGGGTTAAAGGAGATAACTTTAAAATAAAGAATGGGTTATTTTCATCATAATGAATTATATGATAATTAGGGTAAAAGAAAAAGAATCTGGAAAAGGAAAAATAGAAAGAAAAGAGAGAGGGAGAACGAGCGAGAAAAGGGAGAAGCGAAGAGGACAGCAAAGGCATTGACAAGTAGCTTGTTTGATCACGATTCTTCGGTGGAGGTAGGTTATGGTTTATGCTATTTCATAGTAAACTATAAATAACGAATGATATGTATTGGGTGGTATTGTAAAGTCTTCAATATGCTTAATTGTGTGGTTGCATGATGTGATTATGTAATTGTAATAGATTGGAAAGATGAGGCTGTGAATCTTAAACCTTAAATCCTCTCTATTAATGATGATGCCTTGACATAAAGCAAGACTTGATGAACTAGAAAATAATGAGATTAGGGGATCGGGTGTCACTAACCGACACGTAGTACTAAGGGATCGGGTGTGAAGAACCGACACGTAGAATTAGGGGATCGGGTTTCACGAACCCACACGTAGAATTAGGGGATCGGGTGTCATGAACTGACACTTAGAATTAGGGGATCGGGTGTCACGAATCGACACGTAGTATTAGGGGATCGGAGTGTCACGTTCCGACACGTAGTAGTAGGGGATCGGAGTGTCACGTTCCGACACAAGAAGAATAAAGAGAATGAATCTTGAGGGGATCGGAGTGTCACATTCCGATACAAGAAGAATAAAGAGAATGAATCTTGAATTATGTTAATATACTCAAATTTAAAGAACCTATTTCCCAAATGAGTGTGGTGTGGAGGCTTGAGTCCTCATAGGTGTGCTTGGTGTTGTGTCCAATGGTTATTGTACTTGTTGTTGTCACCTGTTGAGTATTGTAGTCGATTTTATATTATTACTCGATATATATTGCTTATTATTCTGAGTTGGCCGATGATACCTACTCAGTACGTATTCCTTGTACTGACCCCTACTTGTATTTTTCTCTTTGTTATTTGTGGAGTGCAGCAAACGTGCCATCAACTTCGACTCACCCTCAACTCTAGCCAGCCTTCATCACGTCAGATTTCAAGGTGAGCTATTTTTCCTAGCTCGGACTGGATTCTCTCCTTCACGTCTTGATGTCTTGAAGCTCGGACATGGACCATTCCTTTTACTTATTTTAGTTTCTTAGATACTCTTAGATTAGAAATTTGAGGATAGATGTTCTTGGTGTAATGACTTCCAGATTTTGGGGATAATAGTCGATAAACTTTTAGAAGCTTATTTATTGGTTATATTAATAAGATTCTGAGTCTTCCGCATTATATTTTGTTCATTATGGTTGAAATATTGGTAATTGTTGGGGTTTAGATTTGTTGGTTCACTCACATAGGAGGATAAGTGTGGGTGCCACTCGCGGCTCGTTTTGGGTCATGACAATGGGGTAGTAAATTTGGTATATCAATGATATCTAGGTTACATGAGTTAGAAGACATTGAAAGATAGAATTATGAGTTAAATAATGTGTTACGATCCACACCTTCGTTATTGACCTCCACACTAACCCTCTAGTGGGAGAACCATCACTACAAACCAATAAAAACTTTTATGAAAAATAAGACATTTAAAGATACGGAAGAAGGTTTAATGACAATGAAAAATGGATTCCCCATAAACTCCAAGGTTTTAACAAATTAACCAAAATAATGCAAATGAACAATCACTAGAACTTGAATTCAATGTACCTAAATAACTAAGCGAGGAATCAAAATCTAAACAAGAAGGGATAAAACCCGAAATTAATGAAACATTAACTAACTAGAAGAGTCTATGTCTTAAATGTGGATATAGACGAAACGAAAACTCATTGAAGCCCTAAATAATTGGTTTACCCTTTAATTCGAACGACACACCAATCTTAACGACAAGGTCTTTCAATAGCCGAATATCCCCTATACTAAACAAAACTAAGAGCAAGTTTGGTATTAGTACACAACCACAATGTACTGATGAGACCACACGTATATCCCACTAAGTGTAACATAAGCAAGTCAATACAATATCATAAACATGTAATTTATTGAACATATACAATATTTTCAATATCTATGAACAACGTATAATTTCACAATTCTCAAGATAGAAAATTATGTGAAGTAGTTGGTCCTCTCAT
This sequence comes from Solanum chilense, assembly GCA_032847665.1. NCBI lineage: Eukaryota > Viridiplantae > Streptophyta > Magnoliopsida > Solanales > Solanaceae > Solanum > Solanum chilense. The sequence goes on from CM064974.1 coordinate 57,321,918, forward strand.
GCAACCCAAACACAACCTGTTAGCATACCAAAACGTGGTACCTGATCGAATAGTTATGTCGAAATGTGATAATCAATTCCATCTTTATGCAAAAACGTGACAATTTATCCCAATTAGCTATGCCAAAACATGGAACACGATCCTTTTGACAGATCGCAGTAACAAGCACAAGTATAATCTCAGTATCATATAGTCAAGAAATGATTCATGGAATACAGGTATTCCTTCATATTAATTTACAGAAAGTTTGATCAATAATGCAATGTTCGCATACATACATGTATCACAATGAAGCACAAACTGACATATCATAGAATCCCAATCATCACCTGTCTCAAAACAAGCTTGAAAACTTAAATCTTTTACTTTATGGATTCGTTCTTCTTGGTCTTGGTTTACAAACAATAATATAATATGGGACTCAATAAAGAATCATTTATTACCCAGATTACTAACGATGCTAAAACCCTAGATCTTACTCATGATCCCAAGTATCAAATCTGATGTTTTTTCCACCATGGTTTCCTATTCAAAACCGTCCCCCATATATAATTAGCCATTCTATTACTTTCAACGGATCGAAAAATGGATCCGGGAAGTAAAAATCCTCCCTTTAATTTGAAGAATGGTAGAAAACTGTGAAAAATCGCATGGGGTTTGTTCCTTAGCCCTAAGAATAAAAAAGTTCACAATAAAATTGTTTAGTAGTTATTTATGACTTCAAGTCGCGTCAGGCTCGCCAAAGAGGCCCCTCCATAATAACAAAATCCAACACCAAATTGGCTTACACAAAACATTGAGATATATAAATAATTCGAAGACCCCCATTTCACAAAAAACCTTTAATAGACCGCACTCAGCAATCCTCATTAATGCTAAAATCATTTCCTAGTGTTCTACTTGCCCAAGTTCAATTGTATAAAGTCATACGAATCCCTTAATAATTTATGTACCCCTTCATTTAATCAAAATGATAAAGAAATTACCCTATTGTTACTAGATATCCCTACACCTGAATTCCTTCAATTTCGTCACAATCTTGACTAGGTTGGGAAAATTCCAAATACTACGAATAAGATTTCCAGCATCAAAATTTCCCCCATTGACTTTTCTATAACGACGAAACCCGATCCTTATGTAATGGAGTTTCAATGACAAGTTGTGGCTAATATAACTGACCACATTCAGTCACTAAACAAAAGAAAATTACTTTCAAAGTACTATTAAGAAAGTAAGAAAATCACTATTTATAGGGGACAAATTTACCTCGCGATGAATAGGAAAATTATGTGGTAGTAAATTTGTTAGATAAATTACCTAGAATGTAACACTCTAAAACGAACTAAGTTGAACTAGAGTTTTGTGATTGTTTATTTAGTTAGTTTTTGGTTAAAATTAGTTGTATTGATATTCTTAGGCAGTGTGTGAAGTTTGGAGGTCAAACATCCAAGAATGTCCATGATGTTCATAAGATATGCCTTTGATAGTATTTGTGTGTTATCAGGTGTTTGAGTGAGTTTTATGTGTTCGTTTTGTTTGAAATTTGTGTGAGATATTCCTAAGACCTAGAAAACTATGTTAAGGGGTTTATTGTCCGGGTATGACCCCACCTAGGACCCACAAGGGGCCCTAGAAAAGGGCCCAAGACTAGGATACAAGAATGCCAATGCAATGTTCACCAACGAGACCAATCGATGGCCAGTGGCCCAACAAACGTCTCGTCGACTTGGTCCGTCGATTAAATATGTAGGCCAGATTATTTTCAGAGTCTCAGACCCAGCAGATGACCCACACCAATGGGCCGTTGATGGACAAACAGTCTGTTGGTTAGAGTCGTCTGTAAAGACTTCACAAAGCTGTCACTTTCCTGTAATGACTTGGGGTATTTGGTAAATTCACCCTAATTTTTTTTATGAAACTGGGATGATACTTTTAGGATCTGTTTGGTATATTAATGTTTTTCAAACTCTAATACCTAATTTTAGACTTCATTTCCTAAAACCCAAAACCCCTCCCTCTTAACACCCCCTCTAAAACTCCATAGAAGCTAGAATTCAAGAAAGAGTTTTAGGGTTGTTGGTGGTCGAGTTATTCATCAAAAATATTGTTGTTTCTTCTATTTGAGGTATTGTAGTCCTCCTTCAACCCTCTTCCATTCAAGGAGTCATTTCTAATGAAGTTTCAGAAAAGGTTTTCAACTCTAACTTCTTCTATCTTGAACTCTAAATATAGGTCTTGCATGAAAACATTTTAAATAATTCAAATATGATGTTTTTAATGTTAGTTGGTTATTTTAATTATAAAACATCAATTCAAACATGTTAAACCTTTTTATCACACTTTGCCTTAAGAAATGAGTTAAATGAGCAGGATTGTATTATATTTGAACTTTGGTTTCTTTATGTTGTTATTATGTTTTATCTACTTCGCTAAGGGTAGTATTACAATAATATATTGAAGAATTTATTATAGGTGGTGAGATCTTGGTAAAATGGTGAGTTGGTTTTATTTTATAACTCTTATTATGAAATATTCTTGAGTGTTATGGTCCACCTTCTTTGTAGCGATGTTTACTTGTTGTAGTTGGTTGTAGTTGGTTGTATTTGGTATGTGTTGTGACTATGGATTTGAAGGATTTTTGTGTTAAAGTAAGTGATAATGATGAGGTTCATTTTGATATGCATTATGAATCTTGACTTTTATGTTTTGCCTAGACTATGCCTAAATGAAGGAAGAGTATAAATTGAGCATGTTAAAGTGTATAATGTAACAAAATAAAGGCCTAAGAACGTATATAAGTTAATTTAAATGAAAGGATGTTTATATGCAAGCTCTGTTCAAATGTATACACACTTGAATGAATGACTGAAGCTGAGTTAAGTTGAAAGGGTAGTTTTGAGGTGAAGACTCTTCGTGACATGAGATGATGTGTTTACTAGAAACCTGTCACGACCCAAAACCGAGCCGCGAGTGGCACCCACTCTTACCCTCCTATGCGAGCAAACCAACCGATATAAAACCCATCATTTCAATATAATATCAACATAAAGTAATGCGGAAGACTTAAACTCATAAATGGAAATCAATTCAATAATTTCTAAAAACTCAACATCTACTGAGTAGGTATCATCAGTCAACTCAAAATAGAAAACAGCATATATCAGTTAATATCATAAATCAACTACAATACTCAACATGTAGCAACAACAAGTACTATAATCATCAATAAGTACCGCCAAGTTCATCCATGAGGACTCAAGCCTCCATACCATACTAATTTGGGAATTAGGTTCATTACATTGAGTATATTAACATCTTTCAAGATTCATTATCTTTCTTCCTCTTGTATCGGTACGTGACACTCCGATCCCCTACTACTATGTGTCGGTACGTGACACTCCGATCCCCTAATTCTACGTGTCGGTTCGTGACACCCGATCCCCTAATACTATGTGTCGTACTATGTGTCGGAACGTGACACTCCGATCCCCTAATTCTACGTGTCGGTTTGTGACACCCGATCCCTTAATACTATGTGTCGGAATGTGACACTCCGATCTCCTAATTCTACGTTTCGGTTCGTGAAACCCGATCCCCTAATACTATGTGTCGGAACGTGACACTCCGATCCACTAACATCATTCTATCAATTCATCAAGCCTTCTCTTATACCAAAGCATCACCAATCTCATTACTTTAGTTCATTAAGCCTTATTTTATACCAAGGTATCATCAATAACAAAGTCAATTAGGGTTTCTTCAAGATTTAGGATTCAATAGCTTCATTATGCTTATTTTATCACAATCACATAATCACATTCATGCAAGCATACAATTAAGCATATAGAAGGGTTTACAATACTACCAATAGATATCATTCGCTATTGAGAGTTTACTACGAATAGTATCAAAACCATAACCTACCTCAACCGAAGATTTAGTGATCAAGCAAGCAAATTCCCAAGCTTTGTTTCCTCTTCGTTTCTCCTCTTCTCGTTCGATCCTCTCTCTCTCTCTTTGTTAATTTATTTTTCTTATTCAAACCCTCTCTCTTTTACCCTAATTAGCATATAATTAAGTATAAAAGATGACAATAATAACCCACAAATTAACTCAAGGTTACCTCTTTTATCCCCCAAGAAATTGAGTTATTAATATTAACCCACGAAATTTATAATTATAGTAGGAATAGTCCAAAACGCCCCTTTAAAACTTAAACAGAAATCCGACCCAGCCTGGGATTACGCAACCTGTGACGGTCCGTCATGGCTGTGACGGTCCATCCTGCAGGTCCGTCGCAAAGTTCAGAGACTCAATTTCCTAGAAGAGTCTGTGATGGTCCGTCGTGCCTACGACGGTCCGTCCTGCACTTCCATCACGACGTTCAGATAATTGCTCCCAGTACCCAATTCTCAAGAGTTGAAGTGTTTTGAAATGGAAGTTCACAACGGTTCGTCGTATCTATGACGGTCCCTCCTACAGGTCCGTCACAGAGTTCAGAGAGTCGATTTCAGCACTCAAATTTTAGAATTTTAAGTGTTTTGGAACGAGACACCCTCGACGGTCCGTCGTGACATATGACGGTGCATCGTGGGTTCCGTCGACTCAGACAGTTTTTCCAGAAATAAAATCTGCTACTCAAAACGACTAAACAGGTCATTACAATAGATACCAATTTACCCATCGTTCGTCCTCAAACGATCAAAAGGAGAAAAACAAGGACGAGAAGGTGTACCTGAATCTGTAAACAGATGTGGGTATTTTTCTTGCATATCAGCCTCCTTCTCCCAAGTGGCCTCTTCAATTGGTCGATTCTTCCATTGAACTTTGATGGATGCAATCTCCCTCGACCTCAACTTGCGAACTTCTCTATCTAAAATAGCAACAGGTTCCTCCTCATAAGACAAATTCTCATCAAGCAGAACCGAATCCCAACGAATGATGTAATTTCCATCCCCATGGTATCTTTTCAACATAAACACGTGAAATACCGGATGCACTCCTGACAGCCCTGGAGGCAAGGCTAATTCATAAGCCACCTCCCCTACTCGCTTAAGTACTTCAAATGGTCCAATATACCTTGGACTTAGCTTACCCCTTTTTCCAAACCGCATCACCCCTTTCATGGGTGAAACCTTCAGCAAGACTTGCTCACCCTCCATGAACTCCAAGTCTCTAACCTTTCGATCCGCATATTCCTTTTGCCTATTTTGAGCCGCTAAAAGCTTTTCTTGAATAGCTTTCACCTTTTCCAATGAATCCCTCAACAGATCCGTACGCCAAGATCTAAACTCAAATGCATCAAACCAACCAATGGGAGACCTACATCTCCTCCCATACAATGCTTCAAATAGAGCCATGTAGATACTGGAGTGATAGCTATTATTGTATGAAAACTCTGCCAAGGGTACGAAGTTATCCCAATGACCACCAAATTCTATCACACATGCACGAAGCATATCCTCCAATACTTGAATCGTTCGCTCCGATTGACCATCGGTCTGAGGGTGAAATGCAGTACTAAGGTCTAACCTAGTACCTAATTCCGCATGCAATGTTCTCCAAAACATAGAAGTAAACTGCGTACCTCTATCTGATATGATGGAAAGTGGAACTCCATGCAATCGAATGATTTCTGAGATGTAGATTTTGGCTAACTTCTCTGCATTGTAGGTCACCTTGACCGGAATGAAGTGAGCAGACTTAGTTAATCTGTCCACAATTACCCAAATAGAATCAAACTTACCCAATGTCTTTGGAAGACCAACCACGAAGTCCTTTGCAATTCTCTCCCACTTCCATTCAGGGATGGGCATTCTCTGAAGTGTTCCTCCGGGCCTCTGGTGTTCATACTTTACTTGTTGACAATTTGGACATTTGGCAACAAAATCAACAATGTCTCGCTTCATTCTACTCCACCAAAAGTGTTGCTTTAGGTCACGGTACATCTTGGTTGCACCAGGGTGTATAGAATATCCGGAACTATGAGCCTCTGTAAAAATAGTGTGGATCAAATCATCAACCCGGGGCACGCATACCCTTCCCTTAATCCTCAAAACACCTTCCTCATCCATTATGGCCTCTTTAGCCTCTCCTCGCAACACCATATCCCGAATTTGACTTAGTTTCTCATCATCGAACTGTTTTCCCTTGATCTTGACAAGAAAAGAAGATCTCGCCTCCACACAAGCCAAAAATCCTCCCTTCTCATTTACTTCTAGCCTCATAAAATCATTAGCCAAGTTTTGGATTTCTCTAGCCAACAGGCGTCTAGAGACTTGTAAGTGGGCTAAACTTCCCATGCTCCCTGCTTTTCTACTAAAGGCGTCTGCCACAACATTAGCCTTTCCTGGGTGATACAAGATGGTAACATCATAGTCCTTTAGCAGTTCCATCCATCTCCTCTGTCTCAAATTCAAATCCCTCTAAGTAAAGACATACTGTAGGCTACGATGATCCGTATAGACTTCACACTTAACCCCATATAGATAGTGTCTCCATTGCTTTAATGAAAACACTACCGCAGCCAACTCCAAATCATGGGTCGGATAGTTACGTTCATGCACCTTTAATTGCCTCGAAGCATAAGCAATCACATTCTTCTCTTCCATTAGCACTGCACCCAAACCAGAATAGGATGCATCACAATAAACGATAAAGTTCTTACCCTCTACTGGCAAAGTAAGAATTGGTGCAGTAGTCAACAAGGTCTTAAGTTTCTGAAAGCTTTCCTCATATTCATCCGACCATACAAATGGAATATTCTGCTTAGTCAAGTTCGTCAATTGGGAAGCAATAGAAGAGAATCCCTTGACAAATCGACGGTAATAGCTAGCTAACCCAACAAAGCTCCTTATTTTTGACACATTAGTAGGTCTTACCCAATTATTCACTATCTCAATCTTAGAAGGATCCACCATTACTCCATCCTTAGAAACCACGTGCCCCAAAAAGGACACTGAATCTAGCCAAAACTCACACTTGGAGAATTTGGCATAAAGTTTTTTCTTCCTCAACAACTCTAATACCATTCTCAAATGCTCCTCATGTTCCTTCTTACTCTTTGAGTATATCAGTATATCATCAATAAATACGATCACAAAGAGATCCAGATATGGCTTGAAAATCCCGTTCATCAAGCTCATGAAAGCAGTAGGGGCATTCGTAAGACCAAAAGACATTACCATAAATTCGTAATGCCCATACCTAGTTTGAAAAGCAGTCTTTGGCACATCCGTTGCCCGTATTTTCAATTGATGGTAACCGGATCTCAAGTCAATCTTAGAGAAGACAGAAGCACCTTGTAACTGATCGAACAAGTCATCAATGCAAGGAATGGGATACTTATTCTCACCTTATTCAGTTGTCTGTAGTCTATGCACATCCGAAAGCTCCCATCCTTCTTCTTCACAAATAACACCGGAGCACCCCAAGGAGATGCACTTGGTCTAATGAAGCCTTTGCTCAACAACTCTTGAAGTTGGGACTTTAACTCTCTTAACTCCGCGGGAGCCATTCTATAAGGGGGCATAGAAATGGGGCGAGTACCCGGTTCCAGATCAATGCAGAAATCAATATCTCTATCTGGTGGCATACCAGGAAGATCTGCAGGGAACACATCCAGAAACTCACGGACTACCGAAACCGACTCAATTGAAGGTACCTGAGTAGTGTCATCCTTGAGATGTGCCAAGAAAGCTAAACACCCCTTACTAATCATTCTCTTAGCACGAAGAAAGGAGATGATACGAATCGGAGTGGAAGTGTAGTCGCCCTCCCACACTAACGGATCTGTCCAGGCTTGGCTAATGTCACAGTTTTAGCATTACAATCCAAGATCGCAAAATTCGAAGAAAGCCAAGTCATACCCAGAATTACATCAAAATCAACCATTTCTAAGATAACCAAGTCTACATAAGTATTGCTCCCAACAAAAGTCACCAAACAAGACCTATATACTTTTTCAACTATCACCGACTCACCCACCGGAGTAGACACACGAATAGGTATGTCAAGCAATTCACAATGTAAATTAAGACCAGTAGCAAATGAGGAAGATACATATGAAAACGTGGAGCCAGGATCAAATAATACAGAAGCCATGCAATCACAAACCAAAAGATTACCTGTGATAACAGCATCAGATACCTCCGCTTCAGATCTCCCGGGGAAAGCGTAACAATGGGCCCTATTGCCTGTCTGCCTGTTGCCCCTACCATGTGGTGTTGTAGTAGCTCCAGTTTGTCCGTCACCTCGGTTGTTCTGGTGACCACCATTACCTCGGCCACCACGTCCTCCCGAATAACGGCCTCTACCATGACCACCTCTACCTCTAGCTATTGGGGGTCTATAACTCTGTTTTGGACAATTCCTCGTAATATGTCCAGTCTCCCCACATCCATAACACTCTCTGGTGTCAAGCATAGGTCTCTTAGAGAAGTGTTGACCGGTCTGAGGTGGACCCCCAACTACAGTCTGTAGTGAAGACTGAATTGGTCGGACTGAGTAACCTCCTGAACCCTGTCCTCTAGAGTAAGAACCATTAAACTCACCTCCCTTTCGAAAACTTTTTGATGTCGATGTCGTGGCGAAGTCATCTGGCTTCACTCCTTCCACGTCTATCACGAAGTCTACCACTTCTTGGAAGGATTTTGCCGTAGCCGCTACCTGTAAGGCTGAAATCCGCAATTCTGACCTCAACCCCTTCACAAAACGGCGAATCCATTCTTGTGGACTGAAACAAAGTTGGGTGGCATACCTGGATAATGCACGAAACATAGCCTCATATGCAGTAACCGACATCCTACCTTGCTCTAGGCTCAAGAACTCATCTCTTTTCCTATCCCTCAAAGTCCGGGGGATATACTTCTCCATAAATAAGCTAGAGTATGATGCCCAAGTCATAGGTGGTGCCTCTGTTGGTTGACACTCAACATGTAACCGCCACCACATTTTGGCGTTCCCTTGAAACTGATAACTCACGAACTCAACACCAAATCGTTCTACTATACCCATCTTGTGTAGTAGCTCATGACAGTCAACCAGAAAATCGTAAGCATCCTCAGATTCAGCACCCTTGAAGACTGGGGTTTTCAATTTCAAGAACTTACTGAAAAGTTCATGCTGATCATTTGTCATTATAGGCCCTGTAGTCAGACGTGGAAATGTGCCTATTTCTAATGAGGCATCCATGCAGGGAGCCACCGTAGCCGCATGTTGTACCTCCGGAACCTGCGGTGCTAGTGCAGAAAACACTGGAGGTGTCTGGCCCTGGTTAGATAACCCGCTAAGATAAGCAAGAACCTGATTGATCATCTCTGGGGTAGGTCGGGGTGGTAATTCCTCATTCTGCACTTGTTCAGTCTCCCCTTCCTCACCCTCTCTTATCACTTCCTCAGTCGGTGGAGGAGTCACCGCCCTTGTACCAGATGGGCTAGGTGCTTGTCCTCTTCCTCTAGAGGATGTCCTCCCACGGCCTCTTCCACGGCCTCTTGCCGCTACTCCTCTTCGAGCTACAGCCCCATTGGCTGGCTCAGACGTTTCTTGTCTTGCCGGTATTGGTGCAGTGGTTGCTCGGGTTCTAACCATCTGCGAAATAGAGTGAAGATGGTCAGATACCAATTCGTATCACCTAGATACCAATTGGATCCAAGTAATAGCACGAAAGAAAGAAAGAAAGAATGGAATGTTCCTAAAGTCTTATAGCCTCTCAAAGAAAAGTAAAGGCGTCCCCCTACCGTTCCTTAAGACTCTACTAGACTCGTTCTTGTGTGATGAGACCAACGAACCTAATGCTCTGATACCAAGTTTATCACGACCCAAAACCGAGCCGCGAGTGGCACCCACACTTACCCTCCTATGTGAGCGAACCAACCGATATAAAACCCATCATTTCAATATAATATCAACAGAAAGTAATGCGGAAGACTTAAACTCATAAATGGAAATCAATTCAATAATTTCTAAAAACTCAACATCTATTATTTCCCCAAAAATCTGGAAGTCATCATCACAAGAACATCTATCCTCAAATTACTAATCTAAGAGTATCTAAGAAACGAAAATACATAAAAAGCTAGTCCATGCCGGAAATTCAAGGCATCAAGATTTGAAGAAGAAGATCCAGTCCAAGCTAGAAGCATTAGCTCACCCTGAAATCCGATGTAGTGAAGACTGGCTAGAATTGCTATTGAGTTGAAGACGACGGCGCGTTTGCTGCACTCCACAAATAACAAAGAAAGATACATACAAGTAGGGGTCAGTACAAAACACAAGTACTGAGTAGGTATCATCGGCCAACTCAAAATAGAAAACAGCATATATCAGTTAATATCATAAATCAACTACAATACTCAACATGTAGCAACAACAAGTACTATAATCATCAATAAGTACCGCGATGTTCATCCATGAGGACTCAAGCCTCCATACCATACTCATTTGGGAATTAGGTTCATTACATTGAGTATATTAACATCTTTCAAGATTCATTATCTTTCTTCCTCTTGTGTCGGTACGTGACACTCCGATCCCCTACTACTATGTGTCAGTATTTGACACTCCAATCACCTAATTTTACGTGTCGGTTCGTGACACCCGATCCCCTAATACTATGTGTCGGAATGTGACACTCCGATCCCATAATTCTACGTGTCAGTTCGTGACACCCGATCCCTTAATACTATGTGTCGGAACGTGACACTCCGATGCCCTAATTCTACGTGTCGGTTTGTGACACCTGATCCCCTAATACTATGTGTCAGAACGTGACACTCCGATCCACTAACATCATTCTATCAATTCATCAAGCCTTCTCTTATACCAAGGCATCGTCAATCTCATTACTTTAGTTCATTAAGCCTTCTTTTATACCAAGGCATCATCAATAATAAAGTGAATTAGGGTTTCTTCAAGATTTAGGATTCAATAGCTTCATTATGCTTATTTTATCACAATCACATAATCACATTCATGCAAGCATACAATTAAGCATATAGAAGGGTTTACAATACTACCAATACATATCATTCGCTATTAAGAGTTTACTACGAATAGTATCAAAACCATAACCTACCTCCACCGAAGATTTAGTGATCAAGTTAGCAAATTCCCAAGCTTTGTTTCCTCTTCGTTTCTTCTCTTCTCGATCGATCCTCTCTCTCTCTCTCTTTGTTCTTTTTTATTTTTCTTATTCAAACCCTCTTTCTTTTACCCTAATTAGCATATAATTATGTATAAAAGATGACAATAATAACCCACAAATTAACTCAAGGTTACCTCTTTTATCCCCCAAGAAATTAAGTTATTAATATTAACCCACAAAATTTATAATTATAGCAGGAATAGTCCAAAATGCCCCTTTAAAACTTAAACAGAAATCCGACCCAGCCTGGGATTACGCAACCTGTGACGGTCTGTCATGGCTGTGATGGTCCGTCCTGCAGGTCCATCGCAAAGTTCAGAGACTCAATTTCCTGGAAGAGTCTGTGACGGTCCGTCGTGCCTACGACGGTCCGTCCTGCACTTCTGTCACGACGTTCAGAGAATTGCTCCCAGTACCCAATTCTCAAGAGTTGAAGTGTTTTGAAACGGAAGTTCACAACGGTTCGTCGTATCTGTGACGGTCCGTCACAGAGTTCAAAGAGTCGATTTCAGCACTCAAATTTCAGAATTTTAAGTGTTTTGGAACGAGACACCCTCGACGGTCCGTCGTGACCATGACGGTGCGTCGTGGGTTCCGTCAACTCAGACAGTTTTTCCAGAAATAAAATCTGCTGCTCAAAACGACTAAACAGGTCGTTATAAAACCTCACCACATCTTAAGAGATTTTTAACATAGGTCGGAAGATGAATTACCTTCATGAGTTGAGATGTGGAGTTCAAGAGTTATCCTTAACCTATAGTGTATAATGTTTAGAATCTGTGGGGAGTCATGCCTAGCACCGAGAGGATATGAAGAAGAGGTGGTTACACTTCGTTAGTTGAGATGTTGTATTCCAATATACCCCTTGAGTTAAGCACTTCTCGTTAGTAGAGAATGAGTTACATAGTAGTAATCTTGTTTCCCTTATCTATGCGCCTGCATAGGTGTAGATATTGGGAAATCCATGTAAAAGCTAAAAGAAAAGACCTCACTTAAGGCAAGTGGGGGAACCCTTCTCCGATAAGGGAAGTATCGGGATTCCATGTCTAGATTGCATTGTCAATGTCGTTTAATATAACCCCAACCAAAGTAATGAAAGTGATAAGTCTTCAAAAAGATTATGCTACTTAGGGTAGTTAGTGGAATGGGACTCTATCTGTCCATTGCACTAGGTAGGCATTCCAAAAGAGGATTCTTGATGAGTCGTATAAGAATTGAAGTACTAAGTCTTCTAAAAGAGTGTACAATTTAGGTATGGTGGTGGAATGGGACGCCATCTACTCATTTCACTAAGTAGGCCTTCAAAAAGGGAAGTATTGATGTGTTGTTTGAGTGTTCTTCTAATGTCTTGTCATTGAGTGGGGGCTTTTTCTCTCGAGGTGAGGAAGCCTTGAAGGGGTAGTCTTGGGGATCAGTTAGGTGTGTAATGAAGGAGGTGTATGTGTGTTTTTGCTTCATATCTTACCTTCGGGAGAGTCCAGGGATAACCTTATCTAGGGAAAGTCCTACGGAAATGAGTTCATTTCCTTTTGGTTTGGCTTTGGGAGTTTAGTATTTTTGGATTAAAATGATTCACTGTAATAATAAAAAAAAGTTCACTATAACATTTTGAAACCTTACTGTAAAATGGTCCTTTTTATGTTAAAATTATTGAAATCTTTCTCTAAGTGTTAAATAATGATTTTTATGTTTTTTTACTTCTATGTTCATGAATGTTTTTCTTAATTTACATGAAAATGTGTTTTTACTAAAATATACCTTTATGCATGTTTTTGCATATGTCATAATTAGTATATTTAATTCCACACTACTTTTCATGTCATATGTAATGAACGACAACTAAAGGGCTTGTACAAGACCCCAAAGGCCCAGTACGCCTTGTGATGAACCAAGGTTCTCCCTAACTTCTAGGGGTACTGTCGGGTCGTTACATAGAGGTTACATGAATCACAAAACATAAAAAAGATAAAATAATGGAGTTCCAATGTGAAGTTATGGCCATGGAAAGTTATGGCCATGGTTGACCACCATTTAGTTAATAAGCAAAAGACAATTATTTTCAATGTTCTGCTAATTATAGTGTCATTCCCCGTAGACAAAATAGACCAACAATAAATTTTTTCAGAAAAATCTGCAGGTGCAACCAATGGTGGCATCGCAGGTCCGTAGGACATATGACGGTCCGTCCTGCAATACCGTCGATGGGATTAGAAACTCCTAAAAACTCGGCCGGGAAAAATTTTCTATGTCTTGATGGACAGACCAACCGACGGTCCGTAGGTTAGACGATGGTCCGTAGTCCATGACCATCGATCAAGACCACCATTCACCCACTCTCTGACTAGAGCTACGGATGACCAACATGGTCCGTAAATCTGACCATAAGTGGAAAATTTGCAGACAGTTAATGGGAAATGCAGTTGGGTCAACTTCAAAAAATAATAACTCTTAGCACAAAATGAATTAGGTGTTCCATGACCTACCCACAGATACATAATTGAATTATCTTTCAATATCCACCGACCTAGCTAAAATCAGACCTCGTAGTAAAAGGTTATGCCCTTTTAGTAAAGACCTGTCGAACAGGCCCTCAGGACATACCCAACGACGGGGCGTCAGGAAAATGACGAACCGTCAGTCCTGGCCATCGTTTTTTCCGACACCAACTTTACCAGGGTTTATTTTTACCATTCTGACTCAGTTTAAACCCTAACTTATGTCTTTCTAACCATAAATCACCTAATTTTAGTTATTTTAATCATATAACATAATTAAAACATATCCAAGTCAAATCATTAAATTAAACTTAGAAAACATGATGCTAGAGAGGAGAAAAAGCTCAAGAATCCAAGTTCAAGAACACCACATGTTCCAGCAGTTACAGCCCCGAAACTTAAATATTTTTTCATGGATTTCATCGTCAGGTATGTGGGATTTCACTAGTGGGTTCCTTTCACCCATTGGGTCCCTAGTTTTCAGTCAGGTTATTGATTCGCTTATAATGATTAAAGCTAGGGTTTCTAGAACTTTGTTAGAACTTCATGAATTTATTAAATATATGTTCCAAATCAGATTATCATGTTATTATTCAGATTATCGCATTAATTTCAGAACCCTTGCTTTGTATTTCTTTAGTTCTTGAATTACACATGCTAGGTCAGATATTTCAAACACTTCAGATATATATGCCTCAGTTATGAATGCATAATTACCGAATTAATTGTTGGATTCTTGGTTTGCATGTTCAGTTTTGAGCTATCTTGTATTTAAAGAAATTTAGACATGATTTGTAAATTTACAGAATTCATTGGGAGTAGCATAATATCGAGTTGGACTATGTTTCTGCGAACCCAATTAGTCCCAGAACTACTAGCCAAGTAGGTTGTAAGTCCCCTATGTGGGCAATAAGTTTAGTGATCATGCCATCATGCCTTTGTACCTTTGGCTGGGTATATTGGGTCCTCTTGATGGGGCGTATACAACGGAATACACATTTAGCTCATGTGGTTTTATTATCAGTTATTAGTAGCTCCCACAGTTAAGTCAGACTCTCTGCATTGATCATTTATCACTATATTGAGTATTTAGTTTCAGCATGTTATAAATTAGACATTGCATCCAGTTAGCTCAGAATTCAATTTACCATGTTTGATTATTATACTTGCTATTTTGCTTGTTAAGTTATGTTTATTTCAAATTTACTCTATCCTACATGCTCATTACCTTTCAAGTACTGACACATACGTGCGCTACATCTTCTCGTGATTTTGGTTTAGATTCCTAGAATTCAGTTTTTGCTAGATTTAGCTGGGGCTTGTCCTTGCATTTCTAGTCCAGTTTAGAGGATATTTTCAGACATAGTTAGATTCAGCTTAGTATTAAGTTAATATTTTTGAATTCAACTCATAATTTTCAAATATCTCAGTTATAGAATATAGGTATTCCCCATCTTTTCATTTTAAGTATTATTTATCTTACACAACAGTTTATTATCTTTAATATTCTCATGATCATGCCAGTAGGGTTAGCTAGGGATAACTTGTGGTCCTAGGTTCCGTATCCACATCTCCTAGATAGCTCGGGTCATGACAAAACTTGGTATCAGAGAACTAGGTTTAAGAGTTCTAGGATGTCTGAAAGGCCGCACTAAGTAGAGTCCTTTTTATGGGTCTAAAGTGCACCACATCTAATGAGAGGGAGGCTATGGATTGTTTTAGGAAAATCTTCACATTCTTGTTACAATTATCGTGCATAGGGTATGATCTAATTCTATTCTAACTCAATCTTGAGCACTTAGGATCATACCTTCTCGTAGAGCTTAGGCATGGAATACTAATGCACGTAATGTTAATGCAGTTCCTCTAGTACCTCATAAGGAAGTTCAAATGTACAGTTTCAGAATGCCAATTCAACTTTTGGCTCAATGTATGAGAACATGGAACAATCAGAAGGTTCTAGTTCCTATTAATAGAAATGATTGAGTAGTGGCAGCCAGAGTTTGTGATTTTATTAGAATGAATTTGCCTAAGTTTTTTAGGGTCGCAAGTTGGCAAGGACCCACAAAAGTTCATTGATGAGGTAAAATATAAATGTGGTGTGATGTCAGTAACTGGTAGTGATAGGTGAGTTTGGCATCCTACTAACTCAGAAATTTGATTCACATGTGGTTCACTTAGTGGAAACACAACATATATGACTTTGTCTTTTGTAACTCAGTATAGTAGTCCAATTCAGTGTTAGTCCATAAACTTTCTCAAAACCTTTCTTAGCCTCTACTCCAATGGGTTACCCAGTTATAGTTAGATGGGTATAGAGAAATTGCCCTATCACAGTCTCTAAGAAAGTCACCTCTGCAAATCTAGTAGAGTTAGAAATGGTAGACTTCAATGTTATTCTAAACATGGATTGGTTACACTCATGTTATGCCTTTGTCGATTGTAGAACTAGGATTGTTCATATTCAGTTTCAAGACGAACCAATCTTAGAATGGAAGGGTAGTAGCATAGCGCCTATGGGTCGATTTATTTCTTATCTTAAGGCCAGAAAGATGATATCTAAGGGTTATATCTATCATCTAGTTCGAGTAAAAGATTCTAGCCTTGAAACCCCAGCTCTTGAGTCAGTTCCACGAGTTTGTGAATTTACAGAAGTGTTTCAAGAATATATTCCCCGAGTCCCTCTAGAAACACAAATAGACTTTGGAATTGATCTCCTTACAGATACCCAGCCTATTTATATACGTCCTTATAGAATGGCTCCAACAGAGCTTAAGGAATTGAAAGAGCAGTTGAAAGACCTTCTAGATATGAACTTCATCAGCTCTAGTATTTCACAATGGGGTGCACCAATGTTGTCGTAAGGAAGAAAGGTGGTTCTCTCAAAATGTGCATTGACTATAGACACTTGAAAAAGGTCACAATCAAAATAAAGTATCCCTCCCCCAGAATTGATGACTTGTTTGACCAAGTTCAGGATGCTAGCCATTTCTCAAAGATAGAACCCAGATCGGGTTATCATCAACTTAGAGTCAGAGAGAGTGACATTCCGAAAACAACCTTCAGAACTTAGTATGGTCATTATGAATTTGTAGTTATGTCATTTGGACTAACTAATGCTCCTACAACTTTCATGGGTTTGATGAACAAAGTTTTCAAACAGTACTTGGACTTGTTTGTTATCGCCTTTATTGATGATATCCTCATTTACTCTAGGATTGAGGAAGAACATGCAAGTCATTTGAGAGTTGTTCTGCATACTCTCAAGGATCACCAGCTATTCACTAATTATAGTAAATGTGAGTTCTGGTTGTATCTGTTGTTTTTCTGGATCATTTTGTATCTAGCGAAGGGATATGAGTGGATTCATAGAAAATAAAAGAAGTGAAACAGTGGCCCAGACCTACCTCCTCTAAAGATATCAGAATTTTGTCATGTCTAGCGGGTTATTACTGAACGTTCATGGAAGGATTTTAAACCATAGCCTCACCATTGACTAAGTTAACTCAGAAGATTGTCAATTTTCAATGGTTAGATGATTATGAGAAAGGCTTTGCAGAATTGAAAACTAGATTGACTACAGCTCTTGTCTTTACTCTACTTGAAGGTTCAGATCGTTATGTGATATATTATGATGCATCTAGAGTTGGCCTAGGTTGTGTATTGATGCAGAGAGGTAAGATGATAGCTTATGCCTTTAGACAACTTAAGGTTCATGAGAAGAACTATCCAACTCATGACCTTGAGCTTGCAGCAGTGGTGTTTGCACTCAAGATCTCGAGACACTACTTGTATGGTGTTCACGTGTATGTGATCACTGACCATAAGAGCCTTCAGTATGTGTTCACCCAAAAGGAGTTTAATCTTTACCAGAATAGATGTCTTGAGTTCCTTAATGATTATGATACGAGTGTGCATTACCATCCTTGTAAGGATAATGTAGTAGCAGATGCTCTTAGTAGATTATCTATTTGTAGTGTAGCCCATGTTGAGGAAGAAAGGAAGGAGCTAGTGAAGGATGTTCAAAGGCTTGCTCGCTTGGGATTTTACCTCATGATCACATCAGACAGCGGCGTAACCATTCAGAATGGGGAAGAATCGTCTATGGTAGTGGAGGTTAAGGAAAATCAAGACAAAGAGTGAAGGTTTTCTCCCAAGGGGGAGATGGTTTACTTCGCTACCATCCATGGTAGATTGATGTGCGCAAGTTGATACAACATATTCTTGCAGAAGCCCTTAACTGTAGGTATTCTTTTCATCCAGGTGCCACTAAGATATACCGCAATCTGCGAGAAGTCTATTAGTGGAATGGCATGAAGAAGGATATAGCAGATTTTGTGAGTAAGTGCCCCAATTTCCAGCAAGTCAAGGTAGAAAATCAGAAACCAGGAGGTATGACTCAAGAGATGGATATTCCTACTTGGAAGTGGGATGTGATCAATATGTATTTCATCACTAGGTAACCTCGTACTCGCAGACAACATGACTCCAGTTGGGTAATAGTTGATAAGATGACTAAGTCTTCTCGCTTTTAGTGGTCAAGACTACAGATTCGGCGGAGGACTACACCAAGCTTTACCTCAATGAAATTTTAAGGTTGCATGGGGTTCTTTTTTCTATCATCTTAGATAGAGTTCCTCAATTTACCTCTCATTTCTAGTCAGAGAGGTCTTGGTACTCAAGTTAACCTCAGTACAACATTTCATCCACAAAAGGATGGGTAGGCAGAGCTACCATTAAGACTTTAGAAGATATGTTGAGAGTTTGTGTGATCAATTTCAAAGGTAGTTGGAATGATCACCTTCCTCTTATAGAGTTTGCCTACAATAATAGCTATCATTCCAGCATTCAGATGACCCCTTATGAGGCTTTTATATAGGCGTAGATGTAGATCTCCTGTTGGTTGGTTTGAAGTAGGTTAAGCAGCTTTGTTAGGGCCAGATTTAGTCCTTTATGCTTTGGAAAGTGCAACTCATTAGAGACAGACTGAAGACAACCCAAAGTCGTCAGAAATCTTATGCAGATGTAAAGAGAAGGGAACTACATTTCCAAGTTTATGATTGGATTTTTCTGAGAGTCTCACGTATGAAAAGATTGATGAGGTTTGGAAAGAAAGAGAAGCTGAGCCCTAGATATGTAGGACCTTACAAGATATTGAAAAGGATTGGCAAGGTGGCATATGAGTTAGAGTTTCCAGCAAAATTAGCAGCAGTGCATCCGGTCTTCCACATCTCATTCTTGAAGAAGTGCATGGGTGACCCAGCCTCTATAGTGCCATTAGAAAATGGGGCGGTGAAAGATAGTCTTTCTTATGAGGATGTACCAGTTGAGATTCTTGACCGTCAGGTTAGAAAGTTGAGAAACAAAGAAGTCGCTTCAATCAAGGTTTTGTGGAGGAGTCAGTTTGTAGAGAGAGCTATTTGGGAAGTAGAAGCAGCCATGAAATCCAAGTGTCCTTACCTCTTTCCTTCCGATTCCTCTCAAGCTTGAGGTAATAGTTCCTCTTAAGTTTTCTAGTCATTCAAGTGTAAATTCAGTCTTAGAATCATGTTCCATCAGTTTGTAGTTTCATTTCAGCGTATTTGCATGTACTTGGAACTCAATTCAATCAAAAACTCAGTTCTCAGTGTTTAGCAGTGGGGTTTGTATCTCTCTCCCTATACTTCAGCTAGTTTAGTCTTCATTCGAGGATGAATGTTCCCAAGGAGGAGATAATGTAACATCCCGTAGACAAAATAAACCAAAAATCAAATTTTTGAGAAAAATCTGCAGGTGCAACCAACGCTGGCATCGAAGGTCCGTAGGACAAACCACGATATGTCCTGCACAACCGTCGATGGGATCACAAACTCCCACAAACTCAGCTGGGAAAAATTGGCTAAGTCTTGATGGATGGAAAGACCAACAATCTATAGGTCAAACGACGGTCTGTAGGTCAAACGACGGTCCGTAGTCTGTGAAAGTCGATCTAGACCCCCCATTCTCACACTCCCTAACAAGAGCTACGGATGACCAGCACGGTCCATAGGTGGAAAATTTGTAGATTGTGAAGGGGAAATACAGTTGGGTCAACTTCAAATGATAATAACTTTTAGCACAAATTAATTAAGTGTTTCATGACCTACCCACATATAGATAATTGAATTATCTTTGCATAGGCAGCGACATTACTAAAATCACACCTCCGAGTAAAGAGTTATGCCCATTTTAGTAAAGGCCTATCAAATAGGCTCTGACGACGGACCCAACGACGGGGCATTGGGAAGACGATAGACCGTCAGTCCAGGATATAGTTTAGACTGACAACAACATTCCCAGGTTCTTTTTGATCTTTCCCACTCTGTTTAAACCCTAAGTTACGTCATTGTGACCCTAAATCATCAAATTTTAGTCATTTTAAGCCTAGAAACATAATTAAAATATATCCAAGTCAAATCATTAAATCAAAACTTATAAAATTAGAATAAAGAGAGGAGAGAAAACTCAAGAATCCTAGTTCAATAATGCCACAAGTTTCAGCAGTTCCAGCCCCAAAACTTAAGTATTTTTTTGTTTATTTCATCACCAGGTATGTGGAATTTCACTAGCGGGTTCCTTTTTAGGTCTCTAGTTTTCAGTCAGGTTCTTGATTCTCTTATCATGATTAAACCTAGGGTTTCTAGAACTCTGTTAGAATTTCATGAGTTTATCATATATATGTTCCAAATCAGATTATCATGTTGTTATTCTGATGATCGTATGAATGTCAGAACCCTTGCTTTGTATTTCTTTAGTTCTTGAATTACACATGCTAGGTCAGATATTTCAGACACTAGATATAAATGCCTCAGTTATGAATGCATAATTACCAGATTAATTGTTGCATTGCTA
This sequence comes from Solanum chilense, assembly GCA_032847665.1. Classification (NCBI taxonomy): domain Eukaryota; kingdom Viridiplantae; phylum Streptophyta; class Magnoliopsida; order Solanales; family Solanaceae; genus Solanum; species Solanum chilense. Next base: position 57,342,426 of record CM064974.1, read on the forward strand.
GTTTACATGTTCAGTATTGAGTTATCCAGTATTTACAGAAATTCAGACGTAATCAGTAAATTTAAAGAATTCATTGGGAGTAGCATAATACTGAGTTGGACTAGGGATCAACGTCTTCAATTATTCCCAGGACTACAAGCCAAGTAGGTTATAAGTCCCCTCTTTGGGCAATGAGTTTAGTGATCACGCCAGCATGCCTTTATACCTTTGGAAGAGTATATTGGGTCCTCGCGATGGGGCGTATACATTAGGCTCCACAGTTAGCTCATGTGGTTTTATTATCGGTCATTAGTAGCTTCCACAGTTCAGTCATACTCTCTATATTGATCATTTATTAGTATATTCAGTATTAAGTTTCAACTTGTTATAAATTGGTCATTGCATCCAGTTAGCTCAGAATTCAGTTTATCATGTCAGATTATTATACTTGCTATTTTGCTTGTTAATTTATGTTTTATTTTAGCTTTACTCTATACTACATGCTCAATACCTTTCAAGTACTGACACATCCGTGCGCTATGTAGGTTCATGTTCTCAGCATCCAGATTACGTATAGATCGATTTCCCGATCTTCAGATCAGCAGATTCAGTGGTGAGTCCTCATTCTCCGAGGACAATAGTCATGAGTTTCATTTCAGTCTTTAGTCGTTTAGTTTCAGTTTTTGCTAGATTTTGCTGGGGCTTGTTACAGTTTTTCTAGTCCAGTTTAGAGGCTATTCTCAGACATAGTTAGATTCATCTCAGTACTGAGTTAATTTTTCTTTTGTATTAAACTCATTCTTTTAAAATATCTCAGTTATAGAATATAGGTATTCCACATCTTTTCATTTTAAGTATGATCTAGTTTCCGCAATAGTTTATTCTCTTTAGTATGCTCATGATCATGCTAGCAGGGTTAGCTTGGGATCACTTGAGGTCCTAGGTTCCGTGTCTGCGTCTCAGGGGTAGCTCGGGGCGTGACATATAGAGTAAGATCATCTCTATTTATAGGGGAGAAATTCTTCCTTGCAATAAATAGAAAGATCATGGGCTAATAAATTGGGTAGATCAATGGCCTAGAGTTTACATAAATTATAATAGGGATAAGGGGGAAGTACCCTTGTGGACTATGACCAAAATTTCAAACACACCTAAATTTATCTATGTCCTATTATTCACCCTCTACCCCCACCCCCCAAAACTAATTTAATATGGAATAAATATACTACATACGTTAAAATGGGATAGAGAGTGTTCAAACACACTTGAAGACAAGTGATGAGTTCCCAAATTGGACAAATGTCATTCATTAATTAGTAATTTTATAATTAGTTAGTACACATATTATTGATTACTAGTTTTGACGCACGTGCATTGCACGTTAATGTCAAATTAGGCTGCACACTATTTTTAAATATAAAGTTAACATTATTAAAATAAAAAAATTATCACTCTTAATAACTCATAATTACACCTTTAAGTATACTTTCTCCTCCCTTCTCTTTAGTGTGGTACTATGTTATTATTTTATTGTTGGTGTTATAATATAATATAACTATTATTATAAAATGTAGAAGATGTACTAAATTTGATGTTTTAAGTTGGAATATTAGATTATTTTAACATTCGTGTTAGGGAATATACTAATTTAATTAATCTTTGAGATTTTCAACATTTATAAATCAATCCCGAGGTTTTATGAAAAGAAAAACTAAAAACATTTTAAAAATGTTTTTTAAAATATGAGTAAATCCCATTACTTATAGTTAAAATTTGCAGTAATAGTACGTGCATATTGTTCCGTCATAAGCATATAGAAGATATACTAAATAGGATCATATAAGATGAATAAGAACAATAATAATGAATATTTTTTTTAAAAAAATGTAGTTAAGATATTTGAGGAAACCCCTCTTTATATAGCCAACAGAGGGTAGTGTGTGAAAAAATACATACTAAGCCTTAATAAAAAGACATCACAAGCCTTTAATAAACTCAAAACCAATCGTAAAAGTCACACCACATAAGAAAAGTCACAACTCTTCGGAAATTTCACAACCATTTGGAAAAGTTTTAACTCTTCAAAGTCGTAACGCTATAGAAAAGTCACAACCCTTTTAAAAGCTCACAACGCATCTTAAAAGTTACAACTCTTCGAAAATATTACAACCCTTCAATTGTGAAAATGTGTCTGACTTTATATAATATAGTATAATACACACAAATAAATATAATACAATATAAAATATCGAGGATATACTACATTTGGTGTTTTAAGTTAGGTAGTATAGATAAATAAAAATTGTATATATATAGACTGGTTTAATTTTTAAATTTTATATGAAATTTTACAAAATAAAGAGGAATTTCAATTTAAGGATCGTATGTTGAATATATTAAATGTTATTTTCAATTTGTGGTCTTAAAGATGTGTCACACCAAAATAAAAAATAACATTTCATATTAAATTGAATAAAAGTAAAAATACACTAAATAAATTTGAAAGGAAAGAGTATTTACTTAATGTAGTTTGGACTCTTCAAATAAGTGTTTGATCAAGTACATTTTCCCCCATATTTTGAGACTTTTTAGATTTTGAATACTAATTTGTAGTTCGTGCAACATAAATCATTGGCCCTTTTTTCAAGTAGAAGTTCCTATAAAAATATATTTTATAACTATGAAAATGAGTAAATATGAATTATACAGATAATCTTTTCATTTGAAGTTGATTTATTTCATTGCCTTGTCGAATCAATATTTGTTGATCTATCTATTTTACCCATGAAAAAATATTGCAAATGAATGATTGAAAAACTCTCACAATCTTCCTTATTAAAAGAAAAAGAATAGAAAACCAAAAAATATTATAATAGCATGATTTAGCAACTCTCAAAATTTTCCTTATTTTCAGAAGTGTAGTTTAAAAGTGTGAGAAACCTACTCTATTTATAAACATGAAAGGATTTTATGGGAAGGTTTTATCGCGTCTTTTCTTAGAAGTCACAACACTTCATAAAAATCACAACTTTTTGAATATGTCATAACTCATCGAAAAAGTTTCAACTCTATAAAAAAATCAGAACCTTCCTTAAGAGGCACTGCCCAACAATGTGAAAAAGTGTATGCTTTTGATATAATATAGCATAAATAAATACAATATTAAATATATAACATGTATACTAAATATAGTGTTTTAATTTGATGGTATTTTAGTATTTTAACATTCAAGTTAGCGAGTTCATGTTTTTAAGGTAGTATAGATATAGATAGATAGATAGATAGATATATAGATAGATAGATAGATAGATAGATAGATAGATAGATAGATAGATAGATATAGATAGATAGATAGATAGATAGATAGATATAAAACTTATATAGGCTTAATTTATTTTATTTCTTTCTTTATAAAATATTTATTTTACTTTCTTTCTCACTTAAACTTTTAAAAATTAATTTGTTATCTTCACTTTCAAAATTTTTAAAAAGATTATATATTTTTAAAAAAAGAAATAATTTTAAATTGTCCTTTAGTTTTGACATTTTATTGTTTGATGTTTGATTTGGTTTTCTTCATTTATTTTTATATCAATTCAACATTAAGTTATTTTGAATACAAGACAATTGCAATTAGATTTGAAATAAAGTGAAAATGAAATACAATGAAAAATAAAATCAATAGAAAAACATAGAATTAGGGTAAAAATTAGATGTTTCGGTTTAAGGTAAAAAAAAAGTGTATAACTTAATTTAAACACAAGATTAACAAAATTAGAATATTCTTTAGTAATATTAATTTTTTTACAAAAATATACATATATATTAACATATGTGGCAGGCCAGTGTACAAACACAACTTACTAGGGTGGTTGAACTTGCCACATAAGCACAAAAGGTGTTGTCACGATCCAAAAATTAACGTAATGACACTTATCTTATCCCACAAAGACAAATCAGTCTAAAACTCGACCATTTCAATAAAATTCAGAAAATTCATAATTTACTCAAAAATATCACCAAAATTTGATTGTCACGTGAAAAAGCCTCTAAAGTATTACAAATGATTCAAAGAAAAAATATAAATCTCATAAGACATTATTTTTCGAGTAGAATAGATCATAAAAGAGGAGTAGAAGGTTTGTTGAGATAGCAAGCAGCTACCTCACAATTGTCCATGAGAAGCCTCGGACAAGGGGAAGAGAAATATCACAAAGGTCTGGGGTAGTAACCTACAAATAAATTGTAGTAGCAAGGGGTGGGTACCAAACCACACGGTACCCAGCAAGTAAACTTCTAAACACAAGTTAAGGGGATAAAATACGGGTACTCCTTACACACCAACCGAACCTCCACAACTACAATCTACATAAAAATTAGTCCAACCTAACAATTCACAGTTTTCATAGCGTCCAATTCTTCAAAATCATTTTAATAAATTAAATATCCTTAACTACAACTCAATATTCAACAATGACAAACTTTCACAAAAAGCAACTTACAATATAAGCAACACACAAGATAAAGTTCGTCAAATAGAGGTAATCAAATATCAAGTACTTCTCATTCACCAATAAACACATAATCATCGAGAATGAAGAATGTCATCGGATGCAATGCAATATGACACCATGAATGATATGCCTCACAATACTAAGTTCTCTCTAAACCGTATATACATGATACTCCTGGAAATACGTCGAGAGTTCATGACCCATGGGGGACTCGCGAGATCCATATATCGACGCGGACGATCTCCTCATGTCTGTGTGGACGATCTCAATGCACTATCATAAATCAAATAAATTTTGCACGGGCGATCTCCACGTGCCCAAATCATAATCATAACTTTTCTATGGCACGGACGATCTCCACATTCCCAAATAATCATAACGCCATCTCAACATGGACGATCTCCACGTGTTATACCTTTGCTCATAACCAGTCTCTTGTCAATGCAAGTGCACAATATGATATCAAATAAAGAAGAAGATGTAACATCTCCATAAATCAAATGTCGCTATGACATATAATCACCTCAATTTATCACAATTATACGGGTTCAGTAAAGAGCACAATCACACATAATAAATCAAATTCATAATATATTAGTTAATGCTCATATGTTTTGACATTCTCCGATTTCCATCTGCATTCTATAGTGACAAATATTTTATAAACCAATACTCGTATCATTCTTAACAAATCATATACCGAGAAATAATTATATTGTCTTTTATTACCCCTTTTTATCATTAAAATTAAGCAAAGTGACAAGTCAACCCTTCCGAATCTCATTACTCCCAAACAAATACCACAAGAAAATTTACGTATTCCATACACTTAGCGAGAGTTTAGAAATCCACTTGCCTCAAATAATCTAGCAACTACTCCGGTGGTTGAGTCTTTCTTTCTCGTTAGTCTTCCAATTCAATCCAATATATTCAAGTAGATATTCACAATAAAATTTTGAAACTAACAACACACACATTACTATGTGTTTATCCTTGACCTAAAAATTCTCCATGATTAATCATCAATTTCGTAACTCTAGATGTCAAATAACATTTTAACTATCATAATTTTTTTTTCAAGTCCCAAGTCTAGGGTTAAGTATTAGTTCCTCCTATTAGTATAAATTATAGATATTCATACAACACAATACACCTAAAATTTAATCATTTATCTCAATATATCAAAACTAGAATCATAACATGATAATCCAATAACGTTTAAAAATAATCGATCCAATAATTCCTAAGACCAGTGACCTTAACCATAAATTAATGCCTAAAATATTTATAACCTTAATCTAATCTTAATAACTAAGATCATTAAATTCACATTGTCACCAAATTTCTATTTCCAACAATTATCCAATCACACACCGTTTACCCATAATTAGTTGCAATCACCGTCCAATAATTACCCAAAAACTATTGATAATTGATGCCAATATATTAATATTCCACTGGAATTGGCATACTGCCAAATGAAGCATTAACATTAAATTCTCCAAAGCTACTAACAACATAATGTGTAATCACTATATCATTATTAACTAATCATTATTTAATCCCTTATAATACTGGAATTGTTTTTTCTTAAACCACGAACAACACATATGATGAATAGAAAATGTAGGCTACACTTTATAATAATAATAATAATAATAATAATAATATTATTATTATTAATAATAATAATAATAATAATAATAATAATAAAATAATACTACTATGACCCTCAGTTAATTAGGAATTCGCTAATCATCTCCAACAATATCATATTGAAAATCATTACCTCAAGGTATTGCTCCTATGCGACGGCGCTAGAGTATTCCTTCATATTTTTTTTCAAACTTCTTTGATTTTAGTCGCACGTTTAGGTTAGTTTTCTAAATTAATGATGCAATTAAAAAAACAATTCCTACTAATCTACTTTTATATTTCAGACTTGACCCATTATTATTAACAATAAACAAATTACCCACAAATTAATTAATTATAGTTAAATGACTATTCAAAATTATAAAAGAATAACTTTTTGGGTCTGGGTCATTACAGGTGCACAAAAAAATATGAAAAAAATGAGTTTGGGAGGGGAGAGAGGGGGTACTAGGACCCTAGTAAAGTTTAGGTGTGTCTCTATGATTTTTGTCATATTCTAGGGGTGCATGTGCTTTATTCCATTACAAAACATTAAAAGATAAAATGTGTGTGATATAATGGAGATTCAATTAAAAGTTATAGTCATGACCGACCACGTTCCGTCACTAAATAAAATACAATTACCCTCAATGTTTTACTAACATTTTCCTAGGAAGAGTGAGCAGTAGATGGTGATAGGATAGGAGACATTTTTAAAATGAAATAATATTAAAATGCACAAATATACTAACAATTTTATAAATACATTTTACTAAAAAATAAATAAAGAGGTTGATGCAAATCACATACTAAACAATTATTCACATCATCAACTAAATTATGTTAATTCAATTATGAGACATTTTTTAAAAAAAAACACAAAGTCTTGAGAAAAAAAGGCACGTGATAAGGTTAAGGATTAATTATGGTCTCCAATCTACATTGACAATAAACTATGAATTATCCAAACTATAAAACAAAATAAATTTAATACACCTAAAAACATGTATATATTTTACCACCTTCTAATAAGCTTCACTATTTACTTCCAAAATATTCTTATGTTTCATTTGTCCTTCTTCGGTGTTTCCTTTTGCAATCAGTGTATGAATCGTTCTTGAATTTGCAAGCCTTATTTCTCACTCTCATACTCCTCCTCAGCAATGATTCACCTTCTTGAATTTTGTTATGTGCATAATATGCCAAGTTATCCAATTGCTGCTAATCCACACACAACTTCACGACAGACCATGATACAAATTTGTATCAAACAAACATAAGTGAAAACTCATAATTCTTTCAACATCATAAGTAATGAATAATTAAATAGGAAAAAAGAGGGATGTATGAGAAAGATGGAGTGTCCTTAGTTTTACTTGCTATGTCCAATAATCTTTATATATCATTGTATGTTTATATGTCATCATCTTCTTCATCAGCAAAATATGTTTGATATAGACATCTAAAATGCCTTTAAAACTTTGATACTTAACTTGACATTCTACATATGAAGATAGAAGAATACATTGATGTAAATCAGAAAATAAATTTGAGAACTTCACAATCATCTTCTAACCCATGATGTCGAACTACATATGACAACAACATATCTTCTTCAACTTTCTCCATTTTTTAAATAAAAGTTTTGAGTGTTTTGTTAGAGGAACTAAATTAATTGGTGAATTGTCATTCAAAGTTTTTCTTCTTAAACTAGGCATATCTTGCATTAATGAGTAGTTGTTAGATTGGTAAAAATCTTATTTTGATTGAATATGAGTTGAATAGATCAAGATCAGCTAATATGAGTATGGTAAAAAGAAATGAGTGTTTCATGTTCATTATCATTTTCTCATAAATTTCATGGTATATAAATTGTATACACTTTCTTATAATGACATTTTTTACGATATTAGTGTTTCTTATGAATTTTTTCATTTTTTCCCAAGTAGAATTTGGAAATTTTACTTATTTTTTTATTTTAAAAAACAACTTTCGATATATATTTTTATACATAAAAAACAGAAAATGAAGCAACAAATGTAGTAAACACTATTGAGCTAGCCTACTGCTCTAAGGCTGGAGAAAACACTATTGATGCAACGTTTCTAAGGAAACATGTTACTTGCACTATGGATTCTATAGCAGCTGAAATCACAACAAAGCCCTAAGATTTATTCAATCCTAGGGACCTGATGGATGAAAGTAACAAACTAGTGAAATCCCAAATCCCTAGTGAAGAGTATTAAGAGAAATCTTTTGGATTTTTGATCTAAAACATGAAGAACACTATTGTTTGTTCTTGAAAAAAATTGGTGTCTCTTTACCTTTCTATTAGTAAAATAATGTATCTTAAGCATCAAAGGACGTAGCTTAAGTTCCTCAAAGAATAAGGAAATGTCAAAAATGACCCTGACATAGAAGCTGATGAAGGCCATTAACTAGGGTACATCACGGGCCATCAATTGAACTATCGACTGGCCAACAGGATCATGGTTTTAGATCACATTGTTTATGTATTGGTTAATAGGATCTCCCAAATTCAGACTCTTAGTGCATTGGACCAGATTTATAGAAGTTATATCAGTGTACCGTTCATAATGATATCTTCATGTTAGTACTTGGTAAGTTTATTCAGCTTAACCTTTTTATTATGTGTGAATATTTATATTCTTGTTCAAATTTTGTAATTTCTAACTTACACTTTGTTCTACTCATATATATTTTTTCAGTGTAGTATCTATGTCCTGTATGCTAGTACATTTAAAGTACTTTCTGATAATATGTGCTACATCCTTTCATGATATAGATTTGGGTACGCAACATCAAGATCACGCTTAAAATCGATTCTCCGCGCACATTAAGCAACTTCAAAGGTGAGTCATCATATTTCGAGGACTAATATGCTCAAATTATACTTCCGTAAAGAAGTATAAGCGGCCTTATCAAGTAAAGAATCCAATTTTTAGGTTGAGGTCGATCCCGCGAGGAATATGGTTTAGACTTAACTTTAATTTACACTTACGTCTATTTAGTCAAATCCGTTCCAAAAAAACAGTTAAATAAAAAAGGGGGTTTTATGTATAAAAGTGTCTAAATAATTCTAAGAAAAACAAATAGCAAGCTTATGGCTTTAGTGTTTATCAAGTGATGAAAGAAACTAGGGTGTAAGTGTTCCCCATAGGTGCATAACGCGGTAATCCTAGATATAACAACTCTTTCCTAGTATCTTGCATGCAAAGATGTATGTTATGGATCCCTAATTCCTTAGTCCGTCAACTAGAGAATTTCACTCTGTACCTTGGTCCGGCTACGTGTTTACTTTACTAAACCTTACCTTTACCTCATATTAAGCATCATATTCAATGTATGACTAAGTTACTACTTTGTACCAATTGAAACTAGCCTATTAGATGGTGTCTATTAAATCTATGTTGATAATTCTTTTGTTATTAACTACCTCATTGGTCCGACAAGTAGCAATAATGTGATTTCTAACATTGGCCACCGCTAAAAAGACTTCTAAACGAAAGAATTATCAATACATGCAAGAAACTATTCTAGAATTGTTATTTAGCTTGTTTTACCTTTTTAATTACGCATGGTTCCCACAACCCTAGTTGTTTATTTAGTTACCCATGCTTAGAAATACACAATTCATAGTTATTAACCAAGAATTCATGTACTTACTTTGACAAGTTTGAAGAAAATCCAGAAATAACTCTTGAATTGAAGAAAGTATCTTAAGGATCGATTCCGAAAACTTGAAATATTTCTCAAAAAGGAAAGTTCAACTTCCAATAACAAAAGTATGAAAAACAACAAAAGTCTAACCCCAAAAAGGAGGTTTTTAACCCTATTTATAATAATAATGTCCTAAAATAATAGGAGTTCTAAATAAGGAAAAATCTATAAAAAAAAAAACGTGTCTTCAATCAACAACCAAACTGATGGACCTTGGATGGAACGACGGACCGTCAACTGCCTCAGTTGAAACACGCTTAGAATCTTTTTCAGCTTCCACGTTTGCATCATTTTTCATACAATCGACGGACCAACAACACGGTCTGTCGTTGGACTTACAATCCGTCGATGCCTCCGTTCCTCCATATTTTGATTTCTTCAAGTCGGGTACTAAGACTATTTTCTAATACAATCAACGATTTGCCAGGACGGTTCGTCAACCAGTCAACGGACCATCGATCCTTTATTAGCGCCACACTTAGTCAGAATTCCCCGATTTGATTTCAACAACTTGAACCTCCTGTCAACAATCACCACCTACGGACCCGTCGATGGGTCGATGGGACGTCGATGCCTCCGTACGTTATCACTTCTGCACTGATTTTAGCACAGTCTTCTACGTTTCCATTTTGGGCAGTTTTCTTGCAAACACAAATAAAAAAATACATTAAAATTACTACAAAAAGACCCTAGACACAAACTAAACTTAAGTAAAAACCATTAAAAGTACCGTGAAACCACTATATATAAACATCCTCAACATAAATTCGTTGTTTGTCCTCAAGCGACGCACTATGACTCACCACAACACCTTTGTACAAAAGTAATTTCATTGAAGCTTTCTCAATCATGTGGCTATCAATCCTCATTATTTTCATTGCCTTTAGGCATGATATCACTCTTAGGCTCACTAGGATCATTCATAAGGATTAGACCATGAAATAGACTCACCACGCACCGACACCTCTCTTCTTTTATCTCTCAGGATCACGATAGGACTTTCTTGGATTCTAACGTAGGATCAAGGCAGGTTTGGTACATATGAATACATTTTAGTGACTTGTTGCCCTCCTTAACATATGACTAAGCATCCTACCTCTTTCATTGTCTATTATGCTCTATTCATCCATTTTCTTGTATTCTTTGCCTTGTTTTCTCCTTTCTTTATCCTTTTGTGCAAATGACTCTTCTTGTATTTTTATTTTAAATTATTCACTTGATTTCAAATTTAATTGAATCATTTCCTTCTTTATCATTTTTTTTATTGATCTTTTAAACCCAAATTTTAACACATTACTCCTAATAGCCATCCTCAACACATGGCTTTGCCACGAGTCAAGGTACACAATACCCAAGGTTGGGTCAGTGCAAAGACGAGATTGGTGTCTACTTTATCCATCCTCAACTTATGCTTTTTGCCTAAGTGTAGGTGCACATGTACAAGGAGGGACAAAGGCCAACATATTATACCCAGAAACGATGAGTTGGGGTATAAAAGAAAGATCTATTGTAGCTCAAATCATATAGATCAAAAAGGGATTAATTTCATTTGATTTTCATTCATTTAGGCTAAAGATTGTCTAATTTGAATAAGGGTCAATAATCCTTTCCTAATTGTCTAACATAGATTACTTTTATAGGACTAACTGAGCAAGTTCTAGCTAGGTACTAACAGTGGACTATTCAACTTTCCTCACTCTCTCTTAACACCTCATTACCTTACTAGATTTTCATACACCTAGTTCGAGCTTTAGATTGAGGGTCATGCATGATGTATCTCGATGTAATGCTTAGAGCCAACACATTCAACATTAACTATGCCTAATCATGCAAGCATTCTCTTTAGAACGGGATATCATTGTATTTAGCCATGATGCTTCAAATTTCACATTCATACTATGTAAAAGATACTAAATATGTCGGTTCAACAGTAAAATAACCAGTCTCTTGAGGAAAAAGAACACATGCAAGAAAATCCCAAGAGAGGATCGTGAGTTGGGCTACTCAGACTTCATCCTAGCACTCACTTTCCATTTACCCCACCCCCAACAAGAAAGTATGCAATTATCCCCAATGCATAAGAAATATAAAAAAAGGTGGTAGGTGAAGCAAACCAAAGGTGCATAGCACCAACGATCAACAAGTTGATAGGTCAGGTTCCCGGAACCCGCTCCCTCAGTAGTAGGGACACTATCAATAGTGTTCACAACAATGTTTGCACCCTCAGTTGTGATCCTCTCAACATCCTCAATCCTGGAGCTACATGCCCCAAAGCTAACTCACTGGCCCTCATCTGTCGGGCCACCTCATCTGCCAAAGAATCTCTCCTCGCGGCCTCTAACTCAGTGCCCTCCCTTTTTCTATCCTAAGCCTCATCACCCTCTCTGGACCGGAGCCTCTTGGCTTGCACGTGGTGAAAGCGGTGGCGTATCAGTAGTCTGGAATAGTGCACTAAGCATTGTGTCCTGAGTAAGCTCTGTAGGTTAGGTCTCAGGCTCAGGTACCGGAACATCTAGAATGACATCCACATCAGCCCTTAGACTAGCCAAAGCAGCCTGGAGAGTCTACAAATAAATAATAGGGGATGGCCGGGCGAGAACTCTCAACTCGAACGCATCAAGGTGCTGGTGGACTACCATAATCTTCCTCTCAGTATTTTTGGAAATCTTCTTCTCGACCTATCCTCTGCCTCAGCAATGGACCTCTGCATCAACAGTTGGATATGATGCAACAGTGTGGCCATACTGGAGTCTAGATTCTTGACCCTAGCAATCGGGACAAGTGCTGCTGATGGTAACTCGGATATTTGGTAGTGTACGAGATAGACTCAACTGGGGTGGTGTCGGTAGACTATGATGTAGCCTGATCAGCCCCTTGGGATTGCTCTACGGTGTCCTCCAAGTACTCACCTAGTGGTTGCACCTCTACTCTTGGCCCTCTGTTCGGTGCCGCCTCATTGTCCTCATTCTAGATGACACCGATATCAACTTTCCTAGTAGTAGTCATGAAAACATCGATGTGCCAATTGGGCACTCCAGCAGACCTGCAGAACTCAAAAATAATACTGGCAAAAGGGTAAGTCGTCGAGGCCTTAAAGGCCCTCTTATGAATTACTGCCAGGAACAACCTCGGAAAATTCACCTCGAACCCCGCAACCATAGCAGCTACCAATACTGCGCTATCCCATGTAAGATTGTTGTCAGCAGCAGTGGGGGACAGACAGTGACAGACCAATAGCCTGATGAACTTGGCAGCAAATGTGAGGTTGGCCTTCTTTATAAAGACTCTGGGCTCCAACACCCAATGTGCACCTTCAAGATCCACGGAAATGTGATGTCTTATCCACCTCTTGGTGGTCTCTCTCACCAGAGTATCACGGTGAAAATGGCCCTCCTTAATCATCTCCCAGTTGCAGTAATTTTCCCTTCTCTTTTTTATTTCCAAATTTCTTTTACTGTTTTTTCTCCAACATTTTATACCCTTAATAGCTAAATTATTTTTCAATACAGATAAAACATATTGTCTAAAAATTATATTGAGCTTTATTTAATAATTTGAATCCAACAAAAACTCTTCCTACTAAATTAAATTCTTGATCTATCAATTATGAATTGTATATTAATTTAATTTGTTCATATGGTGAGATTTCCATTAGAAACTTCTATCATAAAATTTATCATTACGTTGTTATAAATTTAGAAAAAGCGTTCATTTGCCTTTGAATTTATTCATTTTAATAGATACAAAATCAGTTTAATAAATTTTTTAAACATATTTTAATATTTTTCCCTTATATTCATATTGTTCTCTTTTATTAGTGTTAAATAGAAATAAAAATGAAGTATAGGTGTTAGAGATCTTTATTGTTTTCCTGAACACGAGCTTTTAGATCATGTTCGTGTTTATGTTTTAAAGTAAAAATCAATTTTAGATATAATAAACTCTTTTGCAAGTTTGTATAATCATTAGCGTAAGAAAAAAAGAATAGTGAAGTGGTTCAGTGACCAAAAGGGTGGTAATGAGCTTTTTGTTCATCAATATTGCATTAGATCTAAAGACATTTGTAGTTTAACTGTCAGTGAAGTCGTTGAACTTGATGTGGAATGTGGGAATGATGGTCATATTAAGGCTATCAATGTTAATGGCCCAGATGGTGCTCTTATCAAATCAGGATCCCGTGATTGCAGAGGTGGTGGAAGTGATTCCTACGATGGTGGTGGTTTATATACATTTTTAGGTGGAAACATTGTGGTGGTGAAGGTTGTTAGGGTGGCAGCAGGCGGTATGGAGGTCATGGTTGATATAGCGGTAGTGGTGGTAGGTATGGTGGAGGTGGTGATGGGTATTGTCGTGGTGGTAGAGGAGCAACTTTGTGTTACTAAGTGTGGAGAAGATTGTCATTTCACAAATAATATTTAAATTCACAATTCTACTAACAATTTTTTGAATATTTTTTCCTAAAAAAAACTACAGAGGTTGATGCAAATCATGTACAGACAATTGTTCACATCATCAACTAATTTATGTTATATCAATTACGAGACTTCTTTTTTCTTGTCACGATCAAAACGACTAGTGAATTACACCCACACTTAACCTCATAGGTGGGCGAACAAAGTTTTTAAACCCCAACATATACCAACAATTCAAATATGACAAACAAAAATTATGTGGAAGCTCCAAAACCAATTAATGTATCATTTCCCAAATTCTGAAAATCATCACATCAAGGACATATGATCCCTAAATACTAAGTCTAAGAATATTTTAAATACCAAAATAAGTAAATGAAATGATACATGTCAAAAATTTAAGGACATCATGACATAAAAGAGAGAATCCACGAGATAGAAATAATAGCTCACAATAAACTCTGATATGTTGCAGACTGGCTAGAGCTGAGGAAGAGTCAAAGTCGATGGTAAACTAGCTGGACTCCACTAAATAACAACAAAGAAAATAGAACTAGTGGTCAGTACAGGGAACACATACTAAGTAGGTATCATTAGACAACCCAAAATAGAAACCAATAAATATCATATATATATATATATATATATATATATATATATATACAAACAAAATTCCCTTTTAAATATATTTATATCCAAAACTAGCCTTTCCCTTTCATAATAAGTTGTGACGTTTATGAATAGTTGTGACTTTAATGAATATTTGTGACTTTTATAACGAGTTACGACTTTTTTGAAGAGTTGCGACTTTTTTCAAAAGTTGTGACTTTTATAAAAAAAATTACAATTCTAATGAATAGTTGTAACTTTAATGAATGATTGTGAACTTTCCTATGGGTTGCAACTTTTTCAAATAGTTGTGACCTTTCCGAAGGGTTGTAACTTTTCCAAATAGTTGTAACCTTTCTAATAAGGCACAATAAACAGTTGTTCATGTTATTCTTTTTTTTGTATATACATAGAGGTTTTTTGTCTCATTTAAAACAATGAAAATTCTAAACCTCCTTTTCTTCTTCTTCTTTACAACTATATATTTGCTCATGTTGAGTGACTCGCTAACATCATTGCTTACGTTACAGATCTTGGTATGTAATTTTACAATTATTAATTTATGCTTATGTTATTAAGAATAAATAATAATATAGTGTTTTAGTTTTAATTAGTGATAGGTTTAAAATATTATTTTATAACATTTGTGGCAATTATGAAAGGTTCTAACTTTTTCAATGACTTGTGACCGTTTGGATAAGACATAATAATCATTAATTACACTACCCTTTGTTGTTTATAAATAAGCATTTATTCTATTATTATTAAACCTAGTATTTTTTACAATCATTAATTTATACTTATGTTATTAATTTATATTTTTGAGTACATGTTTTAATCTTTGTTGTTTATATTTATGCTTTTGTTCATTATGTTGAAATATGTTACTCAAGAGTTTTATGTAATCATTAAACTATTTGTGTCACGACTCAAAACGAGCCGCGAGTGGCACCCACACTTATCCTCCTATGTGAGCGAACCAACCAATCTAAACCCCAACATTTAGCAATATTTCAACCATAACGAACAAAATACAGTGCGGAAGACTCAAAAACCTTATTAATATAACCAATAAATAAGCTTCTAAAATTTTATCAACTATTATCCCCAAAATCTGGAAGTTATCACACCAAGAACATCTATCCTCAAAAATTCTAAATCTAAGAGTATTTAAGAAGCTAACATAAGTAAAAGAAATGGTCCATGTCCGAACTTCAAGACATCAAGACGTGAAAGAGAGAATCCAGTCCGAGCTAGGAACAATAGCTCACCCTGAAATCTGATATGCTGAAGACTGGCTAGAGTTGCGGACGAGTCGAAGTCGATGGCACGTTTGCTGCACTCCACAAATAACAAAGAGAAAAATACAAGTAGGTGTCAGTACAAGGAACACGTACTGAGTAGGTATCATCGGCCAACTCAAAATAGAAAGCAATATATATCTAATTATAATATAAAATCAACTACAATACTCAACAGGTGACAACAACAAGTACAAGAACCATTGGCCACAACACCAAGCACACCTATGAGGACTCAAGCCTCCACACCATACTCATTTGCGAAATGTTTTCTTTAAATTTGAGTATATTAACATAATTCAAGATTCATTCTCTTATTCTTCTTGTGTCGGAACGTGACACTCCGATCCCCTACTACTACGTGTCGGTTCGTGACACCCGATCCCCTAATTCTACGTGTCGGTTCGTGACACCCGATCCCCTAATCTCATTATTTTCTAGTTCATCAAGCCTTCCTTTATGTCAAGGCATCATCATTAATAGAGAGGATTTAAGGTTTAAGATTCAACAGCCTCATCATTCTAATCCATCACAATTACATAATCACATCATGCAACCACACAATTAAGCATATAGAAGACTTTACAATACTACCCAATACATATCAATCGCTTTTAGAGTTTACTATGAAATAGCATAAACCATAACCTACCTCCACCGAAGAATCATGATCAAGCAAGCTACTTCTCAATGCCTTTGCTTTCCTCTTTGCTTCTCCCTTTTCTCGCTCGTTCTCCCTCTCTCTGTTCTTTCTATTTTTCCTTTTTTCCAGATTCTTTTTCTTTTACCCTAATTATCATATAATTCATTATGATGAAAGTAACTCATTCTTTATTTTAAATTTATCTCCTTTAACCCCCAAGTAAACAAATTATTAAACTTACCCCACTAATTTCCTAATTAAAATGAGGAATAGTCCAAAACACCCCTTAAAAACTTTTAGCAGAAATCCGACCCAGTCGGGGTTACGCAGCTCGTGACAAGCCGTCGTACCTGCGACGGTCCGTCCTGCAGGTCTATCACAAATTTCAGAGACTCAATTTCAGTAAAGAGGTTTGTGACGGTCCGTCGTATCTGCGACGGTCCGTGCTGCAATTCCATCGCGAAGTTCAGAGAGTTGATCCCCGTTCCCAGATTTTTGAGTTTAGGTGTTTTGGAACGGAGATCCTCGACGGTCCATCGTGACCATGACGGTCCGTCGTGTGATCCGTCGACACAGTCAGTTATTATCAAAAGTAATTCTACTACTCGAAATAACTAAACAGGTCGTTACAATAGATACCAATTTACCCATCGTTCGTCCTCGAACGATCACAAGAAGAAAAACAAGGGCGAGAAAGAGTACCTAAATCTGTAAAAAGGTGTGGGTATCTTTGTTGCATATCAGCCTCCTTCTCCCAAGTGGACTCTTCAACTGGCCGATTCTTCCATTGAACCTTGATGGATGCAATCTCCCTTGATCTCAACTTGCGGATTTCTCTATCTAGAATAGCAACAGGCTCTTCCTCATAAGACAAATTCTCATCAAGAAGAACTGAATCCCAACGAATAATGTAGTTTCCATCCCCATTATATCTTTTCAGCATGGACACATGAAATACCGGGTGCACTCCTGAGAGTCATGGAGGTAATGCCAATTCATAAGCCACCTCCCCTACGCGCTTCAGCACTTCAAATGGACCGATATACCTTGGGCTAAACTTACCTCGCTTACCAAACCGCATCACCCCTTTCATGGGTGAAACCTTCTGCAAGACTTGTTCACCCTCTATGAAATCCAAGTCTCTAACCTTTCGATCTGCATATTCTTTATGCCTACTTTGAGCCGCTAAAAGCTATTCTTGAATGAATTTCACTTTATCTAATGGTTCTCTCAAAAGGTCGGTACCCCATGGTCTCACCTCAAATGCATCAAACCAACCAATGGGAGACCTACATCTCCTCCCATATAGTGCCTTAAATGGGGCCATATCAATACTTGAGTGATAGCTATTATTGTATGAAAACTTTGCTAAGGGTAAGAAGTTATTCCAACGACCACCAAATTCTATCACACATGCACGAAGCATATCCTCCAACACCTGAATCGTTCGCTCAGACTGATCATCTGTCTGAGGGTGAAATGCAGTACTAAGATCCCACCTAGTACCTAATTCAGCATGCAATGTTCTCCAAAACTTAGAAGTAAATTACGTACCTCGAAGCATAAGCAATTACATTCTTTTCCTGCATTAGCACTGCACCCAAACCAGAATAAGATGCATCACAATAAACGATGAAATTCTTGCCTTCCACTGGCAAGGTAAGAATTGGTGCAGTAGTCAACAAGGTCTTGAGGTTCTGGAAGCTTTTTTCACATTCGTCCGACCATACAAATGGAACATTCTGCTTAGTAAAATTTGTCAGTTGGGAGGCAACAGAAGAAAATCCCTTGACAAATCGACTGTAGTAGCTAGCTAAACCAACAAAGCTCCGTACCTCTGTAACATTGGTAGGTCTTACCCAACTCTTCACTGCTTTGATCTTAGAAGGATCCACCATCACCCCATCCTTAGAAACCACGTGCCCAAGAAGGACACTGAATCTAGCCAAAACTCACACTTGGAGAATTTGGCATAAAGCCTTTTCTCCCTTAACACTTCCAATGCAATTCTCAAATGCTCCTCATGTTCTTTCCTGCTGTTTGAGTATATCAGTATATTGTCAATAAATACACTAACAAAGAGATTCAGATATGGCTTAAAAATCCTGTTCATCAACCTCATGAACGCAGCAGGGGCATTCGTTAGTCCAAAAGACATTACTAAGAATTCATAATGCCCATACCTGGTTCGAAAAGCAGTCTTTGGCACATCTGCTGCCCATATTTTCAATTGATGATAACCAGATCTCAAGTCAATTTTTGAGAAGGTACAAGCACCTTGTAACTAATCGAACAAATCATCAATGCGAGGAAGAGGATACTTGTTCTGAACAGTTAACTTATTCAGTTGCCTGTAGTCTATGCACATCCGAAAACTCCCATCCTTCTTCTTCACAAATAAAACAGGAGCACCCCAAGGGGATGCACTTGGCCTAATAAAACATTTACCTAACAACTCCTGAAGTTAGGCCTTTAACTACCTTAACTCTACTGGAGCCATTCTATAAGAGGGTATGGAAATGGGGCGAGTACCGGCTCCAGATCAATACAAAAATCAGTATCCCTATCCGGTGGCATACCAGGAAGGTCTGCAGGAAACACATCCAGAAACTCACGGACTATCCAAACAAACTCAATCGAAGGTACTTGGGAAGTATCATCCCTGAGATGTGCCAAGAAAGCTAAACAACCCTTACTAACCATTCTCTTAGCACGAAGAAAGGAGATGATACGAACTGGGGTGGAAGCATAGTTACCCTCCCACACTAGCGGATCTGTCCCAGGGTTGGCCAATGTCACAGTTTTAGCATTACAATCTAAGATTGCAAAATTTGGAGAAAGCCAAGTCATACCCAGAATTACATCGAAATCAACCATCTCTAGAATAATCAAGTCTACATGAGTATTTTCCCCCACAAAAGTCACAAGACAAGACCTATACACCTTCCCAACTATCACAGACTCACCCACAGGAGTAGAGACCTGAATGGGCATGTCAAGGAAATCACAATGCAAATCAAGACCAATAGCAAATGCGGAAGATACGTATGAAAATGTGGATCCAGGATCAAATAATAAAGAATCCATGCAATCACAAACCAACAGATTACCTGTGATAACAGCATAAGATGTCTCCGCTTCAGACCTCCCGGGGAAAGCATAACAATGGGCCCTATCACCTGTCTGCCCGTTGCCCCTACCATGTTGCGCTGCAGTAGCTCTAGTTTGCCCGCCACCCCGGTTGATTTGGTGACCTCCATTACCTTGGCCACCACGTCCTCCAGAATAGCGGCCTCTTCCATGACCACCTCTACCTCTGACTATTGGGGGTCTGTAACTCTGTTTTGGACAATACCTCCTAATATGTCTAGTCTCCCCACATCCATAGCACTCTCTGGGTCAAGGATAGGTCTCTGTGAGAACAACGAAGTCTGGGGATAGCCTCCAAACTCAGAGGAATGTTGGCTGGTCTGCGATGGACCCCCAACTACAGCCTGCAGTGAAAACTAAATAGGTCGGGCTGGGTAACCTCCTGAACTCTGCCCTCTGGAGTAAGAACCACTAAACTCACCTCCCTTACGAAACTTCTTAGATGTCGAGGCCATGGTGAAATCGTCTGGATTCACCCCCTCCACCTCTATCACAAAATCAACAACTTCTTGAAAGGATTTTGCTGCAGCAGCTACCTGTAAGGCTGGAATCTGCAAGTCTGACCTCAATCCCTTCACAAAACGGCGAATCCGCTCTTGTGGACTAAAGCAAATCTGGGTGGCATACCTGGATAGTGCACAAAACTTAGCCTCATAAGCAGTAACCGACATCCTCCCTTGCTCCAGGCTCAGGAACTCATCTCTCCTCCTATTCCTCAAAGTCAGGGGTATATACTTCTCCATAAATAAGCTAGAGAATGATACCCAAGTCATAGGTGGTGCCTGTGCTGGTTGACACTCAACATATGACCGCCACCACATTTTGGCGTTCCCCTGAAACTGATAGGTCACAAACTCAACGCCAAATTGTTCTACTATGCCCATCTTATGTAGCAGCTCATGACAATCAACCAGGAAATCATAGGCATCCTCAGATTCAGCACCCTTCAAGACTGGAGATTTAAACTTCAATAATTTAGTGAAAAATTCATGCTGATCACTCGTCATTATAGGCCCTGTAGTCAATCGAGGAAACGTGCCTACTTCCAATGAGGCATCCATGTGGGGAGCCACAGCAGCTGCATGTTGTACTCCCGAAACCTGAGGTGCTGGTGTAGAAAACACTGGAGGTGTCTGGCCCTAATCAGATAACCCGCTAAGATAAGCAAGAACCTGGTTAATCATCTCTTGGGTAGGTTAGGGCGGTAATTCCTCATCTTGCACATACTCATTTTCCCCCCCCCCCTCACCCTCTCTTACTACCTCATCAGTCGGTGGGGGAGTCACCGCCCTATTACTAGATGGACCAGCTGCTTGTCCTCTACCTCTAGAGGACGTCCTTTCGCGACCTCTACCACGGCCTCTTGCCACTGCTCCTCTTCGAGCTACAACTCCAGTGACTGGCTCAGACGCATCCCTTCTTGCCGGTGTTGGTGTTGGTACAGTTGTTTCTCTAGTTCTAACCATCTGCGAAATAGAGTGAGGATGTCAGATACCAATTTGTATCACCCATATACCAATTGGATCCAAGTAATAGCACGAAAGAAAGAAAGAACGGAATTTTCCTAAAGTTCTATAGCCTCTCAAACAAAAGTAAAGGCGTCCCCCTACCGTTCCTCAAGACTCTACTAGACTCGTTCTTGTGTGATGAGACCAACGAACCTAATGCTCTGATACCAAGTTTGTCACGACCCAAAACGAGCCGCGAGTGGAAAACCACACTTATCCTCATATGTGAGCGAACCAACCAATCTGAACCCCAACATTTAGCAATATTTCAACCATAATGAACAAAATACAATGCGAAAGACTCAAAAACCTTATTAATATAACCAATAAATAAGCTTCTAAAATTTTATCAACTATTATCCCCAAAATCTGGAAGTCATCACACCAAGAACATCTATCCTCAAAAATTCTAAATCTAAGAGTATTTAAGAAGCTAACATAAGTAAAAGAAATGGTCCATGTCCGAACTTCAAGACATCAAGACGTGAAGGAGAGCATCCAGTCCGAGCTAGGAATAATAGCTCACCCTGAAATCTGATATGCTGAAGACTGGCTAGAGTTGCGGACGAGTTGAAGTCGATGGCACGTTTGCTGCACTCCACAAATAACAAAGAGAAAAATACTAAGTAGGGGTCAGTACAAGGAACACGTACTGAGTAGGTATCATCGGCTAACTCAAAATAGAAAGCAATATATATCGAATAATAATATAAAATCAACTACAATACTCAACAGGTGACAACAACAAGTACAAGAACCATTGGCCACAACACCAAGCACACCTATGAGGACTCAAGCCTCCACACCATACTCATTTGGGAAATGTTTTCTTTAAATGTTAGTATATAAACATAATTCAAGATTCATTCTCTTATTCTTCTTGTGTCGAAACGTGACACTCCGATCCCTTACTACTGCGTGTCGGTTCGTGACACCCGATCCCCTAATTCGACGTGTCGGTTCGTGACACCCGATCCCCTAATACTACATGTCGGTTCGTGACACCCGATCCCCTAATTCTACGTGTCGGTTCGTGACACCCGATCCCCAAATCTCATTATTTTCTAGTTCATCAAGCCTTCCTTTATGTCAAGGCATCATCATTAATAGAGAGGATTTAAGGTATAAGATTAAACATCGTCATCATTCTAATCCATCACAATTACATAATCACATCATGCAACCACACAATTAAGCATATAAAAGACTTTACAATACTACCCAATACATATCAATTGCTATTTAGAGTTTACTATGAAATAGCATAAACCATAACCTACCTCCACCGAAAAATCGTGATCAAGCAAGCCACTTCTCAATGCCTTTGCTTTCTTCTTCGCTTCTCCCTTTTCTCGCTCGTTCTCCCTCTCTCTGTTCTTTCTATTTTTCCTTTTTTCCAGATTCTTTTTCTTTTACCCAAATTATCATATGATTCATTATGGTGAAAGTAACCCATTCTTTATTTTAAAGTTATCTCCTTTAACCCCCAAGTAAATAAATTATTAAACTTACCCCACTAATTTCCTAATTAAAATCAGGAATAGTCCAAAACACCCCTTAAAAACTTTTAGCAGAAATCCGACCCAGTCGGGGTTACGCAGCTCGTGACAGGCCGTCGTACCTGCGACGGTCCGTCCTGCAGGTCCGTCACAAAGTTCAGAGACTCAATTTCAGTAAAGAGGTTTGTGACGGTCCGTCATATCTGTGACGGTCCGTGTTGCAATTCCGTCGCGAAGTTCAGAGAGTTAATCCCCGTACCCAGATTTTCGAGTTTAAGTGTTTTGGAACGGAGATCCTCGACGGTCCGTCGTGACCATGACGGTCCGTCGTGTGATCCGTCGACACAGTCAGTTATTATCAAAAGTAATTCTACTTCTCGAAACGACTAAACAGGTCGTTACAATTTGTGTCATGTACATTATAATTCGTTAACTTTTAAAATAGATGACTTTAATGTTTTCAATGGCTAAAAGACAATAAGGTGTACAAGAATGGACTTTTTAGTGTTCAAAGTTATGGTGATTCGGCACTACCATAGAGTTTTAGTTAGTCAACTTTCTATCTTATCAAGACATTCAATAGATTAGTGACACTTAATAAATAAAGGAATGTAGTGGGATGATAAGTATTGACTCAACCTTACTCAAAAGTTAGCTTTCAAATGGTTGATTAGAGTCAATGAATTACTCCTCAAAGTAGGATGAATCTATAATAATGAATATTAAGTAAATAAATATATCCTTATAGATATTAGATTAATGTCGCAAAAAATAAAGTTTTAACCATATCGATCAAAACATAAACAATAAAATATGTCTTTTGGATATTAAAGTAGTGTCATCGACTGTGAATGATTTTGAATAAGGGACTTGCCAAAATATCATTTAATCCGAATTATTTGAGTGAAATACGTTGTTTCCTTGAACTCCAAGAGATGTCGGTTTAAATATCAATTAACATATCAAGTACACAACTAATTATATAAGATGTCTTATATATATATATTTTATACGTAGAGGTCTTTAATAGAAGAAAAACTATCGCATTTAATGAATAAAATATTTGTACCAATTTCTTAAAATACAAATGAGTAACTACAATAAAATGATAAATTAATAAAAAAAATACATAAAAAATTAGAATCAAATCTTTTTGGTTTAAAGATTAAAAAAAATTCATTTCATCTATGGATAAAACATTCTTGATAATTTATTGTAATGTTGTATTCACTCAAAAACACTTATATTATCAAATATTCGTAATTACATTATTGACGTACTTCACCACAGCACGAAGCGCACTCAATTTACCTAGTTGAATAATAATATAAAATCTACAATACTTGGCATGTGGCAATCAACAAATAACACGAACCGGTTACAATAACACTATAGTAGGTACACAATCAATCACAATATCAAGCACACCTATGAGGACTCATGCCTCCACACCATACTCATTTGGAAAATTGTTTTTTTGTGATTGTATATATTACGTTAATTCAAGATTTCCTTTCCTTAAATGTTATCATGTCGGAACGTGACACTGAGATCCCATATACTATTTCAGATTGTGTCACTCCGATCCCATAATACTGTGTCGGAACGTGATACTTCAATCCATTAATATCAGGTCGGAACGTGACACTCCGATCCAATTATATCATAAATTTAGTTCATCAAACCTTTGTTATTATTTTCAGGGATAATACACAAGTACCCCCTCAACCTATGCCCGAAATCCCAGAGACACACTTATACTATACTAAGGTCCTATTACCCCCCTGAACTTATTTTATAAGTAATTTTCTACCCTTTTTTAGCCTACGTCCGATCCACATAACGTACCGGAACCGTGATAACTATTTCATAATCCATTAATATCAGGTGAACGTGTGGATCAATTTAATCAACAGTTCGTCAAATATTATTTTCAGGGATAATACACAAGTATGCCCGAAATCCCAGAGACACACTTATACTATACTAAGGGAACTTATTTTATAAGTAATTTTCTACCCTTTTTTAGCCTACCACTCAACCATCGTTGGGCCCACAAGATAGTGCCACGTAGGTCGAAAAGGGGTAAAAAATTATTTATAAAATAAGTTCAGGGGGGTAATAGGACCTTAGTATAGTATAAGTGTGTCTCTGAGATTTCGGGCATAGGTTGAGGGGGTACTTGGACATTATCCCTTATTTTCAAGGTGTCATTTTAAAAGAGAGGGTTCAAAATTATAAATTCAACATTCTCATAATTTTAGGCCAACCACAAACCACACAACAAGGATATACAACCACTCAATCAAGTACTTAGTAAACTTCACAGTATCACTCAATACATATCAATCTCTATTGAGAGTTATCCATCAAATAGAAATCAATCATAACATACCTCCACCGAAAAATTGAAGCCAATCGAACTACTTCTCCAATATTTTTCCCCTACTCAATGCCTCCGAACCCTTCTAATCTATAAAGTATGTATGCACAATTTGTAAGATAACGAGTCTATAAACACTCAATTTATTCTATATCTAGCCTAAAAAAAAAACTCACCTAATTCTATAATCACTTTTCTAAAGTTCAAACGAAGGATAAGTCTAGATTCCACCAATTAGAATAACTTAAATGGAATTTAAATAATTTGATACATCTAATACCTAATTAACTATTTCCTTAATAAAAATTTAAAATATAATGTGATAACTAAACATTTTACCTAAGGACGAACATTAGTGAAATACTGTGAATATTTGACAACTATCATATTCAAATATTTCACTGTATAGTCTAAATCATTGTCCTATGATAGGGTAACCATTGTCCATTAATGATTGACACGAGATTCATTCTATATTTTATCTAATTCTCAAAGTTCAAGTCTAAGGTTAAGTCATAGTTTTTCCAAACACTACACCCTCAATAGTTTCCATATAACATAATCCACTAAATATTTAATTACTTATCCTAATGTATCACACTTGGGTCTTAATATGATAATTTTAAGAAAAGTCTACGAATAATTCGAATGTTTAAAATCAGTACACCTATTTTATAAGTTAACATAATTTAAAAAAAAAATCTAAGACTCATTCGTTATGTCCATATAAAATTTTGGAATCAATTTTCATCAATATTTTATTATAAGTGACCATCCTACAGTAATATGTTACCAAAAAACTTTTCCTAAATACCATATACAAGTAAAACCAATTTTTATACTTATATTTTTGTCTTATACCAATACAAGAGGTCAACAATATGAATGTCGACTAATTTATACTACTGTACAACAACATATCTTCACAAACTTAGAAGTCTAACAAAGATCGTACCTGACAAGTCACAGACGCCTACATGCGTAAGTTTTCTCCCCTTAAACCCTCAATCTATCTACAGAATATTTACTCCCTAATTATTATATAAGACTATTTATAAAAGTGCTAAAAGTGACCCATTATTAATTTTAAAGTTATCATTTTTAACCACCAACTAACTCAATCATAAAAACTACCTCACTATTTCCCAATTATAATTACGAACATTCCAAAATATCCCCTAAATATATCGGAAAGAATTTTATGAAAAAAAAAACTTTAGCACTCGAAATAACCAAAAAGAAGTTTTTACAATAGATATCAATTTACCCATTGTTCGTCCTCGAACGGTCAAAGGAAGGCAAGGGAAGAAAGGGTACCTAAAGAGATAAAAAGGTGTGGTTATCTTTCATGCATATCCATCTCACTCACCCAAGTGGACTCTTCAACTGACCGACTCTTCCACTGAACCTTGATAGATGCAATCTCTTTTGACTTCAATTTACGGACCTCTCTATCTAGAATAGCAACAGACTAGTCCTCATAAGATAGATTCTCATCAAGTAGAATTTAATCCCAACGACTAATGTTGTGTCCATCACCATGTATTTTTTTCGAAGTACACACATGAAATATTGGGTTCACTCTTGACAGCTCTGGAGGTAAGTCCAGTTCATAGTCCACCTCCCTGATGCGCTTCAGAACTTCAAATGGAGCAATATATCTCGGACTAAGCTTACCTCTCTTACTAAACCGCATTACACCCTTCATTGGTGATACCTTCAGAAAGACTTCTTCACCCTCCATAAACTCCAAGTCCCTAACCTTCCGATCTGCATACTCCTTCTGTCTACTCTGAGCTTCTAAGAGCATCTCCTGAATAAATTTCACTTTCTCTAACGATGCTCTAAAAAGATCCGTAACCCAAGGTCTTACCTCAAATGCATCAAACGAACCAACATGAGACCTACATCTCCTCCAATCCAATAACTCAAATTGGGACATATCAATACTAGAGTGATAGCTATTGTTGTACGAAAACTCTTCTAAGTGTAAGAAGTGATGCCAATGACGACCAAAATCTATCACGCACGCACGAAGCATATCCTCTAGCACTTGAATAGTTCGCTTCGACTGTCTATCAGTCTGAGGGTGAAATGCAGTACTAAGATCAAGTCTAGTACCTAATTCAGCATGTAAGGTCCTCCAAAACTTAGAAGTAAATTGTGTACCTCTATCGAATATCATGGAAAATGGAAATCTATACAACCAAATCTGTAAGAAATATAGAGTTTGGCTTAATTATTTGCATTGTAAGTTATCCTGACTGGAATAAAGTGCGCAGACTTGGTTTACCTGTCAACAATTACACAAATAGAGTCAAACTTACCCAATGTCTCTGAAAGACTAACTACGAAATCCATAACCATTATTTCCCTCTTCCATTCAAGAATGGACATTCTCTGAAGTTCTCTCCAGGACTATGATGTTAATTCTTTACCTGTTAACAATTAAGACATTGCACAAAAAAATTAGAAATGTCACGCTTTATTGTACTCAACCATTAATGTTGTCTTAGATCATATATATCTTGGGTGCACCAGGATATATAGAATACCTCGAACTATGCACCTCTGCAAGAATAGTATTAATCAAATCATCAAAATGGGGCACACAGTCTCTCCCCTTAGTTCTCAAGACGCTGTCCTCATCAATCACGCCCTCTTCAGCCTCTCCTCGCAACACTATATCTAAAATTAGGCTTAGTTTTCATCAACAAACTGCTTTCCTTAATCTTGTCAAGAAAAAGAAGATCTTGCCTCTACACAGGCCAAAAATCCTCCTTTCTCAAGTTCTTCCAGCCTCACGAAGTCATTAGCCAGAGGTTGAACCTCCCTAACCAATGTGCATCTAGAAACCTGTAAGTGTGATAAACTACCCATGCTCCCTCCTTTTCTACTTAAGGCATCTGCCACAACATTAACTTTTCTAAGGTGATATAAAATACTACTATCATAGTCTTTCAATAACTCCATCCACCTCCTTTTCCTCAAATTCAAATCTTTCTGAGTAAACACGTATTGTAAACTGTGATGATCTGTATATACTTCACACTTGACGACCCCATATAGATAACAGAAAAGGGTCTAAAATACCCTCAAAGTATTGGAAATGGTACAAAATTATCCTCCATCAACCTATTGGCTTCAAAATACCCTCTCCACCCACCTATTGTGTCCAATAATACCCTTGTCATGCAAATTTTGGTTCAAAATTAACCACTTATTTAACGGTTTTATATTTAAACTATTTAAATATTTTTTTAAATACGTGGCGCTCAACTATTTATTATAATTTAACTTATTAGTATAATTTATAAACCAATCAACTATTCACCCATTACTTATTAAATCCCTCCAAATTAATAAACCCGTCATGTTATTAATGCAACAACAGAAAGCTACTGCCAATTGAGTGTTTTAAAAATTTGAGGAGAAAATACCTACAGTAGTAAATTATCATACATTCAAGTGTCTAAATAAAAATTACCGATAAACTTAAAGTTCTGACTATATTTATCTTAATTATTCTTATATCTCAATTATGTGATGCTACTTCATAGGTACTTTTTTTAAAAATAATATATTAAAGGTTTTAAAACAAATCATAAATATTTATAAAATTATATTTTTAAAAAGTGCATGAATTAATCGGAATTTATAACTTCTTTACCTTTAATCATAAATTTTTAATTCAATCTTGAAAGAGAATCCTATTGAAAGACTCCTCCTAAATAAGCGGATCAACCTAAATTTAATTGAGTCTTCGATCCGGACTAGAATAACTTTGGATGTCATTTTGAGGAATCTTTAATTTCATGGTGTTTTAGTAGTGTTTATGGCGATTTTGATATTATAATTGGACTATTAATTGGGTGAGGTTTAGTTAGTAATGAGTGGGTAGTGGGTTGGTTTGTAAATTATATAAATAAAATAAATTATAACCAATAGTTGAACGCCAAATATTTTTAAAAATATTTAAAGAGTTTAATTTAAAACAATTTAATAAATGGTCAATTTTTAACCCAAAGGTGGATGACAAGGGTATTTTGGAGCCAATAGGTGGATAAGAAGGGAATTTTGGAGCCAACAGGTGGATGAAGGGTAATTTTGTACGATTTTCAATACTTCAAGGGTATTTCAGGCCCTTTTCCGTTTATATAATGCCTCCACTTCTTTAATGCAAAAACAACTGTAGCCAACTCCAAATCATGGGTTGGATAGTTACGTTCATGCACTTTAAATTGTCTTGAAGCATAAGTAATTACATTCCTCTCCTACATTAGCACTCCAACCGAGCCAGAAAAAGATGCATCACAGTAAACAATAAAATTCTTACATTCTACTAGCGAGGAAAGCATCGATGCAGTAGTCAACAAGGTCTTGAGTTTCAAGAAGCTCTCTTCACATTCATTCAACCATACAAGTGGGAACATTCTGCTTAGTCAAATTACTCAACTTGAAAGCAATAGAAAAGAATCCCTTTACTAATCGGTGATAGTAGCTAGCAAAACTAACAAAGCTTCTTACCTCTGAAAATTAGTAGGACTTACCCAATTTTTCACTACTTTAATCTTAGAAGGATCCACCATCACTCCATCCTTAGAAACCACGTGCCCCAAGAAGGACAGTGAATCGATCCAAAACTCACACTTGGAGAACTTGGCATAAAGTATTTTCTCCCATAAGAACCTCAATATATTATCAAATACTCCTCTTGTTCATTCATGCTCTACGAGTATATTCATCAGGATCATGAAAGCAGCAGGGGCATTGGTAGCGCAAAAGACATCACTAAAAATTTAGAATGCCCATGCGTGGTTCGAAAAGCAGTCTTTGGTACATCTGTTACCCATATTTTCAATTGATGATTATCAAACCTCAAATTAATTTTAAAGAAGACACAAGGACCCTGTTACTGATCGAACAAAACATCAATGTGAGGAATATGGTACTTGTTCTTAATAGTTACCTTATTCACCTGCCTGTAGTCTATGCACATCCGAAAACTACCATCTTTCTTCTTCACAAATTAAACAAGAGTACCCCCTTGGGATGCACTCGACCATTTTATAAGGTGAAATGGAAATGGGGAGTACCCAGCTCTGGGTCAATAGAAAAATCAATATCTCTATCTTGTGTCATATCAAGGAGGTTTGCGGGAAACACACCTAGAATCTCACGACAGTCGGAACAGACTCAATCGAAGGAACTTTGTAAGTATCATCATTGAGAAATGCCAAGAAAGATAAACAAACCTTACTCACCAACCTCTTTTCACAAATAAAAGAGATAATACGAACTTGGGTGGAAATATACTCACCCTCGCACACTTGTGGATCTTTCCCAGGCTTGGTAAAGGTCACAGTCTTAGCATTACAATCTAAGATAGAAAAATTTGGAGAAAGCTAAGTAACTTCCAAAATTATATCAAAATCAACAATCTCTAGAATAATTAAATCAATATAAGTATTTCTCCCCACAAAAGTCAAAAGGAAAGACCTATGCACCTTATTAACTATCACAGACTCACCCACATGAGTAGACACATGAATACGCATGTCAAGAAAATCACAATATAAATCAAGATCAGTAGAGTAGCTGTGATAACAACATCACATGTCTTTGCCTCAGACCTCCTAGGGAAAACATAACAAATGGTTCTATAACATGTTTGTCTATTTCCCCTACAAGCTGCGCTGTAGTAGTTCCAATCGGCCCCCCATCTCGACTGTACTGGTGACCACCATTACCACAACGTCCTCCAAAATGACAACATCTACCATGACCACCTTTACCTCTAACTAGTGCTCTGTAACTCTGCCTTGGAAAATATTTCCTTATATGTCCAGCCCCTCCACATCCGTAAAAAGTCTTGGAGTCAAGTTTAGGTCTTTGTGAAGAGGAAGAAGTCTATAGATAACCTCATAACTCATAAAAAGGCTAACTACTATCCGACGAACCCTCAACTGAAGCTTCCAATGAAGATTGAATAGGATGGGATGGATAACCACCTGAATTCTACCCTCTGGAGTAAGAACCGCTAAAATAACCTCCCTTACGGAACATCTTAAATATCGACACCTTGGTGAAGTCGTACGGCTTCACCTCTTCTACCTATAAAACAAAATCAACCACATCCTGAAAGGATTTTGCTGCAGCAGCAACCTGTTAGGCTGGAATTTGCAAATATGACCTCAATCCTTTCACAATGTGGAGAATCCACTCTTGTGGACTTAAGAAAAGTTTAGTGGCATACATGGATAGTGCATGAAATTCGGCCTCGTAAGAAGCAGGAGACATCCTTCGTTACTCCAGGCTCAGGAACTCATCCCTCCTCCTATCCGCTAAAGTCCGAGGTATATACTTCTCAATAAATAAGCTAGAAAATGATGCCCAAGTCATAGATGGTTCCTTTACTTGTTGACACTCAACATAAGACCGCCATCACATTTTTGCGTCCCCTTGAACCTGTTAGGTCATAAATTCAACACCTAATCGTTCTACTATGTCCATCTTATGTAGCAGCTCATGACAATCAACCAGGAAATCATAGGCATCCTTAGATTCAGCACCTTGAATAGTAGAGGTTTCAACATTAACAAATTAATTAAAAGGTCATGATGGTCAATTGTCATTACAGACCCTGTAGTCAATCGAGGAAACGTGCTTATCTCCAAGGATGTATCTATGCGGGGGGCCAAAACAGCTTTATGTTGTACTTCTTAACTGGAGATGTTGGTGAAGACAACATTAGGGGTGTCTGGCCTTGATCAGATAACCCTCTAAGATAGGTGAGAACCTGATTAATAATCTTGGAGTAGGCTGGGGTAGTACTTCAATCTCTTGAATATTCTCATCGTCCCCTTCTTCACCCTCTCTCACTACCTCATCATTTGGTGGAGGAGTCACCGTTCTATCCCTAGCTGGACCAGGTTTTTGTCATTTGCCTCTAGTGGGCCTCCTTCCCCAACCTCTGCCACTGCTCCTCCTCGAGTTACAACATTAATGGTTGGCTCTGACGCACCCTGTCTTGCTGGTGTTGGTGTTGGCAAAGTTGTTGCTCTAGTCCTAACCATCTATGAAATAGATTGAGAAGGTCATATACCAATTTGTATCACGTACATACCAATTGGATAGAAGTTATAGCACGGAAAAAATATGTGTTTTCCTAAAGTCATATAGCCTGTTGAAAAAAAAGTAAAAGGGTCCCCGTACCGTTCCACAAGACTCTACTAGACCTGTATTTGTGTGATGACATCATCTAACCTAATGCTATGATACCAAGTTTGTCACGATCCAAAACAAGTCATGAGTTACACCCACACTTAACTTCCTAGTTGGGCGAACCAAGGAATTCAAACACAAACATCTACCAATAATTCAACTATGAAAAACAAAAATTATGCGGAAGCTCCAAAACTTATTAATGTATTTTTTTTCCAAAACATGAAAGTCATAACATCAAAGACATCTAATCTCCAAATATAAAGTGTAAGAATATATAAAATACCAAAATATGTGAATTAAATGATCCCTGTCCGAAAAAATTTAAGGACATCATGACATAAATGACTGAATCCAGCACGAGCTAGAAATAATAGGTCACCCTGAACTCTGATGTGTTGGAGAGTTTCTACATATGAGGGCGAGTCGAAGTCGATGGTACATTTGTTGTACTCCACAAAAAAACAACAAAGAAAATAGAAGTAGGGGTCAGTACAAGGAACATGTATTGAGTAGTTATCATCAGCCATGGAACCTAAAATAGAAACCAATATATATTGAATAATAATATAAAATCAAGGGATAATGCCCCAGTATCCCCTCAACCTATGCCCGAAATCTCAGAGACACACTTATACTATACTAAGGTCCTATTACCCCCCCCCAAACTTATTTTATTAATAATTTTTTACCCCTTTTTAACCTACGTGGAACTATCTTGTGGGCCTA
This sequence comes from Solanum chilense, assembly GCA_032847665.1. Lineage (NCBI taxonomy): Eukaryota > Viridiplantae > Streptophyta > Magnoliopsida > Solanales > Solanaceae > Solanum > Solanum chilense. The sequence continues at coordinate 57,375,753 of CM064974.1, forward strand.
ACGATGGTTGACTTTTTTTTTCAAACTAGTGCCACGTAGGCTAAAAAGGGGTAGAATATTACTTATAAAATAAGTACAGGGGGCTAATATGACCTTAGTATAGTATAAGTGTGTCTTTGGGATTTTGGGCATAGGTTGAGGGGGTACTTGTGCATTTTCCCTAAAATCAACTACAATACTTGGCAGGTGGCAAGCAACAAACAACACAAACTAGTGACTATGAGACCATATTAGGTACACAAACAATCATAATATCAAGCACACCTATGAGAACTCATGCCTCCACACCATACTCATTTGAAAAATCGGTTCTTTGAGATTGAGTGTATTAAATTAATTCAAGATTTCCTTTCCTTAATTGTTATCTTGTTGGAACGTGACACTCCGATCCCATATTCCGTGTTGGAAGATGAAACTCCGATCCTATAGTACCAAGTTGTAACGTGATACTCCGATCTATTAATATCGTGTAGGAATGTGACACTCCGGTCTAATTATCTCATTAATTTATTTTATCTAGCCTTCTTTATTTTTTTCAAGGCGTAATTTTTATAGAGAGTTTTCAAGATTATAAATTCAACATTCTAAGAATTTTAGGCAAACCACACAACCAACATATAAAACCACACAATCAAATACATATTAAACTTCACAATATCACTCAATACATATCAATCAATATTGATAGTTTATCTATCAAATAGAAATAAAGCATAACCTACCTCCACCTAAAAATCGAATCCATGCAAACTACTTCTCCAATGTTTTTCCCTTCCTCAATGTCTCAGAACCTTTCCAATCTATCAATTATATATGCACAATTTGTAAGCTAACAAATCTATAAACACTACATTTATTTTTTATTTAGTATAAACCAAAAACACTCACCTAATTCTATAATCAATTTTCTAAAGTTCAAACTGAAGGATAAGTCTAAATTCCTTCAATTAGCATAACTTAAATGGAATTCAAATAATTTGATACATCTAATACTTAATTGCCTATTTCCGTAAATAAAAACACAACAAACTATAATGTGTTAACTAAATAATTTACCTAAGGACGAACATTAGTGAAATATTGTGAATAATTGACAACTCAGATAGTCCAATATTTCACTGTATAGTCTAACTCATTGTCCAATGATAGGGTTATCATTGTCCAGTGATTTATATGAGACTCATTCTATATTTTGTCTAATTCTCAAAATTCATGTCTAAGGTTAAGTCATAATTTTTTCAAACACACACCCTTAATAGCTTTAATATAATATAATCCACACAATATATAATTACTCATCCCAATATATCAAACTGTGTCTTAATATGATAATTATAAGAAAAGTCTAAGAATAAGTCGAATGTTTAAAAACAGTATTCATAATTTATAAGTGAAAAGAATTGAAAAAAAAATCTACGACTCATTCTATATGTCCATATAAAATTGTTCAATGAATTTTCAGCACTATTTTATTATAAGTTACCATCCTACAGTAATATCTCACTCAAAAACTTTTCCTAATTATCAAATATAAGTCAAACCAATTGTTATACTTATATTTTTATCTTGTACCGATACAAAAAGTCAACAATACGAATGGCTTCTAATTTATACTACTGCACAACCACATATCTTCACAAACTTAGAATTCTAACCAAGAACGTACCTGAGAAGTCACAGACGCCTCAGTTTGCCGCACGCGTAAGTTTTCTCTCCTCATACTCTTAACCTTACTAAATAATACTCACTCCCTGTTTATTATATAGGACTAATGATGTCACGATCCAAATCGGGGACGCGACTGGCACCCACACTACCCTCCTGTGTGAGCGAACCAACCAATCTAATCCCAAACATAAATAATAAAATACAACACGGAAGACTTAACTCAATACGAAAAATAAATACGATACATATCCCCAAAATCCAGAAGTCATCATCACAAGAACATCTATGATCACCTTACGAAAACTAAGAGTATTCTAAGAAGTTAAACAAATGAAAGCTAGTCAATGCCGGAACTTCAAGGCATCAAGACGAGAAGAAGAAGATCCAGTCCAAGCTAGAAGCATAGCTCACCCTGAGATCCGGTGCAGTGAAGACTGGCTAGAATCGCGGTCGAGTTGAAGACGACGGCAAGGTTGCTGCACTCCACAAATACAAGAAAGAAACAAACAAGTAGGAGTCAGTACAACCACACGTACTGAGTAGGTATCATCGGCCAACTCAGAATAGAAAATAGTATATATCAGTTAATCTCACAAATCAACTATAATACTCAACATGTAGTAACAACAAATACTACAATCATCAATAGTATCACCAAGTTCATCCAGGAGGACTCACGCCTCAATACCATACTCATTAAGGAAAACAGGTTCATTAGATGTAGCATCTTAACATCTTTCAAGATTCATTATCTTTCTTCCTCTTGTGTCGGTACGTGACACTCCGATCCATATTCTATCCCGGTGCCGGAACGTGGCACTCCGATCCATATTCTATCCTTGTGCCGGAACGTGGCACTCCGATCCATATTCTATCCTGGTGCCGGAACGTGGCACTCCGATCCATATTCTATCCTTGTGCCGGAACGTGGCACTCCGATCCATATTCTATCCTGGTGCCGGAACGTGGCACTCCGATCCTCATACCCATCGAGCCTTCTTTTATACCAAGGCATCATCAATAACAATCAAGCCTTCTTTATACCAAGGCATTATCAATACAACACTTAGTTCATCAAGCCTTCTTTATACCAAGGCATTATCAATACAACACTTAGTTCATCAAGCCTTCTCTATACTAAGGCATTATCAATACAACACATAGTCCATCAAGCCTTCTTTATACTAAGGCATTATCAATACAACACATAGTTCATCAAGCCTTCTTTATACTAAGGCATCACAATAACAATACAAGTTCATCAAGCCTTCTTTATACTAAGGCATCACAATAACAATACAAGCTCATCAAGCCTTCTTTTATACTAAGGCATCACAATAACAATACAAATTCATCAAGCCTTCTTTTATACTAAGGCATCACAATTCTCATAACAAGTTCATCTAGCCTTCTTTATACTAAGGCATCACAATTACAATACAAATTCATCAAGCCTTCTTTTATACTAAGGCATCACAATTCTCATAACAAGTTCATCTAGCCTTCTTTATACTAAGGCATCACAATTACAATACAAATTCATCAAGCCTTCTTTTATACTAAGGCATCACAATTCTCATAACAAGTTCATCTAGCCTTCTTTATACTAAGGCATCATAAAATCTCATAACAAGTAAAATTAGGGTTTCATCAAGATTTAGGGTTCACAAGCTTCATCATGCTTATTTCATCACAAACATATAATCATACTCATACAATCATACAATTAAGCATATAGAAGGATTTACAAGAATACCCAATACATATCATTTGCTATTGAGAGTTTACTACAAATAGCATAAACCATAACCTACCTTCACCAAGGATTTGTGTTCAAGCAAGAATCTTCAAGAAACCTTGCTCCTTCTCTCTCAAGCGCCTCTTTTCTCTTCTCTTTCTCTTCTCTTTTCTTTCTCCAACCTTCCTCTTCTTACCCTAAATCACAAGATTTCAAGTTTCAAAAGTAATGAAACCAACCCACCAAGTTACTCAAAGTTAGTCTTTCAACCCCCAAGGAATTGAACTAATAACATTAACCCACTAACTTTATAAATTAAAGCCGGAATAGTCCAAAACACCCCTTTAAAATTAACCAGAATTCTGACCCCGACTGGGATTACGGAACCTGTGACGGTCCGTCGTGCCTGCGACGGTCCGTCACGCAGGTTCGTCAAGGACTCAAATTCCTTCAAGGAGTCTGTGACGGTCCGTCGTGCATACGACGGTCCGTCCTGCACTTCCGTCACGACGGACTGAGAGTTGCTCCCAGCACCAATTTCTCAAGAGTCTAAGTGTTTTGACACGGGGGCTCACGACGGTCCGTCGTGACTGTGACGGTCCGTCCTGCAGGTCCGTCACAGAGTTCAGAGACTCAGTTTCAACACTCAATTTCATAATTCCAAGTGTTTTGGAACGGGACACCCTCGACGGTCCGTCGTGCCCACGACGGTCCGTCGTGGTGTCCATCGCATTCAGCCAGTTTTTCCCAAAAATAAATTCTGCTACTCAAACGACTAAACAGGTCGTTACAAATGATAAAAGTGGTAAAAGTGACCCATTATTAATTTTAAAGTTATCTTCTTTAACCACCAACTAACTCAATTATAAAATCTATCAGAAACTATTTTATGAAACAAAAAGCTTTAGCACTCGAAACGACCAAAAAAACGTTCTTACATTTCTTCAAAACACAAAATCTTGAGAGAAAAAGGCACATGATAAGGTTACGAGATTAATTCCTGATCTACACTGACAATAAACTATGAATTACCTGAAATAAAAAATAAATGAAATTTAATATACCTGAAAAACATCTATAAATTTTACCACCTTCTTGTAAGCTTCACTGATTACTTTCAAAATATACTTATTTTTTATTTTTTATTCTTTGGTGTTTCCCTTTGTAATCATTATCCGTATTGTCCTTGAATTCGCAAGCCTTATTTCTCACTCTCGTACTCCTCCTCACCTACGAATTACCTTCTTGAACTTTGTTATGTGCATAATATGCCATTGGAACAACCCATTTAGTCAGTTTGAGCACTAGAACTTTGTCTTGATAAATATTTTCCGATAGATTTTAAATGGATGTTTTGAACTATTCATAAATATAATTACGAAATTAGTGGGGTAGTTTTAATAATTTATTGAGTTGGTGGTTAAAAAAAATTATTCAAAAAATAATAAATAAAGGGTCACTTTTACCCCCATTATAATATTAAGCTATACAATTAGGGTGATAACTGATCTATAGAAAGGAGAAAAAAAATCGAAAGGAGGCGCACGAATCGTCAAAGAAAATTCACGAAGGAGTTCAAGTGACCATTCTCTTTTTATTTTATTTCTTAGATTAATAGTAGTCGTAAGGTTTGTTGGTTAATGTATGGCGGTGACTATGAAACTTATCGTATATGTTAACTTGCATATTGCAAATCAATTGGGTTCTCTTGGAATTACTGTCAACAAATATATGTATATAATATTTGTTAAAGGTTATTGAAAGCATGGTGGGTGGAGGATTTAAATATTATTATAATGTAATTAATTGGGGAGAATCGAAGTTACAATAGTTATGTATGTGGACCGATTTCATGCCTCTTAGTTAATAATTATAATTAATAAAGAATAAAGTAGGGAGAATGAAGAGTGACATTACTGTACCTATTGATTGCCTAAGAATTAATATAACAATGTTAGTATATATGTACATATGTTTATATTTGAATTGAACGTGCAGGGTTAAAGTGAGGACTTCCACTGGTTTCGACACCAATGGTTTTAGGTTGAAATATTATACCTTATTATTATTATTATTTAATAAACTTAAGTTTGATATATTGAGATAGGTAATAAATTTTTGTGAATTAAATTATTTTAAACTTCATTCAAAGTTATGATAATTGGAGAATGGGGAATTTTTCTTTGTTTTGAACTTTAGGAAATTGATTATACAATCAGGTGAATTTATGGATATAGGCTAGACACAGAATAATCAGAGTGTTTATGGTCTTCTGAACTTACACCTTATGAATATATATTTGATAGATTGGAAGGGTTCGGAGGCAATAAGAAAAGGAAAGGCATTGAATAAGTAGTTGCTTGACTTCGATTCTTTGGTGGAGGTAGGTTATTGTTTATTTCTATTTGATAGATAAACTCTAAATAGCGATTGATATGTATTGAGTGATATTGTAAAGTCTCCTATGTACTTGATTGTGTGGTTGTATGTTTTTATTGTGTGGTATGTGGTTGGCCTAAAATTATGAGACTGTTAAATTTCTAATCTTGAACCCTCTCTATTAAAATGACTCCTTGAATAAAGAAGGCTTGATGAAATAAAATAATGAGATAATTGGATCGGAGTGTAACGTTCCGATATGGTATCATTGGATCGAAGTGTCACGTTCCGACACGGTATTATGGTATCGGATTGTCACATTCCGACACGACATATAGGATCGAATTGTCATGTTCCGACACAATAACATTAAAGGAAAGGAATATTGAAGTAACTTAATATACTTAATCTCAAAGAACTTATTTCCCAAATGAGTATGGTGTGGAGGCATGAGTCCTCATAGGTGTGCTTAATGTTGTGATTGATGGTGTACCTATTATGGTGTTGTTGTCAATGGTTCGCCATTCTGTTTACATCCCTAATCTTTCGAAATAGGGCGAAACGTCGCGGCAACTCAAAAATAATTAATTGTTCAATTTCAACAAAGTTTTAAAAATAAATGAGTTTTGAAAAGAGTCGCCACCTAATTTTAGGAAAACTAGGAAACCAATTATAATCTACGAAACCAATTCGATTCTAGGTAAGGGGTTTAAATTATTCCGAAGGGAAGGGGTTAGGCACCCTTCGGAATCCACAATTGTGGTTCCCGACTGAATTCATTTTTTTTTTAAATTGAGGATGAATATAAAATAGACACATATAATAAACAAACAATATACACAATAAAACAATAATTGTTGGCCTAAAGTTTGCCTAACGTCAATATTCACAAAATAACGAATGAAATATAATTCGAACTTTTCGAATAATTTCAAAGAGGAGCACCTCCGGGTACCTGTAAAGACACTTAGTAAAAAGTTAGTGTCAAAATAATATAAATAAAAATAAATAACTCAAATAATAACTAAAATAAAAATTCGTATTATTAACATGGGAGGCCTTGGAAATCGACGGTAACTTCTTCATCGGCCACTTCAACATATAAAATATATAAACTTGAATTAAAATTCCGTCTTTTTAAAATGGGAAGGCCTCCGAGACCAACGAAGAGTTTTTTTTTTTATTAGCTAAATTTAACAATAAAAATAATAACTTTAATTAAATTTCCGTCTTTCAAAATGGAAAGGCCTCTAAACCCGACGGATAGATTTTTCATCGGCCAATTTCAACAGCTAAAATATGTAAACTTAAAATAAAATTCCGTCTTTCAAAATGGAAAGGCCTCCAAAACCGACGGAGAGTTTTCTCATTGGCCATTTCAACATATATAATATTAATATCTATAAAACTAATAATATAAGCACATATCACTACACTGTAATTAAATACAAATAAACTACTTAAGCTTTCCAAACAAATAAAATAATAAAAATAACTACAAAAGTAGTCAAACATAAAAGCTACCAGTGAGAAATAGGGAAAAGACAAATTAAAACAATGAGAAATAATTGTGTCCACCGGAGATGTCACTAAGGGGTGCTCATTATTATTATTATTATTATTATTATTATTTTATTTTACCAAAGAAGGAATATAATAAACACATAATAAGCATCTTGAGCATAGATCTAAGAAAGAAAAAAAATGGAAATTGATAGAAGATAGCCGACACAATAGCCAACAAATAGAAACAAAGTATGTCATTTATATTAACAAAAAATGGTTCAAACTAAATAATAAACAAAACATACAAAAATATAAATAAAGCATAATAATACTTAACAATTTTAACAACTAAAATATATGGACTTAAGCTAAAAATTTCCGTCTTTTAAAATGGGAAAGGCCTCTAAACCCGACGGATAGATTTTTCATTGGCCCTTTAACAAATATATTTAATATAACCTGAACATCAACAAAACATAACAAACTTATCCCAAGAGAATAGGGAAAACAACAACCAAACTAAAACAACATAATAATGAAATGGAAATAACAATAACGTAATATATGAAAATTAAAAATAACATTAAAATAGAATAATAACAAAACCCTGAAAAGCTAAGATAGCAAATAGTTGATTAACAATTTTAAAATAATAATAATAATAAATAAACAAACATCAAACCGTAAAATAATACTAATATTAAAACTACAATAAACACAAATATTAATTGACTTTTAGAACTACATTAAACTAAACAAAACAAGCTACATATAATAAACAGAAAACATAAAAGAACTGGGAATTAAATAAAACAAGGCTAAGAAAAAAATTTACCTGGTTCTGGGCGGCGAACCGGAACTACGAGTTTGAAGGCAACAACTCCACCTCCTCAACTCGAAAAACCACACAAACACTTTAAAAATTTTGAACTATGGGAACCAAGAATTCTCAAAAATTTATGAGTATTCTTTTGTTTTCCCTTCCAAATCCTCCTCTAAAAATAGTGAATGAAGTGGGCTTATATAGAAACCCAAAAATCCTCAAAAAGGATGGAATGCCGATGTGGGACTTATTGCAAAATTGAAAATTGTTTGAGAGACAATGTGGGAAAGACAATTTTTTTTGTTTTTTTTTTGTATTTGACCAAAATGTATTAATTTTAAAATCATTGGATCAAAATTTGCTATTAAATAAATAAAACTTCAAAATCACGAATTTTAAAAATGTTAGGCCAAAATTGGGTGTCAACAGCTGTCCCTTTCGTTGTGTATGATTGATGAAAGAAATCGTGGACAACGAAAATTGACAAACCCAATTTTGCCGAACACATGACCTTTGTAAAGAAGTGCGGTTGCATGTGGTGGAAGTCAATCCCAGACCTGTCTCCAAAAGGTTCCATGATGTGTTGCGTCCTTGTTGAAGTGGTTTGCACCTGTTTTTTTTTTTTTAGAAATTCATCCTTTCGAATGCTCTTGACAAAGACTGAGATAAAACTCGTCAGCTTAAAAATGCAATTTAAATGGGAGACAGTGTTTTTCACTGTGTGGACACTTAATTTCTCTCCTTGACATTTAACGTCAGTTGACGTTGAGGGTTAAATATTCCTTTGAGATGCACAATTCTTTTTCTGGCAGTGCATGATTGCTTGCAGGGCATGAATATCTTCTTGCGATATGTAAACTTTTGCGATGAATTGAATCTTCTCGCGATGCATAAAATTTCGCGAGTGATGAAATCTTCTCGCGATGCAGGAATATTGACTCGCAATGCATGAATATTAACTCGCAATGCATGAATTAACTCTCGATGCATGAATATTGACTCGCAATGCATGAATATTGACTCGCAATGCATGAATTAACCAGTGATGCATGAATTCCGCAAGGTATGAAATCTTCTTGCGATGCATACTTATCTGCGAGGTATGAAATCTTCTCGCGATGCAGGAATATTGACTCGCAATGCATGAATATTAACTCTCGATGCATGAATATTGACTCGCGATGCATGAATATTGACTCTCGATGCATGAATTTTTTGCGAGGTATGAAATCTTCTCGCGATGCATGAATTTTCTGCGAGGTATGGAATCTTCTCGCGATGCAGGAATATTGACTCTCGATGCATGAATATTGACTCGCAATGCATGAATTAACTAGTGATGCATGAATTCCGCAAGGTATGAAATCTTCTTGCGATGCATACATTTCTGCGAGGTATGAAATCTTCTCGCGATGCATGAATTTTCTGCGAGGTATGAAATCTTCTCGCGATGCAGGAATATTGACTCGCAATGCATGAATATTAACTCTCGATGCATGAATATTGACTCGCGATGCATGAATATTAACTCTCGATGCATGAATATTGACTCGCGATGCATGAATATTAAATCTCGATGCATGAATATTGACTCGCTAGTGATGCATGAATCCGCAAGGTATGAAACTCTTGCGATGCATGAATTTCTGCGAGGTATGAAATCTTCTCGCGATGCATGAATTTTCTGCGAGGTATGAAATCTTCTCGCGATGCAGGAATATTGACTCGCAATGCATGAATATTAACTCTCGATGCATGAATATTGACTCGCGATGCATGAATATTAACTCTCGATGCATGAATATTGACTCGCGATGCATGAATATTAACTCGCGATGCATGAATATTGACTCTCGATGCATGAATTTTTTTTTTGCGAGGTATGGAATCTTCTCGCGATGCAGGAATATTGACTCGCAATGCATGAATATTAACTCTCGATGCATGAATATTGACTCGCGATGCATGAATATTGACTCTCGATGCATGAATTTTTTGCGAGGTATGAAATCTTCTCGCGATGCATGAATTATCTGCGAGGTATGAAATCTTCTCGCGATGCAGGAATATTGACTCGCAATGCATGAATTAACTCTTGATGCATGAATATTAACTCGCGATGGATGAATATTAACTCTCGATGCATGAATATTGACTCGCGATGCATGAATATTGACTCGCAATGCATGAATATTGACTCGCAATGCATGAATTAACTAGTGATGCATGAATTCCGCAAGGTATGAAATCTTCTTGCGATGCATACTTATCTGCGAGGTATGAAATCTTCTCGCGATGCAGGAATATTGACTCGCAATGCATGAATATTAACTCTCGATGCATGATTATTAACTCTCGATGCATGAATATTGACTCGCGATGCATGATTTTTCGTGATGCATGATTTTTATCGAGGCATGGATGGATCGATAATGCTCAATTTCAAATGAATTTTTGAGATCCTCTCAAAAATTCTGTCCCAGTTTCCATTATGAAGAGAAATGGAAATCTTACTGGGTATATGACCGAGCCGTTGTGGCGCCTACGTATCCCGTTGGAGTAGGAATCAGGTCAAACGTAGTTCAGACAGTAGAATTTTGGTCTTCTGTTTTGACTCGTTAAAGAAGTCCAACTTCAAATGAATTTTTGAGATCCTCTCAAAAATTCTGTCCCAGTTTCCATTATGAAGAGAAATGGAAATCTTACTGGGTATATGACCGAGCCGTTGTGGCGCCTACGTATCCCATTGGAGCAGGAATCAGGTCAAACGTAGTTCCCCTTGTGGATGATGAGTGCTGCAAAGAATCTGAAAGATTATCAGTAGAAAATGCACAATATGAACATGATGGAATATGCCAATGGTATCTTTTGCTATATTCAAAGCCTAAAGACAAGACATATCACATTTTGGGATGGACAATTCAATGAAGTAAAATAGGCATCTCACATATATAAGATTAACTTAACAACACCTTTTATAATGAACGACTCAAAAGACCATTTTTTTTTTAATCTCTTTTTTTTTTTCAAAAATAAAAATACGATGAGATAGTCAAATCTTCACCACGATTGGTACCAACAGTTAAGATTGCAGGTAAATCTTTTTTTTTTTTTTTTTTTTAAGATTGAATTAAGGTAATTCCTACAGCTTCAAGTGGTACCTCAAATATACTTAAGGATTAACAAGATCCGTTCATCTTGTTTCAAACGAAGATTTTGATTGTATCAATCCTTATGTTTCAAGTGCCCTCACGGAAAAGACTAGTCCTATTTCACACATATTTGAAACATTTGATTATAGGACATTTTTCAAAGTGAACTCACACTCACAAGAATGTTCAATGTACACAATTGTGATACCATATGCTTGACCCTTATGTAAATCTCCACTAATGTGAGAACATTTGGAATGAGATCATGTAGGGCTTGTAATTGGTTTGTAACGTAGGCTTGGGTAGGATATTTGTTTGAGATAAAAGTGACTGAATTCCGCCTTGAGCGTCACAAAGAATTTGTGCTCTTAATGATTGGTACGCCTTTGGCGGTAGATCCTCTTCATTGCTCTCCCACCTTTCATCTTCTTTTAAATTCTCATTTTTTAACGGGTTTTTTTTTTTTCATTTCTCATTTTTGAACTTTTTTTTTTCTTTTGAGTCCTTATTCGTTGAAACTTTTCTTTATCCACTTCTTTATTATATTAATTTTTCCTCTTTTTTTTTTGTTGGAATATTTCCTTCTCTCCTTTCACTGACCTTGAAAGGGTATTCTTTAACTTTCTTTATTTCTTCCACTTTCTTTCTTCCTTTCTCTCTTTTCTCTAGAAGTCTTTGCTTCCTTGATTTTGGGAGACTCAATATCTTTGCTTTTGGAAAATTTCAAACAAGAATCTCCTCTTATAATTCACACATCCTTTGTGCACTCAAGAAAGTTGGGCCAAGAGAGGATAGTGCTCGTAGGCACTCAAAAGGGTAGTGGTTAAAATGTGGTTGTCCAAATGAAGGTTTCAGGCTCAAAATGGGAAAAGTAGGGATTAATGTAATTTGGTAGGCTTTGAAAGGCACAATCGGGTCAAAAAAGGCCTACAATCCTTTCTCAAACCAAACATGACTCATGATTTCTCCTCGAAAAACATTCAGGTCAAGTTCTAGATCAACAGTGTAACACAATTGAACTTTGATCAAAATCTCACCACACCATGCACAGGAAACATAAGGTTAGTTTTATTCTTATCTTGATTGAATGCAAGAGAATTTTCAAGCATCACAAAAGTACAGATAAGAGGTACCACGAGAATCTGTAGTTTACCGCGAAGTCAGTCTTTTCCATCATATCGAATATATTTACATGCTCTTAACCATATAGGTCCCGACCGAGTTGAAGACATGACTCTAACAGTATGTACAAACAAATTTTTTATTTTTTTTTGAAAAATGATTACCGAACCCAAAAAGGGTTGCCTACGTATCTCAATAAACTGAGAATCAGGTACGCGTAGTTCGTGCAGATATGACTTGAAAAATATGCACAAACTATTTTATTTTTTTTTACCTTTTACTTTCTTTTTTTTTTTTTTTTTAGGAAAAGATAATACCGAACCCAAGAAGGGTTGCCTACGTATCTCACCGAAATGAGAATCAGGTACGCGTAGTTCGACCGGATATAATTTCAAAAATATGCACAAACTATTTTTTTAATTTTTTTTTTTGGAAAAAGATTATACCGAACCCAAGAAGGGTTGCCTACGTATCTCACCGAAATGAGAATCAGGTACGCGTAGTTCGACCGGATATAATTTCAAAAATATGCACAAACTATTTTTTTTTTTTAATATTTATTTATTTATTTATTTATTTTTTGGAAAAAAATTATACCGAACCCCAAGAAGGGTTGCCTACGTATCTCATTAACATGAGAATCAGGTACGCGTAGTTCGACCGGATATAATTTCAAAAATATGCACAAACTATTTTTTTTAATATTTTTATTTATTTTTTTTTTTGGAAAAAGATTATACCGAACCCAAGAAGGGTTGCCTACGTATCTCACCGAAATGAGAATCAGGTACGCGTAGTTCGACCGGATATAATTTCAAAAATATGCACAAACTATTTTTTTAATATTTTTTTTTTTTTGGAAAAAGATTATACCGAACCCAAGAAGGGTTGCCTACGTATCTCACCGAAATGAGAATCAGGTACGCGTAGTTCGACCGGATAAGGCATATAAGAATTTAAAGATATAGACAACTCAAAGAAACTCCTAGGTCTAGCGCCACTAAAATTCGTAGTCATGAAGTTTTTTTTTTTTTTTTTTCACCAATATATTTTATAGTCTCTTTATCGTCAATATTTATACTGCCTGTTGAATGTACCTACGAATTTTGTACAGTAATGATTTGTTGTACTCTTTTCGGATGTTTTCTTGGATTTTTGTCTCCTTCCAATTTTCACGAGATCCAGACATTGTTATGACCATCCCCGACTGATGTCGGGGACGGTATCCCTACAAAAATATGAAAAATATGTGAGAGCAAGACCATCATGCCAAATAATAATAAAAATAAGTGGGTGTCATCTTATAATTAAATACTCCCCTGATTTATCGTTTTCACTTGATATTAACGTCTTGTGAAATACAAGGATTTGAATTGCTCTAATCCTCTTGTCTCTTGCGACTTCGAACAAATAATGATTTCTGAATTCAAACATAAATAAATTTTTCGCTGTGAAGAACAACTAAATGTAAAAGTGTTAGTTCCTGTTCATAATGGATAATACAAAATATTACACAAAATATGAATTAAACACATAAACACTGTTTTAATTAAAGACAAACTGAAACATATCACATAGCATACAAACAATTATTGCGCGTCCTATGCAAATATGTGACCCTTTTATGCCTAGGGTAGGCCTATCGATTCGAAGGATGTATACGTCATTTGAAATGTTTCATTGCCCCAAAGCTCAAATTTATACAAATTTCATGAATAAAACTTAACGTGAATACATAATAGGGGAAATGTATACAAAATAATAAGTCCCACGGAGGGGTACGACCCTAAACAATGCCTCCACGAAAGATACTTCTTCTTTCTTGGCTTTTTGTAATCTTCAGATGCCAACATCTTCGAATAGGCTAGTAGCATATGAAGCTATTTCTTTAACTTATATAAAGTATAATCTAATCCTTACCCTATGAGACAATGATTTTTTCAAACAGCGTATACATCCTTCAAATTTAAACACATAAGTATGAACGACCATTTAGGCCGTGAGCCGTTTTGGACTCAATGTAGTCTTCTAATGGGCACAACACGCCTTGCGTGTTGGTCATCTTAGGCTGATGCTTATATTCGGATTTGGTTTAGCTCTATCCTAGTTGATTAAGAGTGGCTTTTGAAAGACCAGGAACCCAAGCGGACAACTTAGGCTGAAATTCACGACAACCATTGGACGCATAACGAACCAATAAATTGCCGATCATTCCGAAAAAAGGTGAGTATAAAAAATTCCGATTGCGGTTCCGCAAACCGTCCTTTAATATACTATACATATATATCGGAGATATGTCATGAATGCAATGATAATATATACCCACAATAAGATAAATAATGAGTACATACAATAAACAAATAATCAGCAAAATATAAAAAAAACAAGGTATAACATAATAATAAAGCAAAAATCTCCTCAATTTGAAAAACAAATAAATCCATATTGGTTAAAACCTCAAAAACTCCCCAGCAGAGTCGCCATTCTGTTTACATCCCTAATCTTTCGAAATAGGGCGAAACGTCGCGGCAACTCGAAAATAATTAATTGTTCAATTTCAACAAAGTTTTAAAAATAAACGAGTTTTGAAAAGAGTCGCCACCTAATTTTAGGAAAAAACTAGGAAACCATTTACGATCTACGAAACCAATTCGATTCTAGGTAAGGGGTTTAAATAATTCCGAAGGGAAGGGGTTAGGCACCCTTCGGAATCCACAATTGTGGTTCCCAACTGAATTCATTTTTTTTTTTTTCAAATTGAGGAAGAAACTAAAATAATGCAAAGATATAATAAACATGCAATATACAAAATAATAATCGGCTTAAAGTTTGCCTAACGTAAATACTCACAAGATAATGAAATTCAAAGAATAATTCGAACTTTTTCGAATAATTTCAAGGAGAAGCACCTCCGTATACCTGTAAAGACACTTGGTAAAAGAGTTAGTGTCAAATAAATATAAATAAAAATGAATAACTCAAATAATAACTTGAGAATAAAAATCCGCCTTATTGACATGGGAGGCCTTGGAAATCGACGGTAATTTCTTCATCGGCCATTTCAACATATATAATATTAATGTCTATAAAACTAATAATATAAGCACATATCACTACACTGTAATTAAATACAAATAAACTACTTAAGCTTTCCAAACAAATAAAATAATAAAGATAACTACCAAAGAAGGAATATAATGAACATATAATAAGCATCTTGAGCATAAATCTAAGAAAGAAAAAAATGGAAATTGATAGAAGATAGCCGACACAATAGCCAACAAATAGAAACAAAGTATGTCATTTATGTTAACAAAAAATGGTTCAAACTAAATAATAAACAAAACATACAAAAATATAAATAAAGCATAATAATACTTAACAATTTTAACAACTAAAATATATGGACTTAAGCTAAAAATTTCCGTCTTTTAAAATGGGAAAGACCTCTAAACCCGACGGATAGATTTTTCATCGGCCCTTTAACTCATTTCAACTCAAAATCTACGAGATTAATAAAATAATGTGAAATTATTGTTCAAATAAAATTATCATGGTAAATAGCGGATCAAGCTAAGCATAGCAAAATAATACTTATAGTAATAACCTCAAAAATGAAACACTAAGGCATACCCACTTCCTAAATATACTATACTAAATGGGAAAAAGTGGCAGCACTAACATCCGTTTACAATAAATAACAAAAGAAAACCAACTTAATAATTGTTATTATTTTTTTTATGAACTAAAGAAATGCAATTAAAAAGAAACAGCCAAACCAAAGTAGTGAACAAGAATAATATATCCTAAATATAATAGCCACTAACAATAACAATGTATTAATAAAAGCAATCACAATTATTTGAAAACTAAAATAGTCGTTAAAACTTTACCCAAAACAAAATAATAAAAATAACAATAACTCATTGCCACATTTAACAATTTTAGAATATATAAACTTGAATTAAAATTCGATCTTTTAAAATGGGGAGGCCTCTAAACCCGACGGATAGATTTTTCATCGACCCTTTCAACAACTAAAACATATATCAATTCACTTAAATTATAAGGTTAATTAACACAATTAAAATATGTAACAAAATTTCTCACTTGGACAATGAAACAAAAGAGCATAAAACATGCTAAAATAAGCATAAATAATATTTAAAGCTAATCCACTCAGGAACACTAATCAAGAGGACCAAAGTTAATGGCAATAATGATTATAATAAACAAATAGAAACCAACAATTAGAAATAAAATAAGATAAAGCAACGTTAAAGTAATAACCAACAATAGCTAAACATATAAATTTCCGTCTTTTAAAATGGGAAAGGCCTCTAAACCCGACGGATAGATTTTTCATTGGCCACATTTAACAATTTTAGAATATATAAACTTGAATTAAAATTCCGTCTTTTAAAATGGGGAGGCCTCTAAACCCGACGGATAGATTTTTCATCGGCCCAAATTAACTCAAACTTAGCATCTATTCAATATCAAACAAAGATAATAATAAATGATGAAATTTATCTAAAAATAACATGAAGAAGAACGAACCAAAACAATAGCATGCAAACTAAGTATAAAATAAATAAAATATCACCCCTAATAAAGCTAATATATATCAAACATCTACAAATAGTTAGATTAATTAAATAACAACAACTAAAATGAAAAAACAAAATACTAAATAAATAAAGTAACTTAAATGAACTAAAGAAATGAAAACAAACATAACAGTTAAACAAAAAGTGGCATATGATGTCTATCATAATAATATAATAATAATATAATAATACCAGCCAATTACAGCAAAACCATAGGATAATGCAACCCAAATAAACGAAGGAAACACCCAATAAACTATAGTAAAAATATATAAAAAATGGTGGCCGGAGTTTAAACCCTTCCGGTCAAATCTGAAATGCTTAGTGAACAAAGTAAATTAACAAATCTAAAAAATGCAGAGAGGTATTATATTTACCGTACTCGGTGGGGCTTGGAAAAGAGATGGAAAATGGTGTTGGGATCCATTGACTTTGTTCATTTCAGCGAGGAAGAAGGTTGTTTGATGATGGAGCTGTTGTTAGTATTCATCGGAGCCTGCTGCCTGGTGGTTTCATTGCTCATCTTTGCAAGAGCCGTTGTTAGTAGCTGCTGTCCGGATTTGTTGGAAGCTGTTGCTGGTCCTCGCAGAGCTGTTGCTGCTGGTTCTCGCCGGCATCGCTGCTGTTGTTGCTCGCCGGAGCTGCTGTTGTTGCTCGTCTACGCCTAACTGCAAAGAAAATGAAAATCGAAAGAGGCTAGGGGAAGGGATGCTGTGTAGAGAGGGAGGGGAGGCGGTTAGGGGGCTGTGTGGGAAGCAAAGGGTGAGAGAGGGCAGACGGAAAAGAGGGAGAAGAGGATGGGGGGCGGCTGATTTTTGGAGAATAAAGGGGAAGAGAGACGAGAGAATGAGGGGAGAAGAGGGAGGCGGCTGGAGAGAGGGGGGAAGGGTTTTTCCCTTCTTCCCTTTTTTTCAAAATTAAATCCCCCCTTTTGACCTAAATAAAGACTCAAAATGGGCTTAAATGACGGGCTTAGTATTGTGGCCCAAAATTACGAAATTTTAAAAATGTTAGGCCAAAATTGGGTGTCAACAGTTCATGTGTTTGTTCCTTACCAATTGTTAAGTATTGTAGTTGATTTTATATTATTATTCAATATATATTGATTTCTATTTTTAGTTGACCAATGATACCTACTCTATACGTGCTCCTTGTACTGACCCCTACTTGTATTTTCTTCTCTGTTCTTTTGTGGAGAGCGGAAAGTGTATCATCGACTTCGACTCGCCCTCAGCTCTAGCTAGTCTACAGCACATCAGAATACATTGTGAACTATTATTTCTAGCTCGTGCTGGATTCTCTTATTCACGTCTTGATGTCTTTGAATATCGGACTGAACCATCTTTTTGCTTATTTTGTTTTCTTAAACACTCTTAGACTTGGTAATTTGAAATAGATATCCTTGATGTGATGACTTTCAGATTTTGGGGCTAATAAAGGTTAAATTTTTTAAGCTTATTTAATTGGTTACTTAATAATTTTGGAACTTCCGCAACATTTTTGTTATTTATAGTTGAACTATTGGTTATGTTGGAGTTTAGATTTCTTAGTTCGCCCACCTAGGAGGTTAAGTGTGGGTGCCACTCATGACTCCTTTTGGGTCGTGACAAACTTGGTATCAGAGCGTTAGGTTCGGTGATCTTATCACAGAAGGACAAGTATAGTAGATTCTTGTGGAACGGTATGGGGACGCCTTTACTTTTCTTGGAGATGCTATAAGATTTAGGAAAACTTCTCTTTTTCGTGCTATTACTTGGATCCAATTGGTATATGGGTGATACAAATTGGTATCAGAACTTCTCTCTCTATTTCGCAGATGGTTAGAACTAGAGAAACAACTGGGCCAATACCAACACCGGCAAGACAGGGTGCGTCTGAGCCAACCATTGGGGATGTAAATCGAGGAGGAGCAGTGGCAAGAGATCGTGGTAGAGGTTGCAGAAGGACGCCTACTAGAGGCAAAGGACAAACACTTGGTCCAGCTAGGAATAGAGCAGTGACTCCTCCACCGATTGATGAGGTAGTGAGAGAGGGTGAAGAAGGGGAAAATGAGAAGATTCAGGATAAGGAAGTACCACCCCAGCCTACCCCAGATATGATTAATAAGGTTCTTACTTATCATAGCGGGTTATTTGATCAGGGCCAGACACCTCCACTGTTTTCTGCACCAGCACCTCAGCTTCAGGGAGGACAACATGCAACTGTTGTGGCTCCCCGCATGGATGGATCATTGGAAGTAGACATGTTTCCTCGATTGACTACAGGGTCTATAATGACAGCTGATTAGGTTCTTAAAGTTGAAACCTCCAGTCTTTAAGGGTGCTGAATTTGAAGATGTCTATGGTTTTCTGGTTGATTGTCATGAGCTGCTATATCAGATGGACATAGTAGAACGATTCGGTCTTGTTTTTGTGACCTACCAGTTTTAGGGGGACGCCAAAATGTGGTGGCGGTCGTATGTTGAGTGTCAACCAGCAAAGGCACAACCTATGACTTGGGCCTCATTTTCTAACTTATTTATGGAGAAGTATATACCCTGACTTTGAGGTATAGCAGGAGAGATGAGTTCCTAAACCTAGAGAAAGGAATGATGTCTGTTGTTGCTTATGTGGCCAAGTTTCGTGCACTATCCATGTATGCCACTTAGCTTTACTTCAGTCCACAAGAGCCGATTCGCCGCTTTGTGAAAGTATTGAGGTAAAATTTGCAAATTCCAGCCTTACAGGTAGCTGCTGCAGCAAAATATTTTAAGGAAGTGGTTGATTTTGTGATAGAGGTAGAGGGGATGAAGCCAGACGAGTTCACAACGACGTCGACATTTAAGAAAATTTGTAAGGGAGGTGAGTTTAGTGGTTCTTACTCCAGAGGGCAGAGTTAATGAGGTTACCCAGCCCGTCCTATTCAGTCTTTATTGCAGGCTTCAGCTGGGGGTCCGTCGCAAACTATTCAACCTTTTTCTGAGTTTGGAGGTTATCTCCAGACTTCATCATTTTCATAGAGACCTATACTTGACTACAAGACTTGTTAAGGATGTGGAGATGCATGACATATTAGGAAATATTGTCCAAAACAGAGTTAAATATCCTAGTAGTTAGAGGTGGAGGTGGTCATGGTAGAGGCCGCTATCCTGGAGGACGTGGTGGCCAAGGTAATGGTGGTCACCAGTTCAGTCGAGGTGGCGGGCAGGTTGGAACTACAGTAGCACAGCTTGGTAGGGGCAATGGACAGACAGGTGACAGGGCCCATTGTTATGCTTTCCCCGGGAGGTCTGAGGCAGAGATATTTGATGTTGTTATCAAAGGTACTCTTTTTGTTTGTGATTGAATGGCTTCTGTATTTTTTGATCCTGGATCCGCATTGTCATATGTATCTTCATCATTTTCTACTGGTATTGATTTATATTCTGATTTGATTGACATGTTTATTCGTGTCTCTACTCTTGCGGGTGAGTCTGTTATAGTTGAGAAGGTGTATAGGTCTTGCCTTCTGACTTTTGTGAGGAGCAATACTAATGTAGATTTGATTATTCTAGAGATGGTTGATTTTGATGTAATTCAGGGTATGACTTGGCTTCTCCAAATTTTGCAATCTTATATTGTAATGATAAAACTGTAACATTGGCCAAGCCTAGGACAGATCCACTAGTGTGGGAGGGTGACTATATTTCCACTCCAGTTCGTATTATCTCTTTTCTTCGTGCTAAGAGGTTAGTGAGTAAGTGATGTTTAGCTTTTTTGGCACATCTCAGGGATGATACTTCCAAAGTGCCTTCGATTGAGTCTGTTTCGATAGTACGTTAGTTTCTAGATGTGTTTCGTGCAGACCTTCTTGGTATGCCACCGGATAGAGATATTGATTTTTGTATTGACCTTGAGTCGGGTACTCACCCCATTTCAATTCCCCCTTATAGAATGGCTCCTTCTTAGTTAATGAAGTTAAAGGCCCAACTTCAGGAGTTGTTAAATAAAGGTTTTATTAGACCTAGTGCATCCCCTTGGGGTGCTCCTGTTTTATTTGTGAAGAAGAAAGATGGAAGTTTTCGGATGTGCATAGACTACACGCAGATGAATAAGCTAACTATTAAGAACAATTAACCCATTCCTCGCATTGATGATTTGTTCGATCAGTTACAATGTTCTTGTGTCTTCCCTAAAATTAATTTGATATTCGGCTATTATCAATTGAAAATACGGAAACAGATGTTCCAAAGACGACGTTCTGAACCAGGTATGGGTATTATGAATTCTTAGTAATGTCTTTTGGTCTTACGAATGCCCCTGCTGCTTTCATGAGCCTGATGAACGGGATTTTTAATCCATATCTGGACCTCTTTGTTATTTTATTTATTTATGATATATTGATATACTCAAAGAGAAAGAAACAGAATGAGGAGCATTTCAAAATTGTATTGGAGTTGTTAAGGCAGAAAAGGCTTTGTGCCAAATTCTCCAAGTGTGAGTTTTTGCTAGATTCAGTGTCCTTCTTCAGGAACGTGGTTTCTAAGGATGGAGTGATGGTGGATCCTTCTAAGATTGAAGCAGTGAAGAGTTGGGTAAGTCCTACTAATGTTTCAGAGGTACGGAGCTTTGTTGGTTTAGCTAGCTACTACCGTCGATTCGTCAAGGGATTTTCTTCTATTGCTTCCTAGATGACACATTTGACTAAGCAGAATGTTCCATTTATATGGTCGGACGAATGTGAAGGAAACTTCCAGAAACTCAAGACCTTGTTGATTACTGCACCAATTCTTACCTTTCGAGTGGAAGGTAAGATTTTTATTGTTTATTGTGATGCATCTATTCTGGTTTGGGTGCAGTGCTAATGCAGGAGAAATATGTAATTGCTTATGCTTCGAGGCAATTGAAAGTGCATGAATGTAACTATTTCAACCCATGATTTGGAGTTGGCTGCAGTTGTATTTGCATTGATGCAGTGGAGGCATTACCGATATGCGGTAACTGTGAAGTTTACACAACTCATCATAGTCTACAATATGTCTTTACTCAGAATGATTTGAATTTGAGGCAGAGAAGGTAGATGGAATTGATGAAAGATTATGATATTACTATTTTATATCACCCTGGAAAATCTAATGTTGTGGCAGATGCCTTATGTAGAAAAGCAGGGAGCATGGGTAGTTTGGCCCACTTACAGGTTTCTAGACGCCCATTGGCTAGAGAGGTTCAGACTCTGTCTAATGACTTTATGAGGCTGTAAGTACTAGAGAAAGGAGGATTTTTGGCCTCTATGGAGGCAAGATCTTCCTTTCTTGACAAGATTTAGGGAGAGCATTTTGCTGATGAGAAGCTGAGCCGAATTCGAGATATTGTATTGCGAGGAGAGGATAAAGAGGCAATAATTGATGAGAAAGGAGTCTTGAGAATTGAGGGAAGGGTATGTGTGCCTCATGTTGAGGATTTAACTCATAATATTCTTATAGAGGCTCATAGTTCGAGGTATTCTATACATCTTGGTGCAGCAAAGATGTATTGTGATCTAAGGCAACATTATTGGTGGAGTAGAATGAAGCGTGACATTGTTGATTTTGTTGCCAATGCACCAATTGTCAGTAGGTAAAGTATGAACATCATAGCCTGGAGATACAGTTCAAAGAATACCGATTCCTAAATAGAAGTGGGAAAGAATTGCGATGGATTTAGTAGTTGGTCATCCAAAGACATTGGGTAAGTTTGATTCTATTTGGGTAATTGTTGGCAGGTTAACTAAGTCTGCTCACTTCATTCCGGTTAAGATGACTTAAAATGCTGATAAGTTAGCCAAACTATATGTCTCTGAGATTGTTCGATTGCATGGAGTTTCACTTTCCATCATATCAGATAGAGTTACGCAAGTTACTTCTAAGTTTTGGAGGACATTACATGGTGAATTAGGTACTAAACTGGATCATAGTACTCCAATTCACCCTCAGGCCGATGATTAGTGTGAGCGAACGATTCAGATATTGGAGGATATGCTTCGTGCACGTGTGATAGAATTTGGTAGTCATTGGGATAAATTTTTACCCTTAACAGATTTTTCGTACAACAATAGTTATCATTAGAGTATTGATATGGCCCCATTTGAGGCATTGTATGGGAGGATATGTAGGTCTACCATTGGTTGGTCTGATGCATTTGAGGTGATACCTTGGGGTACTGATCTTTTGAGGGAATCATTAGAGAAAGTGAAAGTCATTCAAGAGAAGCTTTTGGCAGCTCAAAGCAGGCAGAAGGCGTATGCAGATTGGAAGGTAAGGGACTTGGAATATATGGAGGGTGACCAAGTCTTTCTTGAAGTTTCAGCCAAGAAAGGTGTGATGTGGTTTGGTAAGTGAGGTAAGCTTAGTCAGAGATATATTGGTCCATTTGAAGTTCTGAAGAGCATGGGAGATGTGTCTTATTAATTGGCCTTGCCTCTAGGGTTGTCAGAAGTGCACCCAGTATTTCATGTGTCTATGGTAAAGAAATACCATGGTGATGGAAACTACATTATTCGTTGGGATTCAGTTCTTCTTGATGAGAGTCTGTCTTATAAGGATGATCCTATTGCTATCCTAGATAGGGAGGTCCACAAATTGATATCAAAAGAGATTGCCTCTATCAAAGTTAAGTGGAAGAATAGTCTAGTTGAAGAGTCCACTTTGAAGAGTGAGGCCGATATACATGAAAGGTATCCACATCTTTTTACCGATTCAGGTACTCTTTCTCTCCCTCGCTTTTCTTTTGATGGTTCGAGGACGAACGATGGGTAAATTGATATCTATTGTAACAACCCGTTTAGTGAGTTTGATCACTAGAACTTTTTCTTGATAAATACATTCCGATAGATTTTAAATGGGTGTTTTGAACTATTCATAAATAAAATTATGAAATTAGTGGGGTAGTTTTAATAAATTATAGAGTTTGTGGTTAAAAAAATTAATAATAATAAATAAACGGTAACTTTTACCCCCATTTTAATATTAAGGTATACAATTAGGGTAATAACTGATCTGTAGAAAGGTGAAAAAATAGAAAGGAGGCGCACAAACGTCAAAGAAAATTCACGAAGGAGTTCAGGTGACCTTTTTCTTTTTCTTTTATTTGTTAGATTAATTGGGGCTTATGCTTTATTGGTTAATGTATGGCGGTGCTTATGAAAATTATCGTATATGTTAACTTGAACATTGCAAATCAGTTGGGTTCTTTAGGAATTACTGTCAACAAATATATGTATAGAATATTTGTTAAAGGTTATTGAAAGCATGGTGGGTGGAGGATTTAAATATTATAATTATGTAATTAATTGGGGAGAATTCAAGTTACAGTTGTTATGTATGTGGACCGATTTTATGCCTCTTAGTTAATAATTATAATTAATAAAGAATGAAGTAGGGAGAATGAAGAGTGACATTACTGTACCTATTAATTGCCTAAGAATTAATATAACAATGTTAGTATATATGTACATATGTTTATATTGGAACTGAACGTGCAGGGTTAAAGTGAGGACTGCCACTGGTTTCGACACCAGTGGCTTTAGGTTGGGATATTATAACTTATTTTAATTATTATTTAATAAACTAAAGTTTGATATATTGAGATAGGTAATAAATTTAGGTGTATTAAATTATTCTAAACTTCATTCAAAGTTATGATAATTGGAGAATGGAGAATTTTTCTTAAGTTTGAACTTTAGAAAATTGATTATATAATTAGGTGAGTTTATGGGTATAGGCTAGACATAGAATAATCTTAGTATTTATGGTCTTGTGAACTTACACCTTATGTATATATATATTTGATAGATTGGAAGGGTTCAAATGCAATAAGTAAAGGAAAGGCATTGGAGAAGTAGTTGTTTGACTTCAATTCTTCGGTTGAGGTTTGTTTTAGTTTATTTCTATTTGATAGATAAACTATAAATAGAGATTGATATGTATTGAGTAATATTGTAAAGTCTCCTATGTACTTGATTGTGTGGTTGTATGTTTTGATTGTATTGCTTGTGGTTGGCCTAAAATTATGAGACTGTTGAATTTCTAATATTGAACCCTCTCTATTAATATGATGCCTGGAATAAAGAAGGCTTGATGAAATAAAATAATGAGATAATTGGATCATAGTGTCACGTTCCTAAACGGTATTATTGGATCGGAGTTTCACATTCCGACACGGTATTATGGGATCAGAGTGTCATGTTCCTACACGACATATGGGATTGGAGTGTCACGTTCCGACACAATAACATCAAAGGAAAGGAATCTTGAAGTAACTTAATATACTTAATCTCAAAGAATTAATTTTCCAAATGATTATGGTGTGTCGGCATGAGTCATCATAGGTGTGCTTGATGTTGCGATTGATGGTATACCTATTATGGTGTTGTCGTCAATGAATGGTTCATGTGTTTGTTCATTGCCACCTGTTAAGTATTGTAGTTGATTTTATATTATTATTCAATACATATTGATTTCTATTTTGAGTTGACAGATGACACCTACTCAGTAAGTGTTCCTTGTACTAACCCCTACTTGTATTTTCGACTCGCCCTCAGCTCTAGCCAGTCTCCAGCACATCAGAGTTTAGGGTGAGCTATTATTTCTAGCTCGTGCTGGATTCTCTCATTCACGTCTTGATGTCTTTGAATTTCGGACATGGACCATCTTTTTGCTTATTCTGATTTCTTAAACACTCTTAGACTTGGTAATTTGAAATAGATGTCCTTGATTTGATGACTTTAAGATTTTGGGATAATTAAGGTTAAATTTTTGAAGCTTATTTAATTGGTTACATAATAAGTTTTGGAACTTCCGCAATATTTTTGTTATTTATAGTTGAACTATTAGTTATGTTGGAGTTTAGATTTATTGGTTCGCCCACCTAGGAGGTTAAAGTGTGGGTGCGACTCATGACTCATTTTGAGTCGTGACAGCCATGTTCTCCAATTGCTGCTAATCCACATACAATTTCGGGACAAAATTAGGGTTTCTCAACATAAAGGCTTTGAGTTCAGGAGAGACAAAATATTGAAGAGTTTTGTTAGGGTGATAAACAAAGACTTTGCTGAAAATCAATATGATATCTTTAAAGAAATTGATATTTTCCAAGTTCGAAAAACCTATCTTGTTCTAACATATTTTGGATAATGTATAAATCCATATGTTGTTTATTTTTTTTGGTATAATATAATTTCTATAGAAAAATATAAATATTCTCACTTATAAAGGATATGAAATCCATGTATTAGGATCTGTATACTGTAAATTTAACCTCACAATAACGAGTTTAAAAAGAAAGAAAATAGGACTTTTTGTATTACATGTCAGATACTCCTTTCTGTCCGATTTTATGTAACACCGTTTTGATATCAATCTATCAAAAAAATATGACATGTCTACATTTTAAAATAATCAACATATAAACTTTTTATTTTATCATTAGTGAGAAGTATTATAGTAACACAAATATTACAACATATTTAAGACAACAAGTTTTAGAATTTTGTGGTCCATGTAGAATTAAAGTAAACATGACTTCGAAAGATAAAATATATGAGGTTAAAACTTCATCATGTTTTAATTAAGAAAATTTGTTATTTAATAATAGATTAAAGAGGAAAAACGTCACTTGAAATAGAAGAAAAAAATATTCTTTTTAACTGTCTAAGTTTTAGTTGATAATTGAAGTACAAATATAAGTATATGAAACCACAACATATAGATAGATTAGAAATGTATAGACCTTTTTGAGAAGATTATATTCTAATAGACAATAATGATTGTCTGATCTCACCACATCAAGATATTTTATGAAAGATTGTTTAAATCTTCACCATTTTGTCATTAGGATTTATCATCTCTTTTATTCTTCATTTAACATTATTCTTTCTTCAACTTCTTATTTGATAAAATTCAAAATAAATTTCCTACATAAACATAACATAATTGAAGATATCAATAATTATATAACCTTTTTGTCCTCAATTTATTATAAAACAATATGGACATATAATTTCACTCTCATATTTCTATTATGAAAATTATAAACACTTGAGACAAATGAAGGATAAAATATGCATTCGAAGAGAGTTTATAAATAATCTTATAGATTCTTTGAGAAATAAAGATTGTAACATAAAAAGAATTGTTAGTTTGAGATTCATAGTAGCTATGTTGGTGGAATACCTGTAATCAACTCCTCCATTTTTTCTTTCTCTAAATCCAATTTTATATTATAAAATAAAGAAGAATTTCATATTTGGAAAGTCACCAACAACCAGAAAAAGTTTTTTTTCTCCTTGGTGAACCAAGTAATTTTACTTATCGAACTTAATTTTTTGTCTTAGGTTTTTTGAGTGTACCAACAAAAATAGATTTACAACATATATTTGGACAATAGCCAAAAATATTGAATAATTATTTGGGGCCAATCATAAAAGATAACAGTAAATTAGTTCTTTTCTAAGAAAAAAACATGAATTAGCTAGGATATTTGTTATTAAAAATATATATAGTTAATAGTATTGTTGTAACAATTTTTCCCTAAAATATTATGACAATGCAGTTTTGATATATAGTGATACTGGTTCTTTTTTTTGTAATAGTAAAATCGAATAAAGAATATTTATTTAAAAAACTAAAATAAAAATTAGTGCGTATTGTACCAATTAGTGATACTTTATTTGTGTTCCAACACCTAATTACTTTAGAAAATATAACATATCTTTGGATATATTTTGTATCTACAAAATTCATTTTTTATAAAAATCATCATATAAATTTAGATAAAACAAAACATTAGTGAAAACTCACAATTCTATAAACATCATAAGTACAGAAAAATTAAAAAGGAAAAAAAGGGGATTTATGAAAAAAAAAATTGAGTATCCCTTAGTTTGACTTGCTATGTCTAATAATCTATATATGTCTTTGTAAGTTTATATGTCATCATCTTCTTCATTAATAAAATTTGTTTGATGTAGACACTTAAAACGTCTTTTAAACTTTGATACTTAACCAGATATTCTTCAAATGAAAATTGAAGAATACATCAACGTAAATGAGAAATTGAATTGAGAATTTGGACGACATCCAACCCATGACGTCGCACTAAACATGACAACACCATATCTTCTTCATCTTTCTCCATTTATAAAGAAAAGTTTTTAGTGGTTTTTAGAGGAATTAAATTAATTGGTGAATTGTCATCCAATTTTTCTTCTTCTGAAAAAAGACATATCTTGTATTAATGAATAGTTGTTAGAATGGTAAAAATCTTATTTTGATTGAATAGGAATTGAATGAATTAAGCTTAACTGATGCGACTGTGGTAAAAATAAATAAGTTTTTTTGTTAATTGTCATTTTCTTATAAAAGTCATGGTATATAAATTGTATTCACTTTCTTAAAATAACTTTTTTACGATATTAGTGTTTTGTTATGAAATTTTTCATTTTTTCCAAAGTTTTCGAAAATTTACTCACATTTAAAAAAAGAAATTTCAATTTTTTTATATATAAAAACATCAATGAAGCAACAAATTCAGTAAACACTATTGATGTTGGCCTCCTTCTCTATGTCGGGAGAAAACACTATGGATGCAACATTTCTAATGAAACATGTTACTTGCACTATGGATTCTATAGCAACTGAAATCACAACAAATTCTTAAGATCTATACAAACCCTAGGTGTATACAATCTGTGTAGAATCAAGGAACTGGCATAATACTAGGGACCTAATGGATGAAAGGAATCCACTAGTGAAATGCCACATCCTTGGTGAAGAAATCTAATGAGAAGTCCTTTGAGTTTTTGGGCAAAAAGGTATAGAACACTATTGCTTGTTCTTGAAAGAAACCGACGCTTCTCTTTCTACTAGTAAAATGACGTAGCTTAGGCATCAAAGGATGTAGCTTAATTCCCTTAATGAATAAGGAAACGACAAAAACAACCTTAACATAAAAGTTTACGAAGGCCATTAACTACGGTACTCATTGTCCATCGTTTGAACTATCGGTTGTAAGACGAGGTCATGGTTATAGATCACGTGGTTTATATCTCGGTTAATAGTATCCCGAAAGTCAGGCTCTTAGTGCATTGGACAAGGTTGACAATAATTATATTAGTGTATTGTTCATCATGTTGTGTTCATAATTAGTACTTGGTAACTTCACATCTTAACTATTTTAATATTTTTCGGTATTTGTGTTCTTGCTCAGATTATGTAATTGCTCAGTTACACTTTGTTCTGCTCATATATATTTTCCATCTTATTGTAAATATTGTGCATGCTCAATACATTCAAAGTACTTTATCATACTTTATGCTTTATCCTTTTATGATTTAAGTTTAGGTACTCAGCATCCAGATCACGCTTAAAATAAATTCTTTGGGCACATTCAGCAACTTCAAAGGTGAGTCATCACATTTCGACGACAATAGACATGCTTTCATTTTTTTCAATATTTTCAGTTTCAATTTTATTAGACTTAGTTGGGGGCATGTCCCATCAACTCAACTCATTTAGAGGCTTTTCAGACGTAGTAGTAGATTCAGTTTGAGTTGTTAAGTGGTTGTTGCAGTAATCACAAACCCTAGTTTATTCACTTATATTTAGTGTGTTAAGGTTTTTCCCCATTTTCATGTATCCTTCATTGTAGTTTCCGCAAAGTACATGTTTTACTTATCTATTTTAGTGTCAATATATGCCAGATTTAGCGTTATTTTTGGGTCACTCATGATCCTAGGTCCCGTGTTATGTCTAGGGGGTAGCCTCAGAGTGTGACAGAGTTTTGTACTCGTGACTTCAAGGTTTTGGAAGGGTTTCTTTTTTATATTGTTTTTTTGTTTCAGTTCGCTTCCGCCTATTTCTTTCATTACTATTATTTAACTTTAGTTCTACCTTGCACTCACTAAATTACCTTCTTGGTACGGGTTGTCTTACATACTAGCTATTATAGTAGGTGTCATCAGACTCAAGATTTCACGTCGTGGCAGAACATTTGTTCAGGCAAGTGAAAAATGGGTTGACAAAAAGGAAGATATGTGATGCATCCAAGGGTTACTATTTTAGAAACTAGGGTTAAGTAATTGTTGAAAGGATAGTGTTTCTTTTCTATATCATTTATAATATGAGACAATTTTGATAAAATTAAAAAAAATCGGTCAATTTTTATAGCAGTGGTGTTTCAATTTGTTTTCTTAATAAGTAGTTCAAGAATTCAAATGGTCAAGAATTCATCTAGTATTTTGTCATGCCCCGATTTACCCCCGAGACACAAACATGAAACTGAAGACCCCAAGTGATCCCAAGCTAACCCTGCTGGCATGATAATGAGAATACTAAAGATAATTAATTGTTGCAGAAGCTAAATCATAATTTATAATGAAAAGATTGAGCATACCATATGCTAAAACTGATATAATATGAAAATTTATGAGTTTAATACAATGAAATTACTAACTCAACACATAGCTGAACTAACTATGTCTAAAATAAGCCTCTAACTGACTAGAAATACTGGGACAAGCCCTAACAAAATCTAGCAAAAATTGAAACTAAATAACTCAAAGACTGAAATAAAACTCATGATTGTTTTTCTCGGAGAATGAGGACTCACCACTGAATCTTATGAACTGGAGACTGAGAAATCGATCTATGTGTGATCTAGATCCTGAGAACATGAACCTACATGTCAAGAAGATGTAGAGCACGTTGCCTCAGCACTTGAAGGTACTGAGCAGTTATGACAGAGTAAACCTGAATTAAAATATAATTGAACAAGCACAAAAGCAAGTCTAATAATCTTAATATGATGTACTGATTTCTTAGCTAACTGGATGAAATGACCCATTTATAACATGCTGCAAATGAATACTGAATATACTCATAAATGGTCAATGCAAGAGAGTCTAATAAAATTGTGGGAGCTACTAATAACCGATAATAAAAACAAATGAGCTAAAAATGAAGTCCGATGTATACGCCCCATCGATAGGACCCAATATACCCTACCAAAGGTATATATACCTACTGGCGTAATCACTACACTTATGCCCACATTGGGGACTTACAACCTACGTGGCTAGTAGTTTTTGGACTATTTGGGTACGCTGAACCGTAGTCCAACTCTGTATTATGCTACTACTACTGATTTACGTAGTTAATTAATTATGTCTGAATTTTCTATAAATACTAGATAGCTTAAAACTGATCATGCAAACTAGGAATGAAACATTCAATCTGAGAATGAGGCATTACAAACTGAAGCATGTATAACTGTATAACTTAAATATCTAACCTAGCATGTGTAATTCAAGAACTAAAGAAATACAAAGCTAGGGTTCTAAAATTCATGCGATAATTTGAGAAATAACATGATAACCTGATTTGGAACATATATTTTAACTAAATCATGAAGTTCTGCTGTAATTTTTGAAACCCTAGGTTAAATAATGATAAGAGAATCAAGAATCTTCATGAAAACTAGGGACCCAATGGGTGAAAGGAATCCACTAGTGAAATTCCACATACCCGGTGATGAAATTCACGGAAAAACACTTCGGTTTTGGGGCTGGAACTGCTGGAAACTTGTTGCGTTTTTTAACTACGGTTTTTAATCTTTTTCTCCTCTCTTGCTTCTATTTTTCTAATTTTGTTATGATTTTGACTTAGGTAAGTTCTTGTTATGTTTCTAGGCTTAAACTTATTAAAATATGATGATTTAGGATCAAAAAAACGTACCTCAGGGGTTAAAACGATGTGGAAAAAGGCCAAAAGACCCATGAGTTAGTTTCTATCGGACCAAACGACGACCTAGACTGACGGTCCGTCATTCCATTGACGGTCCATCGTTTGGTCCGTAGGTTGGGTCTTTTCGACAGACATTTAAAAAAACGAGCATAATTTTTTACTTAGAGGTCTGATTTTAGAAAGGTTGGTGGCTATGGAAAGCTAATTCAATTATCTATCTATGGGTGGGACATGGGACAACTAATTAATTTTGTTCTAAGAATTATGACCATTTGAAGTCGACCAAACTGCATTTTCCCCTTAAGTGTCTACTAGTTCCCACCTGTGGTCAGACATATGGACCGTGCTTGTCATCCGTGGCTCTTGTCAGAGAGTGGGTGAATAGGGGTGTCGATCGGCGGTCCCGAACTATGCACCGTAGGTCCGTCTTGGATCATGACTTAACAAAAATTTCCTGGATTAATATTTCCGGGGGGGTTTGACCCCATTGATAGATGTGAAGTATGGTCCATGGGTCAATCTACGGTCCATTGATGGCCACCATTGGTTGCACCTGCAGATTTTTCAGAAAAGCTGGTTTTTGGTATGTTTTTGATAAGGGGTGTTACATTAACTCTCCCTTGGGAAAATTCGTCCTCGAATGAAGACTACACAATTTTTACAAGAGGGAGAGGTCTACAAACCCTACTACTAAAAACCGAGAACTGAGTTTCTGACTTAATCGAGTTCCGAGAACACGCAAATATACTTAAAATTCAAGTGCAAACTTAGGGAACATGATTCTAAGACTGAATTCATGCATGAATGGCTAAAAATAGAAGAGGAACTATTACCTAAATCTTGAGTGGAATCGGAAGGAAAGAGCTGAATACTTGGCTTTCATGGCTGCTTCTGCTTCTCAAGTGGCTCCCTCTACGGACGAACTCCTCCACAAAACCTTGACTGACGCGAATTCTTTGTTTCTCAACCTTCAAACCTGACGGTCAAGAATCTCCACTGGTACATCCTCATAATAAATATTATCTCTCATCTCCATACTCTTTAATGACACTATAGAGACTGGATCACCCACATATTTCTTCAAGACTGAGATGTGGAAGATCGGATCCACTGCTGCTAATTTTGATTGCAACTCTAACTCATATGCCACATTGCCAATCCATTTTAAGATCTTGTAAGGACCTACATATCTAGGACTGAGCTTCCCTTTCTTTCCAAATCTCATCCCCTCTTTCATAGGTGAGACTTTAAGAAAAAAACCAATTATCAACTTGGAACTATAGTTCCCTTCTCATTACATCCGCATAAGATTTTTGATGACTTTTGGGATGTCTAAAGTCTATCTCTAATGAGTTGCACTTTCTCCATAGCATAAAGGACTGAATCTTGCCCTATCAAAGTTGTTTCACCTACTTCAAACCAAACAATAAGAGATCTATATCGACGCCCATATAAAGCCTCATAAGGGGCCATCTGAATTCTAGAATGGTAGTTATTGTTGTTTATGAACTCAATAAGAAGAAGGTGATCATCCCAATCCCTTTGAAATCGATCACACAAGCTCTTAACATA
This sequence comes from Solanum chilense, assembly GCA_032847665.1. NCBI lineage: Eukaryota > Viridiplantae > Streptophyta > Magnoliopsida > Solanales > Solanaceae > Solanum > Solanum chilense. The sequence continues at coordinate 57,409,057 of CM064974.1, forward strand.
TCCTCTAGGGTCTTAATAGTACGCTCTGCCTGTCCATTCGTCTGCAGATGAAATGATGTGCTAAGTTTAACTTGAGTACCAAGACCCTTCTTAAAATGACTTCAAGAAATGAGAGGTAAACTGAGGACCTCTATCTGAAATGATAGACAAAAGGACCCCATATAACCTCACAATCTCATTTATGTAAAGCTTGGCACAGTCTTATGCCAAATAAGTAGTCTTGACCGCCAAAAAGTGAGAAGACTTAGTCATCCTATCAACTATCTACTAAATGGAGTCATGTTGTATGCGAGTATGCGGTAATTTAATGATGAATTCCATTTGGATCAGATCCCACTTCCAAGTTGGAATATCGATCTCTTGAGTCATACCCCCTGGTTTCTGATGTTCAACATTGACTTGTTGTTAATTGGGTCACTTACTCACAAAACTAGCTATATCCCTATTCATGTCCTTCCACCAATAGACATCCCCTAAATCGAGGTATATCTTAGTGGAACCTGAATAAATAATATACCTGGAGTTATGGTCTTCTGCTAGAATATGTTGTCTAAACTCGTCCACATCAGGAACCCACAATCTACCATGGTAGCGAAGTACATCATCTCCTTCTTGGAATAAAACTTGCAGTCTCTGATTATGGAATGCACACTTAAGTTCAAGAAAGATTGGATCACTAATTTGTTTTTCCTTAACCTCCACTACCAAAGAGGATTCTGCCCCATTCTGAACAGTTTAACCTCCACTACCAAAGAGGATTCTGCCCCATTTTGAACAGTTACACTATTGTCTGAAATGCTCATAAGGAAAACTCAAAGCGAGCAAGCCTATAAACAACCTTTACTAGTTCCTACCTTTATTCCTCAACATAGGCTACACTGCCTATAGATAATCTACTAAGAGCATCTGCTACTACATTCACCTTACATGGATGGTAAGGCACACTCACATAATATTCCTTAAGGAACTAAAGCCATCTCCTCTGGCGAAGATTCAACTCCTTCTGAGTGAACACATATTGAAGTCTCTTATGGTCACTAAACACATCTACATGAACACCATACAAGTAGTGTCTCTAGATCTTGAGTCGAAACACCACTGCTACAAGCTCGAGTTCATGAGTTGGATAGTTCTTCTCATAAACCTAAAGTTGTCTAGAAGCATAAGATATAACATTATCTCGTTGCATCAACATACAACCAAGGCTAACTTTGTATGCATCGCAATAGATCACTTAACAATTCGAACCTTCTAGTAGAGTCAAGATAGGAGTTTTAGTCAATCTAGTTTTCAATTCCGCGAACCTTTTCTCACAATCATCTAACTATTGGAACTTGACCATCTTCTGAGTCAACCTAGTAAATGGTTAGGCTATGGATGAAAATCTTTCAACGAACCTTATATAATAACCCGCTAGACCTAAGAAACTTGTGATATTTGTAGAACAGGTAAGTCTCGGACATTGTTTTAATGCTTCTATCTTCTAGGAATCCACTCGGATCCCCTCACTAGATATAATGTGACCAAGAAAAGCAACGAATTGTAACCAGAACACACATTTGTTAACCTTAGCCAATAACTGACGATCTTTGAGAGTCTACAATACAACTCTCAAATGACTTGCATGCTCTTCATCATTCCTAGAGTAAATGAGGATATCATCAATAGAGAGACAACGAACAAGTCCAAGTATTGTTGAACACTTTGTTCATCAAATTCATGAAAGCTGCAAGAGCATTGGTTAGTCCAAATTAAATTACTACAAATTCATAATGACCATATCCAGTTCTGAAGGTTGTTTTCAAAATGTCACTATCTCTGACTTTGAGCTAATGATAACCCGATCTGAGGTCTATTATTGAGAAATCACTAGCACCCTGAAGTTGGTCAAACAAGTCATCAATCCTGGGGATAGGACACTATTTATTGATTTTGACCTTGTTCAACTGTCTATAGTCAATGCACATTCTGAGAGAACAATCTTTCTTCTTTACGAACACCAATTGTCCACCCCATTATGATATACGAGGTCTTCTCAAGCCCTTATAGAAGGTTTTTCAACTTCTCTTTTAAATCCTTAAACTCTGTTGGATCCATTCTGTAAGGAGGAATAGAAATAGGCTGGGTATCTGTAAGGATATCCATTCCGTAGTCAATTTCCCATCGGAAGTGACTCTGGGAAGATCTTCTGGAAACACTTTAGGAAACTCATTGACTACTGGGAATGACTCAACGGGGTTTAGAGCTAGAATCCTTAACCCGAACTAGATGATAGAGATAACCCTTGGATATCATCTTTCTGACCTAAAGGTAAGAAATGAATCGACCCATAAGTGCTAAGCTACTACCCTTCCATTTTATGATTTGTTCATCTGGAAACTGAAAACGAACAATCCTAGTTCTACAATCGACTGAGGCATAACATGAGTGTAGCCAATACATGACTAGAATGGTATCGAACTCTACCATTTCTAAATCTAATTATCTGGTGAGTTGAATTTCTGAGGGACTGTGATAGGGAAATTTCTGTATACCCGTCTAGCTATAACTAGGTCACCGACTGGAGTAGAGTTGAGAAAGGTTTTGAGAGAGTTTTTAGACTGACACTGAATTGGACTGCTATCTAAGGAGTTACAAAAGAAAGAGTAGCCCCTGGATCTAACAATGCATAAATATCAAGGTCAATGACTCGTAAAGTACTAGTTAATAAATTAGGAGAACCTTCTTGATCCTAGCAAGCCAGAAGAGTAAACAAACTATACTGGCGTAGACCTCCACCTGTAAAAGATGAGTTACCGCACTGAGGTGGGCGACTTGCTGCTGCAACTGAGGTTGTAGACTTAGCTCTACCATTACCACCTCCCTGATCCTGTCTAGAAGGATAATCCCTAAACCGTGACTAGACTGACCGCACCCAAAACATCCATCTTTTCTTACAAGACACTCCCCCAGATGGTTCTTACCGTACTTATGGAAAGTTGGGTAAGTCTTGGTGCCTGAAACACTTCCCTAAGACATAGAGCCTGCACTACAACAACTATTATATCTAGCTACAAAATTATTAGCAACAACGTCAAATTTGTCACTAATTATTCGCTTTTAGTGACAAAATTTACTTTTCGTGCTGAAATATATGAGACATACTTTTAGTGATGAAGCATAAGAATTCGTAGCAAAGTTCTGTCCACCAAAGTTTCCCACCAAAAAATCAATTGGCTCCATTTTGTTAAGTGGTGTTAGTCACGAATTTAAAGTTATCAGTGACATATTATTTCGTCACTAATAGTGTATGTAATTTATGACAAACTACAACATCAAATTCATCGCTAATTATTTGCTTTTAGTGACAAAATTTATATTTCGTACATAAATATATGAGACACGTACTTTTATTGACGAAACATAAGAATTCGTCACAATATTTTTGTCCACTAAAGTTGCCCACAAAAAAATCAATTGGCCTCATTTGTTATGTAGTGTTAGTCATGAATTTAAAGTTATCAGTGACGCATTATTTCGTCAATAAAAATGTATCTAATTTATGACAAAATATTTTGCCTTATAATTTATTAAATTTTGGACACAAATAAATTTCATCTAAAAAAATATGGTGTTACAATAACCACAAATTAGAGTTCAAAGTTAGTATTATAAATTTTAGCTATTAAAATTTATATTATATGACATTTATTTCTTCACTAATAATATAAATAATTGGTGAATAATATTTAATTGTCTCTAATCAGTCTATGATTTATCGACAACAAAAAAATTGTCACAAAATATGTATGGCGTTAAATAGCGAAGACTTAAAATGTTTAGTGAATAATTAAACTATTTGCTATGAAAAAAATGCATAGCTAAATACAATTTTTTCGCTACAATTTTTCATAATTACAAGTGACAACTTACAAAAAGAATAATACAAGTGTTTCAATAAGTAGACATAGTCAATTCATTAATTGAAAAGTGAAAATATTAAAACCAATGAATTTGATCGATTTTGTAAAAACGAAAAAGTTCAAATACATCAGTTTTCTAAAATTACACAATTATAAAATGCATCATTTGAAAATACAATTCGGGTTGTAAGTATTGTGAGTGGGCACGATTCTACCACTAGATCACTAATATTTGTTAGTTTAGCACTTTTTTTTTTTATTTGATACACTTTCATTGATAAGCACAATCAAAAAAACCTATTTGTCAAGTCTGTGCGAATTTTGTGCATATCTATCGATTTTTTATTGGTAAACTAGATAGTTTAAGTCGATCTATATGTTTCTGTCTATAAATATGTACATATATAATAGTAATTCCACACAAGTACGTAGAGTAATTACACAGGGATAACATCGACTTACAAACTTAGACTTTAAAAAGGTGCAATATATTTCATAAATTTCTATTAATTTTTCCCATCATTGTGAAAATTCAAAATAAACTAAAAAATTAAAGCACATATAAAAGAAATGAAATGACGAGGATTTTAGATATATAATAATGAAGTACTATAATTATTGGTATCGATGTTTAACTTGAACTGATTATTCATTTTTTTAATAAAATGAAAAGTTGATTTTAAATAAATTTATTATTGTACTGAATAATTTTTAAAATTTACAAATATAAATAAATAAAATGAGAAAAATGTACTAAGTTCATTTAAAGATATTTAAAAAATATAGTTTAATTAGGATATAATCTACATTTTAATGAATTGTGGGTGATAAATTTCTTGCATTTATATATGAGTATAAATAATCATATAATATATTGTTTCTACAAAAGTTAAATTTGAAAAAAAAGTGAATGAAGTATAAAATAAAACAAAAATGAACAACAAGTGAGAGTTGGTCTGATGGTAAGCACTTTTTATTTCCAACCTTAAGGTTCTGAGTTCGATTCCCCAAGGCCACATAATGTGTGGGTTGGAGAAGGCAGCATAATATAATATGTAAATCATTTTTATAATTATATATTTTATCATATATACGTTTATAAACAAAATAATTTTTTGTATATAAAATAGATATCATTAGTGACGAAATTCATTTTTTTTAATCTACAAAATATATATAACTTTAGAGAAAATTGATTTCGCAACTGATTGAAGTAAAATAATTAGCGACGATATAATTTTGTCGGTAGTAATAATATTTTTTAGTGACAAAGCATACTATTAACAAGAAAAAATATAATTTTTACAACAAATATATTCGTGACAAATGATTAAGCATTTGGTGACGATTTTTCTTTTTGTAGTTAATATAATACTTTTAGCGACGAAACACTAAATCGTCTTTGTATACTTTTAGAGACACACATTTAGTGACGACTGAGTGACTAATTATTTTTCGTCACATAAGATTTTTAGTGACGAAATATGATTTATTAATGACGAAATTATTTGTCCCTGATAATCGAATTTGTCGTAGTGCTGGTTCTCTACGTTTCTAGTCATACCTGTTCTTAGAGGATGGAACACTAGTTGATCAAGGGTTGGAGAAGGCAGCATAATATATATGTAAATCATTTTTATAATTATAAATTTTATCATATATACGTTTAAAAACAAAATAATTTTTTGTATATAAAATATATATCATTAGTGACGAAATTAATTTTTTTCAGCTACAAAATATATTTAACTTTAGAGACAATTGATTTCGCAACTGATTGAAGTAAAATAATTAGCGACGATATAATTTTGTTGGTAATAATAACTTTTTTAGTGACAAAGCAAACTATTAACAAGAAAAAATATAATTTTTACAACAAATATATTCTTGACAAATGATTAAGCATTTGGTGACGATTTTTCTTTTTGTAGTTAATATAATACTTTTAGCAACGAAACACTAAATCGTCTTTGTATACTATTAGAGACACACATTTAGTGACGACTGAGTGACGAATTATTTTTCGTCACATAAGGTTTTTAGTGACGAAATATGATTTATTAATGACAAAATTATTTGTCCCTGATAATCGAATTTGTCGTAGTGGTGGTTCTCTACCTTTCTGGTCATACCTGTTCTTAGAGGATGGAACACTAGTTGATCAAGGGGCTGGAGCTAAAAACTTATGTTGACTCTGCGAGCGATTTCTACCACCTGATTTCCTCTGAATATAGTCATAATTCCCATTCCTAACCTTCTTGTTTTCCTTAGCGTGTTCCTAAGCTTATAACCCTCAACCTACTGAGCATGAGTCATAATCTTAGAGATATTCAGTCTCCCAGTAACATAGCATTTCTGCACTCAGTTTTCACCAAATCCAACACTCGATGCAAGAACTTATCCATTTGAACCCTGGAGTCAGCAAGTATATGAAAAGCATACCTCGAGAGTTGATTAAACTTCAGCCAATACTCTTGGATTGTCATGTTACCCTGCCTCAAGTTCATGAATTCCTAAGTCTTTGCCTCTCTCAACTCTTTGGGTAAAAACCTATCGAGAAAAGTCTCACTAAAGCAACAATAAGTGATAGAGTTGCATTTTCACCCTATTCTCCTTCCACTAATCGTACCATATATATGAAACATCCATTAACTAGTATGATTCCAAATCAACCCGATCATTCCCAGTGATTTCCATTAGCTCAAAGATCTTCTTGATCTCATCCAAGAAATTCTGAGGATCCTCATTAGTTTGTGTTCTTAAGAACTCAGGTGAAATAATACTAACAAAGTCATGGACCCTTGCTGCTGTTGATCTACCATTTTCATTCACATGAGCATGAACCCGATTGTTCTGGTTGGTCATACTCTAAGCCAATATCTGTATAGCATTCCTGAACTCAGCATTGGAGACTTCTTGGCATTTGGATTCAAAACGTGACCCCTACGAGGAGGCATGATGTGACACGTAGAACATCAAGTAAGAATGGAATAAGAGTATACATTGCGCAGATAAGGGTTACAACAAAGTAAAGTTTTCTTAAAATACTTCATAGCCTCCCTCTCATTAAATATGGTGCACTTCACACCCATGAAAAGGAATCTACCTAGTGTTGCTTTTCAGACATCATAGGAAAATTAAACCTAGTTCTCTGATGCAAAGTTTTTTCACGCCCCCCGATGCCCACGAGAAAGGAACATGGAACCTAAGACAAAAATTGATCCCAAGGTAACCCTGCTGACATGATCATGAGAATACTAAAGATAATATAACTGTTGCGGAAGCTAAATCTTTATTTATAATGAAATGATTGAGAATACCCATATGCTAAAACTGATAATATGAAGACTAATGAGTTCAATACAATGAAATTACTAACTCAACACGTAGCCAAAACTAACTATGCCTAAAATAAGCCTCTAACTGACTAGAAATATTGTGACAATCCCCAATTAAATCTGGCAAAAATTGAAACTAAATGACCAAAAGACTGTGAAATGAAACTCATGATTGTTGCCCTATAAATTGAGGACTCACTACTGAATCTGCTGAACTGGAGATCGAGAAATCAATCTATGCGTGATCTGGATGTTGAGAACATGAACCTATATCACGATATGATGTAGCGCACATATGCGTCAGCACTTGAAGGTACTGAGCATGTAGGATAGAGTAAAGCTCAAATGAAACATAACTGAACAAGCACAAAAGCAAGTCTAATAATCTTAACATGATGTACTAATTTCTAGCTAACTGGACGAATGAGCAATTTATAACATTCTGGAAATGAATACTGAATATACTAATAAATGGTCAACGCAAGAGTCTGACTAAATAGTGGGAGATACTAATAACAGATAGTAAAACCACATGAGCTAAATAAGGATTTTGATGGATACACCCCATTGAGAGGACCCAATATACCCTGCCAAACGTATAAATACATGCTGGCGTGATCACTAAACTTATGCCCACAGAGGGGACTTAGAACGTTCTTCGCTAGTAGTTTTGGAACTATTTGGGTACGCTGAACCCTAGTCCAACTCAGTGTTATGCTACTCCGATTAATTTATGTAGTTAATTGATTCTGTCTGAATTTTCTATAAATAGTTTATAACTCAAAACTGAACATGCAAACTGAGAATGCAACATTTAATCTAATAATGAGGCATTAAAAACTGAATCATGTATAACTGAACAACTTAAATATCTAACCTTACATGTGTAATTCAAGAACTAAAGAAATACAAAGCTAGGATTCGGAAATTCATGCGATAATCTGAGAAATAAAATGATAACATGATTTGGAACATATATTTCAACTATATCATGAAGTGTTTATGTAATTATTGGAACACTAGGTTTAATCATGATAAGAGAATCAAGAATGTGGCTGAAAACTAGGGACTCAATGGGTTAAAGGAACTTACTAGTTAAATCCCACATATCTGGCGATGAAATTTACGGAAAAATAGTTAGGTTTTGTGGTTGGATTTGCTGGAAAACTGTTGCTTTCTTGAACTAGGGTTCTTGAGCTTTTTCTCCTCTCTTGCTTATAATTTTCTAACTTTTGACTTATGATTTTGACATAGGTAAGTTCTTGTTATATTTCTAGGCTTAAACTGATTACAATCTGATAATTTAGGGTCAAATGACATCTCTTAGGGTTTAAAAAAAGTGGGAAAAGAAAACAAAAATGAGTTAGTTATTGTCGGACTAGGACTGACAGTCCGTCGTTTGGTTTGTAGGTTGGGTCTGTTCGACATCCCTTTACTAAAATGGGCATAACGTTTTTCTCGGAGGTGTAACTTTAGCAAGGTTTGTGGCTATGGAAATCTAATTAAATTATCTATTTGTGGTAATGTCATTGGACACCTAATCAATTTTGTGCTAATAGTTATGACTATTTGACGCAGTTCCCCCTTAACTATCTGCTAATTACCACCAACGATTAGATCTAAGGACCATGGATCCACCTACAGACCATTCTAGTCATCCGTGGCTCTTATCAGAGAGTGGGTGAATGGGGTGTCGATCGAAAGTCATGTAATACGGACTATAATCTGACCTACGAACCGTAGGTCCGTCCGTCGATCTTGACTTAACCAAATTTTCCTGGGCTGAGATTTTGGGGGCTTCTGACCTGATTGACGGATGTGTTAGACGGACCGTGGGTCAGTCTACGGTTGATCGATGGCCACCGTTGGTTGCACCTAAAGAGTTTTCTGAAAAGATGGTTTTTGGTCAGTTTTTGATACGGGGTGTTACATGTTGTGTCAAATCATAGAGTAACATAAAATAACTTACTAAAGAGAATTTATAAGTTAGAATATATGTTATATATAAAATCTTGTTCAAGAATATCTGGTTCAAATGATATGTATAGAAATCAGTTTATTATGAACTCATGAATTTGAAAATGTTTGATGTTTATTGGCAAATATAGTTTTAAAATGTTGATTGATTTTATAACCTTAAAAGCTAAATTATTTTTTAAAAAGATTAAACGTATTGTATAAAAAATTATATTGAGCTTTACTTAATAATTTCAATCCAACAAAAACTTTTCGTAATAAATTAAATTCTTGATCTATCACTTATGAATTGGATACTATTTAATTTATTCATATGGTAAGATTTCTATTACAAACTTCTATCAGCAAATGGTCATGAAGTTGATATAAATTTAGAAAAGGATGGATATGCCTTAGAATTTTTTCATTGTTATAGATACTATTCGGTTTAATAAATTTTAGCTACATATTTTATTAGTTTTTCCCTTGTACTCATATTGTTCACTATTATTAGTTTGAAATGGAAATAAAAATGAAGTGTAGGTGTTAGAGATCTTTATTGTTTTCATTGAACATGAGATTTTTTATCATAGTCGTGTATATGTTTTAAATTTAAAGTGAATTTTTACATATAATCAACTCTTTTATACGTTGGTATAATCAGAGGCGTAAGAGAAAAGGAATAGCGAAGTGGTTTAGTTACCAAAAATGGTTCAGTTTTCTCCGGATTATGGTTGTGATCTAATGACTTTCGTAGTGAAACTGACGGTGTAGTGGTAGAACCAATGTGGAATCTCGGAATGATGGCCATACGAAGGATACCAATGTTTCCGGCTCAGATGGTGCTCTTATCAAAAGAGGATCTCAAGATCGCAGAGGTGGTGGAAGTGATTCCTATAGTGCTGGTGGTTTATATACATTTTTAGGTGGCAAATATTTTGGTGGAGAAGGTTGTTAGGCAGGCGCTATGGAGGTGATGGTTGATATGGCGGTGGTGGTTGCAGGTACGTAGAGGTGGCAATGGGTATAGTGGTGGTGGTAGAGGAGGAAATGTGTGTTACAAGTGTGGAGAAGATTTTCATTTCATAGGGGAATCTAGACAAAGTTGTACATATGGCAGGGGTATGGTTGTGGGATCCATGGTTGCACGACAATGGAGACGAAGGTGGTGAGAATTATATTTATATAAAGGATGTCCATGTTACCAACCCTTCTTCTCCTAACTTGTAACAACCACAACCTCCACCTCCTCGTCGTTCAACCATATTAACCACCAATGCAGCTGCCATATCCATAACCTTGACTATTTTTGCTTGAAAATGACCAGCATTCTTACATTTGTAATACCCACTTCCTCCACTACCACCTACACTTCAACCGTACCTCCCACCACGATCGCCATATCAACCATCACCTCCATAATGCTTGCTACCGTCCTAACATCTTGGCCACCTCCATATATCCCACCTCAAGATCAGTATACACAACCACCGCCATATGAATCACCGTCACCACCTCCACAATAACGTGGTCCTCCTTTCAAATAAGCACCATCTAGACCGATAACATTAAAAGCCATAGTACGACCGTCATACCCAGATTCCACATTGAGTTTAACAAATTCAACATCATCTAAACTATGAAAACCTTCACATCTATACTACATTGATTATCAGAGAGCTCATTGCCATCATTATCAGAAGTAACAAAACTGAATCCATTTTGCTCATTAAATCAACTCACCGTTCTTTTGTTTTGATTTTCATGAACAAACTAACACTTCAAGGTATAGAATACAATTATTATGCTTGAGGAAAGAGATACGGACGTTCAAAAATAATTTTTTTAAGCACACAATGTCATTTTTCATTAAAAAAAAGGGTGTGAAAGTGGTACTACCTTATTTGTTGTTGTTGCACATAACCAAATTATGAAAAGATTGGATTAATGTTTCTAAACTCTTATTTAAGTAAAAACATTTTTTTTATAGTTATCTCTTGCTTTTCTTGTGAATGTTAAATTAATGAACTATACCTAAGAGATGTAATTATCATATGGTGGACTACAATAGTTATATATGAATAAACATTTTAATGTTATATATTAAAAGAATCTATCCTAGTTCTCCCCCTTTTTCTACAGCTCTGATGCCTTACAGGAGGTTTTGCAATCTTTTGTGAACATTAGTCGTATAGGATTGAACCCTCTTGTGTTCCATTGTGAATTCGATTCACAATGGCTTGGATCCTACTTGAGATTCTGTTTATATTTGGCACTCCACCAAGAAGTACTCGTCATCACCACAGAAAGACCATAAAAGGGAAAAGAAACTTCAACTTAGTCATTTTGCAGCAATATGTGCTTAACATCATCTATTGAAGATTTATGTGTTTCATCCCACTTTAAGTACATTCAATAACCTTTTTATTAGAACACTTATAACTGAAAGAAGACTAGGAGATAGAAAATAAAAATAAGATTTTTCACGCCACGGGGTAGCCGAAGAATAAGTAGATTTCACTTAAATAATATATATTTAAGAAAATGAATAGTTTCCTTTCATTCAACAACAAATTTTTTCACATGGATAGGAAAAAAAGAGTTAGAACAGTGATGAATATAGGAAGTGAAAATATAGGAGTTACGTTACCTTGGTTGAGTGACACATCTTGTATGAGAAGAAGAGAGATCAGAATATTGTAATACGGAGCTTGTACAACCCACAAGAGAATAAGCAGTAGTATAACATTCAGCCATGAGCAAGGAGGAAACATCGTAAGAAGAAATGAGGGTGAGCTAAAGAGGAAGTTGAAGTTAGCTTTTATAGATAGGGTTAATGAATGTGGTCTTTACCCTAATCGGATTAGGTTGGGCTTGGGCTATTTTTATTGTTAGATAACAAATAAAATGGTCTATATGACAAAAAATTGATCTTTAAAAAAAGAGTTTTAGGGGTAATTTAGAAAGTTATAGAAATATTAAATATGATAAAGAAATATCAATCATGTAATATTTTCAAAACAGTTAAAGTATGAAAGTTCCATGATTTTCGTTATTTCATCATATAGGAAATACCTTCACCCCCTTCACAACTACTTACATTCTGATTGTGTAGGAATATAAGAAATCAAAATTCCATCTATTCTAGATAATGATAAGAGATTCATTGATCACCAATGATGAAGTAATCCTGATGAGTTTTTTAGCTCCTCCAAAATTTTGAGGACAATATGAATTGATTTTGTTAATTCTCTCAATGAATCCCAATATGCAAAATGAACAAGGATGATCTACTCTTAAAATATCAAAGTCTATACACCGTTATCAAGAAAATCTAAAGAAACCGTGTCCCCTTAACTAATTGACTTACATAGTAGAGTAATCTCGTACACATTCAAACACTACTCATGTTCAACTACTTATGACAAATACTTAAAGGTAGAAAATCCTACCTTTGGTTTAAATCTCCTTGCATGAAGAATGTGAAACCAAATAAAATTAGATGAGGATGATAGATTGATGCGAGGTCTCCAACTTATTGAATATACCTTCAACCTTTTTTAGCTACAAAAGGAAATACATTCATCAAATTAGGAGGGCACAAAATTATCATCTCGAGAAAAATGGTCCACATTCTCATTCATCATTTGCTAAAGGGAATATGAAGAATTCTTAACTTAACCAAACTTCCCTCTTCAATATTGGGTTTATCTTATTCTCAATAAGCAAGACTATATAAGTAACAAAATTATATTGCAAGTGAAGGACAGCGAGTCTTTAATGGAGATAAAGTAAATTTCAAATAATTTACTATATGGTATGGTTGTAGTTATTTCACAATAGAGTTATAACTAGAGCTGAACCCTGGATTCGGAAATTTTGGGTGCACCAATATAAACATAACTCAAATATAAGGTCTAATCTAAACTTAAAATAAAAAGAGGCTTAAGTGTAATTCGAACACTTCCCTAGAGGGCGGTATATCTACTTTCTACATATTGCACAAGGGTACTTCTATATTTTATGGGTGTATTGTAATCAATATCTTAATTTCTACCAATTTTTTAAAATACATACACATATATATGTATGATTTTTTCGAAGTTACTGGATGCACATGCACCCCACGGTATAGTGTGGGTCCACCGCTGGTTAAAACAATAAAAATTGAGAAGTGCAAAGAAATATAGCTGAGATGCTTTCTCATAAATGTACGAACAATTTATGGAGATAACTCAAAAAATAGAAACATTTCAATTGATTGAAGACAAAGAATGGGAGAAAAAATGAAAACTTCCTAGATTAGCATAATGGAATATAGGAATGGTAATTAAGAGTTCTTTAAGTTAAAACCTTACTAGAAAGGTCAAAAAATAGAAATATTAAGCAACCTTCAAATGAATTTAAGAATGTATTAATGGATAAACAAGCATTGCAAATTGCTATTGTAGTGTCCTTTATGACTTCCTTTCTCATAGCTAAAACTTATACATGTTCATCACTCGTTATCCCATAATTGATTAATTTATCAAAAAGTTGCTTAGCTAAAATGCAAAGCTTCACCGTGTTTAGCCCTCTCGAAACGAGAGATTTCAATCCATAGAATTAAACTATTCATGATAAGTAAAGAAAAACATTCCGCTGAAATGGGCAGGAAATGTTCTACATACTCATAAATATAAGGTTGAGTTTTCAAGAGAAAAGTTTTTGTTTAATGGAAATAGAGTATTTAAATTACAAAGTATAAATGGACAAAGCTCAATTGTACTAGTAGGGAGTGTCTCAGTTCCACTTCCTTCAGAACTATCCCAAATATATCAAGAGATAAGTTAAATATTATGATATGGTCGTTAATGCTGAGTATATTATGGTGAATCATCCAGAGTTGAGAACAAATTTTTTACGATCACCATGACTTTTTATAAGGCAATTTGTCAAGATATGTGATCAATTTTGTTAACATCACCATAACATGATATAAATGAAGTCTTGCCCAATATAAAATTTTAGTAGTGAAAACATATTCATCTTACAGTAGAATCTAAGAGGTAGGATGTATACATATCGTATCCCTATTTTTGCAGGATAAAGATTTTTTTTTAATTGATGTACAATCTGTGAGATGTGTTTATTCAGACCTCTTTTACAGTCTAATTTTCTAGTAAAGAACATTTCGTGTAATCACACAATAGAGTTTGAGAAAAGTAATAATTCAGATGTACACATATTTTACCCATATGTTTGTGTCATAAGAATATTATGTCTAATAGACCTACGAATCAAAAGAAAAGTTCATAACATGGTTTAAGAAAAAAATATGCCAATAAAATAGGAATAGAGAAAACAAATTTAGGTTTATGCGTAGATATTCTTCAACTTATTAGATAGTATAGTTTCTGCCAAAAAAAATAAAAAAAAAATTGCAGGATGATATATATTTATATGGAAAGTCAATTTGTTTTTATTGGTGAAATTACGAAATTACAATTATAAATAAATTTTCCAATTGAGACATGAATAGATATCGTTCTCTTTTTCAGGAGATTTACCCCACGGCAACAAGTCTTTTCACTAGTCAAGCAATAGTTTGTTAACTTGTCTTCTCCAGAAAACATACCTCAATCTCCAAATATTAGTCAAAAAATATGAGACAAGAATAGCTTCATAAAAAGAACATCTTCCTTCAATTAATAATAACTTTTATTTACACATTTTATGCGCTCTATATTTTCTTATGCATCGAAAAACATAAGATTTTCATTATATGTAGTGGAGACATTCTTTCTTTCCATGAATAGGAATATTATGGAGTAGTAATTTTGATAGACAAATGACCTAGAGGTTACATGATTCCAAGACATAAAAAGATAGAATAATGAGTAAAATAATAAAGTTCAAGGAGACGTTACGGGCAATATGGCTGACCACATTCAGTCACAAATAAATTGCAATTACTCCAACTTTGTGATTGTCACGCCCCGAGTTATCCCCAGACGCGGACACGGAACCTAGGATCGAAAGTGATCCAAGCTAACCTTTCTTGTATGATCATGAGCATACTAAAGAGAGCAAACTGATGTGGAAGTTAAATCATAATATATAATCAAAAGATGGGGAATACCGATATGTGAAAACTGATATAATATGAATACTGATGAGTTTAATACAATGAAGTTACTGACTGAACACTAAGATAAATTTTACTATCTCTGAAATATGGTTGTGATTGACTAGAAATACTGGGACAAGCCCCATCTAAGTCTAGAAAAAATAGAAACTAAAAGACTAAATACTAAAAAGAAAGTCATGATTGTTCTTATAGGAGAATGAGGAATCAACACTGAATCTACTGAACTAAATATCTGGAAATCAATCTATGCGTGATCTGGATGCTGAGAACCTGAATCTACATTACGAAAAGATGTCGCACACGTATTCATTAGTACTGGAAAGGTACTGAGCATATAGGATAGAGTAAAACTAAAATAAAACATAATTGAACAAGCACAAAGGCAAGTATAATAATCTGACATGATAAACTGAATTATGAGATAAGTGGATGCAATGACCAATTTATGACATACTGAAACCGAATACTAAATATACAGATAAATGGTCAATGCATAAAGTCTGACTGAACTGTGGGAGCTACTAATAACCGATAATAAAACTACATGAGCTAAATGTGGAGTCATATGTATATGCTCTATCGATAGGACCCAATATACCCTGCCAAAGGTATAAAGGCATGCTAACGTGATCACTAAACTGATGCCCACAGAGGGGACTTAGAACCTATTTGGCTAGTAGTTCTTTGATAAATTGGGTACTCTAAACCCTAGTCCAACTTACTATTAGGCTATTCCCAATTAATTATGTATATTAACTAATTATGATTGAGCTTCTTTAAATACTGGATAGCTCAAAAATGAATATGGAAACTAGGAATGAAACATTTAATATGATAATGATGCATTAAAAACCGAATCATGTGTAGTTGTCTAACTGAAATATCTGACCTATCATTTGTAATTCAAGAACTAAAGAAATACAAAACTAGGTTCTGAATTTCGTGTGATAATCTGAGTAATAACATGATAATGTGATTTGCAGCATATATTTATTAATTTCATGAACTTCTATTGAAGTTCTATAAACATTTGGTTTAATCATGATATGGGAATAAAGAATCTGTCTGAAAACTAGGGACCCAATGGGTGAAAGAAACCCACTTAGTGATGAAATCCACGAACAAATATTCAGATTTCAAAGCTGGAACTGAGTTTGTCTTCCTACATTCTTGAACTAGGTTTTTTGAGATTTTCTCCTTTCATGGTTCTAATTTTCTAACTTTTGATATATGATTTTGACTTAGGTAAGTTCTTGTTATGTTTCTAGTCTTAAACAGACTAAAAATCGGATAATTTAGTGTCAAAATGACATAACTTAGGGTTTAAACAAAGTGACAAAAGACCAAAGGACCCTTGTGTAAGTTATTGTCGGACCAAATGACGACCAGGACTGACGGACCGTTATTTGGTCCGTAGGTTGGGCCTTTTTAACAGACCTTTACTTAAATGGGCAGAACTTTTTAATCGGAGGTCTAATTTTAGCAAGGTCGGTCGTATCTGTGGATAGGACACCTAATTCATTTTGTGCTAAGAGTTTTGACCAATTAAAGTTTACCCAACTACACTTCCCCGTTAACTATTAGCTAATTCCAACCTACGGTCAGATATATATATATATATATATATACAAACATACATGTATATACATATATATATACACATACATATATATACATATATATATATATACATATATATATATTTATACACACACACACACACAGACACACACACACACACACACACACACACACACACATATATATATATATATATATATATATATATATATATATATATATATATATAAAATTAAAAGTACTAATAGTAGTAAGTTGGGGAAGTATACTGCAACGAGAGGATACTGACAATGAGGAAAACCTCCTTCCGTTAATTCAAGAGGTTAGGTTATACTAGTGATACTCATGAGATGGGGAATCCCCCATTGATGCAATAGGTAGAGTCCTTAGAAGCAATCTATGTATCCCTTAACTATGTGTCCTTGTAGGACATAGCTAGTGGATCCACATAGTAGCTTATATTTATCCTTTTTCGGTTTGGGGCTTTATAACACAGGATTCCATGTATGCTCTCATGGTCCATGTCGGTTATGGTGAATCTTCCCTAAATAATGATGTAATGAAAAAAGTACGAACTAGTCTATGACATCCTAATGAGTTTACTAAGTAGAACTGGGGTATGGGATTTTACTTGTACATTACAATAGTAAGCTTTGAAGATTGTTGTGGGTGGTTCTTTGCAGTTATGAGATGATGATAATAACATGTACATTAAATGGATAGTGGTTATAGTGAGCATATTCTTATATTCAATTGTGGTTCATGATATATGTATTTAACTCATGATTAGTATATGTGATTGAATGGAAAAGTAATGTGTGTGGCTAAGGTGGGTTCGAAGGAACACTTGGCAGAGTTGGTATTATGGGAGGCAAACTTTACATTGCAAAAGTGAGTCTTAGGACGTACCAAGGTTATAACTTCATTGTAGTTGGACATTGTTGGGGTATTTGCCTTATGTATTGTGTTGATGATGTGAAAGGCTTTCCAAAACTTCATAAATGCATACTCTCATACAAATCTCCCTCTCTCATGTTTTAAAGGTTTTTATGCATTATGTCTTTACTTAGTGCATTAATTGTACTAACCCCTTTTCTCTTTTTTTCGAATATGAGTATACGTTACTGGTAATCAGTTTGCTCCTACATCTTTGAATAAATCTTGGACTTCTTATCTCAAAGATTTGTGGTAGGTCCTCACAGATCCATGGACTAATGAACTTGATGCCACTTTTTGATTTCTCTATTGAAGTAAAAGAATTAGTAATCTTTCTTATGTACTTTTGTTCTAAAAGACTATTGTGTCTAAAGAGCTAAGGACCCTATCTGAAGACTTTTGTTAAAATCATATTAATAGACGATGTATATGTGACAATGATATTAGATTATTACTATTTTTTTTTTGAAAAGGAAGTTTGAAGTTCTATTGTAAAAAGGTTTAAATTCCACATTATTTCAAGTTTGCAGATGACGATTATGATAAGGGATTGTATGAGACCTCTTTGAGATCGAGTATATCGGTACAGTCTAGGGGATACTCTCCAGTTGTTACACCTTCTTCACCCTTTGACCACAAACAAAGTTTGAATCTCAAAATTCATAGGCCGAACCTTCGTGGGTTCATTTCAGGCAAGATAACTGCTCTTACACCTAAAATCCCCAAATTTCCCTCCTTAAATTAGTGCATAGCGATGATTATTTTATATTTTATTTTTGGAAAAAAAATTAGTTCTTACATCAGTGTTGGGCTAAGGATTTTTCGAAAGACAAATTTATGTGGGGAACATATTAAGAACAAAATTACCGTCTATCTATATATCTTGTTATATAGTTACTTATAATACCTGAGAAGTACTAATTATACTCGAATATAATAAATAGATCTATACAATTAATTATTCATTTTTCTTTTGAATTCCTCTGTATCTTCTCCAGGATATCTTTCAAATGATTTTCCGTTTTTCATTTCTTTACTCTTATTTGTATTTTCATCTTCCTTTCCCAATTGTTCTCTTTCTTTTATACGGATAGTTTCAAAAATGTATATATTTACTATGTTATTGTTTGTCTTAGTGTCCTTACTGATTTTTTAAAAAAAATTGATTGTATATATTATTCATAAGTTATAACAATCAATTTGTAATTTTGGAGTTGAACAACAAAGAGAATACTTATCCATGAATTTGCCTCGTTCATCTTCATGTAGTGGTTTCACCTATGGAAGAATAGTAGGTTGGGAAAACTTCACACGAGGAAAGTGCAGCAACTAAAATCAAACCACTTCTTCCTTCCACAAAAAATAAAGAAACATAGCGACAATGAATGCTTTGGTAAACTTCTCTCTTTACTTACCCAAGTTCACGTTAAATTTTTTGTGTGGTTATGTTTTGCAGGGAATACCAAAGCATGCTCAACAGGTTAAGGAGATTTTGGAAAGTAAGAGTATGTTAACAGAGTATGATATTGTTGGACTTATCAAGGAGTGCAATTCTAGTATTTAGATTATGATGCCCACCATACATAAAGATCGGAGTAGCATCACAATGTATATGTTATACCCCTCGATATGAAAGTTACTATAATTAGAAATAAACCACTTTTGGAAATATCAAATTTGAAAGTTTGACAAGTTTTGCTTAGTATAAGTTTTGCGTCAACTTTAAACATTCATAAGTCTCAATACATGCTATGTGTAACGACCTGTTTAGTCGTTTGAGTAGCAGAATTTATTTTTGGGAAAAACAGGCTGAATACGACGGACACCACGACGGACCGTCGTGGGCACGACGGACCGTCGAGATGGTACCGTTCCAAAACACTTGGAATTATGAAATTGAGTGTTGAAACTGAGTCTCTGAACTCTGTGACGGACTTGCAGGACGGACCGTCACAGTCACGACGGACCGTCGTGAGCCCCCGTGTCAAAACACTTAGACTCTTGAGAAATTGGTGCTGGGAACAACTCTCTGTTCGTCGTGACGGAAGTGCAGGACGGACCGTCGTATGCACGACGGACCGTCACAGACTCCTTGAAGGAATTTGAGTCCTTGACAAACCTGCGTGACGGACCGTCGCAGGCACGACGGACCGTCACAGGTTCCGTAATCCCAGACGGGGTCAGATTTCTGACTATTTTTAAAGGGGTGTTTTGGACCATTCCGGCTTTAATTTATAAAGTTAGTGGGTTAATGTTATTAGTTCAATTCCTTGGGGGTTGAAAGACTAACTTTTAGTAACTTGGTGGGTTGGTTTCATTACTTTTGAAACTTGAAATCTTGTGATTTAGGGTAAGAAGAGAGGAAGGTTGGAGGAAGAAAGAGAAAGAGAAAGAGAAGAGAAAAGAGGCGCTTGAGAGAGAAGGAGCAAGGATTTCTTGAAGACTTCTTGCTTGAACACAAATCCTTGGTGAAGGTAGGTTATGGTTTATGCTATTTGTAGTAAACTCTCAATAGCAAATGATATGTATTGGGTATTCTTGTAAATCCTTCTATATGCTTAATTGTATGATTGTATGAGTATGATTATATGTTTGTGATGAAATAAGCATGATGAAGCTTGTGAACCCTAAATCTTGATGAAACCCTAATTTTACTTGTTATGA